>CAWUFW010000413.1:0-600000 GCA_963921515.1 Calotriton arnoldi | reverse complement strand
GCGGCCGAGACCAAGCGATAGTCACAGTAAACCAATCTGACGCCTGCTACCCCTGACTGCACCGCGCGCAGGGCCTCACTACTGCCGAAGCACGCCGGGGCTACTTGTGTGTTAAGATGTGCTGCGAAGCTTATCTACTTTGGCAATTTCAGCGCATTGTCATAAGCCGGACTTGCAGCTGCTGATGCAATGAGAGATGTGTATGTCTTGAGAAAGACATACTCCGGGGGAGTTTAGAAAATAAATGATAATCCTACCTGAGCAGGTCCGCCGTCCGCGCCGCCTCGGGTCCGACTCAGTTTGCGCCTATAGCCCCTCTCAGCCAATCCTGGCGCTGCTGGCAGCGCCAGGATTGGCTTAAGGCACGGTTACCTCTCGCCCGCCTGCCCATTAGGAGACCGAGGTTTGAGCCTTTGCTCAACCCTCGCTCTCCTAATGGGCATGCGCAAGCCAGTGCAAACACAAGTGCGCATGACTGGGCACGGCGCGAAAATTCGCTGCCCTTCCCCACTCATGCGCACTTGTGCTGCAGTGCTGCCTGCTGCCCCTGGTCCCTCTGACAATCATGTCAGTCAACATGACGCAGGGACCGCCCACCCCCTTCAGACTCTGAAGGGGTGGGCGGTCCGACGTCATGCTGACTGACATGATTGTCAGTTCTCCCTCAGCGTCTTTGAACTTAAGTAAACTGATTGTTTACTTAGGTTCAAAGACGCCGAGGGAGCTGCGGGCTGGGGGGGGGGGCTACGCCCCAACGCCCAAATGGACGCACCGCCCTTGACCTACATAACTCTTTTTGTAATACAAGCGCCTCACACTGTACGAGTGACCTAAACTTCTCACACTCTCTCCATAGAGCTCCTGTGACTGTGTGACCTAGGCTTCACACACTGTGACAATTTGACACAAGATCATCGCACCACATTTGTGACCCAAGCTTCTCACGCTCTGACCTTATGACCCAGGCGCCCTATGAAGTATGTGTGACCAGTCCTCCGACAGTGTTGCCTCAGCCATGTCTCAACATATCCATGAGCTTGAAGCTCTTCACATTCTGTCCATTTGTCCTTACTAACTCACTTTGCTACTGCGCCCCACGCTCCTCAGAGTGTCCGCCCATGTTCCCATGAGCATTCTTCTAGTAGTGATAAGGACCTGTGCATGTGCTTCGACAGGTAGAGGAAAGGGCAAGCTGTGGTCTGCTCCCATCTCAGGAGAGAGTAGTAGAGTTTTCTACTCTTTCCGTCCCACGAGTCCTTCCTTCGAGCCCACAAACGGATGAAAAACAGCAAATTTTCAAAAGCTATAAACGAGGAAGGAGTGTTCTGTTTGAGTGAAGCTTAACTGCGCCCTAAACAACCGTCTCTGGATTCACTTGAACATACAAAGCGACTCACACCTTAACATCATGTCTTTGATTCACTCAAATCCCCGTTGTAAGACTTTGCCTTCAACATTGAAAGCTTCTCTGTACAGGACTAGCAGCCTAGTTGTACCAAGGTATAGTGGAAAGAGGGAGGTGGTTCTGACAGCCTACTTAACCCCGCTGCGTCATGAGTTCCATAGCAATTTAAAGGCCAGTGTGGTTTGAGATGGACTAATGGGACTAATGGCTTGTTGAAGGCAGAGCTCACATAAACCGAGAGCATGTATTTTCAGCACAGCCCACACATAAGTGGTAACTCTGGAAACCACGCGCGCTGTGGTACAGCAACAACACACTCATTTGTTGTGCTAAGGGGTCTCTTTTAGGGTGTGTAATTCAGACTGATGCTTTCTGGTTCAGGTGGAGTCCTCACGCCCTGGCCTCAAGCTGCACTCTCAATCCATGCGGTTGAGCAAAGACTGCTGATCCTTGCCTTGGGCTGAGTAATAGTTGAGTCACACTCTAAGCTCCAGAGGTGGTGACAGTCGCTTTGTTTTTATATATCCCCCACAAGGCTCTTGTTTCTACCTGAATGGAACCGAACAATTCACGTGAGCTGTCATTACTAAATGACAGGGATGGAAAGGCCATCTCTGCTCTTCGGTGCTTTCCTAAGAATGACCTTAGATCCAGAGAGTTCTTTGAGCCCTCCTTCCTAGGGTCTAGAGGTGAATGAGTTGCCTGTATCTCTTTCACCCCTTGATTCGAAGTGTGGTCAGATACTCGGTTGAGGACTATGTCTTGCTTCCCTGGTACTACGTTAAACAGCCAGACTGGGAATAAAAAGTAGGCCTGGCAAAGATGGCATGGTCCTTCCTCACCTTGAGGAATTGGGTCTTCTGGTCATTTCCCCTGTAATGTCTGATCACCTGTATTTGACTAGAGAATCTTTCTATTGGCTTATATCTGTATTGTCTCCTATATTAATGCTTCTCCTGATGTGGCCTCCTAAAACTCAGCACTGTAGTGCGGCTGGTTCCTGTCCTTCTACGTATGCTATGTCTCAGTGCTAGTTGCTTTCATTTTCATTTAATACAATACTATAATGTATTGACTACTTTCTGGTTGAGTAATCTCTTGAGGTTATTCTTCCGCCATCTTGTTCTACTTGTAGAAAAAGCCTCCTGAGCAATTTACTATTTCCCAGAGATGATCCTGGGACAACCAGGAGATAAGGAAGGAAAATTGTCCAAAAAAAAAAAGAAAGCAAATGAGATGGATAAGGAAGTCAACCAAACATGGGCAATGGGCTGACTCAAAGCCCACTCTTCGGTATTGATATTGTACATTATAACAGTCTGTAGGACAGACCTAGAAAAGAAGCAGCGAAAGGGGTTTGTATTCAAATCTGCATTTTCTTTTTATTCCAGAGGGTTATCTGCCAGCATTCAGGCTGTTTCTCTTCCTCAGCCATACCAGGAGTACTCTTATGAATTGCTCCAAGCAGAATTTATCCAGTAAATAGGCTCTCAAGTTTAAATTCCAAATTAAAGTTATTTCTCGGCCTGAAAAACAAAGTGGCGGGGAGCGGTTCGTTGTAGGTGCTGCAGTGTGGCGTGCCTTCTGACGAATGTGTGACTACGAAGGCCACCACCCCTCCTTTGACCGAGTCTCTGGTATCCCCTAAAGCCTAGGGTGCAAGACGAATTGCGCATATTAGTGTCCCAGGTAGGACTCACTTGGGTTATGTCTTAGGTGTACTCCCTCACACTAGCATGTAAGGAAATGGGGGACACCCGGTATTGTTGTACTAGGGATTCGACAGCCCTGATGAATGCCCCAGACCTAGTAGGTTATCCGTATGGGCAGAAACATGTTGGCAGACTGTAAGATCGACTAGAGTCATGATTCTCTTAGGTTTCCATCACTCGATTTGTTTTTAGTGTACCTCAGGTCCTCAATAATAAAGGTGATAACCGAGGCACCTGGAGGTATTTTTAATTAAACTGGATCCCAAACTTATCCTGTAAGTTTTATGTAAGAACTCCCTCCTACCGCCAAGTCTTCGCGGAGGTTGAGTCCGCCCTGGTAATACCATCTAACCAAGGAGGGGAGAGGATGCCTATGATGAAGCATGACGCAATATTGTGTGTGAGGCATCCTCTTCCACTAAGGATGGCCTTCTTGGGCTGAAAGGCCCCACGTGACCTGCAGTAGACAGCATCTGCATCCAACCGTTGGGCTCTTGCTCGCTGTGTTGGTTAAGGCAACCTATTCCTTTTGTGGTTGTATGAAAAACAAATACATCATCTGTAAGAACAGGAACTTGAGAGAGGCATAATTTGAAACTACATGAGAAACAAATTCCGAGTGGAAATATTACTACCGGCGTACTGAAGGGACATAGATCTAGGATGGAAAACAATGATTTTTTTTTTTTAAGTTTCAGAGACAAGGAAATGAGTCGGAATTGGCTGAACATGTTCATGCCGTCTGTTCAAACACCTGAAAACAGCAATCAGCAACTGGAAGGTGACCAGGTAAACTATGAAAATGGTCTGCCAACCTTTCAGTACATTTTCATCTGTTTGAGCTACAGATATTTTTGTTAAAATCTGCAGATGGTGGTGGCAAGCGCAGTAAATTCAGGAATATGCAGAACACACAGTGGCTACAGAATCGCTTCATTGCTCTGGCTCTGGGTATAATCCATGCAAAGCTCCCTTAAATGCTGATTTTGGATGATCGAATTTGAATAATAGATGTTCTGGTTTGGCTGTGGAGGTGATTTGCAGAGAAATAGAAAGTGACAGGAAGGGTAACTTGCTGAATGGGGTTGGTTGTGCTCCGTTACAAATGTGGAAAACAAAATCAAGAAAGTGACAGACTCGTGTTGGGAGTGCATGAAATTAAAAGTTTTTAAAAGTTTGTTAAGGTGCACAGGTTGTGAACTTTGCACAACTTTGTGTGTGAGGATTTTTTTCTCCACAAAACGTGCAAGTGAGACCCCTGATAAAAATCAGGGTTTGTGTGGGTTTATCCTGACTACCTTATTTTGGTATAATTTTTCCACCACTGTTTTTTTTTTAATTAAATGTGCCAACTTTACCATGCTCTAGAAGTTTTGAAAAATACTTCACATAACTGTCAGAAGCCATTTACACCAACTTTGCAAGGCCCTAGCTTGATTGGATTCCATTCTGATGCGGCTAAATCTGCACATCACTTACCTAGGTGTGCCTGGAAGATGTCATAGCTAAGTCTTGTGGCTCAGGGATCTAATGCCTCTTTGGATTGGATGCATCCGCTAACAAAGTAGTTCCCTTCAGTGCCACAAACTACTATGAGAATGTGTACTTTTTGAGCAAAATGATATTTGCTTTTAGATTTTTTAAAATTTATAATACATAGTGGGGCCGTGCAGATCCACAACAATACAGTTTTCCAAACCCATGACAAAACAAGCATTGGCAAAGGCAAAACGCTGGGTCCCAACACCAGACCTCCAGGCTTAGGCAATGCTTGTTTATTATCTAGCATCTCCATTGTTTTCTAGTTGGCATCAAGTGGCCGCCACGTAATCACAGTCTTGGAATGTTTGTAGTTTCTTTTATTCTCCTGGCTCTGGGTCCCTATTTCTGGAATCCTACAGCTCTTTTTGTAAAATAATGGAGTGTATCTCCTTTCTTTTGTTCGTCGCCAAAGGTAACATCAGTATTTTTCGTTCTGGGACACTGAGCCCAAATAAACCTACACTCAACTAATACACAGTTGCAACCTTCCTTTCCTTTCCTCACCTCGCTCCTCTCCTGCGGGTACTGCTGTAGTTTAGCCCTACTCCTCCTTTCAGCAGTGTTTGGAATGCCAACTGCTGCATTAATCAATCCTGTCCAGTTATCATGATGGACATAGCATGCTATTCACTGGGGTAGGGGAGTCCTCTGGGCGCTACGCCTGGAGCACAGGAGTTGTGTGATTGCATCTGAGCGAAGCACCATTTCTTCTGGCTCCATCGAAAGCAGAGGGGTTCCCAATCTAATCTGTGTTTCGCTTCGTTAATGTTGTGTTTTCTGAGTGATTCCTGCCGGCTTAAGAAAGGAAAGTGCTGGGAGACCCCCGCCGCCATCTGCTTGCACTTTATGGCTTTGCACAAGATGGGATCTGCCCGGACGTGACTTGGGCCTGTCTGTCAGGCCTGTGCAGGCCGCAGCCGCCAGAGCTGATTACACGCAGTGACTGCGAAAGCCATTGTCTGGCAGCTGATTGGGGCCACCTTTTGAGGCAGAAGCCAAAATGGGCTTTGTGTACCTAACATAAACCTCGTTTGGATTCCTCTCATAAAGAGGTGCAGGCGCCTGTCAAGGGGAACTACAAACAGGCACTAAACCCCGGCCAGCTAAAAAGTAAAAGGGTTTAACAGAGTAGGAAGGGCCAGTAAAACTGAGGAGAGACAGAGTAGATGGTGGCCCAGCCAGCCACAGAGGGATTGATTGTCCACGTACAATAACACCAAAGCATATAGGCCTGGCATTGTGGTAGCCTTCTGGCTTTGTCAATGCTTGTTTTGTTATTTTTTTTTCAAAACTGTGTTAGGGAAGCTCCTCGGCTCATATCAATCTTAAAAAAAAAAAACATTTGCTAAAAGCAAAAATAGTTTTGTTTTCTAGAATAATGCATTGTCAAAGTCGTCACAGGCATTGGAGGGAACTACATTGTATGTGGGTGTGCTCCTTTTGCAAGAGCAGAATGTTCACTCAGAGCGGAGTTTGCCATTGGCTAAAGTGGGCCGATCCATTACCCCCTGCTGTATGTGATAGTGGGCATAAGAAAAATGGGAATGACACAAGAGACCAATGGATGGAGAGGGCTGCCTCAAGCCCCTATCAATAAGTAAATTCCTAGAGAACCAGGAGAAAGTCGACAAATTCCCTGCTACCGCTACTATCTCTAGACTACAAACTTGGGATTTCAAGTCACACTAGTTAGTCTCTGGCGAATATTTCCTACTAAAAGCTCTCTCAAACTCTATCTTGAAAAGTCTGTTTCTGGCCTAGCTGTCTCTGCAAAATGTTCTATCTAATCACCTTAGTCAGAGCCAATCCCTCTAAGTCTCCCAGAAACTAAAAACAATTTGAAGCCTTATTCAAAACAAATTATGTCTGACCACACTCTAAGTCCTTGATAATTGTTCATTGAGCCTCAACCGAGACGAAGGCCTTCTCGTGCAGGTTTCATCTGGACGCGGACGAATACTGATTGCGCACAGTGGTGGTGCTGCTGTGGCGAGTGAGTGAGGGTATCTGCCAAGCAGGGTTTAGAGGCTCCTGCTATTTCCTTGGAAGTGAAAAGGAATCACGGAAGCGAGGAGTTGGACACAGAATAATTCCAGTGGAACTATTGAAAAATGTGTGTCCCGTGGGATTGTGGGTTTAAGTAGCGATTCCTACCTCCGCACAAGTTGTCCGATGCAAGGATAGTCATTTTATATCCACGTAAGCCCCATGATGGAAGGAAGGCTAATCTTAAATCGGTCTGTGTTGCCCCATGCAAGAATAGCAGTTCTTATACAATGGAGCTGCTCAATCTAGGAAAAGCCAATCATGTGTCGGTGCAAGCTGCCCGCTGGAATGCTAGCCAATCCTGCGTCTGCACAAGCTCCCTCATGCAAGAGCGGCAATTATGAAAATAGAAAAAATTAGCTATTGGTAAGATAGCAATTTGTGCATCTCTGAAGGCAGTCCAGTGTAAGAATAAGCAATTGTGCAGCAAAGCGCGCTGCTGGGTCCAAGGATAATGATTCCTGCGCTAGTGCAAATGCCTGATGCATGGATGGCGATTTTACAACCAGCACAGCTGTCTGATGGAGTCATAGCAATTCTCGAATAAGTTGAAGTATCCCTATGTAAGGATACCAATTCCTAAGCTGTTGAACTGGGCTAAATAAGGATGCTTAATCTTACCTCTATCTCTGCTTCCTGATGGAAGGACAGGAGGGCATATGGCGTCATCCATTTAGTGGTCGCAAACCATGCAAATTGCTAGATCACAGGGTTTGCGACTTCTAAAGGGCTTCTTACTCTGTTCTAATCCCATGTTATGATTTGGTAATTGGTTACCACATAGCAAAATGGATTTAGAAATGCATGACTAATCGTAAGTAGGAAGGGGCCTGTTTAAGTCGTCCCGTCCAAATTGTGATTCTCAATGCAATATATCAATGGTTTGTGATCATAATTTCGGCCGCAAGCCATTTAAAAGTTACCGATTCCTCAAGGGAGGTGGTAACCATTTGCATAGGTGAATGGGTCCACTGGCAACTCTCAAACTTTTTTTTTTTTTTTAAAAGCACACCTTTTTTTCGGCAGTCCTGTTTCCTTTAAGAAAATGAGCTGCATTTAAAATAAAAAGTTTATTTAAATGTAATCACCGATATGGTGGTCTGCTGACTAGCAGGCCACCATCCCTCTGATGGTATCTAATCAGAGTAAGTCGCAATTTGCAATCTCCCAGACTTTGACCCACACCTATTTTGCGAACTGTTTTAATATTGCCTAGACCAGTTCGTAAAATTTCATTCGATTTGCCAACAGTATGTGTGCAATCTGCGACCGGTGCCTTCTTGACGCATGGGCACGCTGGGCAGTTGCCCGGGGGCCCCACGAGCATAGGGGCCCCATGCTTATCTATTTTATTGATAATTTACATTTTTATTCCTGTGAGTGGCTGTGTAGGCAGGGCCCAGTGCACTGCTCTGCCCGGGGGCCTATAATGCTGTTAAGACGGCCCTGTCTACGACCACTGTTCTGCAAATCCAATGTTGGCACAGCTGGCCCAAGGTTTCTTAAACCCACACTACTTGCCTCTTGTAAGAATAACGATGGTCCTTATGGAATCACGAGCTGCCCGTATAAGGAGTGCAATTACCGGAGAGCGAACTGCCCCTTGCAATTGTTATGCAATATATATAATATTTTATATAATATATATTATATAATTTATATATTGTTGTTATGTAAGTGCAAGGGCTTCGACACCAGGATGGTGATTCTTGCAAGAGAGCAAGTAAGGTACTGAGTGTTTTTACGCCTTATAGCTTTTTGATTTGTATATGCAGGTGTGTTTTTTATTTTATTTTTTCCTTACTACTTAAAAACCGGTACTTAGTCCATAGACCTAGCAGGAAAGTTCTGATGAATTTCTGATACATTGACTCTCGACGCTTTGGAATGGATTCTTCCAAATGCAGAGATTTATCTGCAAGCAAAGGTGGGATAAGTTCACAGTTTGGTTGGTGAAAGTTTCGATTCCTAATCGGACTTCTAATCTTTGACTTTTGGAGAGAAGGTACATTATTCTAATATTACCTTTCACCAGTTTAATCATTACTTCTTCACTGATTGCTTGTTATGCACCAGTAGCTAATAATGAGTACTTCCCAATTAAGAATGAAGTTGTGTTGTAAACAACTAGGTCTTTGGCTCCAACAAACATGCCTTCCGGTGGTGGGCAGTCCTAACGGAGGCTTTTTGCTGCAGACGGCTGTTTTCCTCGTACATGAAGAGTTCACAGCCCCTGACTTTCAAGATGGGCCATTCTTTCAGCTTTTAGCAATGCATTCCAAAGCCTCTACTGCTTGCAGTCATACCCTTGAATTAGCCCAGGTCAGGCAGAGGCCACAGGCCCGGCCCATGCTGCAGACAGTATGGTCTGGGTGACGAGACTGGAGGCTAGCCATGGCCTCCGCCCAGTCTGGCCAGCATTGGGGAAGCATTGTATCTAGTACAAGCTCATTAGCACTGTGAGGCGGGGCCCCGACGCTCAGCTTTTATGTCATCTTAAATCTGTGACGTGAGTAATACTGCCACATTTTCATTCACTCACAGATTATTTGAAGGAGGACCTACTGCTCTTCACTAGGCTTGGACGGAGTTCATGGGGTTCCGCTACGCAGAACTCTGCAAAGTGTTAAAAAAAAAACTCCACCGTGCTACATGGAGTTCCGCAAGCAGCGGAGTGCGTTAGGTCTCGCAGTTCGCGCTGATTTTTAGCGTCGGGTGTTTGACCTGCGCTGGAAAATCAGCGCGAACTGCACCATGCGCAGTGCAAGAGGGCGCTGCTTCTTTCTGCCGCTCTAGTAGATGTTCTACTCGAGCGGCAGCTTCCTCAACGCAAAAGGATGGTTTCTCAACACGAGCGGTCGCGACCATACGCAACCGCCGCATTGAGAAATCTCGCTGGGAGGTAGTCTAGCGTTGGTTTTTCCTCGCTCGTGCTTGCCAACTTAATGTTGGCGACCGCGTGTGGAAAAAAAACTCCGCTCCGCGAAGCTTTTCGGAACTCCGCGGAGTGCAGAAAACTCCGCAAACTAAGCGAATGGAGCAGAGTTCACCGCCCAGGCCTACTCTTCACCAGAGCTCCCCGTGATACAGCTTCACAAGAGGGGGTGTCAGGGATGCAAAAGCAATGGAGATGCCAAGACACCCTATGGGCTCCTATATTATGGACAGGACTAAATGGATATTTAAGAAAGACAGCAATTTACACATTTTGCAAAACGTTACAATGGAAATTAGATGCAGAATGAAACGCTGCTTCCAAAGTAGCCTAGAGGAACACTTTTCAAATACTAGGTCCGCAGTCTCGAATTTCCCAGGTCTATCTGTGAGTAGTTCGTCTAGTCCATGATATTTCTTTGCATTCTGGGACTTGTGGTCCTGATTTTGTAACGGGATGAATGCAACGGAAACAAGCATGGGCATAGCCAATAGGTCTCGCTTTTGGGTCCTTATAAGTATTTAGTTATGCATCACAATATCCTTGGTGCACCAACATTATGGCTAAACACTTATAAGGTCCCAAAGGCGAGACCTATTGGCTATGCCAATGCTTGTTAATGTTACTTATCCATCCACTCACCTTGAGTGCTGCTTGCCAGCACCCGAGCACAACTAGTCTGTCAGGCAGGAGAACCTCTGACTGTGGTCCATTATAGAAGTCGCAAAGAAAATTTATCTCTTCCTGTTTGTCACATTAGCTGTGTAAATTGCTCTCTTCACTTGTTTTTAATAAAAAAACATTTATCATCACCGACTGTGTTGCGGACATACAAATGTGTCTTGAATTCTGAGGCCTGTACTGCTAATGCTTTTTAATGTATACATTTGGCAAACAAATGTTAACTACTATAAAACTATCTTCTTAAACTTGGTGACCCAGCCTACTGCTGATAATTGGAGGTTACACCAGCGTCTTTTATCTTTTTGAGGAGTGTCCAAAAGCGACTTCTAATTGAAACATCCACATTCCCTCTCCTCGATATGTAATTTTTAAGATACTTGGAGTCCTCACACTAAGGTTTGAGCTACTTTGTCATTTGACTTCTGTTTCCTGACCCAGCACTAGATATATCACAGATCTGCCCCATCTGGTTTTCCGACATGAATAATCATAAAAATATTTATTATGTTAGGTATTTAGCGTCCGAAATATAAGAACATAACATTTGCACATTTATATAGCGCGAACTCGCCCCGAAGGCATTGGAGCGCTTTACACGTGCAACAGTTTACGATGCCGCGATTAAGGAAAAGGAAAGCTGAAAATGATTTAAGACATCGCGCGGCCTGGCAGATGCCAGCTGTGAAGTAAACAAATATTTTTTTTGCGAATTCTTTTGTTTTGCAGCAATCGCGGGACCGGAGGATTACCTTTAACAATGTTAAAGTAAAGCGCCGATGCCGCGATTAAGGAAAAGTACGCGCGCTTGTGAGACAGGCATGAGGCTGATGAGGGAGCTGACAAGGGAGTGAAAGAAGGGAGGGGGTGGGGAGGTGATTAACGCGATAAAGGCAAATGCCAGCAGCTGTGCACAAGGCGCGGCAAAGGGAGGGGGTAGGGGAGGTGATTAACGCGATAAAGGCAAATGCCAGCAGCTGTGCACAAGGCGCGCGCGTGTGCGCGTAACAGACAGCTGGTGGCCTGCAAGCCTGTGGTGGGTAGCACTTTTGAAACCCGCTTACTAAATGTCTCGCTGACAGCGCATGCGCGCTGGCTCAGCGAGACCTAAAAATGGTTTATAGCAGCATCGAGTGTTAGCGCAAGCAGCTTGAAAGGAATACGTGCTTCGAGACAGGCCATCATTTTTAAAGTCTGTTAATTGTTAAGGCCAAGATACAACAAACAATACGGCTTTCCTAGCGCCGCAAAGGCATCTCTTGCCACAGCATAGAGAAACTTCTTAAAAGGTTTACAAGAGCTGTCTTTTGTCTGTGATTCCAATAGGCATGGCCGGATGGAGAGACAAAGGAGAAGAGAGGGTGCGTTTTAAGATCATTTTTGTGAGTAACAATTGCCTCATGCATCTTAAAACGTTTTCGGATGCAGCGACGCTGCGGACGGTCCTGCGGCTCCCTCTCTGGTTAAGAGCCTCGCGCTTTAAGAGACTGAGGGAGACAAGGAAAACAAGCATTGGCCGCGCGGCCGTGCGAGACGCGCTCTGTGGTGGGGGAGGGGGGAGGAGCGGGAGAGCAAGTGACGCGCGGCCGTGAAAGTGACACGGCCGCGCGGCCCCGAGAAGCGCTCGGGGGAGGAGCAAGTGAGGAAAGCCATATGGCGCCTGCTGCGAGGAATGCGCGTTACTGTGCGCGTACTCGCATGCTCTAGGCCAGCCAAAAGTTGTGGTCGCATTTCTGCAAGCCCACTACAAAATGTCTCGCCCAGAGCCAGCGCTGAAGCGCTGGCTTTCAGGGCGAGACCTAAAAACATGGCCTGGATGAGGTTTGGTGGAATGGAACTGGGATGCTCGAGAGCTCTGAAATATGAGTGGTCTTCAGACCCCCATGCAACCGATGCAGCCACAGGATATGTTTGACACATTTGAACACATTGTTGCAGTGATGCAACACTGGCTATTCTCATGGCCTCTTGGCTTTGGTGAGTGCCTGCTAAGGACCGTAGTTGTCGTGAATGGTCATCCCAGCAGTCTCCAGATCTCAGATATCTCACTCTTCCTCTCTGAAGTACTAGTGTCTGTTGTTCACAGGAGTATTAGCTGTTCACAGGGACATCAATATCTGTTTCTCACAGGAGCATTTGTATATGTTGTTCACAGGAGCGTTAATATCTACTTTTGAAAGGACCAGTGGAGTCTGGTGTTCACAGAAGCATTATTTCTGCTTTCCCAGGAGCATCAGTGTCTGGTTTTCATAGGAGCATTACTATCTGTTGTGCTGAGAAGCATCATTTCTGCTGTTAACATGCACTCTAGTGATTGCTGTTCAAAGGAGCATTGTTTCTGCTGTTCAACGGGGCACTGGTATCTGGTGTTCACAGAAACACATTTTCTGCTGTTTAAGCAGCATTCACATCTGGTGTTCAGAGGAGCATTACTCTACAAAGATTCTCTACTCTTCAAAGATTGGTGTCTGCTCTCTGCAGCAGTATTACTTCCCCTGAGCATTGGTGTCTGCTGTTCACAGAAGCATTTATATCTGCTCTTCACTGGAACACTGGTGTCTGCTGTCCACAGAAGCATGTATATCTGCTGTTCACTGGAGCACTGGTGTCTGCTGTCCACAGAAACATTTATATCTGCTGTTCACTGGAGCACTGGTGTCTGTTGTTCACAGAAACATTTATATCTGCTCTTCACTGGAACACTGGTGTCTGTTGTTCACAGAAACATTTATATCTGCTCTTCACTGGAGCACTGGTGTCTGCTGTCCACAGAAACATTTATATCTGCTGTTCACTGGAGCACTGGTGTCTGCTGTCCACAGAAGCATGAGTGTCTGTTCTTCACTGGAGCACAGGTGTCTGCTGTCCACAGAAGCATGAGTGTCTGTTCTTCACTGGAGCACAGGTGTCTGCTGTCCACAGAAGCATTAGTGTCTGTTCTTCACTGGAGCACTGGTGTCTGCTGTCCACAGAAGCATGAGTGTCTGTTTTTCACTGGCACACTGGTGTCTGCTGTCCACAGAAGCATTAGTGTCTGTTCTTCACTGGAGCACTGGTGTCTGCTGTCCACAGAAGCATGAGTGTCTGTTCTTCACTGGCACACTGGTGTCTGCTGTCCACAGAAGCATGAGTGTCTGTTCTTCACTGGAGCACAGGTGTCTGCTGTCCACAGAAGCATGAGTGTCTGTTCTTCACTCGCACACTGGTGTCTGCTGTCCACAGAAGCATGAGTGTCTGTTCTTCACTGGAGCACAAGCCTCTGCTGTCCACAGAAGCATGAGTGTCTGTTCTTCACTGGAGCGTGGGTGTCTGCTGTCCACAGAATGATGAGTGTCTGTTCTTGACTGGAGCATGGGTGTCTGCTGTCCACAGAAGCATGTTTGTCTGTTCTTCACTGGCACACTGGTGTCTGCTGTCCACAGAAGCATGAGTGTCTGTTCTTCACTGGAGCACAAGTCTCTGCTGTCCACAGAAGCATGAGTGTCTGTTCTTCACTGGAGCACTGGTGTCTGCTGTCCACAGAAGCATGAGTGTCTGTTCTTCACTGGAGCGCGGGTGTCTGCTGTCCACAGTATCATGAGTGTCTGTTCTTCACTGGAGCACGGGTGTCTGCTGTGCATGAGTGTCTGTTCTTCACTGGAGCACTGGTGTCTGCTGTCCACAGAAGCATGAGTGTCTGTTCTTCACTGGAGCGCGGGTGTCTGCTGTCCACAGTATCATGAGTGTCTGTTCTTCACTGGAGCACTGGTGTCTGCTGTCCACAGAAGCATGAGTGTCTGTTCTTCACTGGAGCACAAGTCTCTGCTGTCCACAGAAGCAGGAGTGTCTGTTCTTCACTGGAGCACGGGTGTCTGCTGTCCACAGAAGCATGAGTATCTGTTCTTCACTGGAGCACGGTGTCTGCTGTCCACAGAAGCATGAGTGTCTGTTCTTCACTGGAGCGCGGGTGTCTGCTGTCCACAGAATCATGAGTGTCTGTTCTTCACTGGAGCACAAGCCTCTGCTGTCCACAGAAGCATGAGTGTCTGTTCTTCACTGGAGCGCGGGTGTCTGCTGTCCACAGAATCATGAGTGTCTGTTCTTTACTGGAGCAGGGGTGTCTGCTGTCCACAGAAGCATGAGTGTCTGTTCTTCACTGGAGCACAGTTGTCTGCTGTCCACCGAAGCATGAGTGTCTGTTCTTCACTGGAGCACGGGTGTCTGCTGTCCACAGAAGCATGAGAGTCTGTTCTTCACTGGAGCACGGGTGTCTGCTGTCCACAGAAGCATGAGTGTCTGTTCTTCACTGGAGCACAAGTCTCTGCTGTCCACAGAAGCATGAGTGTCTGTTCTTCACTGGAGCACGGGTGTCTGCTGTCCACAGAAGCATGAGTATCTGTTCTTCACTGGAGCACTGGTGTCTGCTGTCCACAGAAGCATGAGTGTCTGTTCTTCACTGGAGCGCGGGTGTCTGCTGTCCACAGAATCATGAGTGTCTGTTCTTTACTGGAGCAGGGGTGTCTGCTGTCCACAGAAGCATGAGTGTCTGTTCTTCACTGGAGCACAGGTGTCTGCTGTCCACCGAAGCATGAGTGTCTGTTCTTCACTGGAGCACGGGTGTCTGCTGTCCACAGAAGCATGAGAGTCTGTTCTTCACTGGAGCACGGGTGTCTGCTGTCCACAGAAGCATGAGTATCTGTTCTTCACTGGAGCACTGGTGTCTGCTGTCCACAGAAGCATGAGTGTCTGTTCTTCACTGGCACACTGGTGTCTGCTGTCCACAGAAGCATGAGTGTCTGTTCTTCACTGGAGCACAAGTCTCTGCTGTCCACAGAAGCATGAGTGTCTGTTCTTCACTGGAGCGCGGGTGTCTGCTGTCCACAGAATCATGAGTGTCTGTTCTTCACTGGAGCACGGGTGTCTGCTGTCCACAGAAGCATGAGTGTCTGTTCTTCTGGAGCACTGGTGTCTGCTGTCCACAGAAGCATGAGTGTCTGTTCTTCACTGGAGCACAAGCCTCTGCTGTCCACAGAAGCATGAGTGTCTGTTCTTCACTGGAGCCTGGGTGTCTGCTGTCCACAGAAGCATGAGTATCTGTTCTTCACTGGCACACTGGTGTCTGCTGTCCACAGAAGCATGAGTGTCTGTTCTTCACTGGAGCACAAGTCTCTGCTGTCCACAGAAGCATGAGTGTCTGATCTTCACTGGAGCGCGGCTGTCTGCTGTCCACAGAATCATGAGTGTCAGTTCTTCACTGGAGCACTGGTGTCTGCTGTCCACAGAAGCATGAGTATCTGTTCTTCACTGGAGCGCGGGTGTCTGCTGTCCACAGAATCATGAGTGTCTGTTCTTCACTGGAGCGCGGGTGTCTGCTGTCCACAGAATCATGAGTGTCTGTTCTTCACTGGAGCACGGGTTTCTGCTGTCCACAGAAGCATGAGTGTCTGTTCTTCACTGGAGCACTGGTGTCTGCTGTCCACAGAAGCATGAGTGTCTGTTCTTCACTGGAGCACTGGTGTCTGCTGTCCACAGAAGCATGAGTGTCTGTTCTTCACTGGAGCACAGGTGTCTGCTGTCCACAGAAGCATTAGTGTCTGTTCTTCACTGGAGCACTGGTGTCTGCTGTCCACAGAAGCATGAGTGTCTGTTCTTCACTGGAGCACGGGTGTCTGCTGTCCACAGAAGCATGAGTATCTGTTCTTCACTGGAGCACAGGTGTCTGCTGTCCGCAGATGCATGAGTATCTGTTCTTCACTGGAGCACTGGTGTCTGCTGTCCGCAGATGCATGAGTATCTGTTCTTCACTGGAGCACGGGTGTCTGCTGTCCACAGAAGCATGAGTATCTGTTCTTCACTGGAGCACTGGTGTCTGCTGTCCGCAGATGCATGAGTATCTGTTCTTCACTGGAGCACTGGTGTCTGCTGTCCGCAGATGCATGAGTATCTGCAGTGCACCAGAGTCTGCTGATGGTCACTGGCGCCTACTTGCAGTTGGACAAATACTCTCCTGCTGCCAGACAGCACACCTTCCCCATAAGTAACCTTGATCTCGATAATCACTGCAAAGCTCCTTGAAATGGAAACAATTACACCAAATCTCCGAGAACTAGTTGCACATGTTGTGTAGGAGTGGTGCATTGTGGGATACCTGCATGCCCTCTGCAAGGTCTGCCTCAAGGATGTCAACCTAAAGTCATTTGCTTCATTTTCAACCTCCCTGAAGTAAAGAGTGAAACATGGAGGAGGTTTTATTTTTGCAGTTTTTACTTCAGTAGAAAAACACAGGAAAGAAGGGGGATCGGGTCTGCAGTTTCTAGATAATGCTTCGCTAATGAGTGTTCCATTTTGGTGATGGGAGCTGCAATAGGAACAGTGACCATCGGGCTGCAAATAACGTTGCAAGGATTAAAATTGATTTTGATGTGAGACATTTCTATCATTCACAGTGACTTTATATCTGCAGGAGGAACGATTGAGTTATGAAAGCCGAAAATGTTGTAGGAAAAAATTAGCTCTTTATGATCAATATCCGATTGTGAGTGGAAAGATCTGTGTGGGCGGTGCTCTCTGTCGCCGCATGGGAGTGACTTCAGATGAGGGTTTGAAGAGTCCGGGAGCGGGAGGGACAGTGGGGTTTTACTGTGTGTTCTAGGGTCATCTTAGACAAGTCAAGGCACGAGAAGGACTGACATAGAGATGTGCATTGTAGAGCAAATGCATCAATTTTATTCATGATTGAATTAGTGTCCTGCACCAAGAGAAGCTGGGGACTGTTGTGGAGGTTGGGGATTTTGTTGAGTGTCTGAATGGCAGTATCTGGAATTAAATATCTTTCTGAATTGTAGGTAGTATGCAAAGTTCAGCTGGCTGGTGAAGCAGAGAGCTGTGTTAGCAGAATAAAGTGTTTATGAGGAAGATCAGCTTGATGGAGTTCTGAGGAGGTCCTGTTGGAACCTGATTGGAAGGAGCCTAAAAAGGAGTGTGGATGGTACTTGTTCAAGGTTGGGGTATTATATGTCCAAGAGTATGTGATTTGGGATGGCCTTGAACCACCGAGCTGGAGAAAAGCATTTTAAATGGGAGGTGCATGAGAGGTTGCTAACCTTTGGAACCTAGTTAGGTAGTAGCATAGTGAGGAAGTGTGATGGGTGGGGTTGAGAAGTGTAGAGTAAGAGTGGAATGGAGAGCAGATTAGTTTAAATCAAAGAGGAGCTCATTTTTACTTTGACGATGATGAAATGCAAGCTCGAATTGAGTGAGCGTACCATCCGGCGCACATGATGCGTTGGTTGATGTGTCCGTTTATACCATAGGTTTTCATTTGTAGCCACTTGTTTAGCTATTTGCAAATGCACCCACGATCTTGAGTAGAGCACAGGGGATTCTTTGTGCTGATCTCAGTGGAAAGGCGAGGCATTCTACAGTCCGGTGACCAGGTCACCCATCTGTTTGGGCAACTGTCTATGTGCATGCAGACCTCCTCGGAATTCTTTGATCCTACAGCACTTGTGCATATGATTGCCCCTACCAAGATCGAAGAACCCTGCAACACCTTCTTATTGATAAACATGCAAAAAAGACTCCCACATAGATATCCCTGTCCGCATTTCTCTCTTCTTCATTTACGCATGCTCCCTGATTCAGAGAGGGTCACTCTGGCACCTCATTGACTACTGGGAATTTACCACGGGTCCATTGGCCTCTAGGGCAGTCAGGGAGTGCTTGAAGTGCTGGTCTCCCAGATGAGTGTATGAGGTGGTTGTGTGACTGTGGGCCTAGGGGAGGGCGAGGCACTGAAAGCTCGAGCAAGGCTCAAGCCTAGAGCTAGGCTCTGACCCAGCTCGAGGTCCTCTTGGATGTTCGAGCCCAATAGTTACTGAGTTTTCATGTGGCTTTCGTCTGCCACCTACGCTCTACCCTCATACATCAAGAATTATAGGCAAAGCAGTAACCTTTGATGAGAAACGGGCAAGAGAAAGAGATACTCTTTTAGTGTCTGTACTGCACAATGTGGAACTAGAAAACCTGGGATCAATCCTGGCCTCCCTGCTTCCTAAAATTGTGTGATCCTTGACAAATATTTTATTTTACAGAGACTTTTTTTTTTTTAATTATCACAAATGAGAACGCCTTCAAATATGTAAGTTTAGGGTGAGACTGTACGAAAATTTCTTGTTTTTAATTTAATAGATTATAATGTTGCTCATCTAAGAATCTAGGCTTCATATTATAGTGTACACATGCCAAGTGACTTGGCCCTTAGTTCACCATTGGCATTTTTGTCAAGGCCTTTGGGGACAGGAATGTTTAAAAACTATCACTGTTAATAAATGCCTCTTAATACAGTGATATAACTAGATATACTAAAGTGAAGTGCATCCACATGTTAAAGGAATCCACTTTTTGAATTTTGAAGGAACCTAATTGTATTTTTTTACATGATGTTTGTTGTATGATTTACAAGACAAGCATTTTCAGGGCTCGGCTTGTGCACCGGCTCGTAGAGCCCAGCTAGACCCATATCTCTGATGTGGCCCAGCTCTCCCTCTTAATTTGTTGGCTTGCCAACCTCTATGTGGGCCTGTTTTATGGTCTGGTGAGCAGGTTCACATGGTTAATTTCTCTGATTTTACCACGAACGTTGCCTGCAGAAAGCCCAAATGCATGCAGTCGCCCATACCCTGCAATCCACCTATATGGTAATATAGCGTCTTTACACGTTTAAAACTGCCCTGATAGGCAAATATGAGCTACTTTTGAGCCATCTGAATCGCTAATGGGGGCGGCTTAATTTGATGCCCGGGCCCTTTTCCTGCCCCTGTCCAACCCTGAGTTAGAAAGTATTGACAATGATGTGTGACGGTCATTTGGATAGGCCGGTCAGGAAAACATACAGCATTGACAAATGCAGTGCAGCCAGCTGATCCCGGGCCTAGTTCTAGAGGCTCCCTAGCCCTCCTGAGCTCCTAGAGGCTCCCTAGCCCTCCTGAATGAGGCTCCCAATTGAAGTGCTGTGCAATTCACAATAATATCAGTCGCCTACGGCCTCCCTGTGGATTCAAGTGCCCTCTCTCACCTACCCTAGTAAACTGGCTAGTACCAAAGCGAGGCAGGTACGCCTTCGAGTTCTAGTGACATTCAGAAGGCCCGTCTCTCTTTCTGTACCTCCTCTAGGGCTCAGGGCCCTCTGGGACATACCAACACCCCTCCCAACTTTTACAAACCAGCAAAACTGTCTCCCATCAAGCACTCTGAGCCAGTTCTGCAGGCTCTCACGCAATCCATGCTCTACAAGTTCTGTCAGCTTTCGCAGTCTCTGACCCCAGCCCCACTGAATGTTACCCTAGGGGCCTGTGTCCTGCCATCTCTCAGCTGTCCCAACCTTCTACCATTCCAAGAAAGAGTCACTGAGACCCTGGCATCCAAAGCTCCTCTAGTGTTCTCCTGTGGTTTAGAAGTTCCTTGCAATGATTGTAGTGTCATAATAGCTCTCTTTTTCTTATGTGTAAATATTCTGTTAGCATGCTGTGTGGTAAATTTCAACCTTACTTTCTCCACAAATAACTTCGTGTTTCAATGTGTGTTCTAGGGGCCGGATCACAACGTGTCTCTATTCTGTTCTGGCTTCTGTACGAAAAGAGCCCTCAGGAAATTCATCCAGACAGCTCAATTGCGAGAAAATCCCCCAAATTACATCTGGGCTATCACGCTGTCTGACCTTCCACTTTAGATGATTATATTTGCTGGAATGTTGATTTTGGTGGGAAGGTAAGGGTCAAAGGTCACTGCTGAGCACTTTCTGACTTGTTTTTGTTGAATTCCCACTTCAGGGTTACTTTAAACCTGTTTTAAATTTCTGATAGTGTGTTATAATGTATGCATGTTTATCTTATTTGTAAAATACAGTATCCAGTTTTTGAGAAGAAAGCTTTATTTTTGTTTGTCTCGGGTGATATAGTTGTGTACGAAATGCATAATTTGCTTTTGAGTAAATACACAAAATTTGTGAAAGATTATGCGCAATTAGTCGTATTGTGCAAAATACCACCCTGGCGTTTGATCCTACAATTTAGTGCAAAATGTGTCTTCATGTCCTTTTTGGACACAGGGAAAAAATATAGCGCTAAAAACACTAGCGCCGGAAAGGGCAGATGTTTAGGCTATTTGCGTTAGCACGTAGTTGCGCAATGTGGATTAATTGCATAATTTTAGGAAATTTGCATTTGAGGCATAACATGAAATTACAGAAATTGTGTGAGATTATGTTAGCATAACGGAAATTTACGTGGTTCTGCCTTCGGGGTGAGTGCATGTGGCCTGGGCCTTCACGCTGGATGTAGTATGTGTTTATTTAGCTGAAATCTATACGTTTTCTAAAAGATATTCCCTTTCCTACAATACAAGCAGCAGTCTGGCCTGCCTGAAACCTCAAGACAGATTTCAGGCTGGGCGATTCTCCATCAACCAGTTCACTGTTCTCTTATGGGACTTGGGATACCATAAAATATACAGTGAAATATAGCCGTGTGCCTGGCACATCACAGGTTATTGCCAAAGCTACAGGAAATATGCGATTCAGCAGCCGCTGGATTTTCTTCGTAATTATGGGTTTGCCGCATTTGCCACATAATCCATCACCCGCTTCATAATATGCAGATTTTTTTAAAATATGTATTTCTAGCTCAAACAGAACAAAGTTACTAAAAGCGCAGCAACACATGTTGAGTGGTCACCTTTCAGCTGCTTATTGCTGTATTTAGTAAGCGCTATATAAATGCAATTACAATTTGGGGCTAATCTGGTATTAAAGGGTTGAAACTTTTACTAAGACAGTCTTTTCAACATGTATAGCAAGCATTTGCAAATAGTGGCGGCTCCTGTGCTAAGGCAGAGGAGCGTCGCCCTACTGCTTGTCAGCAGTGTGAATAAAGGAAAAATAAAATGATAACTTGTTATCATTTTCTCTTTTCCTGCTCCGGCAGCTTTGTGGGGCGGGGCTGCTCTGCTCTCAGAGCAGGGAGAGGAGTGTTGGGCACTATGTAAGTGTGCATGAATGTTTGGCCGGCCGCCTGGGCCGGCCAAATAGTCATGCGCACTTTGCATGTTCTACACCCAGGCTGCATTACAGCCTGTGTGGAGAACATGCCCAGGCTCCCAGTCCCTGCCTGAGTGCCGAACCACGGCGCTCAGACCAATCACAATGCTGCATTGCACAGCATTGTGAAGCATTGCGATTGGCTTAGGGGAGCCTGGGTGCTTCCTGTTCTGACCAAGAGAGACGATGACGGAGGAGTGACGTGGCGAGGAGGTAAGTTAATTTTTCTTTTTTTACACCCTCTTACAAAAAAACCCCGCCTGCCACCCTCGATCTGTGCTGTCCGCCACTGTTTGCAAAGCCAATAGTTGTCGCTTTTGAGACCTATTAGGTTTACCGACGATTTTAGCAATATGTTACTATTACATTGAGGGCCTGACCACCTCCACTGTGACACCTCAGGGCTTGGTTATAGGTCCCAGGGCTCACGGTGCCACGGTGCCCCTTTAGGAGTCGAGCTGCAGTGTCTGTTGCTGGGCAAAGCAGATCCAAACATCCTGAGCTTCTCTGGGAATCAAGTGCGACCAGAGACGAGAGATGGCGTTTGTCTGATCGTGCTTTTCACAAGCTATAGTTTGCAGTGGTTAATTCGTAAAAAAATAAGGGCCGGGACTCTCATCAGGAGGCAGCTTCCACCCGCCCATTTCTCCTATTAGCGCTGCCTAAACAAGTGGGGAGAGGATGTGGTGTAATGGCCAGAGCTACCGACTTCAGAGCTGGGGAACCAGGTTCAAGTCTCGGCGTCACCTCAACATCCTGTGATTCTGGGCAAATCACTTAATCTCCAATCTTAATCCAAAATGAATGTGTTCTTAACTGGTGATCAAGCACCACTGTTGAGGATTAAGTGCCGCTGCTGAGCACCCGAAACCAACGGCTCAAATTAAGCACTGATAATATGTGATATTTAACATTCCCCTGCTTAAGCCAGAGGAGGCCCAGGGATGCCGGGGTTCATTGCAAGCAACGCAGGCCATACATGAAGGCTGAAGACTTTGTAGGTGCTCCCTTCCCAGAAAAAAAGTATGCAATATATGCACGTTTATCTTATTTGTAAAATACAGTATCCAGTGTTTGACAAGAAAGCTTTATTTTTGTTTGTCTCAGGTGATATAGTTCGGAATAGACATGTGAGGACTGGAGAAAGCTGGATACAGACGATGGCTTTTTTAAATTTACCACACATTCCACATTTTATCCTAATATTCCTGTCCCCTCCTTCAATCAGCTTGCAAACCCCAGCAATATTCCATTCTTTACACTTGGTGTTTTTACTTTGACTCAAGCAGCAGGTCTTTGTTTTGAATTCTTTTGTAGAAGCAAAGGTTTGTTCGACTGAAAGAAATTAATCAAAGAAATAGAACCGCCATTACCAGCCAAGTAATCACCCAGTGAAGCATCCAGGCATTGAAAGCAGTCACCGAAAGAGAAATCCTAACAATAAACCAAGCAACCATTGCATGGATAAGTACTAAAATGAGCTAACTGGCCATTGTAAAGATAAATGTCGTAACCAGCATGCAATCAGACTAATGCATGTGCCAGAACCCAGACAAGCAGCCATCCCACCCCTGAACTTGGTAAGTAATCATCCCGATGGCAAGCTCTGGAACGCAGTCAAGCTGTCATCCGATGGATAGGCATAAGAAACCAGCCAAGCAACCATCCTAAGTAAAAGAAGTCAAACAATCACCATAAGAATTACACATTTAAATCAGCCAGTCAAGCATCCAGGCGACAAGTATCAGAACCGAGGCTTGCAGTCATCCCACTGATGAGCCCCAAAACCAGACAAGCAGCCATGCAAAAGATGACTATCACAGCCAGCTAAGCAATCATTTTAAGGCCAGGCACCAGAATCAAGGCAAGCAATCACCCAAGAACCAGTCAAGCACCAGAACCAGTCGGGTAGTGATCCACTAGACAAGCACCATAATCAGCTAAGCAGTCAATCTAAGGGTGTGCACCAGAACTAGTTAAGTAATTATCCGAAGGACAGTCATAGCACCCAGCTATGTAATAATCCAATGTCAGTCGCCATAACTATATAATTTAGCATCCTTTGTTAAAGCACCAGTTGAATAGCCCTCTTCGTGAGGCTGCAGCATGTCTGCCTGTCAAATTACTCTTCTATTTATTCCCATCTGTCTAATGCAACCAGACATACATTTAACTTTGAATTCTCCAGTTAGATCCCTAAAACCGAACATGTAAAAGGTATTCACTTAGAAATATGTGTGTTTCTATTGCTGCATTTACATCAATACGTCAGTACCCCTGTTCTACCCGAGCACCTGTCACTACCCCTTGCCTTGCCTCTACCCTCATTACCTGACCACCCTATCTTCACACTGCCCTATTCCTATCTTATTTCGTCCTTTCACTCTCCCCTTTCAAGCTCTTAATTACCTCCTTTTGCACCCTTAAGTTTTTCCATCCCCTAAGCCCCTTATATTCTCCAATTCCTTTCCCATTTTCTTCCCTCCTTAACAATATTCTCTTCTTCCTCTGGTCCGCCTGTTTTCCTTCCCTTTCTCCTTTCTGCGTGGGGTGGCAGTATACATGGAAAACAAACTGCTACAGACCAACTGGGTTTCTTTTTACCCGAGTACTCTTGACTGGTTGAGCCCGTGAGAAATTTTTCATCAACCTTTTCAACTTTTATTTAGCAAAACATCAACTGAACCCGTTATAAAAATGGATCAGGGTAAAATTAGAGCCAGCAGCATCCTTTTTTCCAACTATGTCCTTCATCAGGCTGACAAAGACCTGCTAAGAAATCATTCTACGAACTAAGACCAGAACCCAGATGCTCCAGTCATCAAAGTTAAGGCCAAAAACCAGATCATCAGTGATCCCGAGGACTAGCATTGGGGCTCAGCCAGTCATCCAAAATCCTTTTAAGATCAAGCAGAAGCGGCAGCTAAGGCAAGCAATCATGATAGAAATATGGACTCGACGCTCGAGAAGAAGTCCTCCCTATACCAAGCAGCATAATCCACCCAAAAACTATAAGAACAAGCACCAAAATCCATTTATTACATCCTCTTAAGGACAGGCACTTGACCACGCCCCAAGTAATCAACTTAGCGTTGGGCACCAGAACCCAGTTAAAACACCATCCTAACAAGTGCCTAGTACCTGCCAGATAACAATTCTGCAGACAGACTGCACAATAACTAACCAGATAAGCATCAAAATACTAGGTACCAGAATCAGCTGCAGTCAATTGAATTACGAGTTCAAGATCCTGGATAAACAATTACTCGAAGACAAGTACCAGAACAAGCTGAGCAATCATAAGAACATGCACTAGTCTATAATCTAACCAAGTAATCACCCCAGTGATAAGCAACAGAACTGCAATGATTTGCACCTGGTGTTTATGGAGGGCACTGGAGGTAGGAATGTAGTGACACTACCAGTTATTCTTCAACATATAGGTTTCAGGCTCCGTTCATGTCCACAGGAGTTTCTTACCCACCAGTTAGGACAGTCAGAGACACATCACACCACACTTCACATTCCAGAACACCGTAGAATGAGATCATGGACACAAAGCAGAGGACACCACAAGACCCATCCGTGAAATCATTGTAAAACAGGGCATGCAGTAATAAATCATGTTAAGGACATGCACCATATCCTGCAACGTAATCATCTTGGGGTGAAAATCAAGAACCCAGCAAGGCCATCGTCATAAAACCAGATTCAGTGCCGAGAATCCGCCTAAATTCCCTGCAAGAACACACCAAGCAAACATCCTAATAGCAAGCAGCAGAACTAGCCAGGTAATCATCCACACGACAAGCACGGGAATCAGGCCCAGCGTGATCTGTAGCACTAGAACCCAAACAATCACCCCAGTTACAAGTCACAGAACCAGACAAGCAAGCAAACTAATCGTAAGCACCAGAATCAGCAGTGCAGTCACCTGAAGTAAAAGCACAAAACATGCAAGCAAGTTTTACAATAACGAGCACCAGACCCAGTCAACCAATCTCCCTGGGGGATAAGAGCCATTCAAGGCAACCATCAAAATAACAGGCTTCAGGAAGATCCGCGTTTTCATCCATTCAATAAGCACCAATACCAGCCTGGCATTCGTCCAAATAAAAAGTGCGAGAACCAGCTATCCCGGTGACAAGCACCGGAACCCCAACCAATCACTCCAATGAAAAGCAGCAGAATGACGATCATAACCCTCCAACCACATTAGGAAAACTGCAGCGAGTTTGTAGAGTGGAGGATAGAAACACCTACAGTGTTGGGCGTGCTACTAAATTAACTGGCAACAAATGAGTTATACAGATTTCCTCCTCTGTGTTCAGCAGCAGGCCGGCTGAGTCAGCATGTGGACGGACACAGGCCGGCCTTTGTCCCCCGGTGTCCAGGAGGAGCCCCCGGGGCAGCCGGGCCATTGTGCTGCCAGATTGCAGAAGTGTGGCCCATTGTTTCCGGGTCCGGGGAGCGGCTCGCGCACAGATGAGGGGGCGGGAGTTCGAGCCCACTCTTCACTCTTATCACCACTGATGTGACGTTTATAGACTGGGAGATGCCACTCTGGACTAACAAGGCGCGCTTTGCTTCCCTGCTTGTCAGGGAGAGCTATGGAGAGGTTGTAGATCGGAATGTGTACCGTGAGGCCACCCTCCAGTGTGATGTGTCTGACTGCAAGGACATCTCACTGGGTCCTGGCCCTTGCAGGGAGGCCAGGTCCAAGTGTGATGTGTCCACTCCCAATGTGAGGCCCTTGCAATGAGGCCAGCTCCCCATGTGACGCCCTTGCAATGAGGCCAGCTCCCCATGTGAGGCCCTTGCAATGAGGCCAGCTCCCCATGTGAGGCCCTTGCCATGAGGCCAGCTCCCCATGTGAGGCCCTTGCCATGAGGCCAGCTCCCCATGTGAGGCCCTTGCAATGAGGCCAGCTCCCCATGTGAGGCCCTTGCAATGAGGCCAGCTCCCCATGTGAGGCCCTTGCCATGAGGCCAGCTCCCCATGTGAGGCCCTTGCAATGAGGCCAGCTCCCCATGTGAGGCCCTTGCCATGAGGCCAGCTCCCCATGTGAGGCCCTTGCAATGAGGCCAGCTCCCCATGTGAGGCCCTTGCAGGGAGGCCAGGTCCCAGTGTAATATCCTTGCAGTGAGGCCAGCTCCCAGTGTGATGCGTCTTCTGTGAGACCAGCTCCCCATGTGAGGCCCTTGCAATGAGGCCAGCTCCCCATGTGAGGCCCTTGCCATGAGGCCAGCTCCCCATGTGAGGCCCTTGCAATGAGGCCAGCTCCCCATGTGAGGCCCTTGCCATGAGGCCAGCTCCCCATGTGAGGCCCTTGCCATGAGGCCAGCTCCCCATGTGAGGCCCTTGCAATGAGGCCAGCTCCCCATGTGAGGCCCTTGCAGGGAGGCCAGGTCCCAGTGTAATATCCTTGCAGTGAGGCCAGCTCCCAGTGTGATGCGTCTTCTGTGAGACCAGCTCCCCATGTGAGGCCCTTGCAATGAGGCCAGCTCCCCATGTGAGGCCCTTGCCATGAGGCCAGCTCCCCATGTGAGGCCCTTGCCATGAGGCCAGCTCCCCATGTGAGGCCCTTGCAATGAGGCCAGCTCCCCATGTGAGGCCCTTGCCATGAGGCCAGCTCCCCATGTGAGGCCCTTGCCATGAGGCCAGCTCCCCATGTGAGGCCCTTGCAATGAGGCCAGCTCCCCATGTGAGGCCCTTGCAGGGAGGCCAGGTCCCAGTGTGATATCCTTGCAGTGAGGCCAGCTCCCAGTGTGATGCGCCTTCTGTGAGGCCAGCTCCCAGTGTGATGCGTCTTCTGTGAGGCCAGCTCCCAGTATGATGTCCTTGCGGTGAGGCCAGCTCCCAGTGTGGGGTCCTTGCAGTGAGGCCGGCTGCCAATGTGATGTCCTTGCAGTGAGGCCGGCTGCCAATGTGATGTCCTTGCAGTGAGGCCGGCTGCCAATGTGGTGTCCTTTTAGTCAGGCTAGCCCTCAATTGAAAGTTCTTGCAGTGAGGCCAATCCTTGCAGTGAGGCCAGCTCCCAGTGTGATGTTCTTGCTGTGAGGCCAGCTCCCAGCGTGATGTTCTTTCAATGAGGCCAGCTCCCAGTGTGCTGCCTCAGCTGTGAGGCCAGCTCCCAGTGTGATGTCCTTGCAGTGAGGCCAGCTCCCAGTGTGATGTCCTTGCAGAGAGGCCAGCTCCCAGTGTGATGTCCTTGCAGAGAGGCCAGCTCCCAGTGTGATGTCCTTGCAGTGAGGCCAGCTCCCAGTGTG
The DNA here is from genome assembly GCA_963921515.1 of Calotriton arnoldi. Classification (NCBI taxonomy): domain Eukaryota; kingdom Metazoa; phylum Chordata; class Amphibia; order Caudata; family Salamandridae; genus Calotriton; species Calotriton arnoldi. The sequence goes on along the minus strand of CAWUFW010000413.1, from coordinate 572,336 downwards.
ATGTCCTGCAGGGAGGGCAGCTCCCAGTATGATGTCCTTGCGGTGAGGCCAGGTCCCAGTGTGATATCCTTGCAGTGAGGCCAGCTCCCAGTGTGATGACCTTGCAATGAGGCCAGCTCCCCATGTGAGGCCCTTGCCATGAGGCCAGCTCCCCATGTGAGGCCCTTGCAATGAGGCCAGCTCCCCATGTGAGGCCCTTGCAATGAGGCCAGCTCCCCATGTGAGGCCCTTGCCATGAGGCCAGCTCCCCATGTGAGGCCCTTGCCATGAGGCCAGCTCCCCATGTGAGGCCCTTGCCATGAGGCCAGCTCCCCATGTGAGGCCCTTGCCATGAGGCCAGCTCCCCATGTGAGGCCCTTGCAATGAGGCCAGCTCCCCATGTGAGGCCCTTGCAATGAGGCCAGCTCCCCATGTGAGGCCCTTGCCATGAGGCCAGCTCCCCATGTGAGGCCCTTGCAATGAGGCCAGCTCCCCATGTGAGGCCCTTGCCATGAGGCCAGCTCCCCATGTGAGGCCCTTGCAATGAGGCCAGCTCCCCATGTGAGGCCCTTGCAGGGAGGCCAGGTCCCAGTGTAATATCCTTGCAGTGAGGCCAGCTCCCAGTGTGATGCGTCTTCTGTGAGACCAGCTCCCCATGTGAGGCCCTTGCAATGAGGCCAGCTCCCCATGTGAGGCCCTTGCCATGAGGCCAGCTCCCCATGTGAGGCCCTTGCCATGAGGCCAGCTCCCCATGTGAGGCCCTTGCAATGAGGCCAGCTCCCCATGTGATGCCCTTGCCATGAGGCCAGCTCCCCATGTGAGGCCCTTGCCATGAGGCCAGCTCCCCATGTGAGGCCCTTGCAATGAGGCCAGCTCCCCATGTGAGGCCCTTGCAGGGAGGCCAGGTCCCAGTGTGATATCCTTGCAGTGAGGCCAGCTCCCAGTGTGATGCGCCTTCTGTGAGGCCAGCTCCCAGTGTGATGCGTCTTCTGTGAGGCCAGCTCCCAGTATGATGTCCTTGCGGTGAGGCCAGCTCCCAGTGTGGGGTTCTTGCAGTGAGGCCGGCTGCCAATGTGATGTCCTTGCAGTGAGGCCGGCTGCCAATGTGATGTCCTTGCAGTGAGGCCGGCTGCCAATGTGGTGTCCTTTTAGTCAGGCTAGCCCTCAATTGAAAGTTCTTGCAGTGAGGCCAATCCTTGCAGTGAGGCCAGCTCCCAGTGTGATGTTCTTGCTGTGAGGCCAGCTCCCAGCGTGATGTTCTTTCAATGAGGCCAGCTCCCAGTGTGCTGCCTCAGCTGTGAGGCCAGCTCCCAGTGTGATGTCCTTGCAGTGAGGCCAGCTCCCAGTGTGATGTCCTTGCAGAGAGGCCAGCTCCCAGTGTGATGTCCTTGCAGAGAGGCCAGCTCCCAGTGTGATGTCCTTGCAGTGAGGCCAGCTCCCAGTGTGATGTCCTGCAGGGAGGGCAGCTCCCAGTATGATGTCCTTGCGGTGAGGCCAGGTCCCAGTGTGATATCCTTGCAGTGAGGCCAGCTCCCAGTGTGATGACCTTGCGGTGAGGCCAGCTCCCAGTGTGATATCCTTGCGGTGAGGCCAGCTCCCAGTGTGATATCCTTGCGGTGAGGCCAGCTCCCAGTGTGATGTCCTTGCGGTGAGGCCAGCTCCCAGTGTGATGTCCTTGCGGTGAGGCCAGCTCCCAGTGTGATGTCCTTGCGGTGAGGCCAGCTCCCAGTGTGATATCCTTGCGGTGAGGCCAGCTCCCAGTGTGATGTCCTTGCGGTGAGGCCAGCTCCCAGTGTGATGTCCTTGCGGTGAGGCCAGCTCCCAGTGTGATATCCTTGCGGTGAGGCCAGCTCCCAGTATGATGCCCTTGCGGTGAGGCCAGCTCCCAGTGTGATATCCTTGCGGTGAGGCCAGCTCCCAGTGTGATGTCCTTGCGGTGGGGCCAGCTCCCAGTGTGATATCCTTGCGGTGAGGCCAGCTCCCAGTGTGATGTCCTTGCGGTGAGGCCAGCTCCCAGTGTGATATCCTTGCGGTGAGGCCAGCTCCCAGTGTGATGTCCTTGTGGTGAGGCCAGCTCCCAGTGTGATGTCCTTGCAGTGAGGCCGGCTGCCAATGTGGTGTCCTTTTAGTCAGGTTAGCCCTCAAGTGAGGCCAGCTCCCAGTGTGATATCCTTGCGGTGAGGCCAGCTCCCAGTGTGATATCCTTGCGGTGAGGCCAGCTCCCAGTGTGATATCCTTGCGGTGAGGCCGGCTCCCAGTGTGATGTCCTTGCAGTGAGACCAGCTGCCAGTGTGGTGTCCTTGCGGTGAGGCCGGCTGCCAATGTGGTGTCCTTGCAGTGAGGCCAGCTCCCAGTGTGATGTCCTTGCGGTGAGGCCAGCTCCCAGTGTGATGTCCTTGCGGTGAGGCCAGCTCCCAGTGTGATATCCTTGCGGTGAGGCCAGCTCCCAGTGTGATGCCCTTGCGGTGAGGCCAGCTCCCAGTGTGATATCCTTGCGGTGAGGCCAGCTCCCAGTGTGATGTCCTTGCGGTGAGGCCAGCTCCCAGTGTGATATCCTTGCGGTGAGGCCAGCTCCCAGTGTGATGTCCTTGCGGTGAGGCCAGCTCCCAGTGTGATATCCTTGCGGTGAGGCCAGCTCCCAGTGTGATGTCCTTGCGGTGAGGCCAGCTCCCAGTGTGATGTCCTTGCGGTGAGGCCAGCTCCCAGTGTGATGTCCTTGCGGTGAGGCCAGCTCCCAGTATGATGTCCTTGCGGTGAGGCCAGCTCCCAGTGTGATGTCCTTGCGGTGAGGCCAGCTCCCAGTGTGATGTCCTTGCGGTGAGGCCAGCTCCCAGTGTGATATCCTTGCGGTGAGGCCAGCTCCCAGTGTGATGTCCTTGCGGTGAGGCCAGCTCCCAGTGTGATATCCTTGCGGTGAGGCCAGCTCCCAGTGTGATATCCTTGCGGTGAGGCCAGCTCCCAGTGTGATATCCTTGCGGTGAGGCCAGCTCCCAGTGTGATGTCCTTGCAGTGAGACCAGCTCCCAGTGTGATGTCCTTGCAGTGAGGCCGGCTGCCAATGTGGTGTCCTTTTAGTCAGGTTAGCCCTCAAGTGAGGCCAGCTCCCAGTGTGATATCCTTGCGGTGAGGCCAGCTCCCAGTGTGATGTCCTTGCGGTGAGGCCAGCTCCCAGTGTGATGTCCTTGCGGCGAGGCCAGCTCCCAGTGTGATGTCCTTGCGGTGCAGCCAGCTACCAGTGTGATGTCCTGCAGGGAGGCTAGCTCCCAGTGTGATGTCCTTGCAGTGAGGCCAACTCCCAGTGTGATGTCCTTGCGGTGAGGCCTGTGCCCAGTGTGATGTCCTTGCGGTGAGGCCAGCTCCCAGTGTGATGTCCTTGCAGTGGGGCCAACTCCCAGTGTGATGTCCTTGCAGTGAGGCCAGCTCCCAGTGTGATGTCCTTGTAGTGAGGCCAGCTCTCAGTGTGATGTTCTTGGAGTTAGGTGAGTTCAGCTCCCAGTCTGATGCCTCTGCAGTGAGTCCAGCTGCCAGTATGATGCCTCTGCAGTGAGTCCGGCTCCAAGTCTGATGTCTGCAGTGAGTCCGTCTCTCAGTATAATGCCTCTGCAGTGAGTCCAGCTCCCAGACTGATGCCTCTGCAGTGAGTCCGGCTCCAAGTCCGATGTCTGCAGTGAGTCCGTCTCTCAGTATAATGCCTCTGCAATGAGTCCAGCTCCCAGTGTTATGCCTCTGCAGTGAGTCCGGCTCTCAGTATAATGCCTCTGCTGTACAAAAAACAATATGACAAACATCAGACCAGTCCTTATTTGTATGGCAGTGCAAATGATTGATACTTGTTAAACAAGCAACATGCCAGATGCAGCTAGATCAACCGAGGTTACAACAGACAGAAAGTCCTGTTTGTATATGGTACATTCCATAAGCTGGAAGTGGCTGTTACTAGCTGTGAGGGGGGTCGACGCGTTTCTGAACCCAATACATTCTAAGGGTTCTCCTCAGGTCCTGGACAGGGTCGGACACTATTGAAGTGGAGGAGTCAGGAATTGCCTGTGGTTTAGTAGCACCGGTTGAAAACTAGGTTGGACGGTGTGCTCTGTTAATGATTTAGTCTCAGCAAAGGTTTTCAGTTCCGGGTAACGTGCTGAGTATTCAATTGGATGCGATGTGAGGGTCAAAAAGGTCGCAGACACTAGGCAAATCTGTGATGGCTTGAATCGGAAATTCGATCTATATCTCTATTTTCTAACTGCCATTGTTGCGTGAAATTGGAGCTGTTTAAATGTGTTCCAAACTCTCCAAACCGCTTCTTTGTATGCTCGTGAATGTGTAGCGTCTGTTTTTTGCCAGTTACCTCAGTCATCACCGGACCAGCTTCCAGTATAATGCCTCTGCAGTGAGTCCAGCTCCCAGTATGATGCCTCTGCAGTGAGTCCAGCTCCCAGTCTGATGTCTCTGCATTGGGACCAGCTCCCAGTCTGATGTCGCTGCAGTGGGACCAGCTCCCAGTATAATGCCTCTGCAGTGAGTCCAGCTCCCAGTATAATGCCTCTGCAGTGAGTCCAGCTCCCAGTATGATGCCTCTGCAGTGAGTCCAGCTCCCAGTCTGATGTCTCTGCAGTGGGACCAGCTCCCAGTCTGATGTCGCTGCAGTGGGACCAGCTCCCAGTCTGATGTCGCTGCAGTGGGACCAGCTCCCAGTATAATGCCTCTGCAGTGAGTCCAGCTCCCAGTATAATGCCTCTGCAGTGAGCCCAGCTCCCAGCATAATGCCTCTGCAGTGAGTCCAGCTCCCAGTATGATGCCTCTGCAGTGAGCCCAGCTCCCAGTCTGATGGCTCTGCGGTGAGTCTAGCTCCCAGTCTGATGTCTCTGCAGTGAGTCTAGCTCCCAGTATAATGCCTCTGCAGTGGGACCAGCTCCCAGTATAATGCCTCTGCAGTGAGTCCAGCTCCCAGTCTGATGGCTCTGCAGTGAGTCTAGCTCCCAGTCTGATGTCTCTGCAGTGGGACCAGCTCCCAGTATAATGCCTCTGCAGTGGGACCAGCTCCCAGTATAATGCCTCTGCAGTGAGTCCAGCTCCCAGTCTGATGGTTCTGCAGTGAGTCCAGCTCCCAGTCTGATGGCTCTGCGGTGAGTCTAGCTCCCAGTCTGATGTCTCTGCGGTGAGTCTAGCTCCCAGTATAATGCCTCTGCAGTGGGACCAGCTCCCAGTATAATGCCTCTGCAGTGAGTCCAGCTCCCAGTCTGATGGCTCTGCAGTGAGTCTAGCTCCCAGTATAATGCCTCTGCAGTGGGACCAGCTCCCAGTATAATGCCTCTGCAGTGAGCCCAGCTCCCAGTCTGATGGTTCTGCAGTGAGCCCAGCTCCCAGTCTGATGGCTCTGCAGTGAGTCTAGCTCCCAGTCAGATGTCTCTGCAGTGGGACCAGCTCCCAGTATAATGCCTCTGCAGTGAGCCCAGCTCCCAGTCTGATGGTTCTGCAGTGAGCCCAGCTGCCAGTCTGATGCCTCTGCAGTGAGTCCAGCTCCCAGTCTGATGGCTCTGCAGTGAGTCTAGCTCCCAGTCTGATGTCTCTGCAGTGGGACCAGCTCCCAGTATAATGCCTCTGCAGTGAGCCCAGCTCCCAGTCTGATGGTTCTGCAGTGAGCCCAGCTCCCAGTCTGATGGCTCTGCAGTGAGTCTAGCTCCCAGTCTGATGTCTCTGCAGTGGGACCAGCTCCCAGTATAATGCCTCTGCAGTGGGACCAGCTCCCAGTATAATGCCTCTGCAGTGAGTCCAGCTCCCAGTCTGATGTCTCTGCAGTGGGACCAGCTCCCAGTATAATGCCTCTGCAGTGAGTCCAGCGTATGATGCCTCTGCAGTGAGTCTAGCTCCCAGTCTGATGTCTCTGCAGTGGGACCAGCTCCCAGTGTGAGAACCCCACATTAGTGCTGCTTGCACTATCACCAGTGCTTAATTTGTGAAAGAATAAGTGCCAAGGCCCAAAGTTTGGCTTTCCCTCCTGCATAATTTAGTCAACCCTGTTGCATAATTTGATGCTTCTTTGCCGCATAATTCCAGTGGCCCTGACTAAGCAGCAGCTGTATTGTTATGCGCCCTCTTTCTTTGGCCTAGATACGTGTTATGGGTGGAGCAACATCATAGTCTATTAAATGAAACCCAAGAAGTGTTTCTGCAGCTGGCATAGTGAACTCACACCTTTCTAGATGCTTTTTTATGTAATAAGGAAGAAAAAGGGAGGCTCAATGGAAAGAAATCTGCATGAAATTCATCCACTAATTGGTATCTCGTTGTCACGCTCTCCTTTTTAGATCAAATGTAAATGTTTTGTCTTTAATTCTTGGAGCATGCGGTTAGAGCGTGGGTGGCAGACAGGAGCCACATGAAAGCTCGGCTCGTTTTTGGGCTCGAGGGTCCATGAGGACCTTGAACAGAGCCAAGGCCTGGCGTCTGGCTCGAGGTATCAGTGGCTTGCTCTATTCTGCAGGTCTGGCACTGAATATGCCTGTATGCTTCTAAGTGGGTGGTGTGAGCCATTTCTCTGCCTGGGATGGGTAGGACAGTCCCTGTCACCTGTAGACAGGGTCATCCATGGTCCGCTTTAGGGCGGTGCAACCGGTGCAGCCACACCAGCCGCTGACCTTGGGGGGGGGGGGGTGATGTGTTTAAAAATAACTTATTGGTTTAAAAGCAGGCCGCGGAGTTCCTTGTGTGTCCAGACGTTTTTAGACAACAATAAAAATGTCGAGACACCTCTAGTGATTAAAGTTCCTGCTGGAAAGAGAAGGAGTTTTGATTAGTGGCAGTTTTGATTCATTCTAAAGTAGTGCGGAGCGTTAATGTGCCTGCGGCAAAGAGCCGGTACCATGCAGATCACAGGCAGGTCACAGGACTGAGTGAACTATGAGTAGCGCTATAAAAAAAATGAAATCTATGTCAGAGAGAGGCTATGGAGAGATGGGGGCGCTGTAGGACGGTGGTAGTGCGGGAATTCGTAGAGGCGGTCATGGGGGGATGGGGGCGCCAAAAATATTGTCACACCAGCGCTATCGACGGCCATGGGGGCATCTTTCACTGCATACCTCATGCCTTACAAGATCGTCTCCCTGTGGCAGGAGGAGTGACCGGGGCATTCATCCCCCCCCCCCTCCCAGGGAAGGGGCGGGGCAGTGACCCCCGTCTGTTTGGGGAGCATTTGAAGGGGTCCTTCATAGAGAGCTCTGCCTCTTCATCATTGAAGAATGCAGCAGCTTTGCAGCCACATGTTGGCTTGCAGTGCTCAGAGGTACAGTCACGTGTCACAGGCCTCAGGCTACCGCCCCTGACCTGCTGCTGCCCCCTCCACCCCCCTCTCGCGGACCCCCTACCCTCTGGCTGCCCTCGCCTCTCTCGGCAGCCATTCCTCCTGCTGCCCCGTCTACCGAGACACCCTTCCTCAGTGGCCCCTGCTTACCTTCTCCCTCAGTGTAAAAATGTTGCAGGGTTTGACCCTACCCCTCCTTGTTTACGGATAATTTACATTGAAAATGGCGCAATTCTGATTGCAAATGTTATTAAACATACATAGCCCCATAGCTCAATCTCTTGCTAACTCCCCGTCCTTTCGCCCTCTGTCTGCCCCCCCCCCCCCACCCACCCCACCCCACCCCACCGCATCCATTGTGAACAGTTTTTATATGGTCGCCACGACGCTATAATTCATTGTGCCACATGTTTGCTCTCGGGCAGACAGACGCACGTTAACTGGCAGATTTGGGGGTGGTGGGGGCAGGGTTGGGAAGACGGCCCTACAACAGAATCTGGGTGGGCTGCCCAGAGGGCGAGCCTTGATTGGACGGCTGGGCCTGACCTCTGTCGTGGGCGCATGTTGATGCATTTGACTTTTAATGCCCGCTGAAGCTGCCATGTCCCACGGGACGGGGACACATGCCGGCGGCTGGCGTCCTGATCGGTGTGACAGCAGGACAATGCCATGGAGGCCTGGCGCTGCCCTCCAGCTGCCGGCTGTGGCAGGTAGGAATGGATGGCTCTTTGTGTCCGTCCTATGGCTCCATCTTGGGGCCCTGGAGCCGCCGCGTGTCTCATTGGAGTCCTTGCATTGCAAGACTGTGTCGTGTTTTATCCTGGCTCAACGAAGTTTGTGTGACTCTATGACCACAGAGAAAATTCGGACACTTTCTGCCATACGTGTCTCGTGGAACCCATCTGTTGGGGCCCATTGGAGTCTCCGTGCAGTCCGCTTCTCCAGTAAACGTCATGCCTGTTCAGTATAGAGATTACAGGATCCCACTCTGAGGCCTAAGTAGCTAGTTCAAGCCTGGCTTTCCAACAGACACGCTGTGTGATCTTCTTCCACCTGCTGCTTTAAGCTCTCCAAGAGAGCCTGCAGACTGGAGGTACCTGGGTGCCGTGATGCGTCCAGGGTCCTAGCAGTGGTACCCCTGAGGAGGAGGGCCATCTGCATCCCAATAAAAGAGACCACACTAGTTTGGAAGAGTAAAGGCCGCAGTTTATTGTCTGCTTTCACTTACAAGCGATCCTTGCAGTTTGTTTTGCATTTAGATAGAAGATAGCCTTGTAGTATTTCCATCCCATGAACATTCCTTACTAGGCACTCACTTCTCGGCTGACCGCTGTACTGGTGCTGATGGAGCAGGGTAAATATAAAAATTTTAACCTCCTAATATTTTCGTACAATATTAATAAACATGTTCGTTCAAGTAAATAACCAACAATGTATGTAAAGGGTTAATGGTAACACGCAATTCAGTGTGCAAAGTAATGAACTAATAATTGTTTGCGTTTATAACATAACATAATATTTTGCGTACTAAAATAATAATAAAATGCATGATTTGTGCTTTTGAATAAAACGTGTGGTTGCAAAATAAAGCGATGGTAAGTAAGGGACTGCTTTATATGTTGCTTCTGCTAGGTAATACCTAATTGGGGTACGTAGAAAGACGGGAGGGAAATGAAAGGGTTTATATTTCTTTGTTTTAATAACATTTTGTTTTCTTTAAAAATAGTGCGCTTAGGCCTGCCGAGCAGCAATATAAAATGGCCGCGAGTTACTAGAGTGCGCATGAGCGGATGCGACCATGTGATAGAGGAGAGAGGCTGTGGAAAAGGGATGATCACGTGCTGATGCTGAGAGGCTAAGATGAAAGTATGGTCAAGGCTGCTGTGACCCTTCTGAGCAGATGTGTGCCAAGATGATCAGCAAGAAGCGTGAGAAGCCTGGTTGAATCAATAGAAGGAACTGTGTTATACAAATTGTTGCAGAAAAAGATACAATTTGGACTGATCGAAACGGATGAGCAAGTGCATGAACTGTGGGAAACGATGCTTGCATGGACATTCCACACGGAACTGGTTAAGACCAGGAAGTTTGATTAAAATGTATAGGGACCAGAGTTTTTGACCAATGAGAATGAATCGCGCCATGTAAGAAGAAACATTTTATGCTGTAAGCTAGAATTAGGGTATAAGAAGACCTACTCTTGGTGGGAGGGGTTAGAATGCTGCGGGATGCTGCGGGAGATGCTGAAGAAGTTAGATGCTGTAGATGGGAGAGTTTGCGGTTGCTGATGCTGACGAGCTGATGCTGCTGCTGTTATTTTCCTTTTCAAGTTGATACTTGATAAGATGCTGCTTTAGGAGAACTCTTATTGATAGATTTTTATTAGAATTATTAGGATTTCCCAGAGAGATAGATAGTTTGATCTATAGAGTTCTTAGTATGATAACCGCAATTCCGTCTAATAAAAGTGCCATGCAATTTCAAACTATTTTTATATTGATGATAAATGCAATGATCTGAATAATAAAATTAATCTCAAATTTCCTGCATTCAAAACTTTATATAAACTATATTATTCTTTAAACAAATGACGTAGTGATTTTCTTTAGCTCAATGATTAATAATGAAATGGTAAAGAGTTCATTGTGATTAAGCTGGTCTTAATCACCATCAACTGATTCCTACTAGTTGGTCCATCGACCAATGAGCGGAATACCTTAAAAGCAAATGAGAATTATTGTGTCATTATAAAAGAGGTATCCCGTCTCCTTCCAGCGAATCGTTTTTCTCCTAGGTTTCATGACGGAGGAAATCCAGGGAAAAAATGAGTAAGTGAATGTATATGCGGTGTTATGAGCCCCACCGTCATATGGATATAGTGTGTGTGTTAGAGAAATAACTGCACCTGGATGATCAAAAGCATAATAGGAGAAATTATTTTTATTGTAAGCGCTGGATCAGATTTCTTGGTAGCAGAGCTATGGTTACTATAGATTAGTTTGGTGATTATTGATTTATGATTATAGATAAGTTTGTTTAACACTTTTTGTTGAGTCGCGTTATGTTATATGTAAGTTTACACGCTTCCGGGAAGTAGGAAGTGGAACACGTGTGGCAAGAGAAGTCGCATGGAATTTTACACTGTGTGAGTTCATTTTTGGTAATAACACAGGTTGTGTTATTTAGGGACATTTTGCGTATAAAAGGTGTGTAAGTGAAATAGTGATCGGTTTTCTTGTGAAACTCTGGCCTTAATTCTCAGGAGCAGTATAGTCTCCCCATGTGTTTTATCCCCAGAGAAACGGGTTTACCGCTTGCTTGAAAGAAGGGTAAGGTAGAGGGAAGTGCTACTTTATCGACGAAACTGAAAGTTCTGTGGTAGGGTAGAGGTAAGCGCTGCCTACTGGAAAATACAGAATTCTTGTGTGAATGGTCAAAGCTATCTTTTCGGTTTAGCGAATCAGACAATGGAAATGTGGATAAAATGTTGTAACTAACGAGAATTGTTGAAAAAGAAATTGCCGATAAATTTTGTAAAGGAGGGGTCAAGAGTAGAAGTGACGTAGACAAGAGCCGCGCTGGGATTGGACAGTGCGCCAGTCACATGAGAACAGGAGCAAAGTGACGTAGACAAAAGCCGCGCTGGGATTGGACAGTGCGCTGTAGACAGAAATCGTTGTGATTGGAGTGTTGGTGTGAGTCGCGCTAGCATTGGTTGAAATAACGCATAGGGAACAGTGTTGATTTGCGGATTGTTTAAGAAGAAAAAGGTTGTGAATCATGTCGTACTATGAGTATGGAAAAGAGAAAACGTCTTGGATGTCGAAAGTTAAGAACTTCTTTAAGAAGGACAAAAAGGTAGTGACTAGAGAGGGACAAATAATTCCTCCGCCGAAATCACCAGCTTCACATATGATGCTGAAATATGGATATCATACATGCATATGGTTAGAAAATTGGACAAAATACACCAAGAATGATGGAGCATTGGCTTTCCCTGAGAATGGTTCATTTAATGTAGCTGTATTACGGAACTTGAGAGAAAAGATGGTAATGTTAGAACCTAGACCTAGACCGACACAGTTTGAAGCTTTAGCGGAATGGGAAGATGAGATGTATGAGCGAGAGAGATCCAGAGGATTGAAGAATCATGAGTTTATACCCGGAAGGTTGTGGGGAATAAATCATGAGGACAGAGTAAAGCGTTGGAGATATGCAAACATGGCAGGAGGTTTGTTTCCAGCTTTTGCGGTTGAGGAAGAAGCAAAGAGAAAGTGTACCGAGAAAAAGAAACATGTAGTGGTAGAAAAGTATGTGTATGGTGGTAGTGAAACAGATGACGAATTGCTGGGAGATATTTTAAACAGAAACCCACCTCCATACCAACAGACTTCTGTAGTGGTGACACCTAAAGCACCGCAAATGGAAACTGGGAGAAATAAAAAACCCGAACGAAGAAATGAAATAAATAGGTCACAAGAGACATTTAAATTTTCACAAAATGAAGAGACAGAAGGTGACAATGCAACTGAACTAGCAAAAACGACAAAAGAATTGACTGAAAAAATAAGAGAATTGACAAAGAATATGAAAGCTGTAACTGTACCAGTAACGATAGGTCCAGTAATGCCAATTTTTGAGAATCAGAAAATAAATGAACATTCTTTGGTGATTCCCATGAATTCACATTTGCAAAGAAAAAGAGAAGGGATGGAACTGAATAATGAGGGTGCACACAATTCGGCTAGTACGTGTCGACCAAGTCCACCTACAAATTTGACGATAAATGAGAGTGAGATTAGGAGAATGCCTATGGTGACAGAGTCCGCATCAGGAACACCAGAAAGAAGCAATGATTGGATAGAATTAAATAGTACGCCTGTGGGTCCGACTCCAGAAGAATTAAATGAATGGATGAAAGCGCTAAAAGCAAAAGAACCCGAAGAAAAACCATTAGATGTAATAAGATTGAAAATAGACATGGAAGAGTTGATTTTAGGAACAATTGGAACAGAAAAACAAAAAAATTATCAGGATGACGAGATTATGGTTCTGTGCAAGAGTCTTACTTGGAGAGCTAGAAATTTACATGACAAATTGGAAGAGATTGCAGGTGAACTAGGAGTAGAATTTGTGAAAGTAAGGACGTTGCAGAAACCGTACAGAGTAGATTTTTGTGAGAAAGACATAGAGAATTTGAACACATCAGGAAGACTGACCCAGATAAAAGAGCTGATTGTTTTATTGAGAAAATGGGGTGATGTGGATAGATGGAGAAATAGATGGACAAAGAGGAATGAGAAAACAACAGATAAAGCATCTTTGGCTTTTGCGGTGACAGATAAGGAACCAGTTACTAGGGAGTACCCGATGAGAGAAACACCAGGTGGTAGTTATGTGCATGCTCCGTGGACCAGACAGGATATACTGTCATTTACAAATGACTTCCCAAAATTGAGAGAGAAACCAGTAGAATGGTACAGACAAGTGGAGAGATTTGTTAAGGTGTCAAAAGTGCTGTGGATAGATCTGGATGGATTGTTTGACATAGTAGTGCCTGCTGATTTATGGACAGAATGTAAGATTACAATTGATTGGCCAACTGTAGAATATCCAAGGGATGCCAAAACAGGAGCGCCAGGTCCAGAAGTGATGAGGAAGTATGATCAGGTAGTTACCTTTTTGAAGAATAAAATTCCACCAAAAGAAACAGATTGGGTGAAAATAGACAGAACAACACAGGAAAGCAAAGAATCAGTGCATGCGTACTATGAAAGATTGTTGTTGGTTTTCAAACAGTATAGTGGTTATGAGACGCTAAGTGAGAAGGACATGAGTCACTTTGTATATAGGTTTGTGTATGGATTAACACCAGAGATAAGTGAAAGGATTAAGCAGCACCTGATAGGATGGCTGAATAGCACAGTAGATGAAGTTTTGAGATATGCTAAGTATTGCAGTGATGAAATTGAGAGTAAACAGTGTAAATTAAAAGAGAAAGCCATGTGGGCACAGGTGAAAGTTGCAGAGAAGCAAGAAGCTCAATTGAATAATACTAGCAGTGAAACTGGACAGTTTAAATCCCGACCTAATATAGGTAAAGGAAAAGAACAAATGAGCATAGATGAGGCGAAGAAAAAGTGGCCATGCCACAACTGCGGAAAGATAGGGCATTGGAGAAACGAGTGTAAATTTCCTCCAAAACCTAATGTGGAAAATCAATCATTAAATTCACAGGTGCAGAGTGAGGTAGTTACTCAACAAGGTCAGGTGCCACAACCACCACTTCCCAAGAGTGCTAACCAACAGAAATACAGTGCAGAAACAGGATTCTACGGAGGAGAACAGGTAAAACAGTTGTCACGTGCAGCTGAAATTTCACAATATTGGTTACGACAGAATGAAGATGAGTCGTATGAAAGTTCATGACGGTGTCTAAAAGAGAGGGAAGAGTGCGTGCTTGGCGCAACTCTAGAGGTAGATCAGTCAGGTCCATTTGTGGATGGAGAAGTGAATGGTGCAAATGTAACATTCCTTGTTGACACTGGAGCTACCCGTTCTACTGTTAGGTCAGTGGAAATTCCAAATCTTCCTCTCTCAGGTGAACATATACAAGTGGTTGGAGTTTCCAATCAGCAAATTGAAACGCCTCTTACTAGATTAGTAAAGGTAAGAATTGGTCCATTTAGTGAAATGCACCGATTTGTGGTGTGTGATTGTAGTCCCGTGAACCTTTTAGGACGCGATTTGTTGTGCAAAATGAATTGCACAATTTATTGTACTCAGACGGAATTGCATTTCAGACTCCAGATGAGGATGTGCTGTATAAAATGACAATGGTAAATTTAGAACCAGAAGTAAATGGTTTGTTTCCTGTATTTGATGCAGAGAAAATCCCAAATGAGTTGAAAAGGACAGTGAAAGAAGAAGTATGGGACTTGACAGGAGAAGATGTAGGATTAATGAAAGGAGTAGATCCCGTTAAAATTACAGTAAAAGAAGGAACGAGTTACCCAAATACACCCCAGTATAAATTGACTCCAGAAATAATTGAAGGAATAACGCCAGTAATAAATAAAATAATTGAACAAGGGATTCTAAAAGAAATCATGAGCAGTCCATGTAATTCGCCAATAATGGGACTGAAAAAGCCAAATGGAACATATAGAATCGTACAGGATTTAAGAAAGGTAAACAAAATTGTTGTGCCTTGTTGCCCAATAGTACCGAACCCTGCTGTGATTCTATACCAGATTCCACGCGAAGCAGAATGGTACACTGTAATTGATTTATGTCATGCATTTTTCTCTATTTCATTGCATCCAGATAGCCAGCCAATATTTGCGTTTAGGTTTGGAGAGCGTATTTTGGCATGGTGCCGAATTCCTCAAGGGTACACAGAGAGTCCCTCAATCTTTAATCAGATCCTGAAGAAATCATTGGAAGATTTAAGAATGCCAGAAAAGTCAGTAATGGTTCAGTATATTGATGACCTACTGGTGGCATCAAAAACGAAAGAAGCATGTGTCAATGATACAATTGCTTTGCTGAATCATTTAGCAAAAAGAGGACATAAAGTGTCCCCTTCAAAATTGCAGTTTTGTCAAAAAGAAGTCCAGTATTTAGGGCATAAAATTGAGAAAGGAGTGCGAAAGGTAACGACAGAGAGAATAAAAATGATTCAAGGAATGAGAGCTCCAATGACACAAAGAGAGGTAAGAATGTTTTTGGGAATGGTTGGATATTGTCGACAATGGATAAGCGGTTTTTCACTAATTGCTAAACCATTGCAGAAACTGACAAAGAAGGATGTTAAAGATCCTTTTGAAATGAATGATGAAGAAATGAAAGCATTCAGAGAGCTGAAAAAGAAATTGTGTGAGGCTCCAGCATTGGGAATGCCTGACTATGAGAAAGATTTCGAACTGTATTGCAGTGAAAGAGATGGATGTGCATTTTCAGTTTTGGTACAGAGACATGGAACTATGAAAAGACCAATTGCATATTTTTCAGCTGTTTTAGACCCGGTAGCGAAAGCGTTGCCTGGATGTTTGAAAGCAGTTGCTGCTACTTGTGTGAGTCTGGAACAGAGTGAAGGCATAGTGATGGGGTATCCATTGAGAGTGTATGTTCCCCATTCTGTGGAAATTCTTTTGACAAGAACGAAAACCCAATACATGACACATAGTCGGCTGACTAGGTATGAAAAGGTAATTTTGAGGGCAGATAATGTGACCATTGACAGATGTAAGAATGTGAATCCTTCAACATCATTGCCAGATGAAGAGAATGTGATTGAAATGGATGAGGTAGATCACGATTGTCTGAATGTGCTCGAATAGTGTACAAAACCAAGAGCTGATATACGAGATGAACCTTTGAAAGAATCAGATTATATTCTGTTTGTGGATGGCTCATGTTTGAGAACAAGTGATGGAGTTCTAAGTGCAGCATATGCAGTTTGCACAGTAGCAACTGTGTTGGAAGCATCTTGTCTGAAAGGTGTACGGTCTGCCCAAGTTGCAGAATTAGTAGCTCTGATTCAAGCATGTAAGTTGGGAAGAAATGTACGGGTTACGATTATGACTGACAGCCAATACGGCTTTGGGGTCGTGCATGATTTTGGTCAGATTTGGTCACAAAGGGGTTTTTTGACGTCTGCAGGGACACCCATCAGAAATGGAGATTTTGTGTAAAAATTGCTTGAGGCGATACAGCTGCCTAAACAGATCGCTGTCGTGAAGTGCAATGCACATAAAAATGGGGAAGACTACATTACTGTTGGCAACAAATATGCTGACGAAATGGCACAATACTGTGCAAAGAATGTGGTTTCTTTGAATAAATGTCGGGAAAGAGAGCATATTTCTTGTCCTTTGCTTTTTACTAACTCAATTGAAACATGGGATGAGGTGAGACAGTTACAAGAAGCTGCAGAAGACGAAGAAAAAGATACTTGGCTAAAAGCAGGATGTAGAAAACATGAAGAAACTGATGTATGGGTTTACAGGGATGAGAGACCAGTTATGCCTGATAGCATGATTTCTGACATGGCACGGATGTACCATGGGCAAGCCCATATTGGGAGAGATTCAATGATCAGACTTTTTAGACAAACATGGTACAATCCAAAATTCAGAACCATAGCTGAGAGTCTTTGTCAGAGATGTCTTATTTGTCAACAGTTAAATCCAGGAAGGAAGACAGTAGTGAGTTTAGGAAGAATAGGACGAGAAGGGGGTCCTTTCACCAGAATGCAGATGGATTTAATTGAAATGCCACCTTGCAGCAGATTGAGGTATGTTCTAGTGGTCGTCTGTTTGTTTTCTCGTTGGGTGGAGGCATATCCAACAAGAAGGAATGACAGTATAACAGTAGCAAAACTTTTGCTGCGAGAATTCATTCCAAGGTATGGTTTTCCAGTCACGATTGAAACAGATAGAGGAACACATTTCCAGAACGAATTAGTTAAACTGATTTGCGAAGCACTTAGTATTAAACAGAAACTGCATTGTGCATTCAGACCAGAGGCTTCTGGAATAGTAGAGCAAGTAAATGGAACGATCAAGAACAGGTTAGGAAAAATGTGTCAAGCTACAGGACTGAAATGGCCAGATGCTTTGCCATTGGTTCTGATGACAATCAGAAGTATTCCGGAAAGGAAGACTGGACTCAGTCCACATGAGATAATCATGGGACGAGCAATGAGACAAGCACAAGTACCTGTCAACAAACTACTGACTATAACTGATGATCTAGTACTGGATTATTGCAAAGGATTGGCTGATGTGGTGCGTTCTGTGTTTCATCAGGTTGGACCGGATGCGACCACTCTTGAAAGAAAACCAGCTCACGACTTGAATCCAGAAGATTGGGTTCGAATAAAAGTCCACCGGAGAAGAAACTGTTTGGTTCCTCGCTGGGACGAACCACGACAAGTGATCCTAGTGATGACCACCGCAGTCAAGTGTGCAGGAGTGAAACACGGGGTACATGCCAGCCACACCATCAGAGTTCCAGAACCTAAAGATCGACCTGTAAGTCGGCATCTGGAAATATCAGATAACAGTTCAGCATCAGAAAGAGAAGAGGAGACAGACAGGGTGCCAGAATTTGAAGATCGACCTGAAAGTCGACATCTGGAAGGCCCAACTACAAGTGAAACGATAGAAGAAGAAGAGGAAATAGAAGAAATAGCTGAAGTTCCAGAATTTGAAGATCGACCTGTAAGTCGACATCTGGAAATATCTGATACCAGTTCAGAATCTGATACAGAACATTTAGAAGGAGAAGAAATTACAAAAAGAAAGTGGAATTTCGAAAGCATAAGAGAAGAAACTGAGCCAGAAGACAGCGACAGTGAACAACCAAGTACAAGTTGTGGTAAAATTCCTTCGAAGATAATATTAATAGATGAAGAAGGGAGAGTTTCAAACCAAAAGTTAGAAAAATCGGAAAAACCCCGAGGAGCAGTAGGGACAGATAGTCAAACACAAGAACAGGGAAATTTAGAAGCAGATAGAGAAACTGACACAAAATCGGAAGAACCTCGAGGAGGGACAGAAATAGGTGAACGAAGGAAAATAAGAAAAGAACCACAAGTAGATGAAAGCGAAATCATAAGCTTCAAAATAAGAGGAAATAACGAAAAGATTGAAACAGACTCAGAAGAAAGTGGAGAAGAAAGAAATGAAAAAATAGAGACAAGAAAAAGAAATTGGAAAACTGAAAGAGAGGAAAAAGGAAGTGAAGCAAAAAGGCCAAGAAAAGGAGACAATTGGCCCAACGAAGTGAGAAAATTAAGATACAGAATAATAAAATTGGATGGGAAAAGTGCTGAACAAGTGAATGAGATAACAAGTCAAAAAGAACAAGGAAAACAAGGTGGAAAACACTTGCAGAAAACGAAAAGAATAAAGAAAGTAAATCAAAAGTACAGATCGCCTGAATGGTTGTATCGTGCTTTGACTAGTCACAAAGAAGAATTGAACACTCACGAAAACCCAGAACAAAGAAACCTGATGGGAGAAAGTGAAGTGCAACAAACCTGAAGCAACAAACCTGAAGAAGTTAGATAGTTTACCGGATTTGACAAAACACTGAACTGACGAAATTACCGGATGTGACCAAGAAAGAATTCTGAAAAAGAATTAAAAGAAAGTACCAAGCAAAGACAAAATATTGGAAGTACAGAGTGGCAAGCAAGTCATTTCTGAGGTGTAGTGACACAATTTTCAAGAAAAGAAGTAAATAAAGTTAAAAGACAAAATGGAGAATACTAGAGATAGAAAGTGTAGATGTGAGTTTTAAAGTAGATGGTGCAAGATGTGCTGTTTTTGTACAGGTTTATTAATAACAATATGGGTGGTTTTAGCAATAACTATTCCAATTAGTTTAGCTGTAGTAGAAAAATCTAATAACACTGAGAAAGAAAAAGGAGCTAACACTCAAGAGCCAGTTATTTTAAAGAGTAGTGCAGAATTACATAAGGACAAATCAATAACAGATTTTTCAAAAAATGTTTTTACTAAATTACTGTATGAATACGTAGAAACAATGGATGTAAGAGATTGCTATGTTTGTATGCAGTTGCCTGCATCTGTAGCAGAAGGTGTGACTTATCATCACCTCCCTTTGACATATGGAATAACATGTAGTGTATTAGCAAGCTTATTTTATAAAACAGGTAGGTTAGAATATTATTACACTGATGTAGATAAGATTTTTGCTAAAGTTTCTGTAGTTCCCGAGCTTAACAAAATAAAAGAGGGAAAGACGTTTGGTGAATATTTCTTAGAAGATAAGATCTTAACATCAGATAATATATTTAGGTACAACCTTACCTGTGAGTTAAAGAAGGAAGAAAAAGTTTTTTTAGAAATGGTTGAAGAGCGAAGAGTGAAATTTGAAAGAAAAGTGATAGAAGAGACAAAAACACCTCTTTGGGCGTTTGAGGAAGACCATCAGGACAAGAAAAAGACAAATGCAGCTATGACTCTGGATTGGCCCCAACAGGGAAGGTTGTGCATTAGAAGAAATATGACAAGATATGACAATTATTTTGTGGGTTCCAGCAATTGCTATGACAATTACAAAATTTTAGGTGGATGGGGATTCAAAGGGGGAAAAGATCCAATATTTCCAGGGATTTATTACGTTTGTGGGAATAGGGCTTATTATAGGTTGCCGGACCATTGGTATGGGTCATGTTACTTAGGCCTGGTCTTTCCAAAGATTTTTCATGTAGATAGTGTCATAAGGTTTCTGCACATACAGAGCTATGCACAGGATAATAGGACCTCGGAATATAGTGGTGAGCCAACCATAAACCTTAGCACCCAAAACCCCAACCCAACTAGCCTTAGCGTCCCATTGGCACCAATGTACCAATGATTAGACAACCCAGAACACGGTATCTCTCTCTCTCAGGACTCGCAGAGGCAAGAACACTCTTTCGTCACACTCGTACCTATCCACAACATGCGTATGAAGAGACACTGTATAGGTTAAAATGTTTATTTCAACTTACGTGCTCTAAGATACAGTACACGTGTCAGTACTAATAGCATAATACATATGAATAATATAATCAGCATAGTTACTACTCCATAGAATACGAACGGGGAAAGCATCTCATAAAGCAGTGGATATATGTCTAACTAACATTACCACCCTCCCCGTGCTGGAAGCCAGTTTATTATGAGAATAGAAGACCTTTGGGCTTTGACTAGCGAACCCCCATACCTCAATCTCTAGATGCAAAACTACATCAGCAGACAATCACAGCTCCTCTCTCTGGAAAGGTCGTCTCCAAGTCCTATCTTAGAGCAGGCGATCGCATTATTAAAAGCACACTAATTTCTCAATGGCAGCTGTACATGTGTTATGTCTAGGTGCGAGGGACGGGCCAAATCAGTAGGAACCAGGGATTTGTTATTCGACCTTGTAACTGTTGTTCAGACTGAGCCCAAAAGGGAATAGGAGAAAAGGTGAGGAACAGGAAATGCAGACTGTAGAATAACTTGGCAATAACAGAGGGCGACAGAACAACATCCATTAGTAACGTGCGCAAGAGTCATCATGGCAGCCAGGCCTGTGGTAACGTAGCCAGACCGGCCATGAGCCACAAGACACCCTCCCCTGGACAGTCCATCGGCCAAGACGAAAATGAAGACAGAGTTCCAAACACCTGAGCAGAATTGAGGCTGTCCACCAACAGTGAACGGCAAGTCAATCAATCCAAAAACGTTGAGGAGCAGAAAAATGCTATACCGTCCAAAAGGACATCATTGGAATCGTCAAAAAACGTAGACGCCATCCAGTCCAACAGGTCAAAGCTGGAGCATCTAAAAGCAATGCGGGACAGCTTGCGTGATATTCAATATAACTTTGTTGTAGGAGATTCTGAGCAGCCGCCCAGATATCCCATTGTGCCAAAATCCCCAGTGCAGCCGCACGTATCATAAAGCCAGCAGCGGAACAGTCCCGTTCATGGGCCTCTAAGGGACCCACCAACCGAACAAAATCCGGGACCGACAATGACGAATTGGAGAGGCAATAATCCATGGTCCATGTAAACGGACAGCGGATGCAAGACATCACAGGTTGCACGCAAGTGAAATACGCAAAGCGAAAGGAAAGGGTGTAGGACACACTGATAGTTGCCAAGGGCAGAACATCGAAGCCAACCAGAAGTCGCTCACGGAGCAGCTGGAGGCGTTCGGGATCGAGAAGGGCCCAGTGGTGTGCAGCCATTGCGCAGAAAACAGACCAACAGCAAGACACCAGCCGCCAAAGCGAGGATTAATGGGAAACCACCAAAGACGCTAGAAAAAATAGAATGTATGAACGCCGGTATCACACCGAAAATAGTTTGAAAGGTGGACACGAGGCCAGACCCCACAACCTTAAAAAAGTGCACCAGACCCTCAGTGTTTGATGCGTTAAAAATACGATGAATTAACTCCCCAAAATGTTGGGGGAGGTCAGTGTTCAAAAGGGCCTGTATTTCACTGTGGGTACTCGCCACCTGGAGAATGAATGTCTCCCGGGCGGATGTGAGCATAACCTCCTCATTCAATAATAGGGCCTTTATTCTGCTCAACTTATTGAAATCTGCCTCCATGGTAGGAATGGAAGGCCAAATAGAGTTATCAACGATGTCGTGAGGGGGAGGAAAAAGCACATTCTTGCAGCAGACAACTCTGTGTGAGACTGTAACAATATACGGAATGCCAGCCTGTAGGCCACAACAGTCTTCGTTATTTAAAAGCAAATAGCTACCGTTAGTAAGCAAAGTAAAAGTAGGAGAAATAGCAGGAGCAGGAATACCCTTCAGCACACATGCAAGATTTGGAACTGAAACGCTACAAGCCCCGTGCAATTTAATATGTTTACAAATAAGCGAATGACCCACAGTTGAATCACAAGACTCCCCGTGAGAAATACCTCCTGGCCGTCTCTAAGGCATTTATACATGAAAGGCAAGGACCAAAGTTCATGCAGGAAAGCACTACCCAAAGGCTGGAAACGGCCTACAGGATAATGTTTCATGCACGAACCGAATTCAAATAGGGAAAAAGGTAAAGCTATAACCCCATGAACTAGCCACACCGCAGAATCTAGTTCCGCTACAGAGAAGGGTAAAGGATCCACTTTTTCAATATGTAACAAAGTGTAAGATGCATCTTTCATGGACATGAACTGCTGTTTGTCAGTCAAATTAAAAGGCAGAAAGAGGGCAGTGGTGTTTAACAAATTCCAAGGAACTTTACCCAACTTCAGGGTTTGCAAAGTCCAGGCAAACTGCATCACTGAACGCAACTGATTCTGACCATGATACAACATAGAGACATCATCTTGTACAATATCAACAACAGAGGATACAATATTCTCTAATGTGTAAATGCGGGAAGACAGGGTATTTATACTATTGTCAACAACGGCAAGCACCTTTTCCAAATTTGCTTGGTCTATTTCCCTAAGACGGGAAGCAGCTTCCATCTGTGACAGCTTCCAGAGTTCATTATACGCTTCATAAATGAACCTCTTCGGTCGGGGACCACGAGGTCCCAAGATAAAATCAGATAAATCAATAGTGCCTGATAGGAGGGATAAATGGTTCTTAACAGAGTCTAAGGACGAATGTTGTAACCATTGTTTACATAATTTACCAACCGAATACGTGGTTACAGTACGAGTTTCAGTAAATCTTGGATCAGGCTTGTCCTGTATGTAGCCAGGAACTGTGCCATGAAAACGCAGTTGGCATGCATTAGATGATATGGGCCATGCCAACCAGGGTGACTGTATCAGTGCAGAAACGTTAAAGGAATTGTTTTGAAACTGAGCCTGTAACGCCATAAGGGACATATTAAAACGCAAACTATCATTTGGAAACCTCGACAAGGATGGGATGGTTGGCGCATTTAGTTGTTTAACGGTAGCCAACCCCCAACACGTGGTCTGATGAATGGAAGCATTTAGAAATAGAATTTGGGCTGGGATAAGGCAAGCGCGGTGCAAGGCCTCAGTGCCTTGCACCTGCCATGGCTTCGAACCCCAGATTGATTTTAAATCCACTGTGTCTTTCCAATACTCATAACCACCCACCGCCAAGGCGCTCAAAAAGGAACCCGAATATAGTAATTTAGTGTGGGTCAACATTATTTTTTGAGTCAATGGAGTTTTTAATTTAAAATAATAGGACCCAGGGTTCGATCGATTAAAATCAGTAAAATAGGTGAATTTATTTCGAAGAGTCTGGGAACTACCTGGTATGGGGTTTGGGCAGTGTTCCCATTGGGTGTAAGTAACAGGGCTGCGTAATGCACTTGGTTTGTGGAGAAAATGATTGCCCCAATGCTGGTAGCAATACAAATCGGCATAATTCGCAGAATTCATATACAAGTCTTCAGCATTAAAGGAGGCATAATATTTTAAATCAGCAAATAATGCTTCAACTGCATGCACATCCCAATCATCAGAATGAATATTACTTTTACTACATCACCCATCGAGACTCGAAGGACATTTGGTACATTAATAATTTCAGTCGGGCCATGGATTTGAAAGTTCACTGCATCCCATACGATGCCATCAGCAACTGGAAACGCTGAAATGTTCACAAATGTGTGGTCACGCTTCATGATGTGCGAAGAGGAATGTGGAGCCAAAGTCCCAGCCACACTGTTCACAGCAGAGCGTTCAGGTAAATAGTGACCATTGATGAGTAGAAAAAACACTGTGACAAAGCCAATGGACATGAACAAAAAGACCAAGAAAAGTACCATCCAAATATATGTCCAAGGTGGAATCAAAAAATTGTCTCTAAACCAGGATACAAAAAGACTAAACTTGGACGGGACCTTTGATGAGTTGGAATCCGAGTCAAAGGAATAACGTGTCGGGCTCAGTGGCGTTGTTGGTTGGTGTGCCACCGACTCTGTGGCGGGATAAGTATATTCGTCCTCATCTATGCAGGGTGATGCAGGGGGTCCAAATATATTTTCAGGCAAATCAACCATCTCCATGGTAACATCAGTGATAGCTAGTGCAGGCGTGCCTCGAACGCTTGTCCGATAAATGGCAGGACAAGAGACCGCTGGTGTGACACTATTCAGGATCGGCCAAATGTTGTAGCTTGACATTTTCCACTGAGATGTATCTGTTTTCCTTGCGACCGGGAAGCGGTGGTAGGATGACTGTACGTGTTCCCTTCAAGCCCAGTACTGGAACCGGTGCACGAAAAGAGGGGCCGAATTCTTTTTTGTTCTCCACCTTCTCTCGTACCAGGTCGCCAATTTTCGGAAGCCAGCCGGTAACCGGAATCTGCACAGCAGGGTCTGTGGCTGAAGGTAAATGTGCAATTGCTAGTTTGTCTCGGGCTTCTTGTAAGTCCTGTAACATAGTAGAATGATTATCTACATCGAACTTGGCGGATTGCGCCGCCATGTCTAGACCATCAAGGTCAGGCACAAACATTCGTATGCCAAAGAGCATTTCGTAAGGGGTCCGCCCACCCAGAGGCCTTCTAGGGAGATTATTAAGTGCACGCTGAACAGTATACAAGTGGGCCAGCCAGTTCCTGCCAGTACCTATAACTCTAGCTGTCAAGGATTGCTTTAAGTCACGGTTCGTTCGTTCAACGATAGAGTTGCCCTCAGGCCTATACGGAGACGAAAATTTCACCCGCACCCCTAAGGAGCCCATTGCGTCCTTGTAAGCCTTAGAGGCAAACGCCGGACCTTGGTCAGAATGGAAGGTGCCGCATGCAAAAATTCCCACAAAGACTCGCAAATCCCTAATGACATTTCGTGCGTCAGCACTCCGTTGTGGCCAGACCCAGATGAACCGTGTGCACGAGTCCACTGCCACTAAGATATATTTATAGGCAGTGTCTGAAGAAAATGGACCGCAGTGATCCAAGTAAACACACCCAAAGGGTCTGTTTGATATTGCAAGCGAGGTCTGCGGTGGTCTTGTGACTGTTGAAGGCTTGATCTGTTGACAAACGTCACAGGAAAGCACATAAGTACGTGTATCTTTGTATAAACCACGCCACCAGTAACGCTGCTGCAAAATGGAAATTGTCGCAGACACACCAGCGTGCGCCGAAGCCATGCCTTCGTGTGCCGCTGCCATCAAGGAAAGTCTGCGGTCCGCGTTGGGGATCAGCCGAACCCCAACGTCAGGTATTGTTACATAAGGAGCCTGATCGGGACCTATCTGGTAAGAATATTTAGAAGGGAAACCTCTAGGGTAATTCATTCCTTCTTTTGTCGCAGCAATAGCTGCCAAGATATCAGTGTCTATTTTAGACATGGATCTAGTAACTGCTGCTACTGAACACGTAAGTACTGCTGATCTGGCAGCTTCATCTGCCAGACTGTTACCAACAGCGTGTGCGCCCACTCGCTGATGGCCTAGGGTGTGAACCACCTGTGTGAGTGGCAGACGTCTTTGTAATTCTGCCACTCTAACCCAAAGCATTTTATGCTTGATTGTGTTGCCTTTAGCGTCCCTATAGTCATTTTGCGACCAAAAGAACAGATTGTCATTGTATGATTGAACACAGTAGTAAGAATCGCACACGATTAAAGTGGTCACATCAGGATTTACGAACCCAAGCGCAAGCACTAAGGCACGCAACTCGGCCAATTGTGCGGTGCTGTCCCCGAGTGTCTGTGTATGCACCACAGTGGATTTGAACTTTCCGTTCACAAACGTACCTGCAACAATAGCACATGCGGCTGAATAAGCATGCTTGGACCCCGTGTCCGGTTGTGCCGAACCATCGGTGTAGATCACACAGTCGTAATCCTCAAGCGGCAATAAGGACAAAGGAGGAGGATGAATGAATTCATACTGTAAAAACTCCTGAGTCTGTAGAGAAGAGTCGAAAATGAAAGTGACATCCGGAGACGTCAAAGATGTTGCCCATTGAATCCAACGGGGGTGCAAAGCTTTAGAGTTCGGTACACTTGCTTTGGTCACTGCCTCTAGAGCAGGATATGGTGTTACCACCAAAATGCGTTTTCCCTGTGCCAGTGCGCGCTCCTTCAGGATCGCCATTTGCACTGCAGTCAGAACTTTCTCCACAGATGAAAACCGCATTTCTGCGGAGGTGTACAGATGTGACTTGTATGCGATGGGTACTGTATCACCTTCATTAAAGGTTAAGTACGTGAAACCCACTGCCCCTGGAATGATTCTAATCACCAGGTTTGTGTGGTTATCACGCGTCAAAAGGTATTTAGACTCAAGAAGGTCTGTCTGCAAAGATTGCAGAATGGTGGTATGCTCCGGAAGCCAAGAAGACTTCGAAAAGGTAGGTTGTATCAAGGCATACAGTGGCTTGATACGCTGGGCGTATTCGGGAATGTATGTACGTCCGAAGTTTAGAAAGCCCAGCAATGACTGAAGTTTCTTCAGATTAGTAGGAGGGCACAGAAGTGCACATTTCTCCAAAAAATGGGGGGCTAAACCCTTACCTTCATTGTTGAGCTCATAGCCCAAGAACAGAACGGTAAATTCAGCTATATGGGATTTGGCAAAGTTAATTTTGTATCCCTGAACCGCGAATTCAAGAATAATGCGGTCCACCCGGGTCAGATGCGGAAACAATTCGTCGTCTGTCAGATAAATGTCATCCACATACGAACAGGCGTCTGGATCTATGCCGTCTAACAAAGAGACAACCCGAGCGGCAAACACGCCTGGACTATTTTTGTAGCCCATAGGAAGACGCCTGAATTTGAACATTTTACCACCGGAAGTAAAGGCACACCATTGGCCACTCTCCGGGGCTAAGTTGTGCGTGTAGAATCCATTTGAAAGGTCAAGGGTCGTTTTGTATTTTTACGAACAAGACTGTCTACAAGCGCAGAACTATGGGTATTTTGCACCGCAAAGGTCCGACAATGAGAGTTCAAATGCCGGTAATCCAATACTAAGCGGTACGATCCATCGGGTTTAGAAACCGCGAAAAGGGGATTGTTCATAGGTGATACACAGGGTTCAATTACTCCCTGATATTCCAACTGTGTCAGAATTTCGGAAACGGGGCCTTTGGCTTCACGTTTTATAGGATATTGGGGTTGTGGTTGTGGTAACGACCGCAAAGGTATTTCATGGGGGGGAGATTCTTCATCCCAACCCACGTGATTGCGGAATAACGCTGGAGCCAAGGACACAGCCCACTCGGCTGCAAGAGCCTCCGCTTTGTCCTTTGGGACATGTCGAGAAAAGCTCGGAAGGATTACCTCCTCCCCTTTACGCGCAGCAAGTACGAATGGGGGTGGCCAATCCGCCTCTGCCAATAAAATATCATATGAAGAGGTCAGATTTTCCCAAAAAATCCCTTTAATTACACGCTGTATATCACCTTCAAGTTGGAGGACAATATTAAATAGTCTGTCAGGGGGTGCCACTCTGGTGTCTGCTGTTTCAACAGTAATGAATGTTTCAGTTGCTGTCGCCTCCATATGAGGACGTAGCGCCTCCCGCACTATGGTAACTTCCGCGGCGCTGTCTAGGAGGGTTACTGCCCACGTCCAATTCAGGAGTCTCGTTCTCACCGTCTGTGGCATATTTCGCTGTTACAGCGGCAACTTTCTTCTTCTGAAATTGTGGTCGAAAACGTTGAACGTCTTCCTCTTTTCCTCTGACTTGTTGTCGAGGCTGGTCTCGTCCCTGTGGGGCCTCACGGGCCCTTCCTCTATCCTGGCGGTCTCCTCCACCGGCCTGTGACGAAGTCTGTGCCTGTAAAGAACGAGGAGAACGCGTATCAGGGATCTGAAACCTATCCGGTGACTTAATTCTCGCTCTATCGCGTAAATCATAAGTACGTTCAGAAGAAACTGAAACCGGGGATGCGCCTCGCGACCCCGGCTTTTTCTGTTGCTTACCCTGTTGTTTCAGCCTCCAGCTCTTTTTAGTGAAGACTGGTTTCTCATCTTTCTCAGATTGAGATTTGGTTTGTTGCTGTTTTGGTTGTGATGGTGTTTGCTGTTTTGCAAAAGGCTTGTTACCCAGGCTGTTTCTACCAATAGTTTTGGAAGCCTGGGTAATAATTTTCGGTAATTCGCGAGGCTTGTCCAATTCTGGGACCAAAGCCAAAGCGTTAGCTACTTGAAAGTTCACTGCATCGTCCTTGACATTCGCAAGGATCAGTTCAGCTACTACTTCAAACACTCCCACCAGTCTCATCCCTAATTCCACGGCCGCTTCAGGGCCATGTTCATCCTGTACTTTTTTAATTACAGAGGGAGAACTGTCATGGAAGGAGTACCAAAACATTTAGAATATACTGCTGCGAATACCTTACCCCAGTTGTCACATGCTGTCAACTCGGGAATTAAGTCTTTTGGCAAACTAATCGTTAAAATACGATGTTTATCCACTGGAGTTGTATGTGGAAAAACTGCCTCCAACTGATCAAACTTTTCTGCAAGCCAATAAGGAAAATCATCCTTATTTTGTGGCCGTTTGCCCATCACAGAATTCACCATGACGGGACTTATGGTCACTCCGCCTGCAACAGCTGGTTGGCCAGCAACTCCAGGAGCGGCTCCATGGATGCTGCCTGTAACATATCGCACTAATGCTCGATGCACCTGCACCAAGGCCGCATACATAGTGCGCAGTTCCGCGACTGGTATTGTCATATAACGCGGATGTGGGGTGTACCCGGCCAAAACAGGCCAAGTGGCCCCCTCAATTGATAAGGGGCCTAAACGAACCGTGGTTGTGGGAGGGCGCCATTAAACCAAACACGGTGTTGCCAAGCCGTGAGCGGTACTTCAAGATTAGTATAAGGTCTATAGACAGCAGGAACAGCGGTGGGTTCATATGCATGAAACAGATTATCGTTCGCATTCACCGCTGGAAAAGTGATCCAAGAGTAGAACACTTCAAAATGGAAAGCCGGGTCGGCTTGAACCACAAAGACTAGGTCAACACCCGCGTCTGGCACTCCATACACCCGTAAGTGATCCCGGAGTGCTGTGCGGCTATGCGCCGCTATATCTATACCCGCCATTTCGAACGGGTCTATTCAACAATCTTACACAAGGCAGCACAAAAAGGGTTATTTCTAAGAAACCTTTTTTTTTTTTTAATAACATCAAGCTTGAAAGAACCTACAAAATCTGCAATATAGGAGGTATCGCCGTCACACACGCTTCCGGAAGCGTGTGTGAGGGTTTTGTGGACAAGCACAAGTACTACTCAAGCGTCTCGCAATTAAGCTGCCCCAGTCGTTGGGCGCCATGTCATAAGGTTTCTGCACATACAGAGCTATGCACAGGATAATAGGACCTCGGAATATAGTGGTGAGCCAACCATAAACCTTAGCACCCAAAACCCCAACCCAACTAGCCTTAGCGTCCCATTGGCACCAATGTACCAATGATTAGACAACCCAGAACACGGTATCTCTCTCTCAGGACTCGCAGAGGCAAGAACACTCTTTCGTCACACTCGTACCTATCCACAACATGCGTATGAAGAGACACTGTATAGGTTAAAATGTTTATTTCAACTTACGTGCTCTAAGATACAGTACACGTGTCAGTACTAATAGCATAATACATATGAATAATATAATCAGCATAGTTACTACTCCATAGAATACGAACGGGGAAAGCATCTCATAAAGCAGGGGATATATGTCTAACTAACATTACCACCCTCCCCGTGCTGGAAGCCAGTTTATTATGAGAATAGAAGACCTTTGGGCTTTGACTAGCGAACCCCCATACCTCAATCTCTAGATGCAAAACTACATCAGCAGACAATCACAGCTCTTCTCTCTGGAAAGGTCGTCTCCAAGTCCTATCTTAGAGCAGGCGATCGCATTATTAAAAGCACACTAATTTCTCAATGGCAGCTGTACATGTGTTATGTCTAGGTGCGAGGGACGGGCCAAATCAGTAGGAACCAGGGATTTGTTATTCGACCTTGTAACTGTTGTTCAGACTGAGCCCAAAAGGGAATAGGAGAAAAGGTGAGGAACAGAAAATGCAGACTGTAGAATAACTTGGCAATAACAGAGGGCGACAGAACAACATCCATTAGTAACGTGCGCAAGAGTCATCATGGCAGCCAGGCCTGTGGTAACGTAGCCAGACCGGCCATGAGCCACAAGACAATAGAAAAGAAAAAGGAACACACAAAATGATAAATACCTTTACCCGTAGAAAAAGGGAAAGTTTTTCAGAAATAGTAGGTGATATTTTTGGTGCATTGATACCAGCAGTGGGAATATCTTTGAATGCATTTAGAATTCGGAAATTATCTACAGTGGTAGATCGTTTATCTACGAATACTGCTGGAGGGTTCTTAATGGTAAATACCGAGATGGTTGCCATGAGAGCTATGGTGATGCAAAATCGTCTTGCCCTTGACATTCTTTTGGCAAAAGAGGGCGGAGTCTGTGGAATGCTGAAAGTCCAACATTGTTGCACTTACATTCCAGATAAAAGCGAAAATATACAGAAGTATATAACAAATATTACAAATTTGCACAAAGAACTTGTTCCACTGGAGGTTGAAAGTGTGTGGGGAAAACTTGGTAAAGGTTTTTCTCTGTAACAAATTGGTTAACAAGAATGAGTGGATTAATAATAGGGAAAGTTATAATAATAGCAACCATGATAATAATAATAATATTAGTACTGAAGCTTGCAGTAACATGTATAAAGAGAAGAAGAAAGCAGAATAAGATAGAAAAAGAAAACATGATAAACAAGGAAAGAGAGAGAGAAATAGGTGAAATAGAGTTAGAAGAAATAAAAGAGAACATGTACAAGAAAACGAAGAAACAAGTTGAAAGAGATACAGAAGTATAAACTAACAAAAGCAAATGGATAAAAGATATATGCTGTCTGAGAAATAGTATAACTTGGGTTTTTGTGGTGATATTAAAAATCACCAAAGGGGGAGTTGATGGAGCAGGGTAAATATAAAAATTTTAACCTCCTAATATTTTTGTACAATATTAATAAACATGTTCGTTCAAGTAAATAACCAACAATGTATGTAAAGGGTTAATGGTAACACGCAATTCAGTGTGCAAAGTAATGAACTAATAATTGTTTGCGTTTATAACATAACATAATATTTTGCGTACTAAAATAATAATAAAATGCATGATTTGTGCTTTTGAATAAAACGTGTGGTTGCAAAATAAAGCGATGGTAAGTAAGGGACAGCTTTATATGTAGCTTCTGCTAGGTAATACCTAATTGGGGTACGTAGAAAGATGGGAGGGAAATGAAAGGGTTTATATTTCTTTGTTTTAATAACATTTTGTTTTCTTTAAAAATAGTGCGCTTAGGCCTGCCGAGCAGCAATATAAAATGGCCGCGAGTTACTAGAGTGCGCATGAGCGGATGCGACCATGTGATAGAGGAGAGAGGCTGTGGAAAAGGGATGATCACGTGCTGATGCCTAGAGGCTAAGATGAAAGTATGGTCAAGGCTGCTGTGACCCTTCTGAGCGGATGTGTGCCAAGATGATCAGCAAGAAGCGTGAGAAGCCTGGTTGAATCAATAGAAGGAACTGTGTTATACAAATTGTTGCAGAAAAAGCTACAATTTGGACTGATCGAAACGGATGAGCAAGTGCATGAACTGTGGGAAACGATGCTTGCATGGACATTCCACACGGAACTGGTTAAGACCAGGAAGTTTGATTAAAATGTATAGGGACCAGAGTTTTTGACCAATGAGAATGAATCGCGCCATGTAAGAAGAAACATTTTATGCTGTAAGCTAGAATTAGGGTATAAGAAGACCTACTCTTGGTGGGAGGGGTTAGAATGCTGGAGTAGAATGCTGCGGGATGCTGCGGGAGATGCTGAAGAAGTTAGATGCTGTAGATGGGAGAGTTTGCGGTTGCTGATGCTGACGAGCTGATGCTGCTGCTGTTATTTTCCTTTTCCAGTTGAGTATAAGATGCTGCTTTAGGAGAACTTTTATTTAATAGATTTTTATTAGAATTATTAGGATTTCCCAGAGAGATAGATAGGTTGATTTATAGAGTTCTTAATATGATAACCTCATTTCCGTCTAATAAAAGTGCCATGCAATTTCAAACTATTTTTATATTGATGATAAATGCAATGATCTGAATAATAAAATTAATCTCAAATTTCCTGCATTCAAAACTTTATATAAACTATATTATTCTTTAAACAAATGACTCAGTGATTTTCTTTAGTATAATGATTAATAATGAAATGGTAAAGAGTTCATTGTGATTGAGCTGGTCTTAATCACCATCAACTGATTCCTACTAGTTGGTCCATCGACCAATGAGCGGAATACCTTAAAAGCAAATGAGAATTATTGTGTCATTATAAAAGAGGTATCCCGTCTCCTTCCAGCGAATCGTTTTTCTCCTAGGTTTCATGACGGAGGAAATCCAGGGAATAAATGAGTAAGTGAATGTATATGCGGTGTTATGGGCCCCACCGTCTTATGGATATAGTGTGTGTGTTAGAGAAATAATTGCACCTTGATGACCAAAAGCATAATAGGAGAAATTATTTTTATTGTAAGCGCTGGATCAGTGCCATCCAACGTTTCATCCAATCAGGCGTACGTGCCAGATGTTTGTGACCGTACGGTAGCCGTGCTTAATCATTCATGACAAACCAAACAGACTGAGGTCATAGTCTACACACCGACAAATTCATATGCCTTCAGTTACTCAGGCATGCCGAGTGGCCGTCCACTTCCAGTATCCGACCGAGTGTCCCTTCACTTCCGGTGGGCGTGCTTCACTGGTCACAATTGCACATCCGACATGCTTCGTTACCTTCAGTCCCTTAGGCTTGCCGGATGGCCGTCCACTTCGGCTAGCTGTGCCTCTTTCATACCGGCACACCGTGTGAGCCTTCACTTCCAGTGTCTGTGTTTCAACAGTCACCCGCCAGCATACGCCCTGTTTCATTTGCCTTCTTGCAGTCAGGCATGCCGAGTGTCCGTCCACTTCCGGTAGCCGTGTTTTAGGCAGTCCAGCACTCTGGGTGGTTTCCACTTCCAGCGGCCATGCTTCACTCACCTCTAGTTCGAACAGGGCTACCCTGTGGCTGTGCAAATCTGTCCTCACTTGCACTTACAGCTGAACGTTCACTGCCGACATTATATCCCTTACCCTACCATTTCTGTTGTTGTACCCTTGATGTGTTATTGTGACTCACACGTATTGAGGTTCATTGGTGCCCCCTTTCCTCCTGGGGTGATGGCTAAGCTACAGTGGTTCGGCTTGTAAGTTGCGTGTAGCACGTTTTTCAGTGCCGTAATGTTATTTGCGTTCTCCTCGTTGTCCCCTCTGCCGTTGGGGCAGGCGAGTGACATTCGCACTACCTTTCTGGAATGTGAAAGTGGGTTCCAGTGAGGTGACATGGGTTTACATCCCTCTTCATTCCCCCTCCATCCTGCCAAGGTTGCAACAAACGGCCTTTGAAGAGGCCGGACCTCGCAGGGAATAGCTGCAAATCCTTCCCGCTCCTGGGAACAACCCGTCCTCCTGGCTGGTGCCAGTTTTACCTTAAATCGGGGCAGCCCTACCCCTCCTCGCTGGTGCTAAAGAGCAAGGTGGACACCTGCTAATACCCTGGCCCTTTGATCTCTCCTATGAAGTAGGACCAGGGCATAGCTCTTTGTGGTACAGTGGGAGCAATGGAAGGGAGACTCAAGTCAGAGAACGACCCACTCCGTCTCAGTTACGGCTGTGATTAACTACTCATCTTGGGGACAGAGGAGGGGCTTTCTCTTGCTTGCACTAGGCTGCCTGCCACCCTTGCTATTCAACAGATGGCTTCCAAAATATTTAACTACCCTTCCAGGAGATACTCATCAATAGTCATAAGCACTGAATAGTCTCGCCCATGTTCGGGGACCCTGGAGCACATATCAAATATATGATATATATATAATATGTATGTTTAAACACTTAAAAATATGAAGTACTCTTAAACATACAATATATATGTATTCAACCATACCTATATATGCAGCCTATCCAAAATTATGCTAAAAAATGCCAAAATTGCATTGAATTTTTTATTTAAAAGAACCACATACATATTTGGCATTTCCGTAACATAGAACATGCACACATTAAACTTCAGAACATACCCTTTATTTGACAGGAAAAAGGCAAGGAAATAGAAGGCATTGTAAGCCAATAGGCTGCATTGAAAAAACCACAACAGAGTAAACTGGTGCCTTGCCTTTAAGACCTCCAAGACCCCCCTAATCCGATAATGACCCACAGGTGACAGTTAGGTCAGTTCTTTTTTCCGGTTCCTTCTGTGATGATCCTGGAGCACTGAGCTCTTCAATCTTGACATTCCTGTCAAAAAGTTTTGCCCAAAGACTGAATTTTTTGCTTTCATTTGACAGTTTTAAGTACCTGCTCTACTTTTAACCATTTTCCTGACTGAATTTAAATATTTTTTAGTCAGAAAATGCCATCCTTATTTCACAAATGCCCTTCGTATGGCAAACAGATGGTTAATCCGATCCACACTCTGTTTTATTGTGTGTTTGCCATCTTCTCATCATCCAGAGGCTTGCTACTACTGTCAGCAGTTTTCCAGAAGAGAACTAGAATTACAGGTAAGTAACTTATCCTTACTGTTTAATTGGACTGAGTTCATAGTGAAACTAGACAAAGTACAGTGGCAGTCAAGTATACTTTTCTGGCGTTCTGCTAAACATATTTAGTCTGCAGCCACAAGCTGGTACAGACCACTCCAGTGGCCCCATAAGTGTCATCTAGACTTGGGTGGCACATTTTTTTGTGGGGTTCCAACGCCAGTGCTGCCTCATCACTTTTTTTTACCATTTATATCTGTTGTCCTATCTTTCTTTTCCTCCTTCTTCTCTTTTCTCCCTTTTCTGCCCTTTGCTCTGAGTCAAAATTTAATCATGAAAAATAAGTCCTAGTCCCCAAAAACCAGTGCCCACCACCTGCAAGTACCAGCACAAATTAAGTACTGGATGTGCTGGTCTGCTTTCATGGTCATTGAGTCAAATATTGCACACAGTGTCACTGATATACCTACTGTGCAGGTAGGTATTACTCTAAGAGCCACTTTGAGCAGGGCTGGTAGTAAGTTCCACCCGTTGTCCTTAGTCTAGGATTGTGCTATGTGTTTTTCAACCTTTGTCAAGGCCTACAGAAAGCTTTGCAACTTTGCAAATGTTGCAAAGATTTACACTTAAGTGTAAAAATCGTGATAGAATCTTTATTTTTATATTATACCTATCTTTATTCAAAACTAATAAGATTTACCTTACGCAAACAATTCTCTTTTCCCAGTGCCATGCCACTTTGTTTAGAAAAAAACTGCACAAAAGTGAACTTGAAGAGAAATTCTTCAGACATTTGCCATTGTGTATAGAAAAGATTTGTAAAAGGCGAATAGACCTCCAGAAAAAATATTCTATGTGCATTTTAAAGCTGGGTTTGATTTGAGTGAAAATTATTGTGCTGGACGGCAAATGTGTTCTCGCAAGGCGGAAACAAAGTTAGCTTATGCAGAGGTAAGCAGGAGAACTTTGGAACCTTCATGAACAGTCAAAATCAGGAACTTGGCTGGCGAATAAAAACCTGTGCACACCCTACTTCAGTCACGTACATTGTGGCAGATTTACTAATTTTTAACTCAACTGAGAGCAGCAACCAAATCTGCAGCACTGCATTCTGCAAGGGAGGAAACACTGCACAGAGCCATATCTTATAAGACTGGCCAGCTGTGATGTCTTCCCCTGAGCTGGTTCTCTTAAAAGCTGCCTTGAGCGTCCACAGCTTCTCAGAGGTCACAGTGTGCTATCTAGTATATGGTTTGGGCTGGAAGCACACCCTTCCATTGCAAACTCTCATCTCTAGACAAGTAAAGATGGATCCCACTCACTGGATGTATGCTGGGAAGTTCAGCACTCATGCACTCTATGGCATTTTTGGAGAATTCAAACTTTTCTCTTTGTTAGTGCCAGCTTTAAGGAGCGGTCAATTTTTGATGCAAACTCTGAGTCTATCTCAGTAGATTGGGTTTTATTTATGTTCAAAACTCTGGGTGTTTCCCCCATACCGGCACAGTAAGGCCCTTTTGACGCAAATTGACAGAAAGAGTTTAAAGAACTTTTTGCACTGAAAAAACGCTGCTCTAATACCGTTTGCATTGGAAAGTAAATACCAATGTGTTGCTTTGCAGCGTTTTGCTGGACTTTGTGACGGCACAGTGTTAGAAGATCTGGGCCGTTATGTTTCACTTCTAATGGATTATAATCTCTGTCCAGATATATAAGCAGGAAATAATCACTTGCCGAATGTTCTGGTAGCACATAGACTCTGGGCTTGTATTTATTTTAAGTTTTGTGATGTGGAACCCATACTGGACTTCTCCAGCAGTTTTCCCCAGAGGTGGGGCCCAGATCTGTCTTCCAGTTCCGGGTAGATTTTAATTTTTTTAAATTTTTTTAATTTTACAGAGTTTTATATAGCGCGAACTTGACCCGAATCGGGTATCAGAGCGCTTTACATAGCACCAGTTGCATTACATGAGGACACATTCATTTTTGTTAGGCACGGGGAGATTAAGTGATTTGCCCAGAATCACAGGATGTTCAGCGTCATTGCCGAGACTCGAACCCAGTTCCCCAGATTCGAGGTCGACCGCCCTAGCCGTTAGGCCAACTCCTCCCCCAATAGATCTGAGTACTATCCACGTACAAGTGATGGACCCACATAGGACCCACTGGTTACAGAGTTCGTGTTACAGTTGAAGAGGATCAGGGATAGGGTCGAACCTTTAGGGACGGCCACATTTGAAAGGGTGACTTTTGATGTTGCTTATTGCGGGTGAGTAAAGATGGGAACCATGACAGGGTGGTCCTGCCAATTCCAGCAAACGCGGCAAGAATCAACAACTTCTGGTCAGTGCTGTCAAACGCTATTCAGAGTGATCTTGAGAGGATAGGAATCCCTGACTGTCTAATATTAAGCATTCTGGTTTCATTAGATATCCTATTTAAAAGTCACTCAATATGCTGTTGGTTTCAAGTGAACAGAGAGTTGTGAGCAGGCCACACATTCTAAGTTCTTTGAAATTCAAAAGAGGACAGAAGCGGTCAGTAGTTTGTGGTTAGAATTTCGCTTGTTCAAGAACGCTGTGGAGATAGTCTCTTGGACAGGGGGTTCCTGACAACCTAGACTATGTCGACGAGATTAGTAATGACGATGAATGTTGTGGAAAGTTGTAGGTTGGTAGTCTTACCTTCATAGATTTCTATTGCCCAGACAGAGCTTTTGTAGGAAGATAAACGTTTCATGAGATTTTCTTTCTAAACCTTGGAGCATTCCATGACAGTTGTCTGGCAGTGTGGTCTGTCTGTGTTTTTAGATATGGGAGGTGGATTACATGATGCTATATCATCGTAAATAGTGCCGGTGTTACTACAGAAGGATGTTAGGTCTCCTCCGAGTTCTTCCGGGATAACCAGGAAGAGCTGTAATAATTTCAAGGTCAACAGGTTGTTGTAAAACTAGAGCAATTTATTGCAGAATCTCATTGCATTTCCTATACTTTTCTCATACAGGACAGGAATATGACCCTCTTTCCCGGGCATGGATGTGGAACTCTGTATGGTTTGTTGGCTTTTTGGTTTGTTCTTTCTAGGTTTCTGACCTTCAATTTCATAACACTTAGGCTGTCATTAAGCAACAGTTTTACTTTAGGGGATTGTTAGGTGTGTTACGTTTAATGGGAGCCTGTAGGTAGGGCTGTATGTCAGAATATCGTGGACTGAAATTCCATCTGACATAAATGTCATATCCTAATTATCAATTGCAAAAAGGTTGTCTCATTGGGTGTAGATGTTCTGCTATTAACTCCAGTTGGGCATTTTTTTCCTTCAATTTAGGACACAGTATTTATGTCACATGATATTTTTGTCAATGATAATCTGGTACAAAGGCGACTACGTTACTTTTTTTTTATCAAGGTGAGCATGGATCACTAATGTGGTTGTCAGAAGTGGGTTTTACTGGGCATAAAATGAATGCCAGTTTCTTCCCAATTGAAGGATGTCAAGATGAACTAAAGGAAATTAGTGAAAGTTTAATCAAGGGACAAGTTTGGACATCTTTGCCAGCAGGCGACCGGACAAGGCATTACTTTCTAAACAAAAAATGTAATGCAGGAAAGTTTGTTCAAGGTACAAGTAAGTGTAACTACATCACTTGTGTTTGATGTCTTTTTTTAACCATCTAATAATAATAGATGTGCTTGTCATCCGGGTTAAGGTGTGCTCAACAGTGGCAAGAGACTCCTTGATTGTGAAAAATGCACTTTAAAAATAACCTTTTAAAGGAAACCACTGCCAGTGACCATGGGAGTTTAAGACTCTGGCCAGTTTTAAATCTGAAGAGTTTAAAAAAATATAATTTAAACTTTGTTAGGTGAGGAACCTGACGAGGCTGGAGGAGCACATTACAGTTTAGAACATGCTATTGCACAATATACAGTAGCGGCTGGCATGGATCGGAGGTGGTGGGTGGGGGGGTAAGGGAATATTAAAGAAAAAAACATACCCTCCTGCCGCGTCTCTCTGTCGTCTCTCCTCATGTCGGGAATGAACAGGAAGCAGCCAGGCTCTACTGACCAATCACAACGCTGCAATGCAGCGTTATGATTGGTCTGAGGGGGCTTGGGCATGTTCTCCACGCAGGCTGTAATGCAGCCTGCATGGGGAACATGGAAAGTGCGCATGACTGTTTGGCCGGCCGAGAGGAGGGTGCTACCACTCCTCCCCTGCTTTGCTCTGTGAGCAGAGCAGCCCTGCCCCGTCACGCAAAGGTGCAGCAGCAGGGCAAAATAAAATGATAATAACATTACGTTATCATATTATTTTTCCTTTTTTCACTTTTTCAAAGCAGTGGGGCGATGCTCCTCCGCCTTAGAGGAGGAGCCGCCACTGACAGTATACAATGGGGAAGTATACTCAGCTAGAAAATAAGTAGAAACAGGTGTTGGTTATGCATAACTGTGATTACAAAGGAACACAAACAGTTTTGTAATTACATATTTGAGAGGAAAGTGTGCTTTACATTAAGAGGTTAGAGCTTAATGTAGTTGAGTTTTAAGTAACTATTAAAAAGCGTTCCAAAATACTGAAACAGGGCATGAATAGTCATTGTGGTGGACAGCTGAAATCAAGGCATGAACTCCTAAAACAGATTTTATAAGCAGGAGGTACTGAGGCAAGCAGAAAAAGATGACCTAATGTGGTAATACAAATTGGTAGTTTACAGACCAAGGGTGAGTTCAACATGACATTATTTAGGTAGAGAGCAAGCAATTACATATGAGGAACAATACCGTTTGCATAAATAGAAAGGTGTGTATATACGTGGGAGTACACTACATAGCAATTTGGCATTGGTACAGATAGAACAGCATAAAGTAGGCATACCAAAAGGGTGAGAAAAGTATACTTTATATATGTAGAAAGTTGTGATAAATAAGCTATATCAGCTGCATAAGTAGAAAGGTATTAAAATATAAGCAATGAATTCCGAAGGATATGATAAGGAATGGTGAATTTAAAATAGATTACAATTAGGGCTCCCAGTTTTGTGCTATTTATTTTTTGATATTTCTATCTGTATTTATCCATCAATGAGTTTTGATCATGCTATCTGTCTTTATCCACATTTGTTTTGGAGTTTATGAGAACATGACGCTGCAACTAGTACATTTCAGCTTTTTTACTACTGAGAAATTTACCTCATACTTAAATGTATGACGAGTTTTAATACTGTACGAACCCATATGTGATACATCAATGCACTCCTATCAAAACATGACCATTGTAGTACACAAGCAGGCACATGAGCAGCTGTTCAGGCTTCATTTGGAAACACCTCTTTTTTAGCTTCCAGTGCAGCTCTCACTTAGACGTATCTACTGAATACTTGAAATGCACCTAGAGTGGTCTTTGGCGCTGTCAAAAAGGAGTATTTCTCTTTTGGCTGTGTGGTGTAACATTCTGCCACCTATTGAGTGCTTGTATTGGAATTCTATAGGAACTATTTCACATCACAAAAATTCTCTAAATCTTTATACATTAACTTATTTATCTCATAGATGCATTGCATACCGAAACCAATCTTATTTTTTTTTTTACACCATAGAAAGTTTTTTAATGTTAATACTGGTTGGACCTATTGGATTTGCCAATGCTTATTTAAATAACGTATCTGTCAATTTGACAGCACAGAGAACTGCCAAGAAAATACCTATTTTCAGGCCTGTAACCAGCAGTATATTTTTAGGGAGGCCTGGCCCCCACCTATGACCAAACATTAAAGATGTGCTCAATGGGTGCATTCTATCCCAAATACTGGTTGCACCACTAAATACCGACCACTAGAATTTCGACATACAAGAATATCAAGGACAGAATATTTAAAGGTATGTGCCTATAGGGAAGTATAGATTTACTACTCCTAAGCCCACATCTACATACCTTGAAGGTATATATATTATGTAGGTACATATATGTGGAGTAAGGTACATCCTTATATCTAGTTCATATGCCGATTTGCATATTGCAATCGATAGCTCGGTGACCCCTGATTTGGTAGTGATTGCCATGTGCCCTACCTGTGTGTCGTAATCTCGCTCCAGCTTCTCGTCAGTGAATTTCAGAGAAGCCCAGCAACCAAACTACTGTCTTCTGATGTTTACTTCTCTCACGGATGCGTGTGTTGATTTAATGGATAAAATGTGCATTTGGGATAGAAAACACAGTATTGCGCACAAGAATACGCCTCAGTGTAGGCCCTCGGTAGGTTATTTGTATGAGAGAAAAAGTGGCAGCCGCACACTGCTGCCCTTTGTTAACACTGTCATTATGGTGTCTCCGCCATTACATGCACCCACCCACCACCCATTTGCGTGCCTTACCACTCTCTGTAGATGTCAGCAACCACTGGTAACTGACCTATCACCCACAAAATTACCGGCTCCCTAAGACACGAGCACAGATCAAGACTGCCTTGCAAATTGAGCAATCCTGGCGATGTGGGTAGCTGTGGTATTTAGGCCAGAGCTCAGTGGCGTAACGAAAGTTGAAGGGGCCCCCCTGCAAGGAACACAGAGGGGCCCCCCACTGTGGATTTAATCCGGAGATCTCCAGCGTGAGTACAGTGCTGAGGGGGCCCCCTGCCAGAGCTCAGTCTGCACTGAGGGAAACCTTCCAGGCCCAGACATTTCTGAAAACAAGGTACCTAGTGAAGTTTGGAGTGGTGTAGTTTGCGTGGATCCCAATACTTTTTCTTAATGAGAATGCCCTGCAAACACCAAACTTTAGCTAAATCACAGATTATCCTCATATTTCTGTGAAGGGAGGTTCCGGAATCTGTGAGGTTCCATAAAATTTCTACCATCCAGCGTTCCCACGCCTCTCTCAATAAAACCACTACCCCAAATGTCACCAAATAATATGAATTTAGTACATTAATTACATAGGACCTAATAATATCAATTTATTTGCTATGGCCATAAATTAGATAAAGTAGAATTTGAAAGGAGTCAATACATTTCAAAAAGCAGGTTCATACTACACATCTTAAATTACAATATAGAAAAATCTGAAAATGTTAGTTGATGTTCTGCTGAGATGTCTAAAGAGGTCAATTATAATACAATTGTTTTCTGCCTCAAATGGCCTGATTATGGTAGGAAATGTATTCTCAGTGTGTTGTCCCTGGCAGAGTTAACTAGATATTAAGTCATTTTTGAAAGATGGTCTAATATATCAGCCCTTTATGACATGGTGGGCTATATTGGGTCATTTCAGCCTCACGCTACTGCTATTTAGGGTATTTGCACCCCTCTGCAGCGGGCACTTTAACCTAACAAACTATCTGACTCTTGCAAACAAAATCACAATCCGTAGAGCAGATACATTACTCACCAGACTATATTTCACAATAGGCCAGTGTAGGATGTAGCAATGTCAGTCAAATATAAATCGTCCT
This sequence comes from Calotriton arnoldi, assembly GCA_963921515.1. NCBI lineage: Eukaryota > Metazoa > Chordata > Amphibia > Caudata > Salamandridae > Calotriton > Calotriton arnoldi. The sequence continues at coordinate 530,495 of CAWUFW010000413.1, read as the reverse complement.
TGGCTTGTGATAACTCGGCCCCTGCACAAGAGGCCAGTCAAAGCACCATTCCATATTGGAATATGGAGTTTCCTGACTAAATATTGCTCCTCAATGACTGGTAAGTTTGGGTAGTGGCAAACACTTATGTATCAGGAATAGGAAATGTCATGAAGTTGCTGGCTTAAGAACAACATGACCCAATGTCCTGTACAGTTGTGCAATCCCTTCACACAGATAATTCTTGTTTGGCACACCATATGTGAAAGGTGAAAAGGGAGTTCAGCTAATGCCCATTGAATTGTTTGCCTCTCAGCTGTCACAGAGAATTAGTGTCGATACCACCTTTCACATCAGCTCCTCACATCCAACACTGTGGCGTCCCACAGGGGTCCATCATATCCCCTCTACTATTCAACATCTGCCTAACTTAGGGGCTGATTACGATGGCGGGCGGATCGCCGGGCAGGCGGTGGCGACCGCCAGGCCGGCGGTGGACATCCGCCCGCGATCGCAACCCAGAAAACCGCCGGTCAGATTAGGATTGCGGTGGTGACCGCGGCGGTGGGAAATTCCGACCGCCGCTTTTCCGCCGGTTGCCATCCGCACTCCTGCCTGGCAGACGGAGCAGGACCGGGATAATGGTGGCGGTGCCGAGCAGGCTCCGCCGGCACAATTATGATGCCGGCGGTAGCCAGCCTTTCCGCAGCGGTCAAACCGCCATGGAAAGGCTGGCGGAGATTGTCTTCCGGGGGCCCGTTGCAGGCCACCAATGTGTTGGGGGGGTGTGGGTGCACTGGGTGGGTACCCATGGTCCCCCCGTACATTTCCCTGTACCAGGTGGCAGGCACTGTGCAGTGCCTGCCACGCAGTGCAGGGAAATGCAGGACATGCTCCTTTCGATATCGCGGCGGTGCTGCGGGCAGCAGCAACCGCCGCAATGTTAAAGCCCGCGATCGTACCGCCGCGGTCGGATTTCGACCGCGGGCCATTGTAATTCGACCGGCGGTTATGTCGCGGTCCATGCGGGCGGTCTTTTCCCGCTATCATGGCGGTCGGGGAGGTTTTCCGACCGCCATCCTAATAAGCCCCTTAGTTAGCAAACCTGGGTAAATCATTCAACCTCACCTGTTACAACTATGGCGGACAAGCATTTAGACCGTCCACTGCCATGCAGCAAGTAGTTTTTATTGTTTTAATGAACTCTATTTGTAACTGTATTTTATATTGCAACAATTTGAATTAATCTAACAATAAAAATTTTGACTTACTTACCTGTTACAACTATGTAGATGACACCCAATAATTTTTTAATGGATGGTCTGGAAGACCTCTACAATTTAAAGCTTGATGACTGACTTCGGGCCATAAACACATGGATGATGCATAACCATCTAAAGCTAAATCCCGCTAAGACAGAGCTTATGACCTGCAGACAATGACAAAAATACCAGCCTATTGCCATGTGACCCGAGGAACAGGAAGGCCCTCCAACAATATCAAGAGAAGTCATAAACCGAGGAGGAAGTATCGATTCAGACCTATATTTGATACCATATTTTAACTACATAAAACAGGGTGCCTTCTACACAATGAAAACATTACATTGCCTCCTTGGATACCACCAGAAACTGCATGCAATTATCTCACTCGTAATCTCCAAGCTTGACTAGGCCAACACCCTATACCTTGGTGCACCCTCATTCACAATACGCAAAATACAACTTATCCAAAATGTTGCTCCAAAATTTCTTCTCCACCTTCACCCAAGAGAACACATACACATGACTCCCGTCTTGCAATCACTCCACTAGCTACCTATAGCAACAAGCATTGGCATAGCCAATAGGTCTCGCCTTTGGGGCCTTATAAGTGTTTAGCCAGAGCTATTGACTTTGCCAATGTCTTCAAACTGTGCTGTAGAGAAGTGTGGCTGCTGTGCGGCATGCTGAAAAGTTATAATAAAAAAGTGTCAGAAGCATTTTTGTTACTTTATATATGACCAAGAAGGCATTATGTAAAACTGAACGACCATATTAAAAAAAGTATTTACAATAAAAAATTTCCTCAGTTTTCTTTTGTTCTTGCAATGCTGGCAACTTGTTTCTGCCTATTGCAATGGTTGTTTGTTAAAGCTTTTTTTTTGAGGGGGCATAAACAATCGGAGGGTGAAGGTTGGGAACTAGTACCTGTATTATAACACTAGCAGCGGCCAGACGCTAGGGGAGAATCAACAGATGCCAGATTCCGAGAGCAGGCTGAGGTGGTGCTGAGTGATGCTGAGGTGGTAGTGGTGGTGACTGTTGCGGAGACGATGCTGAGGTGATGCTGAATGATACTCAGGTGTTGCTGAGTGATACTGCTGTGGTGCTGAGTGATGCTGTGGTGGTGCTGAGTGATATTGTCTTGGCGCTGAGTGATGCTGTGGTGGTGCTGAGTGATATTGTCTTGGCGCTGAGTGATGCTGTGGCGGCGCTGAGTGATGCTGTGGCAGCGCTGAGTGATGCTGTGGCAGCGCTGAGTGATGCTGTGGCAGCGCTGAGTGATGCTGTGGCAGCGCTGAGTGATGCTGTGGCAGCGCTGAGTGATGCTGTTGCGGTGCTGAGTGATGCTGTGGCGGCGCTGAGTGATGCTGTGGCGGTGCTGAGTGATGCTGTGGTGGCCCTGAGTGATGCTGTGGTGGCGCTGAGTGATGCTGTGGTTGCGCTGAGTGATGCTGTGGTGGCGCTGAGTGATGCTGTGGTGGCGCTGAGTGATGCTGTGGTGGCGCTGAGTGCTGCTGTGGTGGCGCTGAGTGATGCTGTGGTGGCGCTGAGTGATGCTGTGGTGGCGCTGAGTGATGCTGTGGTGGCGCTGAGTGATGCTGTGGTGCCGCTGAGCGATGCTGTGGTGGCGCTGAGCGATGCTGTGGTGGCGCTGAGCGATGCTGTGGTGGTGCTGAGCGATGCTGTGGTGGTGCTGAGTGATGCAGTGTTGGCCCTGAGTGATGATGTGGTGTCGCTGAGTAAAGCTATGGTGGTGCTGAGTGATGCTGTGGTGGCGCGGAGTGATGTTGTGGTGGCGCTGAGTGATGTTGTGGTGGCGCTGAGTGATGCTGTTGTGGCGCTAAGTGATGCTGTGGTTGCGCTGAGTAATGCTGTGGTTGCACTGAGTGATGCTGTGGTTACACTGAGTGATGCTATGATGGCGTTGAGTGATGCTGTGATGGCGTTGAGAGATGTTGTGTTGGTGCTGAGTGATGCTGTGCTGGCTCTGATTGATGCTGTGCTGGCTCTGATTGATGCTGTGGTTGCGCTGAGTGATGCTGTGGTGTTGCCGAGTGAGAGATAGAGTGAAGATATAATGCCCAATTAGAGAGTGTGGTGAGAGAGAAGAGAGAGAAAGGGTGTACATAGAATAAAGAGTGGAGCGGGATAGAGAGAGAGAAAGAAGGGGAGAGAGAGTGAATGAAGGAGTTTGAAAGAGAAACAGATAAAGGGGTGAGAGAGAATGAAAGGCTAAACAAGATAGAGAGGGGAGAGTTAATTAAGTAGAGAGAGAATTAGAGAGGGGAGAGAGAGAGAGAGACAATAAGAGTGGGGGGTGTGGAGTTTAAATAGAGTGAAGAAGTGACGCGGAAAAAGTAACCTTAAATATAGCTTTGTGCTTTGCACGAATAAATTTTTTTTTTTTAAACAGTGAGAGACAAAAATACTGGTAATTAGGCTGTGACTCCCAATATAAAACAAATAGCGATATAAGGTGAAATCAACCCACCGAAGCAATATTTCTAACTAGACAAAAAAAAGCTTGCATTTCAATGCTAATCGCTGTTGCTTTTTCATGTGACTGTAGTCCAGGGCCCTCAGTTGGTAATGTGAGCTGCTGCTGCGTTTGAAACATCAGAGTCCAGAGAGTTAATGAGCCATGACGAGGAAATGAGGAAGAGATAGGAAACCCAGATGCCAGCTGCGCGTGCACGCCATCGTGAACTCAAGCTGGTCGCCAGCCGAAAGCCAGTGTTTGCACTTCCAAAACCCACTTACTAAAAGTCTCGGCCAGACCAGCGCAAGCGCTGGTGCAGGCCGAGACCTAAAAAGGACAATGTTCAAGGTACTTTGCATTGTTCACAGAGCCTCCAAGGGAAAAGGGCAGTTATTAACTACAAGCTGAATTCATGCAATACAAACAAATCAGAACACTGCGCTCCAGGCTTGCACCACTTATACCCCCTTACCATAAGAAGTCCATAGGGCACACAGCTTCCTCAGTACAAAGCCACCAAGCTCTGGAACACACTACCAGCCAGCATTAGGAGCATCCAGGAGCCTATACACTCTAGAAGACTGTTAAAAAATTGCTATTACGAAGACAACCACCCCACCACACATCCTGGCAACAGAACCTGGAAAGACAGTCACACCTTCAAGCTCAATCTTTAGCTTACAATACACAGATTGGAAACAACCTAACCAGCAAACTACTTTTGATAACTAGGTAAGTTAAGGAGAGCTGACCTATGATTATGGTGCATTCCCAGATTTACTAAAGCTAGTAAACCTGGGAATATGTAAAAATGCTACACCTTCCCCAGTGAGGCACAATGAGGAGAAATATCTTTATTGCTCCATGTTATGTGCTGCATTCTACAGCACACACAGAAGGAGGAATATCCCTCTAAGAATTGTGTTTGTGCAGGAAGTTGCCCCTTTATACACAAAAACATCCTGCCTGTAACACAGACACCCTTGCACATTGGCGCAAGGGTGCCTGTGTTGGCGCTGGGCTGCACATAGAGTGCCAGCACTAGGAGACAGTAGAAATCTTTGTGAATATGGCAAATTTCTGCTCTCTGTCTTTCATGCAATGCAGTGCAGCAAGTTGGCTTGCTTGGTTGCGTGAAATGTAAGTAAATATGCCCCAAAACCCAGTGCAGTAACCAGCTAAGCTGACTATAATCATAAGAAATACCATAAATGGGGCCTGCGGAGTTGTTCAAAGCTGCCAGTGCCTGAAAAACCATAAACGATAGTTTATGCGTCTGTGTCTCTCACACCTTATCATTCACCACACTGCTACATGCTGCAACCCATAACACGATAACCGCACCTCTGTGGTCATCACGCACAACATGAAAACACTTCCTACATTGGATTACAAAACAAAGACAACACATACACCACCACACACCACCCTATAGGCTGTAGCTTGCTGCCAATGTAGGTAAGCACTTCAGTGCCACACACAGGGGTAGTAAGCTTTATACAAATGAGCAATACAATACAATATTCATCATTTTCATCACCAAGATTTGTTTTGATCCTGCTAAAATCTTTGTTTCCATCACACGTCAGAATTAATAAACAGAATGTACTGCTGGTATATGTTGAAATATGTGTACAGTTCATTTACAGGTATATTATGTTTTTGGGGAATTAGAAACAAAGTGACATCCCACAGTATTTCTTTTTGCACTCCCTGTACATAATGCCACTGGAATCGTGAGATTCTGCGGCCATGGAACTAAGCGATTCTGCGGTTGCTGTGTTTTCAGCATAATTATGAATTTATCACATTTGCCACATAAAATGTGTTTTTTGTTAAAATCTGCAGAGTATGCAGCAGATGATGGATTGTTTCTAGCTGAAACGGAACAAAATTTACTAAAAATGTTGCAAAGTGCTGCAGTGTAATGGAAGGTCCTTTGCAAAGGTTGAATGGCAACTTTTTAGCTACGCAGAGCTGTAATTGGATGTGGAGCTGGTACTAATGAAGTGAAGCCTTTGCCTAGACAGTGCTAAAGTGTTAGCAATGACAAAATGATGAAGTGATACTATAAACAAATTTGGAGCATTAAGGCTCAACATTTGTGTTTTCTTGCCACATAAATTAGTCAACACTGCCACAGAATTTAGACCTCAGCTGCTGCCTAATTCCAGTGGCCCTGTCTATAGCGCAGACAGATTGTCACAGAGTTCACTTTAGACAGTCCTCTCACTTTCCAAAGGAAGAAAAGTAAACAACATTTTCATGTTGAAAGAAGCAATTTGTCAGGAGACAGACTGACATTTAAAATGTCTTGAAACAGGCCGAAAATGTAACAAAATAAAAACAACACTTAGAGGGATTTTTATTGGTCATTCACCTTCAGAACTCCTGCACCTCTAAAGTGTGCCAGCTGCCTCGCTCGTTTGGGGGGGCCAAAGATTATTCTGGGCTGGCCCGGCCATCAAATGCCCCCCCCCCGTGGCTCCGGCCCTGCTTATTTTCTATTTTTATCTATATTTTTTTTTTAATTGCGGACAATTAATTAGTTTGTCTTCTGCATGAATTCTTCTGTAAAAAAAATCTGTAAAAATTGAACAATTGGAGTCTTAGGGCCAGATGTACGACTGTTTTTTGCGGGTACAAAGGGGTTTTATGTCCGTTTACGATTGCAAAAAACGTGTGGCCCATGTACCAACCCTATTTTGCGAGTCGCTAATAAATTAGTGACTCGCAAAATAGGGTTAGCGACTCTCTATTAGGAAGGGGCGTTCCAAGGGCGTCCCTTCCTAATAGCGACTCCAAACGCTATGTAAGAATGTTTTGCAACCGCAATTGCGGTCGCAAAACACTCGCAGTTTACCACCCTTCTCAGAAGGGTGGTAAAGCACTCGCAAACGGGAAGGGGTCCCCAGGGGACCCCTTCCCCTTTGGGAATGCATGCACAGTTATTTTTTAAGGGCAGGCAGTGGTCCCAGGGACCACTGCCTGCTCTTGAAAAATGAAACTGAAAAGTTTCATTTTTATTTTTCAAATGCATCACGTTTTCCTTTAAGGAAAATGGGCTGCATTTGAAAATAAACCTGCTTTATTTAAAAGCAGTCCCAAACATGGTAGTCTGCTGACCCCAGCATCCCACCATTCCTGGGCGTGCCAGCCATTCCCAGTGGGGTCGCAAATTGTGACAGCCTCATTAATATGCATGAGGCATGCAATTTGCGACCCCATTGGGAATCGCAAACAGTGTCTGAGACACTGTTGGTGCATTGATGTTTGCAACTCGCAAATTGCTACTCGCAATTTAATGCAATTTGCGAGTCGCAAACATCAATGGTCATACATCTGGCCCCAAATCACAATCTACATTGATTGAGAAAGGGTGGTGATATGGGGAAATGGTTGATATGTAGAAAAATATTCAGAATTACAGGAGGATGACGGGTGTTTTTCAAAGAGACGGTTCTTTACTGATTTATTTGAGGTAATGGACAAGGGTGTTTCTGAGGTTTATGGGCAGTGTGTTCTATATTCTAGTAGCCCTCATTTAGATCCTGATGCTTTTGGAGAAACATTTGCAAATTGTATTTCTAACCATTATAACACTGGAGTGAATTTACAACTGAGCGCAGTTCTTGCATGCGATAACAGCTAGCGCAAAATGAGGTAGTATGCAAAAGCTGGCTTTATTGCCCCAAAGATCTCCAAATCAGCTGCAAAAACTAGAGCACACATTTTATCACAGGACTCTTAATAAATGCTTGGACCTACTTCGTTTACGCTGCATTTGTACCCTATGCTTTGAGTAGTGAACAGGGGATTTTGGGACAGCAGTTTTGGGTTGAGGGAAGTTCTCAGCAGTTGAAGGAGGTATTAGCCATGTGGCTGGTTACTGTTATTTTGCCCCACCTCAGTTTAGTCCTGCGAGACTTGGATGAGATATGTTTTGATTGATACCTTGGTGGTCCGAATTTTTCCCAGCTTTTTGACAGTTTCAGATTTGTTCTGCCATTTATAGTTCTGTATGACTATACCAGGGATTTTATTGCATGATTTGTTTTTTATTGAATTTGATTGTTGCTACAGTAGTGTGATTTCATGCTCCCACCATCTCTCACATACCATTAACCAGCCTGTTCCTGATACTGTTGCCTCAAAAGAGACACCCAATGATTCGACCCAACTCTAACACTTTATCACCCAACTGTCAAGTTTAGGGTCATGTGTTCCAGTTGGTATGGTGACTCTGTGTAAATGCGTGCGCAGGAGGTATACAGTTGTCAAAATACTGATAAAGTGAAATATTGACAAGGAGGAAGTAAAAAAAAAATGCATTGCTTCCAAGTGAGTGGGTGCCTTGTATGTTTGGGGAGGTGAAGTGAAGGAGATGCGAGGAAGTGCAAAGGTGGTGTTGAAGAGGAAAGAGATATGGTGTAAGATATGCAGGTAGAGGAGCTGTGGAGAGAACATAACAGGAGTAATTGAGACAGTCTGAAGACCACGACCCTTCCATAGGCCTCAGTAATGTTTAATTCACAGTCTTACAAATTCAGAATTGGAACTTTTGCTATATTAATTATTTACAATAATTTTTTCACTCATTTACCTAAAACAGCTAACGACCATTAAGAAAGCCAATAGTCCTGTCTGATTTTAGGTGTCTTATATACCTGGATACAATCACAATAAGTTTAAAGAGGCGCCAAAAAACTGGTCGAGCTGCGCTCTACGGAAACACAGCCATTTAGTTTACATGTTTAAGCCACACCCTTGATTACATAGGCAACGCCCCTTTTAGAGACCGTCCCCTTTTGTTATCCCACTTAAAGCCATGCTGAAAATATTGTTTATCATACATTGTTGATTCTATCAGCTGCATCACATTTGTAGCAGAATTATTATAGGATAATTCTGGTTTGACTCTAAAAAGGGTACATCTAGTCTTTCATACTTCCACCCCCACTTCAGGGTGCAATTGTAGCACTAATAGGCAGGAAATATATCATCGTTATTATTTTCCTGTCAAACAGTGCTCCTAGAAGTCACCAAGGGTGACCAGTGGTGTAGCAAGAGTGCTATTGGTACTCATACAAGCATGGAAGATGCCCTCTTGCCCTGGTTTGTTTGTGAAAATGAAGTGGCCCACTTCAGACCCCTGCAGCCTGGTGTCACTGCACCCGCTTCGTTATTGATACCTACGCCTCTGACTATTGCCAACTGTTTCTGTGGCACAACATAAGAGTCTGCAAACTCAGTAAGGGACGCACATTATCAACTGCGCTACTTTAACATTTTAACGAAATACACTCCAATATACAAACAAAACTGCGCATTTCACCTATGCACAATTTGTCATCCTTAAAGTGCTTCTAGTGTTCAGTGCCGAACAAAGTAATCAAAGTTATGTGTCCTGTCAGTGCAGCTTCCATTAAGCGGAAAGTGGGCATTCGTATTATTGTATAAAAGCGTGAGAAAGCCATCTACCTGTACCTCTCACTTGTTTTTTAACGTGATTTTTGGCCATGGTGATAGCAGCTTTGCTGCACCGAAGATTAGACCCCGACATGCACTTTCCTTGTTCCTTCCTTACTAAGCTGTAACTTAAACTCTCACAGTGTGATACGGTGGTGATCGTACCTACAGTGGTCTGAGGTTTGAAACAGGTGTGCAAACAAAGCCCAAAAGGGAATATGTGGGTTGGTGCTTCACATAGCTAGTTTTTTTGTATTAAAGCCATAGAACTTGATCTATGCAGCGAGCACAAGGAAAGTGGTTTAATTATTTTTTCCATTTAATTTTACATGTCTGTCGACTTTAATGGTGAAAAATCTTTGGGTTTCCTTGGATTTTGAGTGCCTCCCTCAAAATAACAGATGATTTTAAAAATATGCCGAAAATTGCTTTTCAAGAAATGTAATCAGTCTGTTGTGCCTTTTATGCTGTATTATTAATTCAGGTTTTATGTATTCTTACTTTCCCTTATAGCCCATTCCCATGTCATTTTCTTAATAGTTCCTTCCTTTCTGCCCTCCCTTCTTCCCTCTTGGTTTACTTCTGGAATGATAGATAATAATAATAAAGCCACTTATAAAGCGCATGGCTACTTCTAATGTAGTGTCCCAGCGCTAGGATGCTATTACAGCTACCAGAATTGCCCATAGAAAAGGTTCTAACTAGATCTAAACAACCATGTTTTGAGTTTTTACCTAAAGATCCCCTCAGAGGGGGCAAGCCGGAGTTCTAACGGTAGTAAGTTCCAGATTTTAGGGGCCAAATAACTGAAAGCACAACCACCAATTCTAGGCCTAAATAAATCTTGGAACCATGGCCAGTTTGGCAGTGACCGACCCAAGATTTCACATTGGAGCATAGAAGGTAATCATAGTCTGCGAATAGGCCGGGCCTTGACTGGACAACGCCTTATAGCAGTAGCAGAGAGCTGTGTAAGTGATTCTCTATTTCACCGGCAGCCGGAGAAACTTCTTTAGTGCAGTGCTAATAGAAGATCATCTTGGAAGACCAAGCAGTGTCCGAGCAGCTGCATTCTGCACCCGTTGAAGCCTGTTCAATCGCGTTTGGGTGACACCCAAGTAAAGAACATTGCAGTAGTCCAAGCGGGATATAACCAGAGCCTGGGTCTATCCCATCTGAAAGGAACCAGCTCTGGCGATGGTGCTGAGGTTGAAAACAGAAATTGGAGCTGTACATGTAAACCTTAACCAAATAAATAGTTCTCACTGAGTTGGTCTTCTTAGTTGCATCATTCTTTTCACCAAGCTTGAAATATATTTAAATATCAGGGCTTTTATTTACTGCTCCAGATAAAAGCCAGCCCACAAATCTGGAATATTAATACCACCAGGGTGAAATGTCACCTCCTGAATGCCGAAACACAGCAACGGATATGTCAAAAGTGAACAGTTAACTAAGTTGTTAGAATCTACATTTTATTCCATAAGTTGATCGTTCATAATGATGGGGGAAACAGTGTGGCTTCAAAATTGTTATTTAAATGGCCCAAAGTAAAGTGTATTCTAAATGTGAGCCAAATAACCAACTAGTAACAGTGAGTGACAGGAAGGTTTTGTGTGATTGTTCCCTATTTCTATAGTACAAAGTCTCTTACCTGTGTGCATTTCCCTGCTTCCCATCAAGAACTTAAGAGGAGTTATTTATTCTCGCCACATTGTCCTGTTCAAGTTTGCCCAGGAAGGTCGAATCAAAACTGGTGTCTTCTGTGATTGACAAAGGTATTAGAAATATAATGTTTTACTAGGATAACGAACTAGAGTAGTTTAGAGAACTAGACTAAATTAAATTAATGTTTTTCACACAGAGAAGTACACTGGCAAACAAGAGACTAGACAAAATTCAAAATATGCTTTACTGAGAGTACTAGGCTAGCGGACTAGAGAACTAAACTAAATTCTAGCAAGTTTTAGAGGGATCAAAAAGCTAACTAGAGAACTAGACTGAATTCAGACAAATTTCTAGTAAGCTAGAGAGCTAGACTAGAGAACTTGGGAATTAGACTAAACTCAAAAAATTATTTACTAAACTAGACTTGCGAACTAGACTAAATCCAAACGATCTCTACTAAGCTAGAGCCTACAGCAGCGTCGGACTCCCTTTGTTCAATAATTCCTGGTCTCATGGATCTGCAGAGTGTCTTGTGAACGTGGAGATGCAAAGTGCCATTCACGTTCAGTTAGGACCAGGCTGGGAGAAGTTCGCCTTTTGGACTCTACCCTGCCCCCCTGACCTTTAATGACCTCTCAGTAACATTAAGACACAAGCCCTAGTCTGGGACCAGATGTAGGTGCCTGCCAAACATCTGGATCAGCTGAGAAGTGCTGGAGGAATCACTCTGGGTTGCATAGGAGCTCTCAAATGTAGCGACTGCTTTCCAAAGTACACTGAGCTACTGACTCTCAACTCCGGACCAGCGACAACAGTCCCTGTCAATCAGGCTTGACCAGCATATGCCAAGCATGGTGCTCCAGTCCGGGGTACATATGAAAACGAACTCTGTTCACCATGAAGCAACACTGGCATTCTTGGATGCACTCATAATCCCAATATTACATAGCATTGGCAAAGCCATTAGGTCCACTTTTGGGACCTATTGACTTCGCCAGTGCGTTACAGCATCAGAAAAAAAGAAAAAACCTGTCATGACACTACGTGCCCCTAGCGTTTCACATCATGATGCTACAGGTGCTCGTGTCATTCAGTAGGCAAGCACCTACTGAATGATGCCGGTGTCATTCTATTTATTTTTGTATTTACCTATCCAAGAAGGCGGATGCTACTTGCCGCTGTAAATTTTCAAGTGCGCCAAAGCAAATTCCTGCTAGAGAAATGGCCCGGCAGAAAATGTGAGCTCACGGGAACTCGAGGAAATGTTAAAAAAAAAAGTTACAATTAATATTAAAAGGACAGTGAGGGGTGAGAAAACAATGGAGGAGCGGGTGAAGGTAATAACAGGGAGAGGATGGGGGTAACAACAGGGAGTGTGTGGGGATTAAATAAAAATAAAGTGGAATGTGGGGATAATGTGTGGGAGGGGTAAAACAGCACTGTAGGGAAAGAGCAGAAAGGAGTGTGGAGGGATTTGATGGAGCGAGAAGCACACGAGAGAGAGCAACACGGAGCTCTTGGGACTAGTGTTTGGCAGGGGAAGAAACACACAATGTAGAGAGCTGGAAAACACATGCACTTGCATGGAGTGTTTACCTCAAAGAAAAGTTGTTCCTTAAAAGTGAGCAGTGGAAGGATAAGTCAGCCAATCTGATGGATGGTAAAGAGGCTATGCTCCAGGGGAGGGACAAACATAAGACGAGGAACACAAGCCATTGAATAGGAAGCTTGCAAATGAGAGTGACAGTAAAGACAAGCAATTGTAGACAATGGGTGGGCTCTAAAACCACTTTAAGTTTTTGTTATGGTCTCCAAGAGCCTTTTGCCTACAGACAGCTAAAAGCAGTCTGGTATTTGAGGTGTAAAAAGAGAGGCATGCCAAGATACCAATTATATGAGGAATATATGGCAACTCGGAATATACAATAATGCTTAAAGTATTGATTGATCACCACAGAAATTTATATTGGCAAAACTCATCGCTCCTGGTTTCCAATAATAGAAAAAAGTTTCTTTTATTCTCTACATGATGATTTTGCCAAAAAATCAATCTCATAGTTATGGTTCTAGTTAGGTTTTTATATCAGTTCGTCAAAATCCTCGTGTAAGGTGCTAGTTTCTCTTCTTAATTTACCCACTATTTTAACCCTTAAAGGTGTCAATGCTAAGTCACTTATAAACATCTAATTCCCTTTTACAACATTTACTGTTAGTAAAATATTCTGAATTGTGCATTTTGGTCACGTAATATTCTCACACAGCCCAGTGTCATCAATTTAGCTTCGTAATCTGAATTCTGCATCCCTACTCCCACCAGCTCATTGGTTTTTTTAAACTGTTTTCATTTTAATTTTAAAGATCAGTAGGCAAGCGCTCTGCACAGTAGATTCAATGATGATACAGTCCCAGTAGCGGCCCGTGGAGGGAGTTCCGTGGGGCGGTGAGGCGGGGCGGGGGAGGGGCAGGGTGGGGGGTAGTAAACACCGAAATATGGATGAACGGAGGTAAGTAAACAATTAAATAAATAAAACGAATTTCGTTGCGCGCGCTGCATCGCAAAATGCGATGCAGCGCGCGGGAGGGGCAGGGTGGGGGGTAGTAAACACCGGAATATGGATGAACGGAGGTAAGTAAACAATTAAATAAATAAAACGAATTTCGTTGCGCGCGCTGCATCGCATTTCCGTTCATCCATATTCTGGTGTTTACTACCCCCCACCCTGCCCCGCCCCGCCTCACCGCCCCACGGAACTCCCTCCACGGGCCGCTACTGTCCAGTCCATCGTTACTCACAGGGATATAGAGATTACATTCAAGAGATTCATTCTCTATTGCCACTCCTCCTCCCCCTCTCTAGATTGGCCATGTCTCTCCCCAGCTACATATTCCGGATGGGTGAGAGGAACCATTTGTTACGTGCTAGTCTTGAGTAATGTGTGGTGTGTTATCCAATCCAGTCCGGACCCCTCAATCTCTAGCCACCAGCTCATTGTTGACAATTTTGAGTCGCATCTGAGGGCTCACGCCCGCTGTTCGCTATGCTTTGCTCTCGAGCCCCATCAACATACACCTCTAACCATCTTGCCTGCCTGTAATTGGGCCATACTCGATGCAGGTTGAATACCTTTGTTGCTGAACTAGCAGACGTAGCTACGTAACAGGTCCACTGTACCGTGATCAGAGCACATCTCTGACCCTAGAGCACGACTCCTACACATCACACACTCACTCTACAGACCTCAGCAGCCGCTCCTGTGGGCTCTGTTGTACAACCATTCCCAAGCAAGGCAAAAGTACTACTACGCCACAGCAACAGCATTTATATCTCTGTAAATGCTACAAAACAAAACAGCATAACATAACACAAATTGTGTGCTAGAAATGCAAGTGTAGGTACCCTTCATTACAGACATAACATCTCATATCTAGGCCTGCTTCAGTGTAGCTTGCAACTAAGTACAGCTATGGTCGGGGCTGCACGCGTGCTACACTGAACGGATCAGCTTGTGTTTACCGCTCACCAACAGGTGCGGGAAGCCTGCTGTACTGTGTTCGTGTTACGGTTTGGGAATTGTAATTATTGCCCATGAATAATACAAGTTCATATGTTATTTTCAGCCTTGCTGAAGCCTGTGGGCAAAGTCACGTAGGGCTAAAAACGTGTTGGTTGCAGCCCTGTTCACTACAATATGAAGCTACATGTAGAAATAAGGAACATCAAGAAATGTGCAAAGAAACGTGCTTTATTGAATGGATTTGTCTTATTACACACTACATTACAGTACATTGATGCGTTACAGTTATGATATAGGGTTTCTAAGCTTTTACATTTCTACTAAATTGCATTCCTTCTGGGCATAAAGGCCATCCCAGTTTACAGCACAGAGACGCACCCAATTATTTAATACAGCGCAACTGTTTATTAATCACACCCAATCTATTCTTCAATTAGCACATTTAATAAGAGTGCATCCACCTCTTTGCACTTTCATTGCTATGTGATAACACAAACCGTGATGGCCATGAGATTTTATGGGTAAGGGTGGGGGCCTTGTGTAAAAAAGTGTTTTTAGCCTTATGGACGTCCAGCAACGAGTCCTTCCATGTTATCCCCTGGTCCATTGATTGAGCTGAAGAATTGTCGCCATTGTATTTGGTATAGATGAACACTGCTACATTCAGTCTCTGCAGAGAGGCCAACGAAAGAATAGTCACTGTGCATGAATGTCATTCTCTTACATCTGTGCAAGTTTTATGCAGGCTGGTTAGCAGCGTTAGTGGTGTGAAGATTTCCAGTATTCCATGCCAGATTTGTATTTCGCCTCTGGAGCGCTCCCCGTGTACTAACATAAATAGATCTGTAGGGTTTTTGTTGTAATTTGTCCTAGTGTAATGTAACTGCTTCTCGTGTAAAGCGCTCCAATATCTTCGGTCGAGTTCGCGCTATATAAAACTTTAAAAATAAATACATTTGACACCATAAAGATGCTGCCCTGCAGTGCGTTATGTGGGCGCAGGCTGGCAGTAAGAGGGAGTGGTACAGTACTGCTGTAGGAAGCTAGCATTAATGGGTAGTGTGAAAAGCTGGCATTGGCCTCCAGTGTGAGAAGGCCCTTACGTCAAGACCAAATGGGCCCCAAACCGGTCCTAAACTCCCTTAAACCTCGTCGCCACCGCTGACCGTTCCGTGCTCCGTGTCCATGGGGTCAGTGTTTAGTGATGGGCGCCAGGAAGGTGTCATGGCGCTACACCCGCGGCTCCTGCCGGTCTCACGCTAGCTAACCCCCGCCGCCAAGACGTGTTTACTCCCGGGCTCTGCTCTCCTCTCTGCCCAGCTGCGATGGCTCTCTTTTCACTAAGTACTGCCTGCCTGACAGGCCTCTAATTACCGCGGGTCGGTCCCTCCGGTATTAATTACTTCACGCCTCGCCCTCGGGAGGCAGAAGATGCGACTGTGTCGAGGGAAGCACATACCCGGTGACGCGCGCACTCAGACCTCTCCCAGCCGGAGCAAAAACGCGTCTTTTAGAAGGAATACTGTGAAAGCGCAGACTTCTCTGTAAGGCCGACGGGCGTCCTTCCCGCGCCTTTCACTCCCTTTTGTCGTCAAAGATCAATATCCCCTCCGGCCGTTTGCCACTGTCCCTCCGGCCGTTTGCCACTGTCCCTCCGGCCGTTTGCCACTGTCCCTCCGGCCGTTTGCCAATGTCCCTCCGACCGCGCCACTGTCCCTCCTACCGTGCGCCACTGTCCCTCCTACCGTGCGCCACTGTCACTCCTACCGTGCGCCACTGCCCCTCCTACCGTGCGCCTCCGGCCCTGTGCCACTGTGTCTCCTACCGTGTGCAGTCACTCCGGCCGTGTGCCACTGTCCCTCCTACCGTGCGCCACCGGCCCTGTGCCACTGTATCTCCTACCGTGTGCAGTCCCTCCGGCCCTGTGCCAATATCCCTCCGGGCATGTGCCACTGTCCCTCCTACCGTGTGCCACTGTCCCTCCTACCGTGTGCCACTGTCCTAGGGTGACAAGATTTTGAGGTCCAAAAACCGGGACAGGCCAGAAATAGAAGTAGGACTAAAGCCTTTAGTCTTACTTCTATATCTGGCCTGGTTTTGCGTACCCTTGTAAATATGTGCCTATATACAGTAAAACAGTATGTATGTATATATATATATATATATATATATATATATATATATATATATTTATAGTAAAATCAAAAGGTCTTGCTAATACCACACCTAAAAAGAGGCACCATAACCAGGGCCACTGTGTTTTTTGCACAATTATGGATTTGCCGCATTTGCCACAAAATCCATCATCTGCTGCATAATCTGCAGATTTGAACAATATAAATTGTTTCTGGCTCAAGGGTTCAAAAGTTACTAAGAACGCAGCGACGTGTCCTCTGTCACACAGAGGAAGACCTTTTGCAAAGGTTAACTACTCCCTTTTCTGCACTTATTGCTGTGCTTGGTTGTTAAACAACTACTAATGAAGTGCAACCAATGCCCAGTGGAAATAATGAAGTAATACGATCACAAAACCTGCTTCATTAGGCCGCATAATTTGCCTCTTCTTGCTGCATAATTTAGTCAAACCTGCCACAATTTGTTCCTCCCCTGCTGCATAATTTCAATGTCCCTGACCATAACTTACTACAAACAGAAGAAGCCACAAAGGCAGTCTGCAGCACAGTCACCTCCAACAGTTGTCAGTGTTGAGAGGCTTCCCTGCTTCACACCTTACTTCAGATATTTGTGTAGCAGCGGGAAGTTGCACCCCGTTCCTCGCTCTAACACAACCGCCCGCTTTGAGCTTTCTAACTTGAGTAGTTCTGCAAATCCAATTACAATGATTTGCGTCTCTCTCCCTACAGCCTCAGCATCAAAGTAATCAGTAATCAGGGCCAGACCCCGTTGCATTCTTATCCTCAGGTGTGGCTACTCCATGTGGTAAATAATGTCAAAACCTTGAATGGGTGAGTAAACCCCCACTTCTACTCATCATTTGGTATAGCCTTAAAGATCAAGCCAAGTAAAATGAATTCAGTGTTTGTTAGGTGAGAGGTCATAGGGCGCGACCTACGATGTCAGTAAGTGCGAGAAACCCCCTCACTCCCAGATATACAACTCTTATCAGGGGCACTTTGTTCTCCCAGTGTCTTCAAATGAACACTTTCACTTATTCCGTGCACCGGCAATGTTTGTGGTTTTGGCATCTGCTCCCCCAGTGGTGCTGGTGTTTATCCACAGTGCTGGATTTGGAAGAACAAAGAAGTCTACTCTGGAAACCCATAAACTGGGGGTTCAGGCGTGGATGGGTGGCAGTGGAGGGGTAGGAGTCACGAGAGGGGCAAGTCTGATAGTCGATTTATATCTTTATTTTGAAGAAGAAGAAAAACTCTGCCACAAAGAAGTTGGCAGCTAGGAGAAGCCTGACTGTAAATGTGTTCAGGCTTTCTAATTCCTCACAAAGAGGTTGCATTTTTATATATCTTGATGAGGGGTTAATGCACCTGCTGCAGAGATCTTTGTGTGCCCAGCAAGTTTTATAGGATAATAATAAGGGGATGATAACAGGGGGGGATCAAAGTATTTGCTGCAGAGTTCTATGATTTGTCTGGTCACAGTTTTGACTCATAAAGTTGCATAAAGGGTTAATGTGCCTGCTGCAAACCACACTGTGTAACTTGTAGATTAGAGATTTGTATTTTATGTTGGTATGTAAGTGGGTTACTGCTTTTGACACACAGATCATATTGTTACTTGCGGTTCATATGTTACAGCCCATCTAATATAGCACACTGAGCCATGAACTGGCATCAAGGAGCTGCATGCAGACTGCATGGCATGGGTTTAGAATCTCATACTCTTTTTCACAATCTGGGGGTATTCCAAGGATGGTAAAAGAGGTTCCTGTGGGTAGTAATATAGTCTTATTAGTACAGTCAACCCCGTCCAATGGGTTAAGTTTTAAATCCTGACTTTGTGTTTCTCCCAACCATGTACTCTTTACATAAAATGCCTACCAGTAAGAGCGACATGTGATTCCTACACCTTGTTACCCTCATTGTCTTATGTAACATTTCCTATTTATTGATTTACAGACTTGTATGATATATTGGCTCTATATAATGTGTGCATGTGATGCAACATGCTAGGACACCATATAGTGGGACGAGAAGCGCTATCAAAAATGAAATAATAAGATAAATGAATACTATTTAAATCCCTATATGTATAACTACTGATACAGCCAGATACATCTAACATTCTTACAATGCATGCATTTCTCTTTTATACATGGGTTGAACAAAGTCAAAAATCCGCCTCCAAATTGTAGTTTCTTTTAAGTACTTGTGAAGTGATAGCAAGCTGTGCGCCCTTGTTTCCCTCCATTGCATTGGCATCTAGGTGTTAGGATCCAGATAGCCCCCAGCCAGGATGATACTTTAACAAAAGAGGGGCTGATGACCCCCTAAATCATGCCTTTGTATTGGGCGCAGCTATAAGTGAAAATAAGCACCCCCAGCACCTTGAGATTGCTGCTCTCAACGGAAAGCAGACAACGTGCAGGCACAGATGGTGACCGGATTATGTTAGCCACCTTCCTTTTCTTTTTTCTCTCCCTCTCCTGCACTGTTTACCTAACTTTTATATTGTACTTATATCTCTGTTTGCTTCCTTACCGCCTGCCTACTATGTAATGCAATTTTTCTTCTGTCCCTACGGTGTGTATGTAAAGCGCTCTGATACCCACGGGTCAAGCAAGCGCTATATAAAACTTTTTAAATAAATAAAAATAAAATAAAAATGTGTCCCTGTGTCGCACAGCTAAATGTGTTCCTGTGTCGCACAGCTAAATATGTCCCGGTGTCGCACAGCTAAATGTGTTCCTGTGTCGCACAGCTAAATGTGTCCCGTTGTCGCACAGCTTATTGTGTCCCGGTGTCACACAGCTAAATGTGTCCAGTGTCGGCAGATTACACTGGGACAAATTCAGCATACTGAACTGGGGCCAGGTGGAAGAGGCTCAATACTAAGTGCTGGAACTGGGATCCAGCCGAGTTTTGGGGGCAGTGGCCTTCCCCCCGCTCTTACCTGCGGCCGTGCGGGGCAGCCGTCACGGGAATCTCACCAGCACCCTGCTTTTTACATGCAGCCGCCGGGCGGCAAAAGCAGGGACTGCCATGGGCGGCACAACGTCTAGCTACGTCACTGTTGGCACCTTTTGATGAACCTGCACAAACCATTCCCCAAAAAAATAAAACGTTCATCCACCTAGACTCCTACCTGGAAAGCTTCATGCTGATCTGTCAAGCGTGGGCCAAGAAAATGGGGGTTCCAAAAACTTTGATTTCCCAAGTTAATTCCCATTGGAAACTTTACTCTCCAATACAGAAACATGGCTGAACGTAAATACACTAACTTTGGCAAAAAGTCAAAACTTTACTCAGAAACAGTGTATTTTGGTGTACATCTGTTCAGCCTTTTCCGTGAATTTTGCATGTAAAAAAGTTCTCAGGGGGGCTTGCGGCGGTTAAAAAGTTAGTCGTATCTGGACGGTTGGTCCCATTATCAGGGCCGGACTGGGGAACCAAACGGAGCCCAGGCAGAAATACACAAACCAGCTCCCTTCGTCTCCTCACACAATCTCTCTTTCAATCCATTCATTCAGTGTCTCTACTCTCACTTTCTCTCCCTCTTTGATTGCTTTCTCTCTACCTTCCCACCCTTTCTGTCTTGAGGCTTCCTTGTGCCTGCTGCAATTAACTTCGGGGAGCTGGGTAAAGTGACAGAGGCACCAGCAGCGGCTGGTAGAATAAGTGGCTGTCCCGCCCTGCCCGCCGGACTCCCATGGGTGTCCCACAGTACTTAAAATTAAAAAATAGAACCCTCTGAATGTGAGGGAGATTTTTCTCTGGTCACTCATTTTGGTACTGCGGGATGGGGACCAGCACCATGGTACCGACTAATCTGATTGGCTAGCCGCAAACCCCCCAAAAATGTTGCAGCCGCCATAAATGGACTCAGGTACTTAGTCCCCTTGTAACGAATATAAAAAAAAAATGTATATAAGAGGGCAGGGTAGGGGGGACACCCAGAGTCCCAGGCACTTCCCGGGGGAGAGGGGGGGAGGGGTAGCATTTCTACAGGGGCCAAAATTGAAAAACATATGTTTTTGTGCTGTAGGCTGTACAAGGATTATCCCCCATTTTACTGCCAAACTGTGCCAGCATCCTTATAGGGGAAGCTTGCATAGTACCGTGATATTATGGTTGAATCTCGAGCATCCTTCAAAAAATAAAATAAAAACAGAAATGTGGGTAGGACATCTGTGGGGGGGGGGGTGGACTTCCAGAGGAGGATGGGGTGGAAGGTTGGTTGACAGTTTGGATTTTGGCGCTCTCTTCCCTCCGAGGAGTAATCACTTACAGTGGCGGCTCCTCCGCTAAGGCGGAGGAGCATCGCCCTACTGCTCGTTTTAGCAGTGCAAAAGAAAATGTTAATAACAAGAAGTTATTATAATTTTATTTTTCTTTGCGGGACTCCAGCCAGGTCGGTGGGGTGGGGCTGGGCTTGTCGCCGTCAGAGAGAGCAGGAGTAGCTTGCACTCCCTCCCTAAGTGCGCATGATGCCTTGGCCGGTCAAACAGTCATGCGCACTTAGCATGTTCTCCACTGGGCTGTGTTGGCCAGCCCAGTGGAGAACATGCCCAGCCTTCCAGGTACTGCCTGAGCGGCCAAACAGGCCGCTGAGACCAATCACGGCGCTGCTGCTGCAGCATCGTGTTTGGCTCGGAGAGTCCGGGAGCCTGGGTGCTTCCAGTGGCAGAGAGCGAGGACGGAGGAGAGACGTGTGGCGGCGGCGGCGGCGGCAAAGAAGGTACGTTTTAAAAAATAAAAAAATATTTTTATTAATTCCAAACAAACGCATCCAGACATAATCAGGATACAAAGGCTAACAGGAGCTCATTAGTCAAAAACAGTCTCCGATCGCAACCAAATGCAAATGACATATTCACAGGGAACAGGTTTGTGTGTCAATCCCCAAGATACTAGCACCAGGTGACAACCATATAAATGAGGAAGAATCATTGCAGCAATAATCAATGAGAGACAAAAGAGCAATACCGTAGCCACAAAACAAAAGAAAAAACAAAATGATCCTAAACCCCCCACCCTCTTATCCCTCCCCTCTCCCCAGCGTGTCACACAGTGTAATCGTTGTAAGAGCATCAAGATAGGGCACAAAAGTTCACAAAACAAGTAACATGGGATGTATACCAAGGAACACTGCAACGACAGTGATAGGTATAATTAGGGACATGATAGGTACAGACAGCCAGTTATGGAATATACATTGATCAGGGCGAGATAGCCGGGTCACCAGCCGTAGAGTCCACATCTAGATCAGTGTCCGGGGCTTTTAGTAAGATCACCAGTGCTTCCCAGGCCCTCGCGGCCTCCAAAGCTTTGTCGCTTTTCGCTCGGCTAGCTAGCTGCAATCTAACTGTGCCCTCGCATTACGCCCATTTAATGAGGTCAGCTCTCCACCTCAGAACGCTGGGGCCCCGCCTAGACTTCCAATGTGCTGTAATGTCTCTTTTGGCCAGAAGAAGACCCAAATCCCAAAATTTGCTAGTGATCTTGGTCTTGGATGTGTGGGGAAACCAGTGCAGCAAGCAAGGGCCTATAGCGGGTTCTATCTCCCTCTCAGTAATATCACACAATAGCGAAACCACCTCCTTCCAATATGTCCCAATTTGGGGACAGTCCCACATCATATGGCGGAACTCCGCACCCCCCGTGTTGCATCATGGGCACATCGCTGTGTCCGTATCGAAATATGTGTTAATTTTAGCCGGGGTGAGGTACGCCCTATGCAGTATGAAAAAGTGCACTAGCTGGAAACGGGCATTTCTAGTACTTTTCCACGCCCTCTCAACCAATTCGGCCCACACCTTCTCTGGGATCTCTTTGCCTAAGTCCTCCTCCCATTTCTGCTGCAGTGCCCGCAACGGAGTAAGCACCTCGCGCGTCATACGCCTATATAGACAAGTAACTGCTTTAAAGGTCCCTGCCGCCATTACAACGTACTGACAAGCCATGGAGGTCCGCGGTTCAGACAACCCCGCCCTCCAGTGCCTTTGGATGGCCGAGACCAGAGCCGAGTGAAGCAGGAAGTCCCCACGGGGGAGGTCATACCTAGCCTGCAATGCATCGAAGGGGAGGAGGGTACTATCCTCATATAAATCGCCTAACGTATATAGACACTTCTACCCCCAGTCAGTCAGCGCAGCCCAGTTGCCCCCATGCGGGAGAGCAGTACACATGGCTAAAGGGATCTCCGGGGCTTAGGGACGCGCAATCTGCGGCCTTCGCTGACTCCTGTTCCAGCAAAGCCGAAACGTCCGTACCTCATTAGTAAGCGTCTGGAGCCGTAATGGCAGCTGTAAAATAATACAAGACAGCACCTGTCCTGGAACCCGCCCTCCATCCCGCTCAGCCGGCCCCCGAAATTCCAGCGCCACTGCTTGAGTAAGCCACTGTAATTGGGCTGCCAAATAATATGTCTCAAAGTCAGGCACCGCCAGGCCACCATCAGCCTTCGGCCTCATTAGAGTTTTCAGCGCCACCCGTCGCCTGCCAGCCGCCCAAATAAAACCCGTGATCTTTGATTGAAGTTGTTTAAAAATCGACGTAGGTATCCAGACTGGTAGGGTTCGAAAATAGTACAATAACCTGGGGCGTGCCACCATTTTAAGAAGGGCCACTCGGCCTGCTACCGAGAGAGGTAAGGTCCCCCAAAATTCCAGGTTACATTTAAGGCTCCGGATGGCTCTACCCACATTACCTTCCAGTAGGTCGGCCGGCGTATGATAAATGCGGGTCCCAAGGTACGTCAAGCAACGATACTCCCACTGCACACCATCAGCAAATAAAGGACCCCCATCCGATGGGGCAGTGGGGAACAGGTAAGACTTCGCCCAATTCACCTTGAGTCCCGCAACAGCCTCAAGATCCTGGAGTAAACGCTTCGCTCCGACGAGGGCGTCAGTCGTATTTGCTAGAAACATGAGCAGATCATCCGCATAAAGCGCAATGTATTGAATACAGCCACGCACACTGAGCCCCGGGTAGCGCTGCCCTGTCCGGGCCTGGGCCGCTAGAGGCTCCATGGCCAGGGCAAACAGCAGAGGGGAGAGCGGACAGCCCTGCGTCCCGCGGCTCACAGCACAAGCATCCGAGATCAGGTCACCCGTCTTAACCCGAGCAGTGGAATATTTGTATAACAATGCCGTCCAAGCCACAAAAGTATCGCCCAAGCCAAAACTGCGCATGACCTGAAATAAATAGGGCCATTCTAGACTGTCAAACACTTTTTCTATGTCAACCGATAAAATGGCATCGGGTTGTCGGGTAGGAATCAGCTTCCAATATGTGAAGTAGGGGCCTCACATTGATGGCTGTGTTCCGTGTCGGGATGAATCCCGCCTGATCCCTGTGCACTAAGTGAACCATGTGCGGGAGCAATCGAGTCGCTAGGATCCGACTCAGAATCTTATAATCAGTGGTGAGCATGGATAGCGGGCGGTAAGCGGTCCTATCAGAAGGCGACTTCCCTGGCTTCAGCAATGGGATAATAATGGCCTCACGGGTAGTGACAGGCAGTTCAGCCGCACACTTCGCCTCATTATAAAGAGACACTAGCTTAGGAGCTAAGAGATCAATATAGGTCAGATAAAACTCAATCGGCAGTCCATCAGCCCCATGGGTCTTTTTCCGCGCCATATGCTTCATCGCTCCCCTAACTTCTCCTAATGTTATATCCTGACCTAGGATTTCGGCCTGCGTCCTATCAATGTGTGGAAGGTCAGCCGTAGTTAAAAATTCCCCAAGGACGTCATCATTCAGCGTCACCTTACTCTGATAAAGATCCGTATAGTAGGCAAGAAACTGATCATTAATCCCCTGCTGGGTATAACAAGGTTCCCCCGTCGGGCTACCCAATTCCAAAATGACCGTCCCCCGCCGGGCGGGGTTGGCTAACCAAGTCAACAACGCACCGGATTTTTCACGCTCTGCGTGTGCGCGCGCTATATATCTTTTAAAATCAAAACAGCGCAGCCTTTCAACCTGCACAGCGACCGCCTCACTCGCCTCCAACAAGTCCTGCTGCCCGCTAGGTTGCTCGGGCCGGGCGCGTTCTGCTGCGCGCAGGCGCTTATCCGCAGTCTCTATATCTTGTAGCAGTGTCCTACGCACCCCCACCATGTTAGCAATACAGTGACCCCTTAGCACGACCTTAAAGGCATCCCACTCCACAGCAGTCGAGGACGCCGTTCCCGCGTTCTCGAGGAAATATTGGGTAATACCAGCCCCCACCGCCTCCCGAAAGACCTGATCTTCTAGAAATTCGGGGTTTAAGCGCCAAGTTGGGATTGCGGGGCGCGCCTGGGACCAATGAAACCTTAGGTGCAGTGGATTATGATCTGATAATGATCTAGTGAGGTATTCACTATGTTTAACTACCGCATGTATGTCTGGGGAACACAGTATCGCATCTAGCCTAACATGGAGCTCGTGCAGCGCTGAGAAGAAAGAATAATCGCGCTCCCCCGGGTGGAGTGCTCGCCAGGTGTCAACCAATCCCCACCGAAGTTGCCAATCCCTTCTGGCCTTAGAGACCTTATGGATAGGTGCATCGGGGAGAGGAGGATGCGACCTATCCAAGGAAATATCAGGGATAGAGTTAAAATCCCCGCCCATAATCACGGAGCCAGTCAGATAGGACGCCAGCTTCCCAGACAGTTGAGTAAAAAAGGCCGGCTGTTCCGTGTTGGGCGCATAAATACTAAGCACAACATCCCTGCCATTGAGGCGACCCGCGACCACTACATACCTCACCTCCGGGTCTGCTAGCTGTTGCACCGGTTGGAAAGGCACGCCCGCCCTAACCCAGATCAACACTCCCCGCGCGAAAGCAGAATACGTTGTGTAGAAGAGCTGACCCCTCCATCTACGCTGCAGGGCGAGACCCTCATGGCGTGTAATGTGCGTCTCCTGGAGGAAAGCGATTTGAACCCCTCTGCGCACTAAGTAAGCATGTACCTTGTGTCGCCGCACCATTGTATGCATGCCCCTGACATTCCATGATAAACATTTCAATTCAAGTAGTGACCCCATGATACAACATTGTACAGCACCCAAGTGGGCTCCCAAAAGTGACACGCCGAGGCCCCTGAACTTCCCAATACAAAGTAAAAGAAAACCCCCAACTCACCCGCCCCAGAACAGGCACTAAAACACTAGTCCCCATCCAAACTAACTAAACACACAATACCCTCTAGTAACTACAGAGGATCAAGGGGGGAGGCGGCTGTGAACCGGCGTTACCTCGCTATGGTACCACTAACAGAGCAGCGCCATGCCCCAAACAGTACACAATGCCCCGCATCCGAGGGCGAACCACAACTGACACAGACACAGACCCCCCCCACCCCTCCAACAGCCCATCAGTGCAAGAAATGTCAATGCAACATCAGCAGGTCAATGAAGTGGGCAAGCAACAGAAAAAAAGGAAGAGAAAGAGCGAAGCAGAATTAGAACAAGGCAATAGAGCAGTCAAATAATTCCATCAGATGTTCCCGGGGGAACATGCGGCAATTTAACATTGGCAGCATTGGACTCATCAGAAGCGGAGCCATCTGACACCTTCTCCGACCCAGTGTCCGCTCCAGACGACAGTTGGCGATCCTGTAAGAGCTCCGACACCGGCAGCAATGCGGCCGACCTCTCTTTCTCCGTCTGGGAAGTACTAGGCGCCTGCAGGACAGTGCGGCGACGCCTTGTGCGCCGCAACCTTCGCGGGCGCTGGTCCCCCATGGTAGGTTCATTTCGTCGGTCCGCGGCCAGTTTTGTAGGATTCAATCCAGTCCCCCGCCTCCTTGGGACCATCACAAAAGTGAGTCTTGCCATCTAATGCTATCCGTAGTCGTGCCGGAAACAGCATGGAGTACTGCAGCCCTTTGTCGCGCAACGCCCTCTTGACCGCCAAGAAAGACGTACGGCGGCGCTGGACTTCCAGCGTATAGTCAGGGAAAATTGACACTTTGCAATGGTCTACTGTATAGGGCCCTGAGGAGCGTGCTGTCTTCAGTAGGAAATCCCTGTCCTTATAGTGAAGCAGTCGGGCGACCACCGGCCGAGGAGACCTCCCCGGTGCCAGAGGTCGGGCAGGGACCCTGTGGGCCCTCTCTAGAGTATAGAACTGAGTCAATCCAGCAGGTGCCACTACGTCACGAAGCCAGCCCTCCAGGTAGTCAATCATGCTAGTACCTTCCAATCCCTCCGGCAGACCCAGCACTCGTATATTATTTCTACGATTGTGCCCTTCAGCATCCTCAGCTCTCTTCTCCAGCGTCTGAACCCTGTGGGTGATATCCCCCATCTGAGCAGCGAGGGATTGCTGCACTGGCGCCATGTCCTCCAGGGAGGCCTCCGTTCGCTTTACCCGGTCAGCCAGCTTAGTATGCTCCGCCCGGAGGAGCCCCAGCCCCACCGCCACATTTGCAATGTCCTGGTGGAGGGTGTCTTTAGTGTCCGCTATCGCCTGCAAAATCTTGGCCAACTGTTGCTGAACTAGAGTGTCCGCCGGGGGCTCAGGGGAATCCCGGCGCCTGCGGTCCGACGCCGAGTCGTCCGGGTCCTGGGGAACCCCCGCCTGCTTGCCCCTCGGTTTCCCCATGACCCCAGGAGTGCAGCGTCACCAGCCAGACACTGAGGGACAGTAGCGTCCACCAATGCAGTTCTTGAAACAAATGCGAGGGGCCGCGTCACATACCAGGGTGAAAACAGCGCTCGATCTTCCCTCTTGTTTATTGTCTATGTGGCGCATCGGGTCCCGACCCCCGTATCTCGCCGCCACACACAAAGCCAAGAGCAGAGTTACAATTCGCTGCGAGGGCGCGTGCCCCAGTTCCCTCTCGACGAGTATTGTAGTGAACCAGCACCGGGAAGACTAGGGCCCGGGCGTCTCCGTGCCCAACGCAGCTCTCCCCCAAACGGCCCAGCGGCTCCGCATCGGCAAACAGAGCCCAGTCACTCCCCACTTCAGGCCGTGGGGTCACAGGGCGGGGATCCCCGCAGACGGGGCCTCCAGCAACAGGACAGGGCGCAGGGCCCCGGGGAAGCAGTCCCAAGCGTAGGTCTTTCACCCCCAGCAGGCACCGCAGTACTCACTCGAACCAGGGCACACAACCGCACCACGCCTCCAGTCCGTGTCCGTCAGAGGAAGCCCCCTCCGCAACTCCCAGGGATGGGGCCCGAAGCTCCAGCAGCGCCCCACCGGCAGGTCGCCGCCCGCCGCAACAGCCGGAAAATGGCGGCAGTCTCGATGCAGGCCGGTCCAGCGGGCAGTCAATACCTTGTGGGCTGTGAATCCAGGCGAGGGCCCCCTCCAACGACCCGCAAAGCAGCAAGGCCCTGCTGCCGGCGCGGGCAGCCTCCCCAATCCAGCCTCCAGGGACACTGGGAGGCACCGGCGGGCCCCGCCGCAGCACGCGAATCCCCACGGCGGGAGAAATCACGCCGGGCAGCGCTCCTCACAGTCGTCCCTCGCAGGCAGCGTCAAACCAGCAGAGCCCCTCTCAGCACTCCCGAGGCCAGGCCAGCAGGCGCCGAGATCAGTTGGGCCCACTCCGCAGCCGCCGCAGCAATCACTCCGGGGCAGTGATCAGCGCCATCTTGAGGATTCTGGGCCGGCGCCTCCATGCCCGCTCCACACGGACAGCACGACTCCCCAGGTACTTAGGCCAGTCTAAAAACAGGTCCAGGCTCCCCCAGTCTCGGCGGAGCCATGTACATGCCCCCGGATCCGAGGCAGCAGCGATTAAAACAGGATAATGAGCTGGGCCGGCGCGGCGCTCCGAGCTCACGTGTCCGTCGCCATCGGCTCGTTAGCCACGCCCCCGTTTGTTTTTTATTTATGCCTCTCCGACCGATCACTACCCCCGTACAGAGGCAGCCGCCACTGATCACTTCTCTCAAAACTTATATGTGTTTTGTGATAGTGGAATTATCTACCTCAAAGAAAACCACTTCTACATCATCCATTGTACCTTGGAAGCACACACCGCCATCTTCTAATTGTCCAGCACAAGGTCTAAACCGTAAAATCATCTCTACTTTTGGCCTCAAGGTTAACCTTTAAACAGGGGGGGCGTGGCTTAGCCGGCTGCAAGATGGCCACACTCTAAGTGGGCTCTGCCGGCCAAGCCAAATATCTGTCAGAATCCTCCGGGCTGGCGCGGAACTGACCCTCTGCGTCTACAGATCCTGCTACCCTGCATCGTAGGGCTTCTCCTGCACTGCCTCCAGCCCGATTATCGCTGCTGCAGCTCCGAGATTTCACCGAGGGCGCCTGGCTGCCGCGTGCGGCTCCTGGGCCTTCCTCGCTGCGCGCTGCCGGCGGCGCCTCGCTGCAACGAACCAGCCCACTCGCAGGCCCTGATGCTGAGCAGAGGGCGACATTGCTGGAACCCGCTACGCCCATACCGGCTGCCAGGTCAGGGGAGCGGGGCTGGGGAGACACGCGGCTGGGTGGGTGCGCGTGCGCTGAACCGCGGGGCCCGTTGGCATCTGCTCCGTTGGTGAGCGCTCCTGCTGATTTGTGGCCTCCTTTCATCGGCCGCGGGCCTTGCGACGCGGGCGGTGCGCCACCGCGTCTCCCTGCTGCGGTAGCTACCCCCCCCCCCCGGCTCGCAGGACTCCTGTCGCGGCCTTCCCCCTCTGCTGTACCTTCCGGACAAGGCCTGTTGAAGCTGCACGGCCCTTGGTGCTTGGCCTCCTCGCCTTCTGCTGCCTGCCTCCTGTGTCTGGGGGTGGCTTTGCTGTACCGGCCCCGGCCCTGCTGATGGGCATCCTCCTCTGCTCGGCTACGCCCGCCTGCTCGCCCCTGCTGGGCCTCCCGTGCCGGACCTGTTGGGGCTGACCTTGGACCGTTCCCCTCACACTGCCAGGCACCTCGCATTGATTGGGGCACCATCTCGCTCTACCGCCGGCCCCTCCTGACCTGAGCTCCCTCACGGCCCCCGCTGCCCGTGTGCTGCGGCTCTCCCTTGGGGCGGCCAGCCTATATCATTGGATCGCCGTTTGTGAGCTACATGACTGCGCCCCTGGGACATCTCCTGTTGCTGCTGGCTGCGGCCTGACCGCCACCCCCACACTCACCGGTGGTTCCTGCCCCTGCGCCTTCCCCGCTTGGTCATTTTAGAAGCTGGCCAGGACCTGCCGGGGGCGGCACTCTGATCATGGGAAAGGCGGACCCAAAGCAGCCTAAGCTGGCGTTTAATCAGCGCCGATCGACGCAGCAGGATGGGGCCGCCCTAGAGGCTGGGGAGGCCGCTGCGCTGACCGAGACCGGCGCGACGCGGGACGATGACCTGAAGGCCATAATGCTGGATGTCAAGGCCACCGTCTCTGGCATTGCGACCCAGCTTGATAAGCTCTCTGCCCGGCTGGATACTGTCAACGCCAGGGTGGACTCTCACGACGCGCATTGCACACGTCGAGGCCAAGGTTTCGGACGTTGAAGATGCTGTAACTGGGGATCGCCACAAACTGCTCCAGATGGATAAGGTGTTGGAGCTCATCAAGAACAAGAATGAGGATTTGGAGGCGCGCTCCCGTTGGAGTAATCTTTGTATTACGGGCGTGCCCGAATCCTCAAACATCACCAAGAAGGAGGACTTTGTCGAACAACTGCTGCGCGACCTGTTTGGCGATGTCCTGTCCCCAGTTTTCATCGTTGAGAGAGCTCACCGCTCGTTGAGGCAGCGTCCTCCTCCGGGCGCTCCTGCCCACCCAATAATCGCCAAACTGCTTAACTTTCGTGACCGTGACGTTGTCCTCCGCGCTGCCCGCGAGAGAGGCGAGGTGCACCACCAAGGGAACTCTCTCTCCTTCTATCCTGATTTCACCTTGGCGGTGCAGGCTGCCCGGCGAGAGTTCCTCCCAGTCAAGAGACTACTCCAGAAGCACGAGGTCTCCTACTCTCTGGCCTACCCCGCCAAACTCCGCGTCAAAGAAGGCTCCCCACACATCTCTTCACTGAGGCCTCTGCGGCCCTGGCATATGCGAAGAAACTGGACAAACGACAGTGTCGGCCCTCCCCTGGCTCTCAACAGGTCGATGGTGGCGGAATCAGCGCCAATTACTAGGCTGGGCGCTGCCGGCCTATGGGACGTTCTCCTTGCGCATGTGTCGATCCTGCTTTGTGTACTCTCTTTCATGGCCCCACACACAAATGCTTTTGACTTCATTTTCATTCAGCTCTCTAATCGCCCGAGGCCGCTGGCACTCCTCCTCTGCTGGCTGACTGGGTTCTCTGTGATCTCCCTGACCATGGTTATCATGCCCGGTAGCCCTCAGGTACTGCTGGCCTGGCCTGTCTTCAGCCTGGAGGCTACGCTAACCTGTCCCTGATACACCCCGGTGCAGATTCACGAACTGTTATCACGTTGCCCGTCTCTCAGTTTGGCTTGGCCACCCTGTCCTCCGGATGGGGGTGGTCGCCGAGCGACGCCATGCCTCCACGGGATGACTCCCATGTCCTTTTCATTTAGTTCCCCTCCTGGTGTGGGTCCCCGAGGGAGGGCAGGGTGGGTGGCTCAACCTAATTGGGGGGTTGGAGTGGGTGGGGGGTCAGGTGGTGAGTTTCTATTGGACTTGTTGCCTCCTCTTCGAGGTTTGTTGTCTGTTTTGTTTTATGATGTTTCCTGCAACATGTTGTATGATATCTCAGGTTCTGTACCGCACATCTCCTCACAAACGCTCACGGTTCCCATTGCACATCTGTCCCCATCCGTCACTTATCGCCTTGGCGCCGCAGTATGACGGACACCACACTTTGGACTTGGAACGTCCGGGGTCTCAATGACCATCGCAAGACCCGCCTGGTACACGCCCACTTCATTCGCCACAAGGTAGACATTTGTTTCCTTCAGGAGACCCACCTGCTGCCCGCCACATCTTCCAGGCTCCTCTCTAACTATTGGAGCGAAACTCACTCCTCCTTTTACTCCAGCTACTCTCGCGGAGTGTCCATTCTAATGCGCAGAGGGCTTCCCTGGCTCACTTCTCAGGTCATTGCGGACCCAGAGGGGTGCTTTGTCACCCTACATGGTACTCTTCTTGCCCAACCTCTAATCCTTGCAGCGATATATGGCCCCAACTCCGACAGTCCCGAGTTTTTCACGCAGGTATGGCAACACATCTCCTCCCTGGGCCCTGCCGCCCTGCTTTGGGGAGGCGACTTTAATATTGCACCCTCTGCCTCACTCGATCGCTCCGGATCCCATGCACTGCACCCACGCGTGACCTCTCTCCTACATTCCATACTGACCGACAATTCCCTGCTCGATGCGTGGCGGCATACCCGCCCAGAAGTTCGGGAGGGCACATGCGTGACGGGCTCGCGGAGTTGCTGGTCCCGTTTGGACCTCTGGATCACCACCCGTGATGCCTTCACGTGGGTCACCTCCGTGGATCACATGGCCCGCACCCTCTCTGACCACGCTCCCGTGCGGCTCGTCATACAGCTCCCACACACCCCGCGACGCATGTTCGCCTGGCGGCTGCCCCCCAACGCGCTCCGAGATTCGGTTTTTTGTGACGAGATTCAAACGGCAATCACAAATTATTTTGAACTCAACTCTGGCTCAGTCGAATCCCCTTCCACGCTCTGGGAGGGTTTCAAGGCCGTGATCCGGGGCGAATGCATCTCCAAGCAATCGGGTGTACTGCGCTCTGTTCGTGGTGTTCTTGAGCGATTGGAGGGGGAGATCAAGGCTCTGGACTCCATGCACTCTCTGGACCCTGACCCCGACACCTTGGCGCAGCTCAGGGGTAAACTCACTGACTTCAACGACGAGGCCAATAGGGAGCTCTCTTTTCTTGGCAGGGAGGCGAAAGCTCGCCGCTTTGGCGAAGGGGACCACCCTGGCAAGACTCTTGCCAATCTCCTGCGGCAACCTCATGCCGCCTTCTATATCACCGCGCTCCAGGACGGAGGCCCGGTCAGGACGACCTCTCCCAAGGAGGTGGAAGCCAGATTCACCGCCTTCTACTCACAACTCTACACTGCTGGGGATGTGCCCCCGCGCGACATCCTTGATCAGTACTTCGATACTATTCAGCTCCTCTGGCTGGGCGACAGCCACCGGGAATATCTCGATGAGCCCTTCTCCAAGGAGGAGATTTTGGCTGCTAACAGTGGCCTCCCGGGCGACAAAGCTCCCGGCTCCAATGGCTTGCCCGCGTCCTTTTACAAGACATTTGCGCCCCTCCTGGTTCCGCACCTCGCCGCTATGTATAATGAGTCTTTTGAGTGCAGCCGTTTCCCCCCTTCGCTCCGCGAGGCCCTGCTTACACTCCTCCTGAAGCCGGACAAGTCCCCCGAACTCTGTGACTCCTATCGCCCCCTGTCTCTCATTAACACCGATAACAAAATCTTTGCTAAATTGCTGGCCTCTCGTCTTCTCCCCCACATGCCTCTAATAGCTCGCCCTGATCAGTCCGGCTTCATCCCCGGCCGCGCCACCTCGCACAATCTCCAGACCATATTTGCCGTACTCCATTAAATCAACCCTGCTCTCCCGGCCGTGGCTGCCCTCCTGGACGCCACCAAAGCTTTCGATTCTCTTGAGTGGCCCTTCCTCTTCTACCTTCTCCCTCGCTTAGGCTTTAGCCTGGTTTTTCTGCGCAAAGTCCAGCTTCTCTACATTCTCCCCACTGCTCGCCTTCGGATAAACGGTCAGATCACGGAGCCCATCCCCGTCGCCAGGGGCACTAGGCAAGGGTGCCCACTCTCACCCATGTTATTTGCTATTGCTATGGAGCCCCTTGCCGCCAGGCTCAGGCAACACCACACCCAGAGGAGTCTTGGCTTTGCGGCTCGGCCTTGGTTGTCTCCATGTACGCGGACGACGTCACGTTATACGTTCGCAATCCCCAGGAGAATCTCGGTCCCATGGTCCGCGAGGTGGTGCGCTTCGGAGGTCTGTCTGGCATCCAGGTCAACTGGGGTAAGTCCGTTCATTTTCCCCTTACGGATACCACTGTTCCCTTCACTCCGGACTACCTGTTTGTTTGGGCGTCGGGACCCACCAGATATCTGGGCATTTGGCTCAGCAGGGATGTGGACGAACTTTGGAGGGCGAATTTCGGCCGGGCAGTGGACTGGTTGGAAGCCAAGATCCAGCTATGGCGAAGACTGCCCCTGTCCCTGGCGGGACGAATTGCCATCGCCAAAATGGTGGTACTCCCGAAGTTTCTGTACCTTTTTCTGAACATCCCCATCCCCCTCACGGCTCACTTTTTTCGCAGGCTCCATTCACTTGTAATCTCCCTTGTCTGGGCCGGGCGCCAGCCCAGAATCGCATACAACATTCTCACACTGCCCTTATCTCGTGGGGGACTGGGAGCCCCAGATTTCAAACTATACGCCCTCAGCGCCCAAGCCAGCTTCCTTCACTTCTGGCTGCACCCAACGCCTTTTCAACCTCACGTTGCGGTGGAGGCTGATCTCGCAGCCCCTTGGCCGCTCCTGACTGCTCTCTTTGCCCCCTCAAAACCCCCGTGCGGCGAAATAGACACTGTGGAAACCCTGCGCTGGGTCTGGGATGGAATCGGGAGGTACTCTGGCTCTAGCACGCTCTCCGCCAATGCCATGCCCCTCGCCCATAACCCGGCATTCCCCCCTCTGCAAACTGCCAGAATGGTCAAGCGTGCAGCTCGTCTGGGGCTAGCCACGGTGTTGGACCTCTACCCTGATAATACCTTCTTCACCCTTGCTGCCGGGTCCGGCCCCATGGACACGCTGCTCCTGCAGGGAGATTCACCCCACATTTCCTCAGCCCCCCCCCTGCGATAGCTGCCCTCGACTTTGCTTACACGTCCAGCTCCCCCCGCAAGCTGGTCACCAGGATTTATGCCCTTACGCTGGCGGCGTCCCCGACCACTACTGACCGCGCCCGCGCTGCCTGGAGTGAGGACCTGGGCACCGACCTCTCTCAGGAGGTCTGGCTGTACTGTTGCAATCATACCAAACGCTTGTCCCCCAATTACCGCCTGCGCCTCCTACATTTTAAATATCTGCACAGATTATATCGCTCTCCTGTCACACTGCACAAAATGGGCCTCATTTCTAGCGACAGATGTCTGCGATGCTCCGCTCCCGCCTTTTCCCACCTAGCCTGGTTATGCCCGAATGTTTCTGCCTACTGGCGTGATGTGTGTGCCGTCATCACCGAGATCACCTCCGTGACTGTCACGCCAGACCCACTGCTGTGCCTCTTAGGCTTTGTGAAATACTGCCCAGATGCCTGCCGCAAGCTGATCGCCATGCTGCTCGTGCTTGCACGGCGCAGGGTCTCCATGCACTGGGGACGGAGATCTGCGCCCAAGGTCAAGGCTTGGCTCGAAGACTCTGTACGCTGTCAGACACTTTTGTCCGAATTCTGGGACCTGGTGCCGGCAACCAGCAGACCGACTGACATTTGGGGTCCTCTCATTTCTTATCTTCAGCACCAGGGCACCTCGCCCTCTGCGCCCGCTCCCATGCCCTCCGCTGGAACCCCGCTGGCGGTGGATGTCGGGGCTGGCCCGTGATATACAGCGCATCCCTCAACATGCTCCAACGATGACTTGCAGTCATTCACACTAGCATTTTGACTCCACCAGGCGTTCCCCCGTCCCTCCTGCTTCGTTCCACACAGCTCTTTTCTACGTAATGTACTGGGCTGCACATGCATGATTGACCCTACAATGTATGTAACAGATGTGGTTTCTTAACTGACTGCGGACCTTCCGCCTGAATGTAATGTAACATGTTGTGCAATTTCCTCAATAAAGGTTTTCAAAATCAAAAAAAAAAAAAAAAAGGTTAACCTTGAAACTAGCAATTGGTGCCTCTTGAACGCCATCAAAATTGAGACCATCTGGGCACTATCCGTTGACGTGGACTCATCTTCACACCCATAAGCCTGTGGCACTGAGACAGCTATTAGGATTTTTTTAATCTTAAAGAGTCTTTGGTGTAGATGGACTTAGGTGCACAGTTAAGTTTCAAGAGATTCTGCACATTGACACAAGTTTCAATGTATAGCACCTGTCAAGGGGCTTGTGACCCCTAGTCTTCTGCACACGGAAGCACACCCAGTCAGTGAAAATGTGGAGCTAGGATACCACATGAATACTGGGCCAGGGACTTTCCACCCCACAGATCCTCTCTTCACTTTTTGCCTCAACTTTTCCCATACACTTTTTGCGCATGTACTTTTCCTAGACCGCACAGCGGGTTTCTCAGCGCCAGAATGTACAAGGTCTGGAAATGTGTGGAAACCCGCCACTTCCTCCCATTATAATGATTTGCAGGAGCCAGCCTCGTGCAGTGCAGAGTACACCCCCTGGCACTCTCCACGACCGAATACCACGGCGATTAGTGGTTGCAGATGCCCAGCCCCTTCCCGGCCCTGCATGTGGGCCAACTTCCCTGCAGATCCGTCTCCTTCTCCCACACTTGGCTGTGAAAGTAACATGGCTGCCAAGTCATATTGTCTAGCCTCCTATCGCAGTCTCTATCGTCCGTCCCAGGAAGACCGCTGTGGGATGTTGGGGTCTGATTGAAAGGAGGAGTGTTTCTCTGTGCTCGCCGTGGCGAGGTGGGGGTGGGAAGGGAGTGAGGCTTGAAAGGGTAGGGAGGAATGCGTACCACTGCCAGGAGCAGGGAGGGACCACTCCAAGCGTGCAAATATTAGATTTAAAGGTGATCTCTTCCATCCCTCGTAGCTTTTTGTGCTAGAAGTAGCCGCGAAATCCCCAAAATGCCGAAAAGTAACAGCTGAGCAGTTGTGGAGACGGTGTAGGGCCTGAGAAGGGTGATGTGGAGCGTTTGGGGTGTATTTTACCGACTTCCTTTGTGGCAGGTAGAGCTTCCCCACTCCATCTCAGATGTGAGCTATTCGGCCCATTCAGCGCTACTATCTCTCAAGAACTATGAAACATGTTTAGTCATACGACATTTCGGTTTTTGTGTGGATAACACTTGAATGAACCCTCCTCCTGTTCCCTTATCAGCTGAGAGGTAGGGAGGAATGTCCACTTTTAATTGCAACATTTAGTGTCAAGTTGGGGATAATCTCCATCATCTGGCGCTCCCTCCTGTGGGGGAGGCGGGGAGGGCTTGCCAAGGCTGAGCGTTATAAGACGAGAAAGCAAGTGCAGGGAGAGATTTCATATTGGAGGGTGGCGTTACCAGTCTCACTTGCTTGCTTCTTGTCAGTCCCACTTGCTTCCTCTTCTAGTGTTTGAACATCCTCTAGAGCCAGTGCTTAATTTGTAAAAGACTAAGTGCCAGGGCACAAAGTTTTGCTCAGAAGCCCCTGGTCTGTGCTATCGAAGGTCGCGGTGTCAAATCCCAAGGCTGTGTAAGTCTTGCTTCCTCCTAATGCGTCTTTAATCCACCGCCAGGCACTCCATGTCCCTTTATCTCGCTCCTACAGGTTCTTTTTCATGTTTTTTTTTGTCTCTCTCTCCCTTCTTCGTTCCTTCTTGTGTGTTTTACTCTCTCTTTCGTCTTGGTTAAAGTCTGATGAGAAACACAAGTGCAGTTCCACAAAAAGGAGTGCTGGCAGGCCCCACCTGCAACCACTGGCTCAAATTAAACGCTGCCAGGAGCGTAGTTTCCTTACCACCCATTTGATTGGATGACTTGTATCCGTGTAGTGCTTATATTCAGGGACCTACTAATTGTGTTCTTGCTCTGTCCTTGGTGTGCTGCTTTCCACTAAAACCCCACCAGTCTCCGTGCTGTGCCCCGCGAATATGTCTCATTACAACAAATGCGTTTTTCACGCATTCCATTACAACACGGTTGTTACAATGACTGCATTGTTTCAACGTGAACCATTACATCGCAAGTCGTTACAACGACTTGCTGAAGGGGGCGCGCTGGACTTAGGAATAGTATTATTTACTATTCCTACTCCAGTTTGTTCAACAGCAGGGAAGGTGTTGGATTGTAAATCCAACACCAGTGCGCCCCCTACAGCAAGTCGTTGAAACGACTTGCGATGTAATGGTTCACGTTGTAACAACGCAGTCGTTGTAACGACCCCGTTGTAATGGAATGCGTTGTAGCGCATTCGATGTAAAGGCTGTTTTCCGTACCCCGCTCCTGCCGCTAGCTTGTCTATTGCTTCCCATGCCCCTCTCCGTATTGCTCATTTTAATTTTTTTTATTTTTACACCCCTCCCAGTCTGTTCCTCTGTTGCTCCTCTTCGTCTTCAGAGCTCATTTAATCCCTTCACCCACTGGCTCTCCCATTGGGAGCCCCTCCCCCCCCTGTCTTTCATATCATTTGTTTATTATTATTATTTTTTTTTTTTTTACTTTTTAGAGGGCCCTTGGAGCTGCAATTTCCTGCTGGACCTCTCCTTTTCTAAAATCTGTGTGTTTGGTGCTCTTTTTAGGTCGAGCCTAGAGCAGGGCATGCGCTGCTTGCTCGACTTTTAGTAAGGGGGTTTTCAAAGTGCTACCAGAGGCTTTTGCTGGCGTCAAGCTTGCGTGCATGTGCGCGTGAACGCGCGCAGCCGCCATCTGTGTTTTCTCCGTCACGGGTAATTAAGTGTATCGCGATCGCGATCACTTTAACTTTCGAGCGCCCGCGCGGCCAATGCTTTTGCGCGCGCTTGTTCTAAAGATTAAGTACTACTTTGTTATGCACAGCTGTTTAACTGCACGAGACATTTACCTGTATTTCACATTCCCATTTCATGCGCGTATTATACAAGAAAGTCGGCCAGTGGTTAAATCGATCCTTTTAGCCTCCAGCTGTTTTTCATACACGTGAAAGTAACATGCCGTTTTCACTGCCTTGAGTTAACCCCCTGCCCTTACACAATCGCAGGCACACATCTGAAACTATTTCAGTAACCCCTGCACTTAAGCGCTCCTCGTTTATTTTAACACGCTGGCCTCTCTGCTCTCTTTTGTCATGAAAGAACATAACATTTTACCTTCTGACGTCATTGGTCCTCTTATCAATTGGCGCATTACTGCCAAATAATCCCACTGTCTGTCATTACACTGTTTTTTTATATTATGTGGCAAACTATCCATGCCTACATGCATGGTGATAAACGCAGTGACTGTTCACCCTCTTTTTATCTACCATACCAGTAGCCCTCTTCATTTACTGTCCTCCATATTTTTCCTATCTTTTATCCGAGATCTTTTGCCTATATTTCTACTACTACATTATTTTTATGTAGCACTTTATACCTTTGTTTTTGCGGAACTCCATTTATCACGCGCTGAACCTAAAGCCTTACCATGGCACTGACTATGTTTGGTAAGTCTGACACACAACAATAGTGCACACGGGTCCTTTCTGTTCCCATCGAACTCCCACCAGGAGCTAAAATCACCTCGGCCATTACGTCATCCCAGTCCTGGGCTGCAGTCTCTCCACGGCAGAGCCCCCCGAAACAAACAAATGGGATTATGTCAAGGTGCGTGAACGCCAAACACCCTTTCTTTCTCGAGATAAAGGGCCTCGTTCATGTGATGTCTCCCGCCTGCTCATCTGCAGCTCGCCGGGCAGGAGAGCAGCGTGTGTCATATGATTTCCGGGGAGAGTTCGAGGTTAGGGAAACATGAAAAAAAACAAGCATTGGCATAGCCAATAGGTCTCGCCTTTGGGACCTTATAAGTGTTTAGACATGCAACAGTTGATGTTGTTGCACCAAGGATATTGTGCTGGATAACTAAATACTTATAAGGTCCCAAAGGCGAGACCTATTGGCTATGCCAATGCTTGTTTATTTTTCAATTTACTGTTCCAATATGGCACCCACCATCTTGTAATGGTATTTAAATCAAAATGGAAAGTACCGAATGAGGCATGACCACCATTGTGTGCGTGGTGACTGATGCGGCCACATGCGTGGTAACGCAAGAGCCACTGTCCCATCATGATGCGTGCGAACATGGCTGAATCATTACATTATTATTTTTTGCGCAAATGTTGAGCATTTCCAATACATTTTTCCCCTTTTGTTGCCGATTCTGAATAGGCCTGCATTGGGAAAGACAAAAGTGAAGACCTGTTGGCTTTTCCAATACTTGCTGTTTTACCTGAGAAGACCTCAGTTAGATTTTTTTAGCCTGACGGACAAGATTAGCATATAATATAGTTACTGTGAGTGCGATTAAATTGGATAATAGCAATACCCGCATTTACAATTGGATACAGTTTGAAACACCTTATAAAAGGCAAGTTATTCATTTAAATAAGTTATTAGCAGAAGCCAGAGATCAGCTGGATTAAAGTGGCTGAAATTACCGATATCTGTTTTTACTCCTTGAACTCTTACCACACACTTTGTCCAAGAGGGTCCGCCATTGTTTACCAGTTCGGGACGGAATCACTCTCATATCGGTGTTTGGCGTATCTGTTCCTCCATTCCCAGGTTCCATGTGAAATCAAGTCCTAAGTATCAGAATGGTTAGTTTGATCATCCGCTCGGCCACTTGGCCACCAATAGCTTTCACTTGCCCACCAAGAGAAGTAGGCAATCCCCCTTCCTGGCGCTTGCAATTCTTGTATTACTTGTATAACCCCACCAGACCCCCAAACACCATAGACCTGGGTGAAAACCTCTTTTATAGCCCTTTTAACGTCATCATACCACATAGTGCTTAGAAGTCAGAAGGGTCAATAGTAGTATATTGTGCTATATATCAGTTGTTCTACACTCAATGACATGCTCACCTCCGACAGCTTGAGAACAGCCACGCGCCTAGGCCCCACCATATACAACCATCAGAAACAGACTGATCCGCCTACCGTATCCTTACAAGGGCCCTCATCTTCCTTTTAACCAGACATCGGTTAGAGCCATTATTTCCAGGCAGAAGATTTTTTTTGTTGAATTATCTTTATTGATTTTCAGAAATGATACAAAAAAGGGAAGAAGAGAAGAGAAGAGCAAAATGTCCTTATGCTGCGTCATAATAACAATATTATGCATGGCCATACACATTTGTGGAGATAAAGAGAAAGCATATACACTATTAATAAGGCAACATGTCATCACAGTAATATTAATTGTGCATCAATATTGATGTTCTGTATCCTAAATATGTAATCTCCAACTTTATTAACAAATAGCAAAAAAAAACACAAAAAAAACTGTCCCTTGTTATCCGTATATGTGCAGTGTGTATCCACTTGTGGGCACTGTCAGGTGTCTGCCTATGTACTTGCATGTGTGCATACCCATGTGCATATGCAGCAGCGGTGTGTGAAGGAGGGGAATCCGTGACCAGTATAATTATGTATGGTTCTGCTTGTGGTGACCCAGAATGTACAGGCGTAGGCAAAGCGCCCTCACACTTTCATAACTATCTCTTACCTGATGCAACACTATGGGGAAGCAGACTGGTGTGTGAGTCATGATGTGCCAGGTCCCATGGTATGCAATTTTGACTCTATAGCAGTTAAGTAATCTTGCCACTGTGTGGGATTTGCAGTTGGGGGGCGTCGTATAGCATTGGACATCTGATTCATGTGTTCTGCAACCAGGGATCTGCGAAGGTCCGTGAGCCATACACGTATATCTGGGCCCGTGGGTGACTTCCAAGACATAGCCAATCTGCGCTTGGCCAGTCCCAGTGATTTCCAGGCAGAAGATAAACATATTCCAGCTACAACATGATTTGACTTGGGCCTGGCCAACTGCCTTAGTGTTACTGTGTAGACGAGGATCACAATTTAGTAGCCTGTGAGTGATGTCATTCTTGTGTTGCAGAAGAGTAGGTTAATTATCGTGCCATGACCTAAGATGGACACACACCTGCACTGTAAGCATCATGGTGATTATGCTACTATCAGTCACCAACATTGTTGCTTTGGCATAACTTTTTCCTTTGGTCGAGATCTGTAGGTTTTGAATCAAACCGATGCTGCACGCCTTAGTTGGACTGCATCTAAGTCACCGAGTAGGATATGCTCATTTAGTGACTCCTGTTTGTGCAAGCTTTAGGTAGGATCTTTGGTATCCAGAGAAGATCACCTCGTTAAGCCATAGAATTAGTTATATATGATCTTGCCCCAACTGGCACCCCGAGTCTTAGTTCACACAACTTCAACCAACAGGTGATCTTTGTAGGAACCAAAGAATGGATTTATGCTTTCTTGTCCAAACCCAAGCAGGATTCTCAGTGAAGGTTCAGAATGAAAGTTCTAATCCATAACAAAAAGGCTCGCAGAGGTAATTATACTGGAAAGCACTTCAAAAGAAAGCGCCCAGTATTGTGCCTACCTAGGGCTAGAGATAGGCATCAGTGAAGGGAGTCACCATTGATTGGTGGCACGGGCTCCTTACATCAAACGGGCTTGTGTTTTTTTTATAATAGAACATGTGAAAATGACCTGGTCTTAAACAGCTCCACCACTTCTCACCTGTACGTGCGTCTCAAAGGCACAATGATTCTCCAAACACTATAGTGCTTAAGAGCTTTGTGGAACTGAAGAATACCACTGTAAAAAATACCCTTATGAAGAATCGCCTTTCGATAAATCAAATAGACTGAAACGTTGGATTAATATTGCATATTCAACTATGAAAAATCCTTTATAATTTCTTACCTCTAATAGTAACAGTAACACTTAGCAAAATCTTTACACCTTCCTAGAGGGCCCAATTGTTGTTTTGTTCAAAGTAGTCTGCAATGGCCGTGTCGAGAGAGGCGCCTGAATGACTCTGTCTCCATGCACCAAGGGAGAATGATAGGGGGATCTGCATCCCATGCAAGTTGCAGGTATTTGGGATTGTGGTCAGAGTGGGTTCGACCTAAGTAATCGATGTGAAGAACAGAAGGGAGTAGATTGGCTGTGCAGGTCAGCCTGTCTAACCGAACATGCAAATGGTGCGGCGAAGAGAAGGAGTACACTCTCATGTTTGGATTGCGTAGGCGCCGAATGTCAACCAGCTGCCAGTCGTGTAATGCCTTGGCGTTGAAATTCACTGGTGTGCGAGGTAGTGGAGGGAAGGAACGGTCACGATCAGTGTCGAAAAAGCAGTTGAAATCTCACCCTATTTGTTTTTATGGAGAAGCCTACCAGACAGCACAGCTATCAGGTTTGCTAAAGACATCTTGAAGACATTCAGGAAGCTGACCTAGGAATTCATTCTGTCCATTGCTGACCATTGGCTTTGTGGTTTGTAACTCACTTTTTCTGGCTTTCTATTTGCTGTCTTTATTTGTTTTAGGCTGTCCAGCTTGAGTTCTTCTCTCCTGATGCCCAAATCTTGTTTACTGTATTCTTCCACGAACTAGCTTTCTGTAAACAGGCCTTTAAATCTTGTTCTTATCTTTTCCCATTTGCTGTGCATTCAAAGGCAGAGGTCAAACGTCAAGCTGTCTTCAGATAGAGCTTGGTGTTTACTTTTCTTTTACTGACTTCAAAGTGAGAGAATTTATGTGACTATCCTGCTGAGTACCCAAGTAAGAGGAGAGGGGTAGGATGTGTTTTTCATAGCACACAACAGAAAAAAAAGAACTGTGCTGATGTTTCAGAGTATATCAGAATTAGCACAAATGAAACACTTTTTTTTGTAATCTTGTAGTGTTGTGGAAACAAATATTTGAATACGATCAAAACACATCAATACAATAGGTGATGACGTTTGTACACATTATCGTTTATGTGCAGTAAAACTATTTCGGTGCAAATGTAACAGTCATTTTAATTGAAAATGTGTTATCTATAATGGCAGTGTGCTACCACACCATGCATATTCCACACTACGCCACTCCA
Organism: Calotriton arnoldi; assembly: GCA_963921515.1. Lineage (NCBI taxonomy): Eukaryota > Metazoa > Chordata > Amphibia > Caudata > Salamandridae > Calotriton > Calotriton arnoldi. The sequence continues at coordinate 487,244 of CAWUFW010000413.1, read as the reverse complement.
CTCTATTCCAAGCCGCTCCATTCTGCGCCACACTACTCCACTCTATGCCCTCCACTCTAAGACGCTCTATGATACGCCACTCGACCCCATGCCACTCCACTCTACGCAAATCATTCCACAACACACCACTTACCCTACACCACTCTACCCCACTCAAATCCCTTCCAATTTACACAATCTATTCCACTCCACTTCTCTATAATCTACCCCAATCTACTCCATTCCAATCTACCCCACTCCACTCTACCCCATTCCATTCTAATCTACCCCATTCCGCTCCAATCTACCCCACTCCAATCTACCTTGCTTCAATTTACCCCACTCTACCCTAACCTTTTCCAATTTACCCCACTCCACTCTACCCTAATCTACTTCACCCCACTCTAGTCTACTCTACCCCACTCCACTCAATCTAACCTAATCCACCCACCCCACTCTAATCCAACCCACTCCACTCTATCCCATTCCGCCACAATCTACCCCACTACAATCTTCCCCAATCCGCCCCACTCCAACCCACTCCACTTCAATCTGCCGGACTCCACTCAAATCAACCCCACTCTACTCCAATCTACCCCAGTTCAATTTACCTCACTCCATTCCAAACTACACTGCAGTCTATCTAAATCCTCTCCACTCTAATCTACCCTACTGCACTCTAATCTACCCCACTCCACTCCACTCTACCCCACTCCACTCCACCCCACTCCACCACACCCCACAGCAATCTACCCCACTCCACCCCAATCCACCCCACTTCAATTTACTCCACCCCAATCTACCCCAGTCCATTCCAATCTACCCCACTCCACTCATCCTTATTCAAGCTACCCCACTCCAATCATCCTTTCTCAATCTACCCCACTCCAGTCTACCCTTCTCCATTCCAACCTACCCTACTCTAATCCACCCAATCAGCCCCACTCCACCCTTATCTATCCCACTCCACCCTAATCTACCTCACTCTACCCCAGTCTCTCACTCCACTCCAATCTATCCAACTCCACACCTGTCTACCCCGCTCCATCTACCCCACTCCAATCTACCCATTCCAGTCGACCCCACTCTACCCCAATCGACCACACTCCATTCCATTCCACTCTACCCAACTCCACTTCACTCTAATCTACCACACGCCACTGAAAAATCTACCTCACTCCAGTCCAATCTAACCCACTCACCCCAATCCACCCCACTCCAATCTACCCCACCCTACCCCAAGCTTTCCTACTCCAATCTCCCCCTCTTCAAGCTACCCCACTCCAATCATCCCTTGTCAATCTACCCCACTCCAGTCTACCCTTCTCCATTCCAACCTACCCTACTCTAATCCACCCAATCAGCCCCACTCCACCCTTATCTATCCCACTCCACCCTAATCTACCTCACTCCACCCCAGTCTATCTCACTCCACTCTATCCAACTCCACACCTGTCTACCCCGCTCCATCTACCCCACTCCAATCTACCCATTCCAGTCGACCCCACTCTACCCCAATAGACCACACTCCATTCCATTCCACTCGACCCAACTCCACTTCACTCTAATCTACCACACGCCACTGAAAATCTACCTCACTCCAGTCCAATCTAACCCACTCACTCCAATCCACCCCACTCTACCCCCACGCTACCCCAAACTTTCCTACTCCAATCTACCCCACTTCAAACTACCCCACTCCATTCCATTCTACCCTACAATAAACCGCCCAATTTACCCCACTCTAATCTACCCCACCCCACTCCACTCTACCCCAATCCAAACCACTCTTCCTTAATCTAACTCTCTCCAATCTACCCCAATATGTCCCACTCCACTCTATCCCAATCTACCCCACACCTATCTACCTCACTCCAGTCTACCCCACCTCAATTTACCCCACTCCATCCCAATCTACCCCAATTCAATCTACCATGCTGATATACCCAACTCTCCCACTCCAACCTACCCCAATCCACCCCACTCCAACTTACCCCAATCCATCCCACTCCATTCTACCCCACTTCACTCTATGCCAATCTATCCCACTCCACCCTACCTCAGTCTACCCCACCCCAACCCTCTCCAACCCACGCCACTAACTTTTAGCCATGCTGAACAGCAGTCACAATGGTGTAAAACATGGCTAAAACACCTTGCCAAAGCCAATAGCTCTTGCATAGGCGAGACTTATTGGCTTTGCCAATGCTTGTTTTCTTTAAAAAACCAAATTTAAGAATATCATCCAACCCCTTTATACATGTCTGCTTGTGTTCGTGTCTCTTGGCTTTCCTTCTAGGCCTTTTGTACAACTAACTAATAGGGGAACAAATAGGCAGCTCCTCACGTGACTGGTTACTCTGTGGGTTAACATACTGGAGACTGTACATAGGGATGCATCTGGAGACCCTTGTTGTCTCAAGTAAAACCTGGACCAGAGATTGGCGATTGTTAAGGGCGAAGGTCGAACTGTGTGGACAATTGAACCATCCTGTTCTATTTTTGGTTGAAGGCCTACCATGTCTGATGATTTCCTGTCAGTAGGTGAAGCATGTTCAAGACGACGATTGCGTTATAAAGGGTGCATATTTATATAGCTGTTCATACCTAAGAAGTTGTTGTATTGCATTGCATGTGAACATTTCGGTGCAGCGCTCAAGCACTTGCCCACCCATAGCAGGCTACACCGTGGAGGGAGTGTGGTAGCAAAAGTGTTGTCTCATTTTTAAGCCTATGTTATGAGTGTTTCCATGTAGTGAACGATGACTTTGGTGGTGGTCATGTTATGGGATGCAGCGCTTAGTGGTGTGTTGAATGAGGAAGTGTGTGAGATAGGCACCCAATTCACAAAAGCCCCTTTGTGGTGATTGTAAATATTATATAAGGCTCCTGTCCATTTTCTATGTTGATGCCATTGTATTGGGCTGGAGAGGGATCATGAAGAGGGGGGATGCCAAGGTTATGCCTACACGGTCTGTGATGCAGTCCTTCTTTATAGAATTGTCAGTATGTTGACCGCTGAAGGTCGGGTTATATAGCAAATCAGTACTTGCCGGCCTTTGTTAGAGTCCTCTGATGGCCAGCATTACTCAGCAGATCCCTTTATGGCATGGCTGTACCTTTATAGTCTGGCTGTGCAGTTGCTGCAGAGTATGTTTTTTTTACAGCGGGCCAGAATAGAATGCTGCCTCGCAGAACAGTTTCACAGTCGTTCTGTTGTTGGTCAATTTATCGGGTCCAGTTTGGTGTAGGTATTTATCATGTGGCGGCCTGCCTTGGTTATAGTCAGTTGTGGAACATCGCAGTGTTTGGTAAAGCAGCAGGACAGGAGGTGGACAGGTGTCCTGGAATGATCATTCGCTCTGTGTAAATAGTTGGCTGAAAGCTTTTGACAGCCGTGACTAACCACAGTCTGTAGAGTGCTTGTAGGTTGTGCCTGAGATTGGATACCACCAACCCTTTCGGTTGTAGCCAAGGGCGTCCGCAAGGGGTCCATGGGGGTCACTTGCCCACCCCAGATCCTGGATTTTTCACTTGTCCTTGAAACAAATTTCAAGATTGCACTGCCAGTATTAAGCAGTGCAATCTTGATTTTTTTTAATTATCCCCCACCCCTGAAAAAATTTCTGCGGACGCCCATGGTTGTAGCCCCAGCGATGTCTATTTCATGCCTTGAATATGATTGTTGCTCCATCAGCTCTGTCTCTGCCTGTTAGGGAGGTATTATGATGTGTCCAGAATCACTTTTCCCAACCCATGCAGGTGCGATTGATAATTTAGTACTTGATATTATCACCTGCATGTTGCGTGTAGGTGTAGACTGGGCCCATGAGTGAGTAAACCCTGTGCTGTGGCTGGCTGTAGGCTACATCTGGGAGCAACCATTCTCATTTTAATTATAATTAGGGATCCTAGTTTTATGGTATTTATTTGCTTGACATTTCCGTAAAATAAATACGAGCAGGGGTTGGATGGTTTTCCATTTGTATTTATCTGTAAAAATCATTCAAAATGGAAAAGTGGGAGCCCTAATTATGGCGTTGCAAGTTACTTGACCTGGGGGCGCCGAGTGACAGTGGATCTTGGGAACTACCGTATTCTTACTTCTCTTCAAAACTTTATATGTTCTTGGATTCAGAAGACCTACGCTGATAAGGAGTTTCAGAGTTTTGATTCCTTAGAGAAGATCCGCCTATGGACTCTCTATTGTAAGGTTGTACACAATCCAGGGAGGCGAGTCTGGAGCAGGTTGTCTGTTTTTATAGAGTAAGCTGTATTTATTAGTACAGTGGTCGGTTTTCTTTCGAGCCTCTGTGTACTACGTATGATGCTTTGAATATTGAACTTCTCACTGCACGCAACACGTTTTGCAGGATTGGTGTTACGCGTTCTCTTGGGTGGAGGTGATGGATCGGGCTCCGTGCAGGGTTCTGGATTCATTGTAGTTTACGTAAGATGAACCCTGGGGCGCCAAGATGAATTCCATTGGCATAGTCCAACCTGGGCATCATGAGGATGAGAATGTTCCGTAGCTTTTGTTGGTTTCCCAGATACTGGAAGTTCTGACGCAAGCCTTTTATGGTATGACAGGTGCTTCTAGTGACTTTGTTCTCATGAGGCTTCAGAGATAGGTTGCAGTGCTTGCTTACAACTAGGTTCCTCACCTCTTAGGAAGTTATGAAAGAAACAACAAGTTATAATGTTTGCGGATGTAAAATTTGCACACTCCTGTCCTAAACCACAACATACAATAGCGGTTATATTTTTGGGGTGCTCATTTACCCTCGACAGCGTCTCTTGACAGGTAAGTGATGCGTTTTGTTTCCCAGTAATGGTACTCATTTTATCGACCTCAGTAGGGCGACATGCCATGATTCCAACCTGTGGCCACAAGACATGCCTGCAGTGAATATATTACGTCACCGAGCAAAAATACCAATGTCATAGTTTTGTTTTATCAACAACTAGAGAGATGTCAAAAGGGATAATTGCTAAAACTAGGAGTACATGGGGACCTTGGGCAAGTGGTTATAAAACATAACGGGAAAAAAAAACATAAGCTGTGTTGCCCGCTTCTCACTATATAGAACTATGTGCACAAACGGCAGGGAAATATTTTCATTTGTTTATTTTTTTCAAATTTTTCTTACAATTTAATTTTTACAAGTTGTTCTTGCACTTCCTGTCGTTGTTTCCCCCACTTTCCTTGCCCCTCTCACCCCGATGCTTCCTCCCATACATGTAAAGAACCGTCTCCCCAGGAGCCTCTGTGAGATAATCGTGTTACAAGCGCTGGGATTTCATTTTCGCACTCGTGACACTTGTGCGTGCTCTGATTGTGTCGGGGAATTTCTTGAGATCAGTTTATCGGGACAGTGACGAGGGTAATCAGTTCCTGGGCCTGTCTGTTGAGATACCTGTTGCCTCACTCGCTATCCGTCCTTTATCTGGAGATAAATGCTCGCCATGCCTCCCTCTCTTCAGGCTCTTTGTACCACCTATCTGCTGGTACCATCTGAACTGAGCGTTTTTTGGCGTAAAATATCGTCTTCAATTCTATCGTTGGGCGAACCAGTTTTTTCTCCCCTGCTTGTCCAGAGATTGTGTTCACAATGCATTCTGGGATATGCAACCATAGAGTGGCGCCTTGGGGACCAGCGACGATGGGGAGGAGTCGAGTTAGTGCGACATCGCCAGCACCTGATGATATCAAGTCTGGGCCTCGAGTCCTGCAGTTCCTGATCTGTGTCCTGATACCAGATGGTGCCAGAGATGCCCGTGGCTGTGTGTGATGCCAGCAAGAGATGGCATCTGGCCAAGTGTGTGATACCTGCTGTAGTCATTGATCTGGGCCCTATACCCAGATGCAGCTAGAGGCGCCCATCGCGGTGTGTGGAACCTTGGCTGGTCTGTGAGTCCTCCATAGGGTGACCAGATCTTGAGAACTGAGAACCAAAAACCGGGATATTTTGCAAAAAATAGAAGAAGGACTACAATTTTACATCAGCGGAGTGGTGCAGAAAGACAGCTGTTATCAACATAGAAACACAGAAGAGGCACTAAGAAAATAAATAAAATGTAATTTCTAAAACCAGTATCTGACCTGTTAATTAAATTGCTTACTTATAACAGCTGCTTAATAGCACTGCTTTAGAACACCCAAAAAGTGCCTCTCACTGGTTTCAGTTGACCCCCTCTAAAAACCGGGACATGAGCCAAAATTGCCGAAATCTGCTGGGACAGCTGGTGAAAACCCGAGACTGTCCCGGCAAATCCAGGACGCCTGGTCACCCTAGTCCTCCATAAGTCCATGGTACCTGCTCAGGGGCGAGAGACCCTAAGAAGCTGAAGATACTGCGTCGTGTACCATCCATGCACGAGCCGACGACGCATAGGAAAATACTCATGAACCTCACCTGTTGTGTACTGACAGGCCCGGCTCCAGGATTCGCAATCTGGGAGGGCCACTGTTGTATGTGTAATAGTGTATATCTCGCGGCACAGCAGTACCACCAGATACTTCTTGTTTGTGTTCAATGTAGGCCTGCATTCTGCCTTTTGTGTCGTTGATGTTATCATGAGTTGTAACGGCTTCTTCAGAGAAACCGGTGAGGCAGGAGGTGTGGTTGTGGGCTCTTTCAGTTAAGACATAGTAAAGACTCCATATTGGCGACAAGGATGGTCTTCATGCATGCGAGCCGATAGATAGTGCAGTTTTCTGATTTTCATCGCCTCCTTTGAACCTTCCACACAGAACTGCCTGTCATTCTCGGCACATTTATTCTGGCATGATTCAGGACATTCGGATGCTTCCTGGATTCGTGATGGGGGCACGTCTTGTTGGTTTTCCCCCTTTTTCAGCCATTTTCAACTACCTGAGAGCACGCTACTGCTTGCTCCAGGCATTGCTTCCAACGCTTCTGGGCGCGTGGTGCAGCTCGCCATGTCATTGCCACTGATGTTTGTACGCAAAAAAAACAATTGATGGACGGAATGCTGAAGAATGTCAAACACGCACCCGCAGTCAGAGATCTGGGCCTAAATCCATTGTGTTTTTTTGCTCACCACGCCATTCCAGTCTGGATCCAGCCATATGCAAATCAGTCTTGACCCTGCTTCCCAAGGAAACAGTCCTGATAGAACTGCCAGGCCAGGTCCTTCCTGGACCGGAAACAAGTGTCCTGGGACCGGTTTCAGCGTTTCACATTCATCAGCCGTGATAGCCTGAATCTGGTGGAATGGCAAGCACGGGACCCACGTCTGGGCATACCCGTCCCACTCGGGGTGACAAATGCAAAAACAACAATTGATGGACGGAATGCTGAACGATGTCAAACACAGGTGCCCCCAGTCAGAGATCTGGGATTAAATCCATAATTTTTTTGCTCGGGCTCAGCAGGCCATTCCAGTTGGGACCCAGCCATATGCAAATCAGTCTTGACCCTGCACCCCATGGGAATAGTCCAGCCCGAACTGCCAAGCCAGGTTCTCCCTGGACTGGAAATAAGCATCCTAGGACTGGTTTCAGGGTATCACCCCTCATTAGCCAGGCTAGCCTGAATCCAGTGGCATGGTGAGCACAGGTTGCTTGTATTCTGTTTCAGGGAGGACCTGACTTGGCATTTCTTGCCACTGTGCAGCGACACGTGTGATTCATGCATGAGGCGATGGTACCAGTTCTGGGGCATTTTTTCTGAAGCGGGTGAAGATGAAGTGCCTGGTGTGAGATACCTTCGTGATCTAATGGTATCTGGGCATATGTCAAGGATAGCTGGTATAGAGTGCAATATCAGCAGGAGCCATTGGTTGAGGTGCAGATGAAGCCCGGGTTGCGGCTTGATACCCACACAACTGATGCTACCTGGTCCTAGGTATGATATCTAAATTCCCTGATATCTGGTGTGGGGTGTGATACCTACATGAGCTGATGAAATCTGATGTGGAGTGTGACTCCTGCATAAGCCAACAGTACCTGTTCTAGGGCATGACTCCAGAAGAAGTTGAAGATGCCATGCCTGGCGCAGGATACGCGTACGAGCTGATGACACCTGGCTGGATGTTGATGATACCTAGTAACAGGAGCCAATGGTATAGCTGCAGACGATACCTTGTATGCGAGAGGCGATAATTCCTGTCCGTGGGTGTGATACTAACCATAGCTGATGCTATTTGGTTTGGTGCGCGTATGCTCTAGAGCTGGTGATACCTGGATTGAGCTCTGTTACCTGCATGGGCTGATGAAACTGAGTCTGCTGTGTGACACCTGTACAGACTGATGATACTTGAGGGCTTATTTGTGAGAGGCTTACGCTGCTGGAGCGTCATTTTCTTTTACGCGCAAGCCTCTCAATCAAATCTATGAGGCCACGCAGAGCACTGTTGCTTGGCTTTGCATGGCCTCACAGATATGGAGTAAGACAAAGCAGCTCAAGTCACTGCGTTGCCTTACTCTGCTCCAGGGAGGCGTTCCATGGGTGTTTCGGTGGGTTTTTCCACGCAGCACTAATGGATTTTGACGCTGTCCCAGATTGACTTAATCCCGTAAATCTGGGGCAGCGCCAAAACCTTACGCCTCTCCAGAGCAGGCATACCGAGGAGAAATATTTTTATTTCTCCTTGTGTCTTCCTCTTTCCATGTGTGCTGATCCTCTCTGGACTGTTTTTGTGCAGGAAGGTGCCCCTTCCTGCGGTAAGAAAAGGCAAATTATGCATCGCAATACGGCACATTTTGTAATCGTATTAATTTCCATTTTTACACTTGTAAATTCTGTCTGGGCATAGGTTGCACCTCATTAGTACCAGTTTAACACCCACATGTAGAAATAAGCAACAGAAAGGTGACCAGTCAATGTTTGCAAAGGGCCTTACATTGTGCGGCAACACGTGTTGCTGTGTTTTTAGTAACTTTTGAACCGTTTGAGCTAGAAACATTTTTTTTTTTGTTAAAATCTGCAGGTTATGCAGCATATTATAGATTATGTGGCAAATCTAGCACATCCATAACTATGCAAAAAACACGGCGGCCGCACAATCGCATAATTCCAGTGGCCCTGGTTATACCTAGTCTGCATTGTCATACTGGGAGAAAATGATGATTGCTTGTCTGTAGGGTGATAATTGCCAAAAATAACAACATCCGACCTGGGCCATGAAAGGCCCCGTCAAGGAACTAGAAACTGTTTGTGGCCCAAGCACATTTCTTTAAGAAAGGATGTAATTGGCCGACAGATTAAATATTTTTAGATAATACAATTTAAGAGGTTTGATATATTGAAAAGAAGCCTCACCATGGTACATTGCGGGATAGAACAATGTATAAGAAAGATAGTAATGGTCTACCGAGGGCCATGCCCGGAGTTCCTAAAGGAGACTAACTGCCTCCCCTGGAGCATATCATACTCCTCAGATAAAAATCTCATTTATTCCACATAGCTGCACCCCGCCTATATTTCTGCGGCAGTACAGAGCTGCATATTAATACGGGTAAAATTGCTCAGTGGATTACTACAGTTACTACTTTAGGTCGTTGTGGATGTCACTTTCTTCCAGAGTTGATAAAATGAACACCCTGGATCTCGGTTATCCTCATGTGATATCTATGCACCAAGAAAACGTGTGGGGTGTTTTACAAAACTGGACTGGTCAATATTCTCCCCTTACAGAAATCTCGGCCAGGCTACCATGATCTAATCCATAGTAAAAGGGACAGCCAGTAGTATTTGCTGGCTGTAAACAGAGCTCTAAGCTGCCTACTTCCATGGTTGAGTAGAGAATCCAGTTCAGAGATTGTCTTTATATTCCGGTATTTGTACTCCTGAACCCATAATGTAGTACATGGGACTACAAATCCCATAATGCAAAGAAAAATCCTTGACTGGGTGCTCTAATCACAGTGAATCAGGGAAACTTGCGAGGTCTGATAAATACTGGAATGAAGTTCATTAAAAGTAAACTTCTGAAACATTGGCTCCAGTTTGCAGTTGACCCAAGATTGGGGCACCTGCTCACACAGTTCTGCCTTTCTCTCAAGGGAGGTGCCGGAGCATTGTCTGATCCAGCGAGAGAGATTGATGTTCTGGCCAGAATATGCAAGCGGTGGAAGAGATATGAGTCGTGGTTGCTGCCAGTATGCAGGGGGGATTGGGCGGCAGGGCAGCGGTGGGAGGGGGGGGGCGGGATGGGTGGGGGTTCAGGTTGAATTAAAAAAATTAAATAAAAAATAAACTTACCTGATCCTGCGTCCGCCACACGCTTCGATGCGCCTTGTTCGCCTGCTGCTCCAGACAGTCCCTTGGACAGACTCCCCAACCAATCCAGGCGCTGCTCTCGTACTATGAGAGCAGCGCCAGGATTGGCCTGAGCGGGCTGGTTTGGCGCTTCGCTCAGGCACAGGGAGTCTGTGCCGTTTCTCCACCTGGCTGTAAAATACAGCCGGGTTAGAGAAACCTAACTCTGCATGTCTGTTTGGCCGATCTAATATGGCCGGGCAAACAGACAAGCACACTTAGAAGTGCACTCCACTCCTCCCTGTGACCCCCACCCCGCCCTACACACCCTGGCTTGGCCAGCAGCTGTAAAAAAAAAAACGATAATAAAATATAATTTTATTTTCCAGCTGCTGGCTCAGAGCCAGTGGGGCGACGATCCTCCGCCATTGTGGAGGAGCCACCGGTGAGAGATATTTGGATTTAAAAAAAAAACCATCACCTACTATGTCATCAACACACTGTGTGTGAAGGAAACGCTTAAAATCGCCTCCTTTATTTGCGACATATTCACTTCTTGCGCAAATAATTCTGAAATTGTCGGTGAGAGCTCAAAATGTAATATTGAATGGTGGACAAGTTCAAACTATGATTTGTTCTGCCGAAAAGTAGCAGTATTGGTGCATTATAAGAGAACAATCACGTCTTCGTGAAAGAAAAAAGATTTTGTCAAATTACCAAATTGCTGGTTATTGTTTTCTGGGACATAACTGCATTGTTTGGTGCAGGGGGTGGAGGAGCTATTGTTGAGTCTGTTGTGGTTGTGGACCGTGTACTGAACCGAGACTCCTGACTCCGTCTCATTGACTCCCTCCTCAAGGCGCTGACAGCCATCATCAGACCTGTCATCAGGCCCAGATTACTTGTGCTTTCTGGACTTGGAGAAAAGCAATTACAAGTGTTGAGGAAATAACATAATTAGGGAGTTTGGAGGGATTTTATAGAAGGCTGGAGACAGCCGCCTAGGCCCATGAGGCTACTAAGTGCCTCTCAGATGGATTATTAGAGATAATGGGAAGAGGAAACGTGCGCTAGGACCACACTTTGTGTTGAAGGCCACGTCCACAGCCTGCGGATTGGGAATGGAAGGTCAAGGTGCAATCCAGGAAGATATGGTATATATCGAGAAGTCTCCATGGATCAACCGAGTGTGCAAAGAGCATGATGTTCACAATGAAATGAGCACTGGCAGACAGATTGTGACATGGCTTGTACTGAGTGTTTTTGGCAGATATACAGCTATCGTAGGCCTGCTGCGCACCGTCAGAGATGCACCTCAAATTTGGAAATTTAGGATATATATATATATATATATATATATATATATATATATATATATATATATATATATATATATATATATATATATATATATATATATATATATATATATATATATATATATATATATATATATATATATATATATCCATCCATCCATCCATCCATCCCCTACTGGCGGTCGCCAGTAGGTATTTATAGTTAGGACCTAGTTTCCATAGGAAAAGCGTTTTTTGTTTTCCCAATAACTTTGGTGTCGTTTGACGAAGCTTCGCGAAATTTTCAAAACTAGTGGGGCGCCCCGGTCAGCTCCTGTCTGGAAAGTTTCGGGGTGATTCATCAAGCAGGGGCCGAGAAAAAAGGGGGGTCCCAAAACGCGTTTTCCCCATGTTAATTTCCATAGGAAACTTTAGACAAAGCTACAGCCCGAACTGCTGAACGGAATTACACCAAATTTGGCAAAAAGGTAGGGCTTGGTTCAGAAAGATCCCTTTTTATTAAATGGTGTAAATCCGTTCAGTAGTTGCTGAGAAATTAAAGAAAGAAAAAATTTATATATCTGAGCACCGAGGAGGATTCGCGAACCCTCCCGAGCACGAGCTCAATTCTGATTGGCTGCCAACACTCCAAACCAGGAAGTGTTGGCAGCCATCTTGTGACTCGGTAGAACCGAGTCACAAGAAAACAGTGAAAAAGAGGTTGAAAAACAAGACAAGGGGGCAGGGTAGAAACACCCTGACCCCCTAGGCCTGCTCAGGGGGTCCCACAAGGACCCCCAGGGCCCAAAAAAGCATAAAAAAAAAAAAAAATCGGCTGAATTCGCGATGGGGTCGCGAATCCGGCCGAGAAAAAAAACAAAAACGAAGCGTGGGCTCCCGCGCTTTGTTATTTTTAAGCCCCCGGGTGGGCCAGGTCCCGGGGGCAATGCCAAATTGTATAGCGGGGGCCCCCGGGGACCGCCACCTCCCCGGGGCTTTTTTCATTATTTGCGGGGGGCACGCAACCCCTCCGGAGCCCCGGGGACCACCACCTCCCCGGGGCTCTCATGTTTTATATTAAAAAACTTGTGTGTGGGGGGGGGCTCGAGCCCCCCCACATGCCCCGGGGACCACCACCTCCCCGGGGATTTGCAACAAAAACGTGGGGGGCCCGCAGCCCCCCCGCAGCCCCGGGGACCGCCACCTTCCCGGGGCTCTATTTTTTAAAAAAAATAACCTGTGGGGGGGGGGCTCGAGCCCCCCCACATGCCCCAGGGACCACCACCTTCCTGGGGCACTAAATATGCAAATGTGGGGGTCCGTTACAGACCCCCGAGCCCCGGGGACCACCACCTCCCCGGGGCTTTGCAAACATGGGGAGGGTGGCGGCGCGGCCCCCCTCCTGGAGCCCTTGATGGCCCTGGGGACCGCCACCCCCCAGGGCCGGCTCCTGCAGTGTCCCGGGGTGCCCACCCCCGGGACACTGCTGTTTACTATGGCAGGGCGGGAGCCGTACGGCTCCCGCACTGCTATTGCAAACGCTGCTTTGCTTCATTGAAGTGAGAGCAGGGAAGCCTGCTCTTGCTTCAATGAAGCAAAGCAGATTGCTTTTGGGCAAGGGGAGCTGCATGTCAGGAGCTCCCCTTGCCCAAAAGCAATGCCGGCTCCCGCAGGAGGTGGGGAGCCGGCGGGACCGTGGGGGCATTGGGGCTCCCCCCACGGTCCCCAACGAAGAGGCCAGGCCCCGGGGGATGGGGTCCCCGGGGCCAGAAGTGGCCTTGGAGGGGGGCCACATGGCCCCCCTCCCCTTTATAAAAAAATTAATTAAAAAAAACGGACAGGCCGGCCCCGGGGCGGGGGATGGTGTCCCCGGGGCCATAATTGGCCTGAGGAGGGGGGCCACGCGGCCCCCCTCCAAAAAATGAAAAGGCTGGCCAGGCCCCGGGGTATGGGGTCCCCGGGGCCATAATTGGCCTTTGGAGGATAGCCCCCCTCTCAAAAAATAAAAATAAAAAAACCCAAAAAAAGGAACCGGCAACTCGCCGGAGGCTCCGCCCCCTCCCTGCACCACTGTGCAAACGCGCCCTGTGGCGCGTTTTAAGTTGGGGAATTAATTCCCCTTCAATACTGAGGGTCCCTGGGGGCCAACTAGCCCACCAGGTACCTCCAGTAAGCGCCACAGGGCTGCGTTGCAGAGAGGTGGTCTGAGGCCACGCCCCTTTTTACACCACTCTGCAACGCAGCTCTGTGGTGCTTACTGGAGGTACCAGGTGGGCTAGTTGGACCCCAGGGACCCTCAGGATTCCTTAATTCCCCAACTTAGAACGCGCCAGGGGGCGCGTTTGCACAGTGGTGAAGGGAGGGGGCGGGGCCTGATGTGACAAGTGTGCAAACGCGCCCCGTGGCGCGTTTTAAGTTGGGGGATTAAGTCCCCTTCAATCCTGAGGGTCCCTGGGGGCCAACTAGCCCACCAGGTACCTCCAGTAAGCGCCACAGAGCTGCGTTGCATAGAGGTGGTTCGAGGCCACGCCCCTTTTTACACCTCTCTGCAATCCAGCTCTGTGGCGCTTAACTGGAGGTACCTGGCGGGCAAGTTGGCCTCCAGGGACCCTCAGTATTCAAGGGGAATTAATCCCCCAACTTAGAACGCGCCAGGGGGCGCGTTTGCAGAGTGGTGGAGAAAGGGGCGTGGCCTAGTATGAGAAGTTAGCAATCCTGCTGTGTGGGACTTACTGGAGGTAATAGGAGGGGTAGTTGGCCCCCAAGGTTGACGTTGGGGGCTAACTGCCCTCCTGTTACCTCCAGTAAATCTCACACAGTGGGATTGCTAAGAAGGTGTTTGGAGGCCACGTTCACCTTTCTCCACCACTCTGCAAAGCAGCGACTGCTATGTTATAGTTAGAAATTAGCATTTAAAAAACCTTTGAAATTCACTGAAAAAACCATAGGTTTCAGAGACGTTATAGTTAGAAATTAGCATTTAAAAAACCTTTGAAATTCACTGAAAAAACCATAGGTTTCAGGGACATTATAGTTAGAAATTAGCATTTAAAAAACCTTAGAAATTCACTGAAAAAAACACAGGTTTCAGGGACGTTATAGGTAGTTGGACATTTCACTCGTACAAAACCAGAGAAATTCGACCGTTATAGTTAGTAGAGATAACTATAACTCGCGCCCCATAATGCACTGCTGATGACGTCACATATTACATCATTCATGACATGGTCAGTGACATCACTGATGACATCTCAAATGACATCACTGATGACATCATCCAAGTGATCTGATGCACCTCCTCACACCCTAATATAACCTTTTATACACCCACTCTAAAATACAGACTACCATGTTCGAAAACATAGACACACCAATAGCAGTTAGTACATACCCGCTCAGTGATTCCTAGGTCTACACACACACATCCACTCATTCACCCATACAGTAACTCATACATGCAGTCACTCATCAATACAGCACTATCATATGCACTCATACACCAATACATACACTCACACACCGCCACTCATCCATAGACTTACTCACACACCGACTCAGTCATGCAAAGAATCAATCACACCCATTTACTCACCTATACAGTTATACACAGACCACCTCACTTATTTATATAAATACTAACACATACTTACTCTCTTACACACTCATCCATACAGCCACTCTCACAATCACTCACTCTCACGTATAGTCATTTATATACTCCAACACTCACATATACTTCCTTTCACATATGTAGTTACTCACACATATACCACTCAGACATCCATTCACTCACCAACACACCCATACACACACTCACCCACCCATTCAGCCCTTCACAGATGCACTCTTCAACCCATACACCCAGTGAATCATCCACTCACACATCTATGCACAGAGTCACCCACCCCCCACCTACTCACACAGACACTCAGGCACCCATACAGATACTCAGACAACCAATCAATAACCCATATAGACAGTCATGTAGCTACTCATCAACCCATGCAGCCACTTACACACCAACAGACAGACTGATACAGACATTTACAGTTTACTCACTAACCCATGCATTCAGTAAGATACGCTTAATCAGTCACTTATACAATCAGTCACGCACCTACTAAATCATCCATTCAGACACTTATACACCCACTCATTCTTCAATACACGTTGGCATATATATATATAAAACATATTTAAACTTTACAGAAACACACAGTCACTGGATGATGTCATCAGTGATGTCACTGACCATGTCATGAATGATGTAATATGTGACGTCATCAGCAGTGCATTGCGGGGGCGAGTTATAGTTATCTCTACTAACTATAACGGTCGAATTTCTCTGGTTTTGTGCGAGTGAAATGTCCAACTAACTATAACGTCCCTGAAACCTGTGGTTTTTCAGTGAATTTCTAAGGTTTTTAAATGCTAATTTCTAACTATAACGTCCCTGAAACCTATGGTTTTTTCAGTGAATTTCAAAGGTTTTTTAAATGCTAATTTCTAACTATAACATCCCTGAAACCTATGGTTTTTTCAGTATATATGCATTACCGGCTGGCAGCGAAAAGTACCGGGGGCGGTAGAAAATCATTAAATTGACTTACTTGGCTACCTGTCCGCCACCTCGCCTCTGTTCCTGCTGGAAACAGGAAGCACACACAGGCTCCCCTAAGCCAATCAGGACGCTGCTGTCACCATGACAGCAGTGTCATGATTGGTCTGAGCGCTGTGGTTCGGCGCTCAGATGGGGACTGCGAGCCTGTGCATGTTCTCCACCCAGGCTGTACCATACAGCCGGTGGAGAACATGCAAAGTGCGCATGACTGTTTGGCCGGCCCAAGACGGCCGGCCAAACCGTCATGCGCACTTAATTGCCCCAACCCTGCTGGTGGTGATGACAGCCCAACCCCACCCCGTAAACCTCCCTCAATGGAAAAATAAAATGATAATAACGTCGCATTATTATCATTTTATTTTTCCTTTTTCCACAGTGGGGCGGCACGGCGCTCCTCCGCCTTAGTGGAGGAGCCGCCGCTGGAGCATGTAATATCTCTGCTGATTCTTACCTATAGATATACGATCACATTGGTTCCTCTTGGTTGTTGTGTGAAGTGTCTCCTTCGGGACCGCCCCTCTAGACTGAGTGACAGGTGGAATGGGATCTTTCTGTCCGGTCCCCTTGTAGAGCAGAACATTGGATGGCAGGAACCCTTCTGTCCTTGGGGCATGCTTCTGTGGGAGTAGATCCAGGGTGGAGGCACTTTACCATTCGAGAGCCTGGTGTTCCCCAAATCCCACATATATGCTGTACCTACCGTGGGTTAATCAGACATTCAGAGACTGTTGCAGGGTCGAGGGCCAATTCAGCTGCAAGATTTCTTCAGAACATTAGGCTACCTTCTTCTCACTGGCATCCCAGCACTGATGTCTGACATGGGACAACATAAGAACTTGTCTCTGATGTGGCTCTGCAGGGCTTGTGGGATTGGTGGCTGTGATGGCTGTGGAAGCTGCTCTATGTTAGAGCCAGAGATGCTATGGTCTGCCAGTCCACTGTTCTCTGTCAGAGTCCGTACACTGGAGGTGCCCTCAGACACACACAAGCACATGCACAAACAAGCACCCAGACTGTGATTGCTCTAAATTAGTGAGGAAAACTTGCAGTGCTGTTGTACTGTAATTTATTAGGTCGCGCCTGGGCAGCGCATGCGCTACTCTGCGAGGCATGCTGTATTCAGGTATGGACTTGAAGCAGTGCCCACTCTCCGCCCATATTTTTCATTGGCTTGTGTCATTGTCCTTTGTAAACTGTGGCTTTTCATTGGTCAAAAGGCTTAGTAGTCCCTCCTTAGTACCGCCTTGTCTTATTTTTTAACCTCCCATGAGGACACCCCTTGTTTCATGTGTTACTCGGTAGGCTTTAATTACAGTCTCCGAGCACTATTTGGTTAAATGATTTTTACATGCCTCCTGTTGCAGGCAGGACACGCTCTCCCACAACACTTTTTTTTCATCTTTAAAGCATGGCACGCCATGCTGATACAGTGGCGGCCGTACTTTTGATTTGTTTGCTGCGCCAAACGCAGCCGCATGTTTTTTTTTCTACTTCTTAACTTTTTTTGGTTTTTTTACAAGCGCCCCATGCTGCGCGTTCACGTTAATGGCATCCTCGCCTCTTTCTTTAGATGAGCTGCGTCTAAAGAAAGGTGCACGAACGCTATGGGGCCCCTCCCCTCTTACTCTTGCTACTGCAAGAGCTGAGTGAGTCGCACCCTTCCGCCCTAGCTGTTCACCTAGGCCCCCATTGCTCCCCTCCCCCACTCAAACACTCTAGAGTAGTGCATGTAGTGTCTTGCTGGACATGTTCTAGTGTCTCAGCAGGCACATGTTTACCAGCCACTCACACACACACCCCACACCCATCCACCACAGGTGTCACAAGTGACGTGGGCCTGCTAATAAAAGGGCCTGAGTGCACGTGCCTAGGGCCCACAACATTACAATGGTGACGAGGGGGTCCGGCCCCTGTGTATGCAGGTTGCCGCCTCAAAGTTCCTGTTGGGGGAAGTGCGGACTCAGTCTAAGGCACCCCCACATCTACTGCCAACACGACAGCACTGGCGCAGGGCGAGATTAAAGCCACTGGGGAGGACGTACACCAGCGTCCACCTGTAATGCCCTGCAGCGTCCGCCTGCATGCCCTGCAGCCCCCACTGTGGTGACCGACCCAGGGTACAGAGATCCAGAGAAGAGGGTGGAACGTCGCAGCCAGTACCAGGCGTAAGGCATCCGCACGCTGCCAACTTATACCGCATGAGGCGACACTTCCTCCTGTATCAGCAATGCCTACGTTGGCAAAGAGAAGATGAAGCAGGTCTCCGATGCTGTTTCCGGAGCGCCCGCAGCAGCCTGGCCTGCTGAAGTGAAGCAGGAGAGCATAGCCGGCGGCGGCGACGACAAAGCAAGGTGAGAAGCGAGCCGCCAGGCATACACCACACCAAGTGACATTCCGCAGGTGAGAGTAGGGTGGCCATATCCCGTGTGAGCATCACCTCCCTCGCACTGTTAAAGACTGTACCTGCACGATAAGTCACGGCCTGTAGCCTTGGAGAGACTGCCGTGGCCTGCCAAGAGGAGCACCGGTAAGCTTCCTGCTGCTCTGCTGCCCAGCATAAGTATATACAAAGCAGTGCCCCCACGCATACCTTCCTCCATGTAGTAAACGTGGCCCAGCGATAGGAGCGCCGCCGTGCACACTGACTGCCAACAAAAATCTGCTGCAGCCCTCTAGTGGAAGGAACAGCAAGCTGCGAGGCTGCCTAAGTGTCAGAGGAGGCCCCGCACCTGACCCAGCAATGCCCACGATGGAGAGGTGACCCGCAGGATTGAAGTGGCTGCAGAGGCTTCCCGAAGTGCTTACAGCTCTGCCTAGTGGTGGCTCACTGTACTGCAGCCCTCGATGACGGAAATGTATGCAAAATACTGGCCGCACCTGCAATGCCAGCTCCAGCCTGCAGTTTCAGCCCTGCAAGTTCCGTAGCATCCAGCAAACTGCTGCGGGCTCCTGCAGTGCCTAAAGCACCACCTGGCGGTCAATTTGCAAAACTGCACCTTGCAATAGTGGCCTGCTGCAGCAGCCCCTAGTGGGCTAGCATTTTCAAAAGAGACTTGCTGCTGCCCCCGCTGGTGAGCAACGGTACACCACCAGCACAGTGAATATTAAGTTTGTCTTCACATGTGTGCAGGGAGTCTGAAGAGCAAGATAGGCCTGCAGAACCAGCTCATCAACGTCTAGGCCGGGCTGCGACATCAAGCCCCAGCAAAGAGCCCCGAGAAGCCTGCAGCAGCATCAGCAAGGCTGCCCCAGTCTCCCGGAGGAGCACAAACTGACCAGAGGTCGGCAGTGACCGGCACAACTCCTCAGGGGTTCGGCTGTACAAGAGACTGGCTGAGAGTGCACAGCAGCCCCTTGGTGGGGAACGATCACCACAGCAAGCTACCTTGTCTGGGAAGGGAAAACTGAATGTCTTTCTCATAAAAAGGGGAGGAAAGCATGTGCACCCCTGGTGGCAAGTGGCCACCACAGCAAGAAACAGCAGCAAGCACAGAAGGAGTCAGCAGAGGGCACCCTTAAAGAGACGCTGCCGCTGATGCCATGAAGACGATGACTGCCACTGCTCCCCACAGTGAGACAAGTAAGGAACTGCCTGCCATCTACCCACACACCTCAACTCCAAAAGCACTGCCCTGAAGTGGGCCAGAGACTATGCAGGGTGTACCTCCAACACTGCCTTGAGACAGCGTCGCCCATTACAGGCATAAGGATAGCCGCACATCCCCAAGTGGTAAGCTGCCAGCACCGCAACACAGAGAAGAGAATGTGGCACAACGCCACATCGTGAAGAAAAGAAGAGTGACAATCCTCTCACCCTGAAGAACCAGAAGACCACAGGTGCGCTGGAGAGATCTTCAAGGGGATAAGAACGAGGACTCACACCACTACAAGAGTGCACCCACAGACACAAGGCAGCCACAAAGGCGGAGTGACGTCCCTGGAGACAGCTCAGTGGGAGGACCACATGTAAGCCGCCAGCACGCGCGAACCGCGTCTCTCCCCCTCCGCTTGCCAGTGCGACCGTCAGTTCCAGAGCATCGGCAGTTTAAGTCAGATGGCATCCCTGCTTGCGATTGCACATGGCACGGGAGAAGAACAGCTCCAACAAAGACACTGAGCTACATGGCAGCGAAGTGCCCCACTTAGCCTCACTCTAGTTGAGTCATCACCATCTGTCATCCAGGTCTAATGGCAACCACATCATCATTGCCATGTGCATCCCCCAATCCAGCGAAGGAGCAACTCATCAACAGGGTGGAGCCTTGCACTTGCAAAGCACCAAGAGACCTAGGCGCCCCTAGCAAGACTTATCATCACAGTGCCCATACGCCCCAAGAGAAGACTCTACAGCTGGGCTCCACTGACGCTCCTGATGCTCCAAGTTTGAACTGTTTGACACCAACAGCATCACTGCAGGAGCACACTGGTCCATCCAACAGTATGTAAGTGGACATTGATCCAACGGACAGGCTGCCAAAAAATCGGGACTCCGTCTACACAGTTTGTGCCCAATGGTAGCTGGTTAAATTATGGACATGTGCCGAGATGCCCAGGTGCTCCCAGCTGCACCTGTCCACCGTTGTCCTGCGGACTGCCTCTCGAGGCTGAGAGACTAAGTGGTGTCTTGTGTGCATAGTTTTATTTCCATAGGTTGGACTTGTTTTGGTTTTAATAAAGTTTGGGAGGAATGTAGTGTCCTACTGGACACGTTCTAGTGTCTCAGCAGGCACAAGATTACCAGCCACTCCCTCGAGGGCTGGACACACACACACCCCAAACCCATCCACCACAGGCGTCACGAGGGACGTTGGCCTGCTAATAAAAGGGCCCGGGTGCACGTGCTCGTGGCCAGTTCACTAACCATCACCAGTGTGTCTGTCTGCGTCATCTTTTCTGTAGCCTGTGGGCCCAGGGCCCTCAACATTACAGGGCCCTTCCCTCCACTCAGACTCCGGTTAGCCCCCAGCATCGGTGAGTGGCATCGTTCTGACCTGTTGTACACCTAGTGTCCCGTACCCCTCCCAGACTCTGAACATAGTGCCTCTTACCTCCACTCAATTGCCCAGGGTGGTCCAGGGTTTGAGTGAGTCACATCCTTCGACCCCTGCTTCCAGCACCTAGCGCCTCGTATCTCCCCTCACTCCATCACAAACCCATAGCGCCTTGTTTGCTGACAAACCGCGCCTCTTTGCCCCGTCATCCCCTGACTCCCAGAGGTCTGCAGACTGACAGGAGACTGCGTCGGGGCCTTTTTAGCAGCATTCCCCCTTGATTGAGGTCTGTTTTGACAACAGCAGAGCGGGGCCAGAGGAGAGGCCGTCTGTCCGGAGACTCCCTTCCTTCGTGGAGACCCGAGGACACGCTAGGGTGGCTTAGGAAGGAGGGGCCTCTCACTCTTTCAAAAACAACAACCAGAAAACCTGCTGTGTGTGTGGACTTGAGCTTCTGACCCAGGCTCTTCAGGTTACGTTCAGCAGGAAATCTTAGAAGCAAATATTGTTTTCACGGAGGAGGGGGGGGGGGGGGGCATGGCCTGTTACTCGAGAAAGCTGGAAGCCCCCCTCCCTTCCCCACTGTGATTCTTGCAGGAGACAGAGATCCTGCGGACAGGGCAGTTTTATGTTATCTTCTATAAAGGACATTTGCACTGAAGGTTCCAAGAAGTGGTTGTTCCTTGCAGACGTCCATGTAAAATGGTGGCGCTTCCGCCATCTTTGTCACAGTTCCATAGATTTAAGCAGAATTATATATCTCACTGTGAATTGCATTCATATTCTCACTGCTGTAGAATTCACTTTATTCTGTTTGTCGCTTTGATGCTGTAAAACTCCCCCAAAATATGCAGTTTAATACTCCCGTGCAATACCAATGTATTTACGATTTGGTTTGTTTTTGTTCTAGAGCGTTATTTTTCTTGTGGGTGATGTGATGTCACCGAGCCTTGTTGAGGTAGCTGGTCAGTGTGCAGTGTATGAAGGTGACACAGTGTGCCAGTTGCATGGGTGCATGCAGGTTGTCACTGTTGGGGATACACGCGGAGCTGTGCTCTCTGTAATTGGTAATATTGTGTGATAATCGGGGAACCTGGTGGCTTTGAAGTGGGTACAGCGAGTGTTGTGCTATTGAAGTGTTGCAGTATTGTACAGTACTGGTGGAGCTAGGAAGGCCTGGGTGAAAAGTTTCTCCAGAACATACTTGTGAATTCTGTCCATGACGGAATTTCGCACGTGGAACAGATTCAGCACTGATTTTGAGACATTGTTCTGCAGAATTTACGAAACTGTTCTGCAGAATTTCATGACCTTGTTATTACTGGGATGTGGAGCATTCGGCGTTTCATAATGGTATATAAATTGCTCCAAACTACCAAACCATTCAAAACTTTTTTTGTTTGTGTTTTCTTTTTTAAAGAAAAACTTTTTCTTCTGTTTCACAGATCGCCCAAAGAATTTCTGTTGAAGAGCGAATGTTTTGCTGCCGTGCTTCTAAAAAAACATTGCTTAGGCCTAGTGCTCGGTATGTCATAGTAAGTAAAACTAATACCTGCTAGTGGTTTTGTGGGATACCTGCCAGTTACCAGTTGGCTGTGACTGAGGAAGCAGTTATCTCTTGAGCGTGGTAGGCGGGCATTATTCTTTTAGGTTGCACTGGGATCCAAGGAGTTGGGCTTGTGATACTTTGATTGGTTAAGCAGTAGGTGTGTTCGGTTTTCTTCTTTTTTTTCGCACTCAGAAGGTCTGACCGCTTTCTTTAAGAATAAAGTGTAAGAAGACGTGAGTGACCCCCTGATGGTGACCCCCCTCACATGGAGATCAAACGCCTCACCTTGGAGTCGGGTCCTACTCGCCTTGTTCGTAGTCTTGATCACAGTAGAAAACAGTGAGCATCGCATCCCTCTCAGTTTACCCTCACTTTGGGTTTCCCTCTTTCATTATAATCGTCACTACCGTCTGAGCAGGTGACATATTTCTATATATAACCACTGGATAACCTTGTACCCAACCTTCGCAAAATAGCAGTCCTCCAGGACTTCACTTGGGCAAACCTCCGCACAGGTGACGCCAAGATCCTAGGAGGCAGTATATTGACGTCAGAGTTGAACCAGCAACATAGAGCCTCTTAATGCTGGGAGTGAACATTCAGAGAGAGCTGAAGGGACACAGACTTATGCACAGGAAGGTTTGTATGTTCAGGAGATGACCTGTTGCCCAAGAGTGCACCATAAAGAGTCCAGCCCCCTGTCTTCTCCATCCACCTCTAGTGATTCTGCGACCGGGGCAGGTCTCTAGCTCTGTCAGGGAGGGTCTCACTCATGCCTGGCCCTAATCTCTCCATTTGTCTCACTAGTGCCTTGTCTGCTTTTGCATCCCCCCCCCCCCCCCGCCCAGGAGCTGCTCTAACATTACATTGTGACTCGAAGTCTGGTCTCCAGCTCTTCCAGGGCTGGTACTGTCTGTATAATAATCTCTCTTGTGTGTCCATCTGGGAGTTTGGTCTTTTGCTGGTCAGGCCCTGTCTGATGGTGTATTAACCTCTCCCTCTGAACTATCTTCTGATCCTCCATGGCAGGCACTGACTCTATCTTTCTCATAACCCTGTCTCCAGATCTGACTATATTTGTTTCCTCGTGATGTACATTTATGTCTCTTCCTGCCTCGGGCCAGACTCTAGGGCTAGTCTATGGCTCTTCCAGGATCGGTTTGACAGTGTATTAATCCCTCCCTGTGGACTGTCCTCTGCTCTTCCACTGCAGGCTCTGGCTGTATAGTATTCTTTCTCCAAACCCTGTCTGGGGATCTGCCTCCTGCTCAGACTGTTATAATCTCATCTTCAGGGTTGACTCTGGGCCTGCTCCCCATGGAAGGGATTGTTCTTTTGTTTTTATAATCCTGCTCAGGTGTCTGCTGGGTTCAGAAGTTGGTTGTGTCAACAATACAGAAAGAGGCGTCTTTAGGTAGGCCTTGTTTTCGGTGCCCGTGGGCATGTCTGTGCATTGACTGTGATATGCACAGCTTACCAGCCACACAGACCCGCCTGCTCCCCCTTTCTTTACAGCAGCCTGCTAGTTACAGACTTGAGCTGGAGAGCAAAGAAGCATTGCCTGTCTTATGGCTCGTGATCTAGCTGTGAAAGAAAGCCCCCAGCCCCCAGGCCTGTTTATTGACTGCACTCTCTTCTTTTATGGATGCTTAGGTTCTTTTTTGAAGTTAGGCCTATAGGACCTAGAAGTTCCCATTTTTGGGAAATATGCCATGCTCACCGAGTAAATGTGTGTGCACAGCGCTTCCTCATGTGCCGGGGTCTAAACCTTTTTCCCGCTATACGACTATCTAGACTGTCTCTGTCCTTAATTTCGTTGCAATACCCAGATCAAATCCGGTGAGGAGCCATGCCCAGGTGTCCGAGTTTGAAAACTGAGTTTTGACGGGGTGGTAGCCCTGACAGGCTGGGTGGCTTCGGAAGAATTAGGCAGGCCCATCCATGTCTGCCTGGGGAGGGGAGCCGGGGGGGCGTAGTGAGTGGACTGGACTCTCCACGTGAAAATATCTGCTCTATGGGAGAAAAAAGTTCCAAAGCGCAACTGAACTCAGGCAAGACATTTTCACTCGCAAACTTATATACTGTGTACAAATTCGCTTTTGGGAATACTTTTGCATCCGGGTAAAGGGGAATTCTCCCACGATTTCCATGAGTACTTCTGGTAATGTTAGAGAATTCCAGAAACTTCCTAAATCGACACCCACATGCATTAATCTAAGAGTACATATTTTAACATTTTTGGGGGAATATCATTCTTTGTTAATTGGTTGTGCGTATTTCCGTCAGTGGGTGAGGTGGTGCTGTGAAGGACAGACTCCAGGAAGCCTGGGAGTGGAGTGGGCACAGAGGTCACTGCGGCGGGCAAACACATGTACAGTGTCAATATTAAGTTAGACACTCATTCAGTTCCTTTTAGTAGCTCTCTGTGAGCAGTGTCAATCTTCTCCCGTGTGGGTCTTGCCTGCACTGTTTTGCCTGTTGTGCCATCTATGGCAGCACCTGTGGCCCGGCTCCAAATTTACCCTGATATGCCATCTCCCACTGCTATTTTGAGGAATCAACATGTTCAATCCTACCCCTAAAGGGCATCTGGCTTTTGGCAGAATTTCACCTTTAATCAGAGGGCGTGAAAAGAGGCAGCCTGGAGTGCCTAAGCCCTGGACGTGCTCCTGACTGCAGATGATTGCCTCTTAGCCAATCCCTGTCGGTTCACTCCCTGTAGAGAATAAGGTATATCCTGACTTCCACTGAATCTCACGTGGCCTTTGCAAGGGCCTTGGAAAGTGACCTCTTGCCATCTGCTTTCTTAGAGGATGAAGATCTGTTTGGTGAGTGCTGCAGAAGACCCACTGGTTACTGTGAGGACGAAACGCTCAGTCTAATTCCCAGCTGTTCCTCAAATCTCTGAGGTTGAAATGCCCTTTATTGTGGCTCTCATCGGCCCCCTGAACACTCTGAGGGTAAAGATCCTTTTATGTATGGGACCTGAAAAGACTTCCGGTCACTGAGAGGGTGAAACCACTTTTAGAATGAATCTCAGGAGGACCTCTGGTCACACTGAGAGTGATGTCACCTAATGTCTGGGTCTTAGGAGGGCCTCCTGTCACTTTGAGGGTGAAGCGCTTTTTAGTCTGTCTGTCAGCAGGGCCTGTGGGCCAACTCAGGGTGAAGAGCCCAAATGTAGTTTCTTGCAGACCCTTCGGTCACTCAAGGGCTAGGCAAACTTTAATGGTGTTCCCAGCAGGGCCTCAGGTCACTCTGGGAGTAAAGTGTGGTTTAATGTGTGTTCTCGCGAGACACCAGCCAAACATCTGTTCACTCTGAGAGCAAAGTGTACTATACAGTAGTTCCTAGCAAGCCTCCAGTTGCTCTGAGAGCGAACCACTGATTATTATGATTCTTCACAAGTTTGCAGTCGCATTCAGAGTGAAGTCCACTGTACTATGGTTCCTTGCGAGCTTCTAGTTGCACTGAGACCAAAGCACGCTTTACTATAGTTTCTCGTAAGCCTACGGTCACACAGATGGCAAAGTGTATATTGCTGTGGGTCCTCACAAGCTTCCAGCTGCTATGAGAACAAAGCACACTTTGCTGTGGTTCTTTGCAAACCTTTGTTCACTTTGAGAGCGAAGAGCGCTTTGCTGTGGTTCTTCAGAAGCCTCCATCTAGCCACTCAAAGAGCAAAACCTATTATACTGTGGTTCCTCGCATGTCGCACAGAGAGTGAAGTGCATTTTACAATGGTTTCTTGCAAACCTCCGATTGCTCTGAGGGCGAAGCGCACTTCACTATGGTTCCTCACGAGCTTTCAGTTGCCCTGATGGTGAAGTGCACTTTACAATGACTCCTGCAAGAGTCCTGCCGCTCCGAGAGTGAAGCGCACTATACAATGGTCCTGCACAAGCCTCCGATTGCCCTGAGAGTGAGGCTCACTTCACTGTGGTACCTTGCAACCTCCGGTCACTCTCAGAGCGAAGCACAGTTTACTATGGTTCCTCGCAAGACTCTGGTCGTTCTGAGAGTGAAGGGCACTTTTTGTGGTTCCTTGCTAGCCCCTGGTCACCATGAGAGGGAAACTTACTATACCGTGGTTCCTCACAGGGCTGCAGTCGCTCTGAGAGCGAAGCACACTTTATTATGGTTCCACGTAGGCCTCAGGTCACTCTGAGGTTTCCTCGCTGTTCTTCTCTCCATTGTTGGACAAGCTGGTGTTTCCTGTTGTTTACTGACTCCAGTCACAGGAAACAGACACTGAGGCCAGGCTGAGATTCCCACTTCCTGTGTTTTTCTGGGTATCCTTTGCAACCATCTTGTCCTTCCTCGCCCCCACCATCTCATTTCTCACTGTCTGGCCATATAAGTAGGAAATTTGTTCATCGCTAGTCCAATTGCAGCACCGAATCTCCACCAAAAACTCACAGATGTATTATACTGCTTGTCACCCTGAATGTGTAGATTACGTTGTTAGCAGCTATGTGTTTAGCCCAATCTTTGGCAATCACTTAACCTCCTGGTAGTTTGTGCATACCCCGTCTGTTGCTATTTTTTTTATCCTAGTGGTGGGTGTCCACAGAGGGAATTCGTACCCGGATCACATCTGGTGTGTGTGGGTGGTATGAAGGATATGAGTTATTAAAACAATGTCCCTTCCAGTAAGTAGGTCGGCTGCAGGAATAAACACCTCAACATCTCCACGCACCACAGTGCAGCTAAGTTGACCAGTGAGCTCCTCCAGTCATTGGCATCTCAGGTGAAGAAAATCATCAACGCCTCTATTCAACAAGGAAGGTACCTCCTATGTTAAAATAAGAATCATCACCCCACTGCTTAAGAACCATTAGCAGACCGCTCTCTTTCAAATTTCAGAGCAATATTTAGTCTACCCAATAGGTACAAAAATTCTGGGAATTAGCTTCAAAGATTATATGCCTTTCGACCCTCAAATAAACTGAGAGGTTAAGGCACAAATTACCAAGTGCGTATGTTGAGAAACGTCAGACCTCTCCTCCCGTACCTCTACCGCATTGGACTTACAAGGGCACTGATCCACCCTAAAGCGGATTATTGAAACAGTGTCTATGCAGGACTGAAAAGGTCTCAAATTCAGAAACTAGAAACAATTCATTACCAAACAACCAGAATCTGTCTTCACCTCAGAAGATTCTAACCAACCTCACTGTCACTGATGAACCTCAATTGGCTGCCGGTACCACACAGGATAAACTCCCAAAAAACTATGTATTACACATAAAGCCACAGACACATCTGGCTCCAAATGTTTCCAACCATTGGCTACACAATAGCAACCGAAAATAAATCTTAGCTCTGCCACTGCATAGCAACTCATTCAGCCTGTGCAAAAAAACACATACATTTGAAGGTGAGTCACTAAAATGTATAGGCCTACGCCTTTGGAATACTCTACTATCTGAATTGATAAGTCCAGAATACCGCCGCCAATTTGGGAAAGACCTGAAAATAGTTCCACTCACAGAAGTGTTTGTCTCGCCTTCTGACTGTTGGGCCAATGTGTAAAGATTCTCACTGTTACCTTTTTCACATTTGTTGGCACAGAATAGAATAATTGTACTGTACATACCCTCTTCCTTTCATCTTTGAATATCATTTACATTTTCTCCTCTGCAGTCCCATTTTTCCTACTCTCACAGTGCTCTGATTTTGTAGTTTGGTGACACGTAAGTGCTTTATAAAACTCCTTAAATAAATAAATAATATCATCTTTATGTAGGTATTTTCTAATACACGCGTCTCCAAATACATAGGATGTGCTAACTTAGTTATTCCTTGAACGAGGATTTGCTGTTGGCAGCACATTTTTTTTATTTTTTAAGTTATGAGGCTCACCTTTTGAAAAAGCATATACTTTTAGGCAGATAATTTTGTATGTATATATGTAACCCCTTGTGCTATACTGGTCCTCGTGTGTGCAGTCTTTCCTGGAATATTTGTTTATATTGAAAGTGAAGTTTTAGCCTTCCTGAAGGCATCTCACACTCTTTGGGTCCTGGTGCCTCCAAAGGGTGTTTCTGTGATCCTCAGATATGCTTTGCGCTCTGGTCAGGTCGTTATGAGGTGCGGATTTGGTGAATGGTCCTTGGCATGGTCCGAATGCATTGATCAATATCGGAAGACCCTGGGCACGTAAGTTGAACTCTTAACATCTGCTTATTCTGATGGACCTTGGAAGAAAACTGTGAGGAGGGGGCCAGCTTCAAAGGTACAGATTCTAAGGTCTGAAGCACCTGGGACTCCTCTCCGTCTGGATAGATGCTCGTCTCAGAAGTGCTAGAGTCAAAAGGAGAGCACTGAATTCACATCAGTGTGTAGGTGTCGGAACAATTAATGGCCTGAAATTGTCTGGCTTTTCCTCCAAGGGTAGGTGGCCTTGATGTAGAGTAGGATTTGACTACTGTTGTAGCCATAGTGGACTGCTGCTGACTCAAGCTCTTGGCAACTAGTGACATTCAACATCCCTAGTCACCATCAACTTTGCAAGAAGAGCGAGTGAGTTTCAGTCACTCTTGCCTTTGGAGTCATCAACTCTGCTCTTATTCATTTAACTGAAGCATTTCTCTCACTTATGCTGCATGTGAGGTTCAGTGCACCGCGCACAGGCAAATACAATAGCAGGATTACAATGATCAGATGGCATAGGGGTGATGGAGTCAGGAGCCATGTCACCTGTCCAACTATGACTTTTATTCCTACTTAAAGGGATCCTTTAGGGCTTACAACCTGGGCGTCCAGGTAAAAGAAGACAGGTTAAGGGTCCTGCCTTTTTGGGACTGTTAGGCCACAGCCCTAAAGCACTCGGGGCAGAAACTCTACCTCTCTACCTCCAGTGCATCAGGTAAGCAGCTACTCCCCACTAACTACTACACTGCTATTAGTCTCTAAGGGATTAGCACACCTGGAAAAACCCTCATGTACAACTCCAGGGTGAGGGTACTGGGCTCTAGAGGACAATCACCTCCTGGCTGCAGTTCACCTACTGAGCCCTAAGAGAGTATCTTAAAGTGATTAATCCTCCAGGCTCCGGCTAACCTACTAGGCTGTAGGAGCCTATCACCCTGGGTACAGCCCACCAAAAGATCAACTAGGCAGACAGGTGCCCTAGGTACTACTCACGTTCAATTACACACGGGAAGACAGTCGCTCCGAGACATCAACCCCTTGTTCGAACACCAGCAGAATCCAGGATCAACCCAATCTACCCCTAACCACAAGCTGGAGAACAGTGACTCTAGTGAACTCTAGTCTTTCTGATGGTCCTTCTGGTCTCTGTCTGATGTAAACTGTATCACTGTATGATGCCAAACAGCACTACACTACCTGAGCCATCAACTTCTACGGGACAGGTATATAATATATGAAAGGTCCTGTGGGACTTTACTGGCAACTGGAAGGCCCAGATAGAGGCTATTCCAGTTCACCTAACTAACCACTCCATACTAACCAGACAGGTCTATGAAGACGGGAGGGATTTGCCACACATTGCTGGTCACCAGAGGACTCAAATATAGTCCACCATGTACGACCACTAATAATGCAAACACCCCCATCCTATTATGAAAAAAGGATGTTTATAACAATGCATGTTGGTAAATCTTCTTAATTGACATCTCATTTTGGTAATCATGTAAAGGAGGACTGTAATGCAGGCCAGCGGGGCAGATCTCTTATTCCCAATCTCTCCTTGACACTTTCATTCTTTATTTGACCATGTATGGCCATAAAAGCCAGAAACAATACAGAGCAATTAAATGGTTATAAAAGAAATAACTCCATCAACCGATAAATGATCCAATAACCATAAAACATAATAGCTAATGCTCAACAAAATAAAACTATAGCACATAAGTCCTTTAAAACAATTTGCATATCCGCATATAAAGTGCATGGTGCATCTATCAAATATGAACTAATCAAGTACAGTAAATATCTAAAATCCTTTTAAAACAGGCAGTACTATTCGTCCATAGTTTTCCTAGCTAAAACCGCTGCTTTAAGGAAAGAACACACCCTGACACAGATAATTGGAGTATCTAATGATTGCAATGTGTGCAAGCCCTGTTCACAGCTTCGGTACTCCAAGGAGTTTAAAAGCGGTTTCAAAAAGAGTCTCCGGGCATAACTAAAATAATTACAAACAAGCATTGGCATAGCCAATAGGTCTCGCCTTTGGGGCCTTATAAGTATTTAGCCATGCAGCACATTATCCTGGGTGCTCCAACATCTACTGCTGTTTAACATTGAAGTTTTGACACTAATAGACACATTATAGCACTGCATTGAGAAGTATTTATTTAAAGTGTTATTTCTGTAAAACTGGTAGTCTGAACTTGTGATTGATTGATTGATTGAATGATGCTTGTGATTTTTGTAACGTTATTATTGGAACACCTTCCTTAATGTTTATTAATTGATCCAGTGAACACCACAGGTTAAAGCATTCAACTTGAAGCCAGACAGTTGCTGGCGGAAGAGGGGTGCTGGTGTTCTACTTGTGATAATGCATGACGCATCGTTTTAAGAGAAGAAAGCCGCTACCTAGTCCTGATAAATAAAAATGAAAACCTGGCAGTGACAGGATACACATTAAAAGAACAATAATTCACTGTGAACCTCTGATGTCTAAAACAAATTCTCCTACAACACAATGCAGAATACTCGATTTGGTCATAAAATGAGATACGTCTGCAGCTACTGTAGAAATCCATCTTAAGAAAGAGAAACATTTCACACAGTGCTGGGTTACAGGATGGGTGTTTTTTCAGCCTCGTTTAATTGATGGTCCATCATGCTGCATCGTTTTCTCAGCAATTTCTCAAGAAGCATTTTGTGTATCCCTAGTAAGTGATAAAGTTTGAGACTGGCCATCAAACTGCACAATTATTCAGCCTTACACAATGCCCTGTATGTGAAACCCAATTTTAAGGTGTTAAAATGGCTTATAAGGGTAGTATATAAATACAATAATAAAATGCCTCGTTCCAAGCGGCATAGGCTATTTATTATGTGAACATGCAAAGGTGCAGGAAGTTAGCTCATGATGTGAAAGACTGGAGCTCCTCCCCTTTTCTTTTTTGCAATTTTATATACAGCAAGCTCAAACCGAAGGTATTTGAGCGCTTTACCTGAGCTCCAAGGTCAGATTCCTTTTTAGGCACGTGAGGTTAAGTGATTTGCCCAGAATCACAGGATGTTGAGCCTAAGCCAAGCCTCAAATCGGTTTCAAAGTATGGAGCTCTGATTATGCACTCGCTCCAAAGCTGCACCGGAGATATTGCGTATTGTTACAGATAGAAGAAGCATTGTGTATAATCTACAATATATAAGTATTTCTTATTTAAAGCCACCCATTGCAAAAGTAGTCCCTGGGAGGTGTCCCCAAACTGTGATGAGTGGGCAGAGACTGTGAGAGAGACTTTGGCAGAACAATGGATGAAGAGGGGTCACTGAAAGGCGTTGTAAGTAAGCATGCATAGTGCATATATATTTATTTAAAACAAAAGGTGTTGGATTGTGCCAGACAAAAAAAACGGGTGATCTCGGAAAGAAGCGGTTTACCAAAGAAGAGAGGAGTCAGACAATGTTTTCTAGCAGTGAACCGCAATGCCGCATAGGCCAATCACTGGGAAGTGCCCTGAATATGATTGGTTGCAAGCTCTTGCATCCACCCAATTAGGTGATGAGAGTGCTGTGTTTATGCTGTAATGGCTCCGGCTGCGCTGGTGGCTGTAACCAGTTCGCACTAATGGCCCATGGTGCTCTGTGCACTGGTAGGCTGCGCCTCTTGGGGGGTCAGACTGGTTTATTAGATTGTTGTTCCGACAGGCTCGGATCAACTTCCATGTTAAAGATTTTAGTAAGGTGCAGTGTGTTTAACGCTGAAAAGTTCAACGAGAAGTGTTTTGACTGGGAAGACGGAAATACTTTCACCCCAAATTAAATGCAGACAAAGGTTGTTTTCCCTAAACAAAAGGAAAGAAATATACATAAATTAGCGACAAGCCTGGGTCCCACAGTCTTGCACCCCCCCCCCCCCCCGAGGGGGCGATGGGCATTATTATGCTACATTGAGGTTGCACGAGGAATTTACAGTCACAATCCTGCTCCAGAAAAAAAATATACCATACCAATGAAATCAAAAGGTATGGGGCTGTAGCACTCCTAAACTAAGGAAATTGGTGGCCGGGAGAACGGGCTATTTCACTGTGCACTGCCTACGTAATTATAGCTCCGAACCGCGAATAGGGGCACATTCCTTTTCAGTGACAACTAGCCAGCATGGCCGTGCCCTGTGGGCACCCACTGTGACTGACCACTGTAGCCAATCCTACTCTGAAAGCAGACGCTAGAGTCCGAGCCAAACGGTAAAATTCCAGAGTGACGAGTCCGACCATGTAAAGGAGGCAGAATGTGAAAGAAGGTGAATTGTGCGTATTAAGGGCGGCAAGTACAGAATGTATGCGTGCATAGGAAGGACAAAGAACCGTCAATCTTTAATACTTTAATACTATTGGTGGGAGGCTTCCAGGTTCAGCTGGTCAGGAAATATTTTGTATTATTGAGGCAGGGTTTTATTTTAGGATGCAACACATTTGTTTAATGTGCCCGATCTGTCTTATTAAAGCAGCCTTTCACACTCAACTGTCTATTTGATGTGCTTGGCACTTTCTTGTCCCCTGGATATGGGACAAAGTTAAACACTATGCTATGAAAAAACAAGGAGACCCAAATACAATCGGTCAGGGACCTTTGGGTAATTTAACTATTTCTAAAGACAGTGGTCCCCAGACAGAAAATAAGTTATAAATCAATAAATATAGACCCAATCAGTACTATATTGTAGACATCTGTCCAGCCGGACAGATATTTAATATGCAGTCAAATAATGTTTACAGACAATAAACATGGAACAGTTTAAGTGGGACACAAGCCTGCATCCAACTTAGCAAGAAAGACGTACAACATAAAGTAAGGGGTTCAGGCAAAGGAAATTGTTTGTTTCAAGCACATTTCTAATAGAACAAACAGAATATACATGAGACACCATTACATAGAAATTAGAACATTTTCAAAGGGTGTATATGGTGTACAAGGTGTCGACGGCGTTTCGATCCCTTAAAAGAATAATGGGATCATCCTCAGGACATTATAAATAACATGCCTGTTTTCATATGGCTTAAATTGCCAACGTGAAGAATGGAGCTGTGACAAAAGGTCTTGAGAATCAAGAAGAACGGAAGGCCACCGGCATAGGATCTGTAGGGATGGTGGTCTTAGTTATAATCCTGGGGAGTATGCACCGGAGTCAAGGTTCCGGTTAAGGGAGTTCCATTGTGGACATAATGTGACCGGAAACACCTCATGCTGTGACGGACCCTAGATTACATACGCACTGGCCTGTATTACGGCTCAAGACCGCAAATGCGGCTTGCTTTTCAATGGAATTATGTCCACAATGGAACTCCCTTAACCGGAACCTTGACTCCGGTGCATACTCCCCAGGATTATAACTAAGACCACCATCCCTACAGATCCTATGCCGGTGGCCTTCCGCTTCTTGATTCTCAAGACCTTTTGTCACAGCTCCATTCTTCACGTTGGCAATTTAAGCCATATGAAAACAGGCATGTTATTTATAATGTCCTGAGGATGATCCCATTATTCTTTTAAGGGATCGAAACGCCGTTGACACCTTGTACACCATATACACCCTTTGAAAATGTTCTAATTTCTATGTAATGGTGTCTCATGTATATTCTGTTTGTTCTATTAGAAATGTGCTTGAAACAAACAATTTCCTTTGCCTGAACCCCTTACTTTATGTTGTACGTCTTTCTTGCTAAGTTGGATGCAGGCTTGTGTCCCACTTAAACTGTTCCATGTTTATTGTCTGTAAACATTATTTGACTGCATATTAAATATCTGTCCGGCTGGACAGATGTCTACAATATAGTACTGATTGGGTCTATATTTATTGATTTATAACTTATTTTCTGTCTGGGGACCACTGTCTTTAAAGTTAAACACTATGGCACAATTACTTTAATAACAAGCCTGGGAGTGGTGCGTGCGCGCGCAGCTTCACTTTTCAAGCACTGCACTCGTGCTTGTGGCGCGCCGCTGCTCGCTCCTGCAAGGTGGATGCCGCCACAAGCACGAGTGCAGTGCTTGAAAAGTAAAGACCGATGGCTAAAGGCCCTCCTATGCAGCGCATGCGCACTGCGTATGCGAGAGCTAAAAAGGATGTAATGCATTAGTGACTGTGAGGAAACCCCATCACAGGACAAGCCCTGAAGGGGCCTCCCGAGGAGTCAGTTGGCATTCTAAAATTCATAAGCCGCCATACCGAGCCTGATCTAAAACGGAAAAGAAGGGACCTTTCCCACTGCATTAGTTCAAGAGAACAATAAAGAACAGATTCTGAGCTGGCAAGGATATGATAGTAAGTCGAGACAGAGCTCTTGGCCAGCTCCTGCGTCTTACCTCAGCACAACGTTCTAAAAAGAGACTTTTTTTATCCTAGATTTGTCTCCTTTCTGTAACCTAATCGGAGACGAGAACAACGGAGACAACCCCAGCACTTGAAAGGTTTTGTCGATGTATTTCAACCATGGGATAGAGTCCCAATTATCCAGATGGAGACAATCTGAAATGATCTCTCTACAGAATGTGGCTTGGGGATTGGTCCATATACTGACCCAAAGAAATAGAGGTGCCATTTGGACACTATCCTCAATAAAACGTTGCTTAATCTCTGTGTGTAGGATAAAACTAGAGGCGGAGGGGGGGAGCTGTAAAAACCTCCAACATATATGATCTTCCTCACGCTGAATGGAAGAGCTCTTACAAGAGCCCCAAATCCCTGCTCCATGCATGGCCGCAGGGACACACTGAGCGTTATAGATTTTTAATAGAGGTAGAGTCGTCCCCTTACCCTTTGTCCTGAAGATAATAAAAATGGCTCCTGCTGACCTACTAAGTTTAAGACTAGAACAGGCCAATTGTGGCTGCCAGGAGCTTGATGAGCTAAAAGTAACACCCAGGTAAGTAAAATCCTTCACACTAGATAGGAACTGCCCCTTTATAGGTAACCTGCGGGTTTCGATTCTTCCCTTTCTGCAGGCCATAATGTGGGATTTACCATAATTGGTAACTAGATCTAAGCTGTCCATGAACTGGACAAAGCGGTCCACCAACACATGTAAGGCCTTACGGGTGCGAGCCAACAGGACCGCATCCTCTGCATATAAAAGTGCGGGCACCTGAGTGTCTGCCACTCTAGGGGTATCTACCTGAACAAAAGTCAGGTAAGGGCCAAGGTCATTAATGTATATGATGAACAACATAGGAGCCAAAATGCAGCCCTGGGGCACTCCGCGATTGAGGCTGAAAACCGAGGACATTTCGCCAATTTAGTTAAGGCGTACTTGGGCAGCTAAGTCCGAATGCAGATTAAACAGAAAATTCACCAAAGACACTTCTACCCCTATGTCCAGAAGTTTTAACCACAATTTAGTTCTATTGACAGAGTCAAACGCTGTTGAGAGGTCCATAAAGGCCAAATAAAGAGGACAGCGTTTGGCTAAGGTGTACTTTTTAGTTATTAAACATAAGTTCAGGCATTGTTCGATCGTTCCCAACCCTGGTCGAAAACCAAATTGGAGCATAGACAGGATGTGCTGCTCCTGGACCTAATCAGCCAAACGATTGTAAATGACTCTACCAATAATTTTAACAGTACTGTCTAGTGAGGAGATGGGTCTATAGCACTTTGGGGACATCCTGTCACCCTTTTTAAGGATGGGTACGATCGTGGCCAGTTTCCATGAGTCGGGGATATGCGTGTTAAGAGAGCTATTAAAAATTTAGTAATCAGGGGCCCCAGAGGTCAATATTGCTGTTTATTAAGTCAATAGGGGTCCTGTCCAGGGCTGGTGCCTTACCGCCAACACTCTCCTTAATCGCAAATTCGACTTCTAACAAAGATATAACTGGGGGGGGGGGGGCATTGCTTAGTCTGCAACATAAGAAGTCTGTTGCCTTCTCTACTTCATCTAGGTGGTAAATAGCTGAGAAATGGACCACCCAGCCAGAGCCCAAGATGTTGCATTGAAGCAGGGAATTATCAGGGGCTGATCTTAATCTAATTCTGTTAACAGAATCCCAAAAGAGTTTACTTCTTCCACCAACTGCAGCTGACTCAAAAATTTCCCAATCCTGCTTATACAGGGCCCCCTTCCTGTCTTTAAGGGCTCGTTTGTATATGCGTCGGTCAAGCTGTACTTCTGACTGTTTGTTTGCAAAGTTTTATATAGCGCTGGCTAGACCCGGAGGTATCAGAGCGCTTTACATGAGGATCAGTGAGTTACAGGTTCCATAATTACATAGACAAGTACAGACATAGGAGAAAAGAAGAAACATGAGATTACACAATAATGTAAGATTATTAGTACGTACACACGTCTTATGGGGAGTGAAGAGGTAGAGGGGGAATGGTAAACGGGGGTAGGGAATGCAGGTAGGAAAACACAACGGGGAGGCGAAGAAACCGATGTCCGATGTCCGGCTGGGTAGGTGCCGGCCGAGGGGTGAACCAGAGCCAAACTCCTCTATAGCTGCATAGGACAGCTCCACCGGGTATCAGCCAAAGTTGCTCGGGCACCGCAGCTTTACATGAGGATAAGCGAGTGCACAGGCACTGCACAGGCCAACGCAAGGGCCAAACGTGGACACATATGAAACTGCTCGGGGAAGCAGATAAGGCTAACCTTAAGAGCTGATTGGCTCCTGAGCAATGTTCATCAAACCAACAGGGATCCCCGTTATCTTTCCGTACTGATTTTAAAAGGAAAAGTTTGATTGTCTGGAATAATGTATAAAATGGCCAAACATATCACTTCCACATGCTGCTGATAAACAGTTCAGAAACAGATCCCCAGAAATGATGCCCAGGGTAAGTACTGGATCTTTAAGGCACCAGATTAATCCAAGTCCATCTCTGGAGTGCTGAGCTTACAAAATAGCACTGGTCGTTTTAACCCTCTTTACGGGAAGAACCCCAGAGAAGAAAAGGGCATTATGATCCCCCCATTCCGTCTGCACAAACTCCCCTTTAAAAAAGCACTCCACGAAATTCCTAGTTATAAAGATATAGTCAATGAACGAATGCCGACCATGCCCCCTAAAAGTAGGTAGTGAACACTTATCCGTGTTTAGATAATCAACTGTATCGACATGGTCATGGGTGGCTAGGTATTTTGCCAACTCTAGTCCCTTTGCATCACTAAGATCCCCTAGGGGTCCACCCTTACAGGGCCCTCCCCTGCCTATTTTAGCATTGAAGCCCTCACATAAAATATACGGTGGTTGGGCTGTGAGTTTTTAGACTAGGTAGGAAGTTAAACAACTGTTCAAAAAGTGTGCAGGAAGTAGTGATAGAATCATTGTTATAAAAATTAATTATGTGAAAGGAAAAACGGGAGAATCTGTCCTGGGCCTTGATAACTTGGAAAACACAAAGGAATACTCTACCTATTCGATTTAAAACATGCTATGCGTCCTAATTCATTAAGTCGACCACTCTGGCTAGACCACCCATTCAAATATTCACATCAATGCAGATATTTTAAACATTACTAGATTTATTATTTTTTTGTTTTTTAATTTCGATTCAGTACAAATATATTGATGTATTTATAAAAATTCTCATGACAAATAAACAATAAGAACATCAGATCCCGTTACAACCTTCCACTCACAACAATCAAACAAACTCAAACTCATACATCCTCACGCAAAACACCAATACATACATCGCATTTATAATACAAAAGCTTAATGTGCACCAAGCCCCCTCACTGTATGCATCAGCACATGTACAAAGATTCATTTAATTTAGAGATACAAGAGTCAAACGTACTTTTTGTACAATAAATGTGATTGATGTAACCTGTTAACAATAAAAACTTCAAAGTGAATATAATCAGACACAAATATTTACACATCAAGAAAACACAATATTCCCAAAGAATTTAAAAATTTTTTTTTTTTTTTGACTCAGATGTATTCATTGAGGGAACTTATTCTCAGCGCCGACGCGCGTTTCGGTGAAACACCCTTTCTTAGGGTTATCACCTTCATCAGGGCGCATATGCTGTATGCTCAAACAGGGAAGGTAATGGACCTGCCTAGCTGAAGATGTAAACTGCTGATGAAAGGAATTTTGATAACTTGGAAAGCGGAGGACCCTGAGTCAATGGGGTTTACATCTACACATAAATTAACCCGGACCGAAATGACAAAACCTCCTGTAGCCCTCCCCCGAGGGGAAGGTAAAGCTTTACAGGAATAACATGCATAACCATCAAGAACAATAGGAGTAGAAGCCCAGGTCTCCTGTAGGGCAGTAATATTTTATTCATTAATGAAGGTCAGCCAGTCTGGTTTATCTACTTTCCCTCTAAGCCCTGCAACGTTGACACCTGCCACAAACCCATAAGATCATGAAGTAGATGTCCTCCTGCTTCAACCAGCATAGGAGCTAGGATAGAGCACATAAAGAAACATTACCAGTACAGTAAAGGGTCTGTCTGAGCTTATCACCGTGGCCAGCATACTGCAGAGTTTATAAATGCAGCACTATCTCTCACACTTCCTCATCCATCACACCGCCAAGCACGGAGTCTCATATCACAATAACCGCACCTCGGTGGACATCGCGCACAATACGGAAACACTTCCCACATAGCCTCAAAGCAAAGACAACACACTTCCAACCACACACACACACACGGTGTACTGTGTTATCCGTGTTAAGTGCTTCAGCGCCCCACATAGCGGTAGTAAATGCTACACTCATGCTACTATGGTATAAATTATCTCACGTGCAAATAATGTCATGTCTTGCTAGTTTTACATCCTCAAATTGCATGCTATTTCAGAAAGCGGCCTCCCACTACATTCCAAAAGCCTAGTATGAAAAATTTCCCCTGACTTAAAACGAGTGATTGTTTTCCTCAGATGATCCCTTCCTTTCCTTCCATCATCTGCACGCCTCCGCTCTCTGAGTGAAGGCTACTCTACGTCACGTGTCTGTTTGACCTATCCTCAATTATTGTATTTCTGTAAATTGCCCACATTTCATTTCATAGATCACACCTTCTCCTTGGAAATCACACTCCTGCAGGCTAACAGTACTTAATGTCCTCTCGCCTATCTTCACCCAACTACATGAACTTACATAGTGCCCACTAATGATCACACCTAACTCGTATCAATCGACTCTATCTCAACACTGGAGGAAAGGCGTGGCATGATTTCATTAAGAGCACTGGACTCATCCTCAGCAGGGTAGGGAGCATATCAATGCAGTTACATTACAGTGAGAGAGTGGGTGCAGGGCATTGGAGGGCACAGTCCAAACAGGCACAGACTGTGCTGGCGCTGCCCCAGTATCTGCAGGGTATGCTTGCACTGTCCCTGTGTGTGAGGACTATGCTGCCAGCGCTCTAGTGTCTGCAGGGTACACTGGCAGGACCTCTGTATCAGCAGAATAGGTTGGCACTGCCCCTGTGTGTGCATGGTATTCGTGATCTGTTTCTCTGAACACAGGATACACAGGCGCTGTCCTAATATATGCAGGGCATGTGGCCCTGACCATGTATGTACATGCGATGCTGACAGGGTTCCTCTGTCCACAGGATACGCTGGTGCTGCCCCTGTAGCTGCAATGTATGCTGGCACTGTCCCTATATGTGCAGACTATGCCATTAGAGCTCCACTGTGTGCATGGCAGACTGGCATTGCCCAGGTATCCTCAAAGTTGGCTGACGTTCTCTCAAGCTGTGCAAGCTAACCCCTCCAGGGTCGTCTGTGCACAGGATATACTGGCACTGCTCCTGTAGCTGCAGGGTGTGCCAGCACTGTCCATATAAGTGAAAGCTATGCCAGCAGAATTCCTGTGTACACAGGATACACTGGCACTCTCAGTATATGCAGGCTGTGCAGACATTTCTACTTATTGCACATGGTACACAGGCGCTGCTTCTATAACTGAAGGGTATGCTGGAACTGCTCCTATACGTACAGACTGTGCCGGCAGCCCTCTGATGCGTGCAGGGTGCACAGGCACTGCCCCAGTATCCACAAGGTAGGCTGGCCCTGTTCCAATGTGTGCAAGCTATCCCCATAGGATTCCTCTGTGCACATGATACACTGGCGCTGTTTCAGTGTATTCAGGCCATGCCACCAGCATCCTTCTGTGCACAGGATACACTGACACTGCTCCTGTAGCTGTCGCCGCGCACAGCTCCTGGCAGCTTCCTTTTAGAATGAGTTTGCTTCCCCTTATATTGAGTCCTTCTTATCCCTTCTCCCTCTGCATCATGGCAAATCTTTCTGACTACTGTGAACTCCCAAACATCCTTCTCAAACTTCCTCACTCCTTTTTAGCCATGCCACCCAACTAACAAGCACACACGACCACTAGTCAGAAACACCACTTACTACTTCCCCTTTTCAAATCCATTTCGATCATTCTATCCCCGCTCCTCTTAAAATCTGTTCTTCTCATTCTATTCCTATTCCAAACTCTACTAAACACACAAGAAATCAAGAGCACAAACCTAACACAACTAATGCGCAAGAAAACGGGGAAAAAATTGTACTAACCCACTACCTACTAACCTTGCGTTCCGGAGTAATGTGCTACTCGCCGTAAAAGTGATTCAATGCCTCGCCTGGGGTTGTAAGTGCTATGTAAATACATTTACAATTGGGGAGATTTTCGAGCTAGCCTTTTATCTCCGGCACGGCCTTCTGGCCTGCGGTTCTGGCAGCTCTCACTCTCTACTGTATTAGATTGTTTACTCTGCTTGAGGAGCAAAGTGACTTTTCTCCACGTGTTTCCTCCTCTTGGGTGTGCCTCGTTGTTTTCAGCACATCCTGGCACTTCTTCCAGCTACTACTTCCCCCTGTATGGCATGATGTATGTCTTCTGCAGTGTGCAGCTTCTCATCCTGACCAGCCATCTGGAGGTGCAGCCCGTGTGCTAACCTGCCTGAGAGAGCCACACCTGACTTGCGACTTTAGGGGCTCCGTGCGCATGCATCCACTCCCGTGGCGTAAACCTGTGCGAAATTTCTGTTAAACTGGCATAATCCTATGTAATTTCGTTAATTTCACATTACGCTTGTTAAACAAAATTCTCGAAAGTGCACCATTGCACCACGTCACATAATTACTTGCTATCCGCGGCAAATGTTTAGCGAGAGCACACGGGAAGCACACAAATGACCATAACGCTAACGGGTGCTGTTTGTGGTGCTTGTTTTTTTGCGCTACCTTTTAGATTGAAATGTGTCCTGGTGTCTGAAATGCACACAAGAACGCATTTACATCAAGATATAGCACCAAATAAATTTGGTGTAATTTTCCTCAATTTTTCGGAAATTTCCCATAATTACACAAAAGCAAATGATGTAAACGTTGCATACCCGTACTCTGGCGCATTGTCCATGTAACTTGCAGATTAAGCCCATCAGTGGGACTCGGCGAAGGAATACACGGCTTTCCGTAGCACACTCACCGAGAGATCTATCATTGGTAATACTAGAGCTCAAATGATGCCCTGGGTATAGCTTGGGACAATGGTGGCTGACAGAAGACTTTCAGATGGTCCTGGGAGTTATCACTGCCCCCTGGAGTCTAATTCAGTACGAGAGGATGTGTTACAAATATTGTGTTCTGGTCATAGTCGTGGGTAGATGTTTCTGTCTTAATCATTGTGCTTTGTAGGTTTGATTTTTGTGTCCAAGAGTGAACACCGCAAAGCCTTACCATTACTTTGGATTTGCCGGCAAGCTCATTGCCAAGGGGATTGAAATACGTAAGTGCGCATGTTTTCTGCAGGTGTGTGTTGTGTTTTTGGTGGGGAGTGCTGGTTACTGTGATAGCCTAATACATGGCATATCTGGACCATCTTGGATG
The DNA here is from genome assembly GCA_963921515.1 of Calotriton arnoldi. Classification (NCBI taxonomy): domain Eukaryota; kingdom Metazoa; phylum Chordata; class Amphibia; order Caudata; family Salamandridae; genus Calotriton; species Calotriton arnoldi. The sequence goes on along the minus strand of CAWUFW010000413.1, from coordinate 444,561 downwards.
TCAATTAGGAGTTATGTCCAGTCCGTATTGCTGGATGTTATTGCATTACATCTCATGGTGGGAAGTGTTGCCAGGCACTGTAGGCCAGAATATAGTGTGGTTAATATCAATACGGCAAAAAATCGTAGCCTATCAAGGACCAAGATATCGAGAAGATAAGTATATAGGTGAGAAAGATTTAGGCCTTGATTACGAGTCTGGCAGTCCAAGTACCACCAGGCTGGTGGGGGCGGCAGTGGCGGTCTTCTCACTGCCCTATTACGACTAGGGCGAGTGGACCGCCATTGCACCGCCGCAGCCAACAGGGTTCAGAGATCCCTGGTGGCGGCGCAGCGGTTTTGAGGCTGCAATATGCTTGGCGGGACCACCGCGGTCCCTGGAGGTGCAGCAGCGGGGCAGTCCTGCACCGACAAACTCGTAATCAGGCCATACGTATTCTTAAATTAATGTGTATGCACTTGGAAGATAAAGATAATCAGGTACACATTAAGTTATGTACAATAAATCTAATAGTTCATTCATAAATATGTGCAAACAAGAACATTCACAAACAGGCAAACCGAGTAGGAGCAGTGTTGTGCTGAAGGAGTCACAGTCTGCTTCCACCGGCTGGGACACCAAGACGGCTCAGTCTTGGCAGGACTCTCATTTGTCCAATCCTAGCCCAGTCTCGCTCTGCATTAGTGATCCAGCCAGTTCATCTGAGAGAACAAAAATATAGAACTATGTGCAGATACTCTGGACAGATACAGGACCAAGAAAATGTGGACCTTTGCGAAAGAGGACCTTAGATTGAAAGGCTGTGGTTATGTGTGGAAAAACAGTGGGTTGTGGTAACACCGGTGCAAGGGACATGAGGACAGAACGAGGGGTTTTTAGCCAACCCTCTTCCTTCATTGGTTTGTGGTTGCGTCATTTACATTTTTCTTCCGCCCACTACAGCATATCATTTGGGGCAATGGGCCTCTTCAGCCATTGGCTAACTTCACAGTGATTGACAGCATTCTGGTCTTTCACGAGGAGCACATCCGCACACAAAATAGTTCCCCTCAGTCCCATGACTGTTAAAGCAATGCGTGCTTTTTTGAAATCCAAATATTTCTCCTTTTAGACATTATATTTTCTTTAGATGTTTCTTGGCCCAGCAATGAATTTTTCCCAAAATCATGACAAATAAAATAAATATTGACAGAGCCAAAATGTCAGCTAATCCCAGAACTATTGGCTTTGCCAATGATTGTTTTATATTGCATGACTCCAGGACGTCAATGACTTTGCAGTAAGAGGCAGAGAGACTCAGAGGAGCAGAGCGAGGGAGGGTAATGGAGGAGAAAGCTGAAGAGAAAGAAACAGGGCGAGAGAGAAAGTAACAGAGAGCATGAAAGGGAGAGACAGATAGTGCAGTCCTGTTTGCTTGTTCAGCTCGCATCTCTGGAAAGCGAGGTGTCGACAACAAGCCGTTTCCATGGCGAAAAACATGACTATAAAACAATTAATGAGAAGCAGAACAAGCCCTCCAACGCCCCCGGCTGTGTCATCGGAGATTGACTGCGTGAACGGAAACCTGGACAAGTTATCGGAGCCGCACGTGTTTCCCAGCCGTAGGAGCTTGGATAAGGGGCTGCACAGGGGCCAAGAGCCGCTGCGCCAACCGGACAACTAGGACAAGGCCTCGCCTCATACAGAGACCAGAACCCGGCCTAGGTACACAGGTTGCACGCTGTGGTCATCAGAGGCCTGGAGCGACCGGACAACTGGGACAAGGCCTCACCTCATACAGAGGCCAGAACCCGGCCTAGTGATGCAGGGTGCACGCTGTGGTCATCAGAGACACGGAGCAACCTGACAACTAGGACAAGGCCTCACCTCGTACATGGGCCAGAACCATGCTTGGTTGTGCAAGATGCACGCTGTGGTCATCAGAGGCCTGGAGCAACCGGACAACTAGGACAAGGCCTCACCTCATACAGAGGCCAGAACCCGGCCTAGTGATGCAGGATGCACGCTGTGGGCATCAGAGGCATGGAGCAACTGGACAACTAGGACAAGGCCTCACCTCATACAGAGGCCAGAACCCGGCCAGTTTGTGCAAGATGCACGCTGTGGTCATCAGAGGCATGGAGCAACCAGACAACTAGTACAAGGCCTCACCTCGTACAGAGGCCAGATCCGACCCGACCTAGTTACGCAGGATGCACGCTGTGGTCATCAGAGGCATGGAGCAACCAGACAACTAGGACAAGGCCTCACCTCGTACAGAGGCCAGACCCGACCTGGCCTAGTTACGCAGGATGCACGCTGTGGTCATCAGAGGCATGGAGCAACCAGACAACTCGGACAAGGCCTCACCTCGTACAGAGGCCAGACCCGACATAGTTACTCAGGATGCATGCTGTGGTCATCAGAGGCATGGAGCAACCAGATAACTAGGACAAGGCCTCACCTCGTACAGAGGCCAGACCCGACCTAGTTACTCAGGATGCATGCTGTGGTCATCAGAGGCATGGAGCAACCAGATAACTAGGACAAGGCCTCACCTCGTACAGAGGCCAGACCCGACCTAGTTACTCAGGATGCACGCTGTGGTCATCAGAGGCATGGAGCAACCAGATAACTAGGACAAGGCCTCACCTCGTACAGAGGCCAGACCCGACCTAGTTACTCAGGATGCATGCTGTGGTCATCAGAGGCATGGAGCAACCAGATAACTAGGACAAGGCCTCACCTCGTACAGAGGCCAGACCCGACCTAGTTACTCAGGATGCACGCTGTGGTCATCAGAGGCATGGAGCAACCAGATAACTAGGACAAGGCCTCACCTCGTACAGAGGCCAGACCCGACCTAGTTACTCAGGATGCATGCTGTGGTCATCAGAGGCATGGAGCAACCAGATAACTAGGACAAGGCCTCACCTCGTACAGAGGCCAAACCCGACCTAGTTACACAGGATGCACGCTGTGGTCATCAGAGGCATGGGAGGCGAAGCAGACTCGGACCTGATTAACGAACGTAAACTTACATTTTTATGTAAGTTTACTGTATTTTTTGGTATTCACAAACTAGAAGTTTTATTTTACTAATAGCAATTTTACGAATACAGAGATTCCCCAGTTGGGGTGGAGAGCTCCGCACAAGATAGGACAGGCCTATCTTTTTATGGGCAGAGTTCTCCGCCACAAGTGTGCAGTCTCCGAAGTCATAAAACTACCATTAGTAAAATGAAACTCGTTGTTTGTGAATACCAAAAAAAATAGTATGTGAATCTGGCTCTATGTGCTTAGTTGGAAAAAAAAGTAGGTGCTGGAGCCCAAAGTTTTGCTCAGAAGCCCACGGCTGGTGCGATAGAAGGTCAGGGTGCCGAGGACCAAGGCAGCGTAGCCCTTATTCCACCTCTCGCCTCTTCATCTGACTCTTGAAGGTTCTTTTTCATCCTTTTCTCCCTTTGTCACTCCTTTCCGTCTTCCTCTTGCTCCTTCTTTACCCTTTTTGTGTTCTTCGTTCTTGTTCTGGGTCAAAGTCTGATGAGGAAAAATAAGTGTCAGTCCCCTAAATTGAGTGTCAGTGGGCCCCACCTGCAAACACCGGCTCAGATTAAGCACTGGCACACTGGTCTACAGTGCGTTTTACATTCAGCCCTCAAGCTGCTCTTTTGAAAGTGTTTGTATGTATCGTTTGGGACTTGAATGTTGCATTGTATTTGTATTTATATAGTGCTTTCATACTCCTTGCGAAGCCCAAACCACTTTCTGGGTGATTCAATTTATATAGTGCTTCATGTCCCTGGTGAGGTCATGAAGCGCCTTGTTTGATCAGGATCCTGGGTGCCCTTCAGATTGCATGATTGACAGGATGTTGTTCGAGCCATAGACTACATGTCGATTGGAACTTGTAAAGTTTGACGACGTGTTGGGGACAAGCCACTTCGAATGTCGCGGTGTATATGCACAGAGTGTTGCACAGAGTGGGAGAAGAGTCAGTTGCACATGTAAGTACTTATCTTTGGGGGGCGGCGGTGAGGAGCTACGACATATATATGTCCAGTAGGATATGGAGTCTACCAGCCCAGTTTAGTGAGTACTATAGGAAGTCTGACCAGGAACAACGGAGATCCATCTGTTTGGAAGCGCGGTTAACCACCTGGGAGCATTAAATGTATTCCACCCACGAGTGACAGAAGATTAACAGTTAAGTCTGGGCGAAATTCTCAGAATTTTCTTTGTAGAAATAAGGCAAAATGCCCCAAAAATTATTTGAAATTATACGTTACTACGCAAAATGCTAGCTTTGGCATTTTGCATTATTTTTTAGAGTGAAATTAATCTGCCTTAAAAACTCCTTACTTCAAGCACTAGCCATCACTGAACCTAAAAAACCCAAGCTAACTCTGAATACTACCCATCCCAGAACCCTACTGCCCTTTATTTCCCTCAAACACTACACATCCCTGAACCCTAATGCCCTTTATTTCCCTCGCCCTACCCATCCCTGAACCCTAATGCCCTTCATTTCCCTCACACTACCCATCCCTGAATCTTAATACCCTTTATTTCCCTCGCCTTACCCATCCCTGAACCCTCACGCCTTTTATTTCCCTCACACTACCCATCCCTGAACCCTAATGCCCTTTATTTCCCTCACCCTACCCATCCCTGAACCCTAATACCCTTTATTTCCCTCAAAAACTACCCATTCATGAACCCTAATACCCTTTATTTCCCTCGCCCTACCCATCCCTGAACCCTCATGCCTTTTATTTCCCTCACACTACCCATCCCTGAACCCTAATACCCTTTATTTCCCTCGCCCTACCCATCCCTGAACCCTCACTCCTTTTATTTCCCTCGCCCTACCCATCCCTGAACCCTCACGCCTTTTATTTCCCTCACACTACCCAGCCCTGAACCCTAATACCCTTTATTTCCCTCGCCCTACCCATCCCTGACCACCTCACGCCTTTTATTTCCCTCACACTACCCATCCCTGAACCCTAATGCCTTTTATTTCCCTCACCCTACCCATCCCTGAACTCTAATGCCTTTTATTTCCCTCAGACACTATCCATCCCTGAACGCTAAAACTCCTTTCCACCCAAAAAAACCTAACCCTGTACCCCACTGCAAAAACAGTTTGCAATTTTCAAAAAAATCTGTTAATCTAAAAAAAAAAGTATTAAACATTAACATTAAATCATATTTAAATTAAGTAATATGCATATTTGTTTTTTTACCTTTGGCCACCTTAAATGTAATTAATAAAAATTAACCATTTCACTTCTAAATTGACTAAATTTAACATGAAATGAATTTTGAACTGTTTTGCAAAATGACATCTAAACCTTAATAATATGTCAATCAATCAATCAGGTATTTGTTAAGCGCGACTACTCACCCGTGAGGGTCTCAAGGCGCTGGGGAGGAGGGTGGGGTGCAGGTTCCAGGCCATCAAGGAGGAGGTCTATATGGTAGTACACATATGTGTGTGTGTGTATAAATATATACACTAATACATGGGTACTCAGAAACATTTGCCCAAGGGCCACAAAGTACGGTCTGTGGTGTGACCGAGGGCCGCACCGTTGAAAGCAGGATGGCGGTAGGGGGTCTGGGTGGGTCAGTGATTGTTTGAGGAGGTCTAAAAACATGTTAAATAAAGGGGCAAGCATTTATTTGCAGATTAATAAATGCTTGCCACATTTTTTCTGAATATTAGTGCTCCGCAACTAAATAGCAGCTGGTGCTGCTGTTCACCAGGGGGGCCGGATGTAAAGGTCAAGATGGCTGCAAGTGGCCCCTGGGCCATACTTTGAGTATCACTGCACTAATACATAGACACACATATACATATGTACATTTAAAATGTTAAAATTAGGCGACTAAAAACTATAAAAAATAAGTTAGCTGCAAAGTAACGGACTTCAAACTTAGTTGCGATGTAATGACTCTGGATGTAAATCCCTCAGTGTAATGACTCCTAAGGCAGCGCCTGTGAAGTGAAGGTGGCATACCGAGGCCAGTGTGTGAGGACAAGCTGTGGTCCTGGCACCAAAAGTCTGACTTAGACCATCTTCTATAAGGATGCCAGCGTGAGCGCCGCTCCGACAAAGAGCAGTCTCTGGCCTTGGCCCCCCACTGGGGGCCGGACTTTCTCAAAAGCAGCATGTGCTGCAACTGTGAGACCCTTAAAATGTATATAGCTCGTACAGCTACTCCCTGCATGGGAGGCATAGTTACACTCACTTGTATGCCTAGCACCCATATTGACTCTACTGGGTCTATTTATTGCCCACTTAAAGCTGTTACCCATCTTGTCCGTTTTATATGGATGAAAAGCTGAGCCACCTGGGCCAAAATTACACTCAACTGCCTGGAGAGATGCACAAATCAATAAAACAATTTTTAAGAAGATGAACTTTGCTCTTTGTGTTTGTGCGTGAGATGTAAAGAATTAGGGCACTTTCTGTTTGTGTCTATGCAGTTCTTTGAGAATGCATGTGCGGGCACGAGTGTGTATGCGGATGTGAATGTGTGTGGGAGCAATGGAGTCAAGAGGCACAATGACTGTGCTTGTGTGCTTTATATGAATATGTATGTAAGACACTGTGGCATAGTTTACATCTGGTGCTTTTACGTGGGGGGTTGGGGTTGTGTGTGACCGTGACAGAGACTAACAGTGTCTGTTCCTTTTTTAGGTCTCGCCTGAGCCAGCGCATGCGCTGGTCTGGCGAGACATTTAGAAGTGAGTTTCAGAAATGCGACCCCACTTTTTGTCCTGGCCTAGAGCATGCGAGAACGCGCACAGTAACGCGCGCATTCCTCGCATGCTCCAGGCCATCTGTCTTTCCTTTCCAACCCTCCTCCCCTCCCCCACCACAGAGCGCGTCTAGCAGCCGCGTCACTTTCACGGCCGCGCGTCACTTGCTCTCCCGCTCCTCCCCCACCACAGCGCGCGGCCAATGCTTGTTATAGTAGCATGGGAACCAAAGGTATCGCAGGTGTTGGTGCCCGCTGGGTATATGCACATAACATAATATAGGTGTAATCAGCATTCTCGTTTTGGAATCGGGGAACTCCATATTTCGTTAGTGATTACAACTAACTAGCACGAGCAGTGAGTTTTGAGCTGATTTAGTTGTGCTTCTCTGTAGATCTAAAGATGTTCGTCTTTTCCTCTAAATACTGTAGAGAGTCACTATTTACAAGCCGCTATTAGTCACTAACAAAATCGCTTTCGGAAACTCGCACTTACTAGTAAATAGACACGGCAGCACTGTACAGTTTCTGAAATTGTAAATTATTAGTTAAGCTTCCCTTGTTTTGCATACAGAGGGCTTGTCCCTTTCGTGGCGGGTAAATTCTTCTAGTAGTCTGGTGGGTTTACAGGGAAGGAAAGACAAAGCCCATTGTGTTATTTACACTTTGCCCGCCAATCAGTTGAAACCCAGCTTTCTGATTACCTCTTTGTGCCATCGGATATTGAAGTCGGAACTTCCGAAGTAAATAATAGAGGGACTCGGTTGTTTTGGGATCCCCTGTGAGGATTCTGAAGGTAAGTCCCATCCATGTTCGGAAACCTGTGTTTTAGTTGAATGGTTTTGGCATGTAGGTTAAGGTATCATGATGTTCAGCAGCAATTCGTGGGTTGCCACGAGGTTGTGACCTTGCGGCTAACGTTTAGGCAAGCCGCATTTAAGACTGGCCCCTTGTGTGTCTAGCCAGGGCCACCTTATTGTATATGATCACATTACTCGTTATGCATTTATACAGTTTGTTAGCGTTAACACGTGTCCTAGCGCTAGGTGGGAGAAAAAAGAAAAGACATTAACAAATTATCCCGCAAAACGCATAGGTAGCTACACAGGCATTCATTGATACCCCGCCCCATTGCATAAACGAGTCTTGTTGAACAATGAACTGAAAAATAAAGATTTCAGGGTTTTGCTGAATTGAGAGTAATTTCATTTTGGACCTGAGGGTTGAGCTTGTCTAATTTCAAGTTCGGGACTCCCCGTGGATATTCTGCCATCACTGTTTCAACGTGACAATTTTATGTCTCCTACATCTACTCTTTCATAGCTGCCAAGGTTTCAGATTTTTTACTTGTGACATTTTCATGATTTCAGTGTAATTATGAGTGACATTCAACGACTATGAGTGACACTTTCTCGCAAGCAAATTGCAGCAATGAAGACGACGGAAACGTATACATATCAGAAATTACACCCAGCACCAGAAATGGAAGGGCACTGGGATGTGAGAGAGGCCCCAGCGTGGTGTGTGAGCCAGCCTCACTGACGCTGAACTCAACTTTATGCAGACAGTGTCTGCAAAGCAGAGCTCAGTTCAGGCGCTTAACTCGCCAATTCTCGTGGCGCTTAACTCGTCCATCTTTACTTAACTCATCCATTCTCTCATCTGCTTGCTCACTCATTTGTTCATCAATATAACTCATGCATTGATCTGTTCATGCCCTTAGTAAACACTGCATGCACATAGTTATTCCTTGATCCATGCATTCTACTAACCATTCACTAATCTATCCAAGTAGCACTCATCCATTCACTCAGCCACAGTCATTCATCCATGTGCTCACCCACGTATCTCATCTCCTCGCAATAATTCATCCATCCATGAATATGCTCATCTGTTATCTATCCTCAACCATTAAAACATTCTTGCAACCATTCCACATCCCCCAAAGACACTCACATGCAGAAACTCGCAATCAATGAAAAAAATGATCACCCTTATTTTAGCTTGTTTTGAAGTGTTTATTGTTTAGTCACATAGCTGCCACGTTTTCATTTTTATGTGTAACATTTCCATTTCTGCAGTTTGCTTATGTGTGACATTTCAATACACTGTGTGTGAACACTTTGAGTGACACTTTATAATGTGTTGAATAAAGCAGTTTTGTCCAAGTCATAAGGTTAATTCCCCTTTGGTTCACCATAATTGCATAGAGAGTGCCTTGAAAGAAGGTACAGCACTCACTCACATACTTCATGCTTCTAACATTGTAGCCCTAAAAACGTATGATGTCTGTGAGGAGCTGGCCTGGTATATGATGTACACTTATGTAAGTGGACACCTGCACCAGTCAGACAATCCTTATGGTGATTTAGGAGGTCTTAGACAGCTTTCTATGGTTGTCTAAGTGGTAGCTGTGGAGAGCAACCTTCAGGCTTAGTCCAGAAGTAGAGTAAAGCAGCTTGTTTTACCAGAACACAATCTTATATGTATTGATCAAGTGAAAAAGAACCACACAAGGTATTTACAACAAGCATTGGCATAGCCAATAGGTCTCGCCTTTGGGACCTTATAAGTGTTTAGTTATCCAGCACAATATCCTTGGTGCAACAACATCAACTGTTGCATGGCTAAACACTTATAAGGACCCAAAGGCGAGACCTATTGGCTATGCCAATGCTTGTTATTAATTCTTCGTGTGCCACTTTGCTAATGGTCTCTTCCTCCGGGGACACTCCAGGCACGTTTATGACTCTGTTCTCTCAGGGGGTGTTCCATGTAACAATAATAACAGGTAATGTTGACCACTTACGTAGTACAACCTTCAGACTTAAATGCCACTCTCCGCGCACACCGCTATTGTGGGTCAACCCAAAGTACAACATGTAATCAACCTTAGAAGGAAACATTGAGTTAACCCTGACCAAGCAGAAACAAGAAACCTGCCAGACCTATTCAATGCTAGAGGTGGGCGAACCACTGAAAGCTCGAGCCAGGCGACGGGCTCAGGCTCAGCTCCCAGGGCCTCTTGGAATCTCGAGCCCAAAAAGAGCCGAGCTTCCATGTGCCTTTCTTATGTCAGCTTTCTGATTTTCACTTGCTCCTTATTTTCCGCTTGGGTGTTTTGTTCTCTTTTGCTGTGGGCCAAAGTCTGATCAGGAATAATAAGTAGCAACCCCCACCCCCAAAAAAAGAAGACTGGTGGTGGGCCCCACCTTCACCCACCGGCTCGATGGAAGCGCTGTCTGGGTCTCATTGTAAGTGTATTTGGTCCCCATCCTCTTTCGCATGTAAAGATGCGGCTGTCTGTCTGATCCCACGACAGACTCCAGGGTGGGTCTCGTGTAATGTGTGCCCCTCTATATTGGACTGCCCCAGCCTTCCTTCCGGTTTGTCAGCTTTTGGACTCCTCGGAGAGTGTTTGCTGAGCAGAGACCTGTCGCCAGGCCTCTCCTCTCCGATACCGCGCGCATCGCGAGGGGCGCGGAGCCACACGGGCCCTGCAAGCTTCCGTCACGGCCTGTTGTCCGGGCCCTTCCTGCACCTGCTGACACCGGGCCCTCCCCCTTCCTCCCTATTCAGGGGTTGCTATGCAGCTCTCTGGCTCCCTGCACAGGGCACAAAGCCCCGAGCGCTGTCGGATTGTGGCGAGGTCCCTCAGACGCGGCCTTGTGTCTGTCAAGGCTTTCAGGGCGCACAAAGCCGGTGCCCAAGTGCCTTTCACGGCCACACATGTTAGCTCATCGAAGGCCGCGTTCCTCGGTGACCCCTTCTAAGCCCCCGCCCCGGGCGCGGAAGAGAGTGCTGCCCCCGGGCCTCTGGGTGGCACTGGGAGCTTGTACCAAGTTCCTAAAACTAAAAGGGTCGTACCACTTCTTGGACGCCCGTGGCCCCTCCGGACTCTCTACAGCGCCATAAACAAAGCTGGTCATACTCTAAGGGTGGGGGCAGTGTTACCTCAGGGCCCTGCCTCAAATGTGAACACATTCCCAGCCGAGCACGACTTGCCCAGGATCAATCTGTCAGTATCCCTATCTGGACTTTAATTTGCATCCATCTGTGTCCAAGCCATGTATGTTAACATATGTGTCAATATACCCTATTCAAGTGGGAGACTCCCGATTTTTAAAGCTAAAATGGTTTTAATTTAGCTTTCCCCTGCCTAAAATTGACACCTGTTCAATGCAAGGCAGTGTAGAAAATTAATCACTCAAGTTATTTATTTTTCAAATTCTCAATTTTTCCTGCTTCCAGATGGTGGCCCATACATTCTAACTACTTGCTCAGCAGGGCCGTCTTAACAGCATTATAGGCACCCGGGCAAAGCAGTGCACTGGGCCCTGCCTACACAACCACTCACAGGAATAAAAATGTTTAACAGGAAATTAGTGTTAAATTCTGTTCTGCATGGGGCACCTATGCACGTGGAGTCCCCGGGCAACTGTTGCTCAGTCTTTACCATAGTATATCTGCAGTGTCTAATGTCTGTGCAAAATCTTGTACCTCTTTCATCTCTTACAAAGCGTACCTCCTTGGCACTTCTCGTGTGCCACTGTGACAACAAGAGTGTTGGGTGGAAGTTCTTGGGCAAACAGCTGCAGTAGATTCCTGATACTAACACTCCATTCCATCGTTTTTTTTGCTTCTCTGTTCCACTATTAAACAAGACCAACCATATGCAAATCAGACTTGACTCCGTTATAAAAGTAACAGTCCAGCTCCTACTGGACTAACCTGAGACCGCCTCACCACTTGTGCAACTCTAGTCCCTTTGAGGAGAAAGCTGAAAGTCCACAACTACAACTTAGGGGATTTTTTCCACTGCACTGACAGGACTCAAAAGCCATAATGAAAATGCTTGTTCCGCTCCCAAGTAGTCCAATACAAAACCTGTAAGCTGTGATTGTGCTTTGGAGCCACTTTACGCATGCACTGCTTCGTACAAGTGCCCCATTCAAAACGAGCCTTAAAGTTGCTGCAGGAACACACAGATATACATATATTTACTATTGAGGTACCGCACCCCTTTAATAACATGTAAACCCTGGGCACATGAAAATACCTAAGCAACTTATTATCATGTGAACAATCGTGGTACGATCATGTATCTGGCCTGTCTACTGTCTTGGGCATATTCCAGGCACTTTTAAGTATCTTTCTAATTTATAATCGCCTGAATATTCGAGGCCCTTTTCATGTTTATCATTATATGCATGTTCTAGCCACCTTGGTGTACCTCCCTATTTACCATCATGTAATATTCTAGAAACTTTCATAACCAGCTTATTTACTGTCACGCTAGGCACTGTCATGCACCTCTCTGTTTATCATCAGTTGCGTGAACTATACATTTTAACGTACCTGCCCCATGTATTATCACATGAATATTCCAGGCACTTTCATCCGACTAGCCTTTTTATTATAACGAAAATATTTTTTCCCTTTTGGGTCGTGGCCTATTAGTAATGATGCATGTATTCTCTGCACCTTCATGTATGTGCTCCATTCATTGTCTTCAGGGCTTTTGCCATTTTCATGAGCATTAGTTAGAAATTTGCAAACTGATGTCTATCACCAGCCCACCCCTTGCAAACCTCAAACACAAAGAGCATCAGGATAAACATATTTATTTGAAAAGTTTTATAAAGCGCGAACAAGACCCAGACGGGTATCAGAGCGCTGTACAAAATAACTAACGTTGACATGAGGAAACAGCATGAGTACAATACAATAAGGAGACATAAGTGGTACCTGAAACATAAAAAGTAAATCGGGGTGCAAGGGGAAGACGAAGTAGCAACTGATCAACAGGTAACAGCCCTACTAGTAGGCGATATATATTACATCTCTGTCTCCTTCTCAGTTTAGAAGCTGATTAGTGACAATCGGGGCAAGGGCTGCTACTACTTGCTTGGCCTTTTTTAGGCCTGGCATTATCCGAGACATTTTAATTTTACAAAAATTCTAAGTATAATATACTTACAGGGGCTTTCAGACAGCCCTCTTCATCCTTGTGTTTGTTGTCGTGTCATTCACGTTTCTTCTGCCCGCCACAGCATAAAGCATAGAGCAGTGGGTCACCCAGCTTCAGCCATTGGCTAACTTCACTGTGAGTGACGGTACTCTTTCCTTTTAAAAGGGGCACATCCTCACAGAAAGTAGTGCCAGGGTCTACTAAGGCAATGCTTTTTTTTAGACCAAAACATATTTTTGCTTTACACAATTTTATTAGATTGAGTGTCCAACACCTTCCCTAACTGCATTTTGCAAAAAATCATGCCAAAACAAAAAAATATATATAATAATAAAAGACTGGCAAATACAAAAGGCTGATGGCCAAAGCCAGTCCTATTGTTAATTCTGGCACTGCACTTGCTACCCCTGGTCTCAGTTGTCACAAAAGCTGTGCAGGATAAGACGCAAAGGGGCTCCAAGCTCGCCATTTTATTTTCTAAAGGTTTCATTTCATGCCCTTTCATCAGCCCATCAGAAGCATAAAGGCGGTGGAGGGGCCAAGTCTTGGGCAGCGGGTCAGCCCTTCCATGTCATCGAGTGTCAAAGGGCAGATGATGTCATGGATGAAATCCGTGGCATTTTGATTATTTGTCGAACATGCATCACAGTACTGGTCTTGAGTACAAACTATGAAGTTTGCGCCTCAAGCAATTTTCAGGGTCATTTATGGACCTCCCTTTCGCTGCCACTCTTTCAGTCGCAGCTGCTACCTCTCACCCTAGTGGTGCGTTGCTGGTGGGGGGGGAGGGGGGAGAGGCAGGCAAGGGGAGGGGGGTAGGATTGGGTAAAAAAAAAAAAAAATCACTTACCTCCCGGCCGGCTGGCTGGCCGGCTGCCGCCGCCTCTCCTGCGTCCTCTTCCTTCTTCGGAGAAACAGGAAGCGCCAGGGCTCCCACGCTCCCCGCAGCCAACCACAATGATTCAATGCAGCATTGTGATTGGTCTGAGCGCTGTTACACGGCGCTCAGCCAGGTGCTGGAGGGGTGGGCATGTTCTCCATGCAGGCTGTAATGCAGCCTGCTTGGAGAACAGGGAAAGTGCGCATGACTGTTTTGGGTGGCCCGAGAAGGCCGACCAAACAGACATTGCGCACAGGAGTGTTCAACCACTCCTCCCCTGCTCTTCAACCCTGCCCCCTCACGCCAGCTGCCGCAGCAGGAGAACAAAATAAAATGATAATAACATTACATTATCATCATTTTGTTTTTTCCTTTCTTTTGCTGCATCAAGGCAGTGGGGCGACTCAAGGCGGAGGAGCCGCCATCTTTGTAGGTCCAACTAGTAGCATTTAAAGCAAATACTTCGCCAAACTAGTATTCTATGTTTAATACCAGTTACTTTAATGGCTTCATGCAAGTGCTACTGAAAACTGACCCCTTTGCTAAACTTTCACAAATTAAGAATGAAACTTACATAATCCCTATTATGGAGGTGCCAAGACTTGAGACCCGGGGCGCTGCAGCAGGGCTGGGATGGTCGCATAGAGCAGAAAGTCCAGTTTTCGGACAGTTCACTCAGAGTTCAGTACCTCGTGCAGCTGGACAGGCCTTGTACCTGCAGGGTGCGCGCGCCCGAGGGCAGGCCCCCACCTCCCTGGGCAACTAGGTGTGAAAATGTGCAGAGGTAATAAAATATAGGAATACTGAGGTGACGGGAGGGCCACCCTTGCCTCGCAGAGGCCTCTGCTGATATCTCAGAATGTCATCTTGGGGTCAGGTCAGCGGGAGGTCAGCGGCACCTGGGCAAGGCCTACCTGGTCCAGCAGCCGCAGGCTGGCCTGGCCTCGCCCATAGAGAGCAGTGCAGCAGGACAAGGGCTCCTTGGAAGATGATTACAAAGCCTGCTAATTAGATGTGCTGGTGTGCATCGGAGGCACTTCATACGTCAGGCAATGCAGGAGAAAGAGATCACAGTACAGGACTTCCAACCCCACAGTTATGAGGGAAAGAGGGAGGGACCCGGAGATTTATAGGACATTCAATTCAGTCTCATCTTTGAGGGATAGGACAGGGTCCAAGACAGAGATTATTGTGCCTTCCGTTCAGCTTCATCTGATGGAGGAAAGGCCGGGGTTGGAGGGTGAGATTACACTGCATTCTGATAAAGTCCACCTTTATGAAGGACAGGCCTGGGTCAGACTTGACTTTATAAAGCCCTCCAGTCTCACCTTTATGAGGGAAAGGACAGTGTTCCTGATGCAATTATGGGCGACAGAGTGCTGAAACCTTTCAAACACTCACCCCCAGTCACAGATCAGGGTTTAATCCATCGTTCTTTTGCTCACCATACCACCCCAGTTCAGACCCAGCCATATACAAATCAGTCTGACCCTGTGCCTCATGGGAATAGTCCAGCCTGAACTGCCAAGCCAGGTCCTCCCTGGACCGGAAACAAGCATCCTTGGACCAGCTTCGGAGTATGTTGTGTTGCTATGTTTGCCCTAAGTTGGCAGGGTATGCGCAGACGTGGATCCCTTGCTCACTGTGCCACCGGATTCAAGCTAGCCTGGCTGATGAGGGATGATACCCTGAAACCGGTCCTAGAATGAGTGTTTGAAAAGTTTCAGCACTCCGTCCATCATCTTGTTGTGTTGCTGCATTCTATTCAGTCTCACCTTTCTGAGAAAGGCCGAGGTTAAAGACTGAGGTTAGAGTGCATTCTTTTCAGTCTAAGACTGAGGTTGCAGTGCATTCTATTCAGTCTAAGACTGAGGTTACAGTGCATTCTACTCAGTCTCCTCGGAATGAGGGAAAGGCCAGGGCTAGAGATTGAGATTAGTATATAGTCCATTCACTCTCTTTTTTTGTCCTCATATAACATCAATAGGCGTATAGGGGCTCAGTACGGCAGATCAAGCAGGCGACTCCGATCTCTTCTTCCTTAGAAGATTGGGGACAAGAGTATCATCCATGTTACACTCTCAGCCAGCTCCACAGCCACTTTAGCTGTTTATCCAGGGTGGAGTTCCTCCTCCCAGGGATTTAGCTACTGATATCTTAATCATATGACCGGTTTCTCATTTGTCCAACTATCTCCCCTCTTCGTGTTCTTTAGATTCCATTTCCCAATTATCCCATATCTCCCAAATATTTGCTCTTTTTTCCAAAGAACTCTTATGATCTAAGGATGTTATCCTCCCAATTGATAGTACCCATTCACTTTTTGTTGGAGGAGTAGGCAATACCCATTTTATGCATATCTCCCTTCTTGCCAGCAACATTAGCACAAACAATAAAGATTTTTGTTTCTTAAATAACTTCACTGATTTGTGACTTACCTCTTCAACCCCAAATATTACCATTGCTAGGCTTCCCTTAATGTCTTTATCTATAATCTCGTTGACCATCTTACCCACATCGTGCCAGAAGGTCACTATCAGAGGGCACTGCCAAAACATATGGATATCGTCGGCCTTCTCTTCTCCGCATTTGGGGCATTTTCTCGCCTCTTGTCTCCCCAACTTGGACAGCTTCTTCGGTGTCCAGTATGCCCTGTGTACTGTGAAGAGATGATTTTTTCTGAGGGGTGCAGACTTTATATGGTTGACCAAAAGGCAGTCATCGATACTTGCCATAAATCTTCCGTTTGTAGGCTTTGCAGGTCCCTCTTCCAGATCTCTCCCAGCATAGAGTAGGGTTCTGCCCCCGCCTCTATCAGCATCCAATACCATTTTGCCACTTCTTTCTTTTGAGGGGGTCTTAGTTGCAGAAGTCCATTCACTCTTGTCTTACTGAAGGAAAGGCCAGGGTTAGAGACTGACATATACATCTGCTGATTCAAAGCAAAATTTTGGGGTATACCATCCCTTGATGCCCAAAATACTCCACAAATCTGTGTGTCAGAAATAACTTGTACTTATATGGAGACCCTATAGGTATAAATGTATCCCCCTATGTTTCAGTCTTCAGGCCTTGCAGTAGAGCTGTTCCCTACGGTCTGAGGGCAGCTACCATGTACAGTAATGCCTCACAGTGCAGCTGTCACAGAAAATGTACTGAGCTGGGACAGCGCCTTGAATACACCCTGACAGTGCAGCCTTCTTTGACAGGCCCAAGTGGTTGAGTCGGTAGATATGATGCCTAATTTAATCGATGGGTTGGGATTCACCATCTGTAAAGGGCCTCTGTACCCAGAGAGTATACACAAGAATGTACTCGTGAGTGGACAACACCAATGGAGCAACTGGATAACTTTCCTTTATAGTGAATGACATGAAAATAAAGGCGACAATACTTCTTAACGTGTTATCCGAATTTTGTCTTTTACTGTTTAGAATGCCGGTCAAGGACTACACCTGAGTGCAGTCGTCATTGACAAGTACACAAGTTTGAGTGCAGCATGGGGGTGCAGTCCTCATTGAGTGGTACCCCACATGTACACTAGGATGAGGGCGCAGTTGTCAACAACCGGTATGCCAACTGTATATGAGCGTCCGAGTGCAGCCCAAGAGTGCAGTTGTCATTGACAAGTATCACCTGCATGAGAGCAGTGCTAGGATTGGTGGGAGCGGCTTCACTCGTAGCTCCACAGTGGTCTGAAGGCTTTGACTTGCTTTAACACAGCTGGGTTAGAGATGTTTAAAGTGCGCTTGTGTGGCTGTCTCTCGCAAGATGGCCGGCCAAAGAGACATGCGCACTTTAAACATTGCACAGCCAGGCCACCCTCCTCCCTGCTGCTGCCACTCATCAGCGTCCCCGTCCCTGTCCTGATGCTCTGTTCAGGACGGGCCATGAAAAATAAACTGGTAATAAATTACCATTTTATTTTTCATCTCTGGGGCTTTTAAGGGGGAGGGGGGTTAAGTGGGGCGACGCTCCTCCGCTCCAATGGAGGAGCCGCCCCTGCAGCAGTACAGTAGTCTGAGTGCAGTACGAGAGTGCAGTCATCATTGATATGCAGGGCGGCTTTAGTGCTGGTGGTGCCTGGTGCGATAATCTTTTTGGCACCCCTCCCCCCCCCCCATGAACTCCTCCACAAAATCCCTTGCTACCCCCTCCAATATCTCTCCATAGCTCTTCTCCGACATATATTTAATTTTTTTATAGAGCTTTTCATAGTCAGGACCATTGGAATTATGCTATTGTGCAGCCATGACGTTTTTCGCATAATTGTAGATGTTCCGCATTTGCCACATATTCATCATCTGCTACATAACGTGCAGATTTTAATAAAAACATTGTTTCAGGCTCAAACGGTTCAAAAGTTACAAAAAAATTCAGCGGCACGATGCTGCACAGTGGAAGTCCCTTTGCAAAGGTTGACTGGTCACCTTTCATTTGGTTATTACTGTATTTTGGGTGTGAAACTGGTATTAACTGGGTGCAGCCAATGCCTGGACAGTGTTAACAAGTGTAAAAATGGCAAAATAATGAAATAATACTATCACAAAATGTGTCACATTATGCCGAATAATTAGCATTTTCTCGCCGCATAATTTACTCTACCTGGCTGCATAATTGGGCCCTCTGCTGCTGCATAATTCCAGTGGCCCTGTCAGTGGTTAATTTGTAAAAATAAATACGTGCCGGGGCTCTCATCAGGCGGCAGCTTGCACTAGCCCATTTCTCCTGTTAGCGCCGCCTAAAACAGAACCAATTACTAACCATGGAAGTGGGGAGAGGATGTGGCCTAATGACCAGAGCTGCCGACTTCGGAGCTGGGGAACCATGTTCGCGTTTCGGCTTTGGCTCAACATCCTGTGATTCTGGGCAAATCACTTAATCTCCCCGTAAATGAATGTGTTTTTAACCGGTGCTCATGAAAAGCACTGGTGCTGAGCACCGGAAACCACTGGCTCAAATTAAGCACGGGGGCCCTGTTCATAGTCCACTCATACTCAATCCTGTGATCTACGTGCTACACGTTGTTTGCAGCAGGTACATTAATCCTCTGCGCTACTTTAGGATGAGCCAAAACTGCCACTAGACAAAACTCTGATCTCTCTTCAGCAGGAACATTAATCACTAGAGTTATCTTGACGCTTTTATTGTTGCCTGAAAACTGCTGGACACACAAGTAACTGAAGCACATGCTTTTAATCGAAGTTATTTTTAAACGCAAAATTCCTTTGGTATGTGCAGCATTTCTAATCTCCAAGAGCCATTTCCCACTTGATTTACAGAGATTCACCTCCCAGGCCGAGGGATATGTTCTATGCGCGCCTTCATTTACGTGTAAAAAATAAAACAAGTATTGGCAAGGCCAAAGTTAGAAGCTGGCCACGTCATAGCGCTTTTTTTCTTAAGGCAGGTGGGGTGGCAACACAGACTGCAGGAGGGTGGGAGGAAAGAAGCAACACAGACAGCAGGCCACCTCTGGCAGCATCATAGTGCTTTTTTTCTAACTTTTAGCCATGCTGCTCTACAACATGACTAAAAGTCATTGTAGAAGTGCGCATCTACAAAATGATGCAGTGGTTTATTTTCTTTTTTCAATTTTACTGAACCAACTTGGAGTGGCAAAAAAAACGTGCAAATCTGGTTTTTATTTTGGAAGTGTTTGAGGGGAAGCAACACTGGCGGGCACGCATGCAAGCCATACAGAGGTCCAATGGAGGCTCAAGCAACACAGTGGGCCAGAAGCAACATGGAGGGAAGAAGCAACAAGTAGGACACGTTGGAGTAACAAACGGGCGAGAAAGAGATGAATATGGATAGTGGAGGGCGAGGAAAAAAGCAAAGGGCAAGAGAGAGCATTTAGAGCAGTAGAAATACACAGGCGAGAAAGCATCATGGGCGGTGTGAGCACACGTGGGCAAGAACAAAGGGTGGAGGGGGAGAAGCACATGGACAAGAGAGAGGGTGACCGAAGCACACTGGGGAAACAGCTGGAAAACACATGCACTTGTGTAGAGTGCTTAGACAAAGAGAAAAAGATGTGCCTGAAAAGAGAGCAGTGTAAGCACACAGTAATGCGTCCATGCTCCTGGGGAGGGACAAACACAAGAAGAGGAAAGAAAGCCCCTACATGCTAACGAATAAGGAGCAAGAAAATTAGAGTGAAAATGAGGCCAACCAGTAGTAAGCAATGGGCGGACTCTAAGCCTCTGCTACAGATGGCTAATCAGGGGATTTGTGGACTGTTGCTGTTCTGATGTGAACCTGTGTACCATGCAGTGATCCACCTCACATTCATACAAAGTTTATGGGCTGTCTGTCCCCCATTCTCCTACCACCTGCAAGGTTAGCCAGGTCCACCAACCCTCTCTGTGAAGCTCCCTATCCTCTTTGGCTGTACTGCTTACCACAACTTTCCTTGTGGTTCTCCCCGGCATGTCTTACCTAGTTACCAGGGAGGTCTGCAAGAATTTGCTGATCTTCAAGTTCTCCTGTCCCAAGATGTCCTATCTGTGTGACATCTTTGAGCAGTAAATCATCTGATGGAGGTGGGCTAGTAGGTTTTTTGCCGTGCCTCAGGCAAATCATGTGAAATTGGAAAACTATGCGGGTGGTACTAGAATATTGTTAGAAGAAATATCACTTGAAATAAATATTATATCCTAAATATTAAAAATATCACCCTGTTGTTGATTATAATAGAAAATCTCAGAGACCCAAAGGCAGTGTGTGCACTATAATTAATCAAATGCACAAATGACAGTCGGCTCAGTAATGCATGCATTCTTAAACCTTCCGCTCCACTCAATTACAGAGTGAAGTATGCCGCATAATGTATGCTACCAGTTTGTATAATACTGCTATGCTTTTAGCTTCACAGCCACCACAAAGAGCTAGGCTTTGGGACCCATTCAGCTTCAAAGATTCTCGAGATTGGTATGTTGATTGATTATGGGGTGAATGATCACATACTAAGGTGAAAGGTGCTTAATTTGTGCCAGTGCTTGCAGATGGCAAGAACAGCACTCCTCTTTGGGGACAAGGACTAACAAACTCTCCCACTTTCTCCCACTTCCACAAGCAATTCACACAACCCCAAAAGGACAACACATGCATCACACACTCAAAAGTGAAGCCCATCTCTCCAACACGTCCCACACTACCTGCCCAAACCAATATGACCAAGTTCCAGGCTGAAGAAAGCACCTGGTCTGCACCCAGTACCATGCCATCTGGAAACTGCACAAGAAAAAGTTAGGGATGTCTGCCGAACACAATAATGACATCTTCTGATAGATTCATACAAAACAATTATTGACACAACACAACAGTCAAGGACTAGAGCATCCCAACAATACAACACCACAACACCATGTAAGGGAGTATTCACCTGGAACACAGTAGAGCTACATCAAACACTGCCATTGCGAGACAACGACAGAGTCCATTATACAGAAGCTGACATAAAAGCACCACTAATCAATAAGAAAAGTACTCTTTCCTCTTCCCATACACCTGTCAAATCTTCCAATTTGTATAGAATGACGACCCGTGTGAAACTTGTGACTACCACACACAACACTCAGGTGAAACGTATGGCTATCACCCACAACACCACAGGTTACTACACTTCGCACATTTTAACTCCATGGGGTACTCCCTCTTTCCACCCCTCTTGAAATTGAACTTCTCTTCTCCCACATGCATCTTCTCATGACCTGTACTACACTTCCACAACTTCATAAACCATGGATTCTTCCTGCATATAATCCTCTACCGAAAGCAAGCCGCCTCTTCCAGAGGTCAAACCAACACCCATTCAAGTGTACTACACTTGTATCTCTTGCGAAGGGGTAGTAGTCTTCCACACATCAGCAACACTTGGATACTCACTACCAGCACGTATCTATACAAAAACACACAGATGAGTACTACATCCTCTAACTGAAGTGACTAACTGGAATGCATATGTATTTGAAAGAAACTGCTCACACAGTATTCCCAGAACAACTTACAGGTGTAAAATACATAACCAGTTTTGCAGAAGTAAGCATTCAGCACACCACAACCATTAACATAAACTGCAATTCCCAAACAACAGAAGTTAAATTACTCTGAAACGTATTAACCTGACGCATGCATAATTAATAACCAGTATATGGTGCATGTCAATACGCAAGATTCACCAACCAAACTGGTTCTCAACCTAATGAACCTCAAAGTTAGTGAGAAATAAGGCATAATTATATGGAGAGCTCTCAGAATAATACACGCTCCATGAATGACAAATAACCTTGCTGATTAATTAACTGAATATCATATTTGAACATTGCAAATGAACAAATGCCAGGCTGTTGGTGTTTTGATGTCCCATAACTTCAGGACACAATGTACCCGTGAACAGCACAGGCTCATTTCTACCTCCAATGTCCTTAGAGATAGCCCTGCTTCTCTTTTAAATTAACCCAGAGGCTTTGGGTATTCTTTCTTCAGCATCTCCAGACCTGTCCCACTCAGACATCAGCGTGTTACCCTTCTTCATGACACCCAGGCCAAGAATATAAGACATAGGTGAGACTGCCTTAAGAGCATGTTGTCCTGCTATGCACCCAAACACCACACCTCTTCTTCTAGTGCTGTCTTACTTGTGCCAGAGAGGAAAGTCCCCATTTACCTGGTGCTGCACTTTGTCACAAGACCTTTGTCTATCGCCTTGACCACAGCGCTAGCATAAGCTGTGTCATGTCCACTGGTTACTGCGCTTGGGTGGCTCAAAATATGCGGAATGGCTTTCACCAGCACTCTTGGAGACCTCGCGCTGTCCTCCTCAAAGTGTATGCGCTTACCAGGGTTTACGCTTGTCAAGCGGCGCATTCCACTCTAGCGATGCAGGGATAGCTTGTGCCTCTGACAGAGCAGTGAACAGCTCATGAGAGCCATATGAGCCCAGCCCGCATGATTCTTGAATTCAGTATGCAGACGATCTCATGATCCTGACAGGAAACATAGAACAGGCATTTCCAGAGATCTGCAATCAGTTGGAGAATTTTGGGAAGATTGCTGGATACTCTGTAAATCAGCAGAAGACCGAGCTGATGTTATGGAATTCTCTTTATAAAAACATGCTTGAAAAACAACAAATAAGATACCTCGGGATTCAAATTACCAAGAACATGGATAAAATTGCTCAATTAAATTTTGATAAGACCATGGTTAGTGTACGACAACAGTTACAGGTATGGGAGCTTTTACCTCTTTCTATCATAGGGAGATCCAATTTGTTAAAAATGTCTATCTTGCCTAAGTTTACCTTTCTCTTTGATACCATTCCCTTAGAATTTTCTAAAAATTGGTTTAAGAAAGCGCAAGGGCTATTTTCCTCATTTATATGGGGTAGGAAGAACCCTAGAATCTCTCAAAAAAAATTAAGGAGGAAAAAACCCAATGGCGGTATAGCTACACCTGACCTATACTTTTATTATTGCGCTTTCCATTTTAAAAACTCACGACAACTCTTAAATGATGGTCAGGTTCACCAACCTCTATTTAAAGCCCTAACAAAGGCACATAACACACATGCTGACTTTTTTCTTTTAAAGTTTGGCCACCCCAAATTTTTCAAGAAAGTTAGATTGAAGATATTGAGAGCCGCTATTAGAGTTTGGATACAACTGAGGACATTATTTGATATACCCTATTACAATCAAGAAACACCAATCTGGGACTCCCCGGGTACACCGAGTTGTTTGCAAGATGCCCTGGCTCTCCCGTTACGCAGAGCAGGGATAGCAAGATGGGGAGAACTAATAGTGGAAAAAGAATTAATTCCATGGCAATGTCTATCTGCTTTAACAAATAATGCAGTATCAAGATTTAAATATCTGCAACTTCTTGGTTGGACAAAATCACTAAGTAAAGAACTAGCCGGGGATGGAGATTCAATAAAAACAATCCGTGCAAGACCAACACATAAAGAAGTAGCAGTATGGTATTGGAAAATGATCGAGACTGGAGATAAAAGCTCGAATGTATTCACGGAGAGCTGGAAGAAGGACATGCCGGATGAAGACACCGAGATTCTCGGGCAAGTATCTATGTCTACCCTTTGGTCATATGTGAAAGCTGCCCCGTTAAAAAGAAATCATCTTTTCACTCTTCATAAAGCTTATTGGACGCCTCTGAAGCTGTCTAAGTTGGGGAGTCGAGCGACACGGAAGTGCCCGAAATGTGACGACATCAATGTAAATGAGGTGCATATGTTTTGGCAATGTCCTTCGATCGAGCTCTTCTGGGTACACGTGAGTAACAGCATCTCTGAAATTCTGGGGAGAAAGGTTGGGTTAACAGCATCGACAGTTATTTTTGGGGTAATTTCAAGTGAGATGGATAATACTGTTTTTTCAAGAAACCAGAGGGCATTACTTTTTGTCTTAATCCTCTTGGCACGCAGGGAGATCTGCATTAAGTGGATCTCATCTGTTTCACCTACTAAACTAGAATGGATAAGCTCGGTACAACGTATTTCAACCCTTGATCGAGCAAGTAGTAGGGCCAAAAAAACAAAGTTCTGGGATCTTTGGGAAAGCTGGTTCACAATTTTCGCTTTTAATTAGTTTGGTTAAAATTGTTGTTTTATTATAGCGGGTAAATTCAGTTGGAGTTACCCCTTATGGGAATATGCTTTTCATTTTCTTTTTAAACTAACTCTGGGTGCAGATATATCCGGCTTTTGCTAGTTTTATACTTTTCCTGGTGGTCCAATGATTATGAACTTGCTTGTGTGGCCGAGTTGTTGGGAAACTAGCTAAGGCTAGGGGAACGGCCCAATAAAGAAGAAGAGGGGCCTTGGTAACTTCCGATAAGCCTTGTTGAAAAGGGGAGAAGGGGGAAGTGCCCGGGGTTTAAACTCTCCCATCCTTCAATGAGAAGCGACCGGGCCTCCTATCTTCCTAAATTTTTCATGGTTACACTGGGCTGTGATATATCGGACTGACCAGCTCTACATTCTTGAATTTCGAGCATGTTTTGTAGAATGAGGACTAAAAAAAAAAAAAAATGATTCTTGAATTCAAATGGAGCGATGTACAGACGTTGCCGTACACTAACACCAAGCCTGCACACAGGAACCGCCAAAGGCATAGACAAGCTTGTGCCATAATCATCCGAAATAAAAAATCATACTGCGGACTCTCCAGCGCTTCTCCTTATGTCACAGTCACCATTGATTGTATCACCGCCTAAAGCTCTATGCAGTGCTCCTCCACTAAGGCGGAGGAGCGTCGCCCCACTGCTCAAATAAGTATCGTTATTATCATTTTATTTTTCCTCTTGAAGTCTGTTGCTCTCGGGGCGGGGCTGGCCAGAGCAGGGAGAGGAGTGGTTTGCACTCCTTAAGTGCTCCTGACTGAGCAGTCCTGCGTACTTTGCATCTTCCCCACCAGGCTTGCTTTACACAGCCTGGTGAGGAACATGCAAAGCCTCCCAGTCCCCGTCTGAGCGCCGTGGTTCGGTGCTCAGACCAATCACAACTCTGCATTGCAGCGTTGTGATTGGCTATGGGAAGCCTGGGAGCTCGGGTGCTTCCTGCTGCAGGCGGAGACAGGAAGAAGAGGACGGGGGAGAGGCGGCGGCCGGCCGGACCAGGTGTTTTTTTTCATTTCCTTCCCACTCCCATCCCCCGCCCCACCACTCCTGATTGGTAGCAGCCACTATGGCTCCATGGGTCATTTCAGAGTTATGTTTAATGTGAAGGAGCTTTCCTGTCTCACCCCACTTTCTCCTACAGCGCTGTCCATATACCTCTCTGCCCAAAGCATTGTCATTAACTTAGGACTATTTAATGGGTCCCATCCCTTCAGTGTATATTTATCCTCAGCTGGCAACTTGTCACACTTTGCTCATCCTCCTTGCTGGGCTCCTCCTGCCAAGTTGCCAGAGCTGACACTACTTGCCAGTGGATTTGAGGGTGGACGGCTCCAAAGTAGTCCTCCATGGTCACTGGACCATCTTTCTTCTCATGGCAGGCCTCATCCTCTGCCAGAAATGGCTCCCAGCGGTCACCAGAGTCTTGCTCCATTTTCATAGAGGTCCTTAATAATCTGTTACCAAAATGTTGAAGTTTGAGCGAAGGGCCTCCATACAGTTGTCCGAAGCCACTCGGGTAGAAGGCGACTTCTTTATTTCAAGTTAGACCGTCAGGTTACAGCAACAGCAGGTAGGTTCAGTCGGGCTGCATCCACCCTCCAATGTCTCTCTCCTAGCTTCCACTCCTCACACACACCGATATTCCATTACATCATTTACTCTCAGCATTTCAGACACCAACTCAGACCTCTAGGGAATGGGGGCACACAGGATATTGCATATGTGAGACTAGATACATATCTCATAAAAGCAGACAGTGGAGAGGAATTCTCTTAGGATCTCTATATAATCTTTGCCATTTTTGTGCTGTCCACTATCATAATATGTGCCTGTGCTAAATCCTTAGTAATTACCTCAATAATCCTTTTTCAATATGTCTAACACTGGCACGGTGTATAGCAAAGAATTGGAACCAGCACTATCTACAAATTCCTGGCTCAGTCTCTGGCAGGTCTGTTGAATGTGTTAATAGTAACCTAATTTATATAGGTGTAGCCTTTGGGTGGATCAATGAGATTTCTGTCTGTTGCCTCCACTTCACGAGATTCTTCGATATAGCCACAAGTCATGGGGGTCAAGAGAAATATACCGGGTGTTAACAAATCCTCGATCTCATCAACAGGGCCACACAATACCACTTCCTATTGAGACCAAGTCTTAAAGTAAAAAGCCTCATATAACTGGGACATGTTTTAAATGTCATGTCAAGGTGGTCTGTAGATATAATGTAGTAGAAACCTTCTAATACCCAATTTCGGTCTTGACATCCCTTCATTGTGTGGCGACTTCAAAGTATTGAACATTGCCACCAATGGGACTAAGGTATTTTTTTATTAGTCACAGCTAGTGATTGGCAGAGTTAGAGGCACATAATAAACATGTGGATGTAAGTTACGCAGAGGGTGGGGGAACCCAGATTTTCTAGGATACTATTAAGCCACAACGGCCCCGTTGATTGAGTCATAAGCCTCGGGTGCGAGTCTTAGACCGTCCCTCTTGGCAATTGTCTGGTTAGCTATGTAAGTTAGCCATTACTGACATTTTAAGAAAGTTAGACTAAACATTCTGACTGGAATTAGCCAAGTCTTGGCAGCAGTCGCACAGACTCCAGTTCTTGACAATCCAATATCCTCCTTTATTCGGTGACTTTAAATACTAATAAAATTTGGTTTGGGCAGTCTTAGTAGAGGCCAGGCCTATATGGGAAGGCTGGAATTTTATTTTCCTCTCAGGTATACTGTGATCTATTTTATATATTTTCAGCTGAGTATGTATTTCTCTAAGGGGGTGGCTTAGCTGTACTTCAGATCAATGATGATGTTATGGGTGTATGAAATCCCAATTTTGTTTCACAACATATTGTAAAATTCTATAAACATTTCACAAAATTATGCTTTTAGAGTGTGTTATGGTTTACGTATATCTCTGTGATTCTTTTCACATGAACGCGCACTGCACGTAAAAGTCTCGCAAAATACCAGCAGGAGACTGGTTTGAGTAGAAAACGTCTCTCAATGAGATAGTTTCTGTGTGAATATGTCCTAGCGTTAAAAAAATACATTAAAAACACCAGCATAATTAAATTTCCGTGCATGCCTACATTATATCGAAAATTGTTATACACTCGGGGCCTTATTCA
This sequence comes from Calotriton arnoldi, assembly GCA_963921515.1. Lineage (NCBI taxonomy): Eukaryota > Metazoa > Chordata > Amphibia > Caudata > Salamandridae > Calotriton > Calotriton arnoldi. Next base: position 417,180 of record CAWUFW010000413.1, on the reverse strand, counting down.
CAATTCTAAATTTACATGTGTAAATTTACACATGTGCAAATGCACACTTTTGTGCTAGCCATCATTTCCAAGTGTAGATTCACACCTCATTATCGACTTGCACGTCTCCACCTCCTGGTGGAGACTCCTACAGCAGGATTTATGAGTTTCAAAATACTAATAGTAACCTTTCACACATAGATGAGGAGCAGAGCCCCAACACTGCGGCAAAGATCTCCCCATGGGAATAGATGTGGAAAAATATTAAAGATAATTTTAAAAGTATGAAAAATTGAGTGAAAATCTTAATTTGACCATAGCAGAGCCATTTAAACATGGTTTAAAGAGATTGGATAAAGACATTGAGAGCTGCTGCAGTATTTACAAAATAATTATGAATGTGCCACATTTGCTACATACCCAATTATAAGCTGCATAATCTACAGATTTTAACAAAAAATTATTTCTATCTGAAATGGATGAAAAGTTACTAACAACACGGCGACGTGTTACTGTGCAGTGGAAAACACTTTGCAGAGGTTGACTGGTCTCCTTTCAGTTGCTTAGTGCTGTATTTCTGTATTAAGCCGGTACTCATGTGGTGAAATCATTGCCCAGACAGAGTAAACATGTATACAAATGACAAAATAAGGAATTAATGCTATCAGAATGTGTCCCGCGTTATGCTGTATAATTTGCCCTTTCTTGTCATGATATAGTTTAGTGAATCCTGCCACATAATTTGGTCCTCACCAGCCCCTATTCCCAGTGCTGCACACAGTATGTTCACTGTGGGCAGTACTTAATTTGTTAAATTAAAAAAGAAACAAGTTTTGATTTCACCTCACACCTCTGTGTTGCACTTCTCTCTCTTTGTCTCACTCAAGCAAGTTCTCTTTCATCCTAGCTTTCGCTTTCTGGCCCTGTAGTCTTATCTTCCTCTTACTCTTTAGGTCTCGCCTGGCGACGCAGCGCGAAAGCGCTGTCGCTAGCGAGATATATTGTTACTGACTTGCTTTGGAAGGGAGACAGGAGCTGTGCACGCGCAGGACGGACTGGAAATGTGAACGCGCCCGTGAACACGCACGTACAGACACGCGATGTGCACATCTCCTGTCCCCCTTCCGTCCTCGCAAGCCTCATGCAATATCATTTTTTATTTTTTTTAATGCGTACGCGAGGTCCAAGCGCGTCGCGCTTTACACGCACAGCATGCCTCACCCCACTTACCTGCTCTTGTGGGGACTCTGCGCTGCTCCTCGGCTGGTCTCCGTCTTCAGCCGGTCACTGCAGCAAAACGCGGGGCTCCGTCTTGCTCCCAGGAGCCCCGCCTAAAATCCTGCTTTGGCCGCAGCATGCGGCATTCACGAAGGCGGGGTGGGCTCCCGCCGGACTTCCTCTCCTGTTTTTTTTTTGTTGCTTTGGCGGCCCCGTCCCTGGGCCGCACGAGCCGCACAGCACTTATTGAAGTACGGCGAAGTCCGCAGGCGCCGCCACTGGGCACGAGCCGCAGGCCACGCCTATGTGCACGCTCACGGCGTGCCTACAACGCGCGCATGGCACTCTTTCACTTTCCCTTGTATAAAGAAGTTTCGGCCGCAGCTAGGGACACCATTTCCCACAAGGCCACCGTCCTGGTCAGGAAGTGAGTGAACCTCGGGTGCTTGCGTTCTGTTGAGCGCGTTGCATTGTGGGAGGGAGGGGGGTTTCCATCATGGCGGCTTCCATTTCTGGTTACACCTTCAGTTCCGTGTGTTTCCACAGTGCCAGCAGCGGAGCGGACCATGTGAGCGGGGCAAGAGGGAAAGTGGGAGGAGGGCAAGGGAAATGGCAACTTGTTGTTACCCTTTAAGAGGTACCAGCCTGCTGCAGTTAGTTATGCTGTGTTTATGTGCCAGAGGTGTGAAGCGATCTATAATGTTTCCCTCCCCCACCCCTCCCTAAGCCGGCACGTAGTGTGGTACTTTTTTTCTATTTCATTTAACATGATTGATTTTGGAATTTAAAGTGCGTCATACATGTCGCAGCGTGCAAGTATGCCCTGTAGCGGCAATCGAAAACAAATTATTTTCAAGATGAAGAGAAGTAATAGTGCTGGTGATATTTCTTTCCACTAATAGCATAAGAAATAGCAAAAATGGGGACCGTGAATATTTTACGGGTTTTTAAATTAAGTCTTGTTCAAGTCATGGAAGACGAATTGGGGACATGTGTATGAATTGGGGCCGCGCACCCTGTGGCCAAACCCCACACACAACATATTGGAATTTATTTATGTTACAGCGCCGAGAGAAAAGTTTCGGTTTTACTCGAGCGTCATAGAAGTATCGTGTTATACTTAAACCAACGGCTAAATCGAACATCTGAATAAAATCTCATAATTAATTTCCCAATCTTTGTTGAAATCTACATATGCCACACCAAATGCGATTTCGTGATGCAAGGAAGGTGTGGCGTTGGCCATGAAGGCAGCATGATTCAAGAAGACTTATTTACTCGGGGACCTCTTCCTACCGCCATCAGTCGGCATGGCGACTTTAGTGAGTTAACACTCACCACTGACATCTGCAGTGATATTAAGGTAGTAAGATCGAATTCCTGGGAGGACGACTCAAACTCCCATTCCTCTGATGTCAGTAAGTTGAGTATCATCAAATAGTTTAATAGTAACACCAGGGCTTTAAGTGGGCCGGGTCCTGCCGGTGCTCAGCACGCATTTCTAAAAAGCAGGTACTGAGACGGGTCGCTATCGGCCTCTCCATTATTGCCCTCACCATCAGGGTAATTTTATTTATTTAGCTTTGCAGCAGTACCGCCCCTCACTGCCTGTGATGCAACTTCAAAGCGACTTGTTATAGTTATTTCCCAGTCTCATCATTTCAGAACTGAATCATTTTCAATATTCTATACAATGAAGCCATAGTTGTTGCCTATTTATCTTACACAACTAACAACCATTGGCAAAGCCAATTGCCCTGATTTGTTGTAGGTGTAATGTTACTTGTTGTATTATATGTCTGAATGCAACAACAGAAGCATCAAAATACCAGTCGGGGGCACACTCTGCTAAGCACAGATATTTAGCGTAAGTGTTTTTAAGCCACGCCCTTAATTACATCGCCCCTTTGAGAGACCCCCTAGTTTTTTCATTCCACTTAAAGCCCTGAGTAACACCTGTTATTTAAAGCGCTTAGGGGCACATGCATCAAGCTAGGCAATTGCGATTCCTTAATAGCGATTATTAAGGAATCGCTATTAAGGAATCACAATTGCCTATGCATGTAGGTTTTGCAAAAATATTTGCGATTCCTACAAATTCCTTAATTGCGAATCGCAAATTGCGATTCGCAATTAAGGAATGCCTATCCATTCATTCCTATGGGCCTAGAGGCCCATAGGAATGAATGGATAGGCATTCGCAATTTGCGAGTACCAAATAGGTACTCGCAAATTGCGAATGCAACTTGAAGGGTGCTAGGGGCCTTAAAGGCCACCATGCTGCACCCCCATACTTGGCATCTGGGCTCCTGTGGCGCACACATATGCCGTAAGGGCATATGTGTGCGCCACATGGCTACTTGAAAAATGCACTTTTGTGCATTTTTCATAGTTTTGCAAATTACCATCAAGTTCAGATTGATGGTAATTTGCGACTCTATTAGCGAAATCGCTATGTTTTTCAGGTTAGTGCATTGCATTTAAGGAATAGCAATTTGCGATTCCTTAAATGCAATCGCAATTAAGTAATCGCAATTTTGCGATTCCTTAAATTGCGATTTTTGCATTTGGGATGATGCATCCCAAATGCAGAAATACAAGTCGCAAAGGGGCAGATTCTGCGAATCTGCCCGTTTGCGACCCGATTTTCGGATGATGCATGTGCCTGTTAGACACTAAGGAACTACAGTCTGAAGCACTCTATGGAAGCGTATGCATACAGAAAGAAGTCTGCACAAGAGCTGCAGACGCTACAGTACGCAGGGTGCTACCTAATGCAATTGCTGTTCCGTGCCGGCCACGTGGAAGCCATCTTGGGCATACCTGCTTAAGCGGTCATTGAGCTAATATGTGGCGTTAGTTTCTTCGATGCCAGATGATCTTTGAGCTTTATTCCTAGAAGTGCACTTTGAAATTAAACTCTCTTTTGTGCTGGTGCATCATTGTCAATAGTTTCATATTCTCGTCGAAAGGTCAAAGTTTACAATGGGAATACTCCATTGTGAATCTAAACCATCAGTACAACAGATGACAACATTTAGCACTTCACCCTTGGCATACCTCAGTCTAACCTTGGGTCTGCCTCCTATCTTTGAAGCCGAGAACATTGCTCAATAATTGATTTTAGTTCTGGATGATAGTTCCAAGGCTGGATTTGACAACTATAATTGTATTTTTGTTTAATAATCTGGGATATAGCTTGTCGCAACATTCTCAGCATCATGCTTCTGAGCAGAAGTTGCCGCTTCTGGAAAACAATGGTTCATGAACAGAGACAGTCTGGGATCCTCTCAGACTCTACATGTTATTGTGCTCTCCCGTTTATATGCGCTGATGGACTTCTGTGGTATGAGACACGAAAGTGACTTGCTTAGTGTTGTGTCTCATCCGCAACTTATCACGCGTCCAACGTCTGTGTATACCAAAAAAGGGTAAAGCAAAGACATTAAAGACCTATAGAATCTGTTTGAACAATCTAAAATGCCATGGTAGTTCAAGTTTCATTCCAGCTTGGGTTTCCCTTCTGCAGACCTTTGCTACTTAAACATCTAGACTCGTACCCAATACAACAAGCATTTGCAATGCAATAGGTCTCGCAGTTACGAGAGTTTCAGCTATTGGCATTGTAAATAACAATGCCTTTTATTTATGTTTTTAAAACAAAAACAAAAATAAAAGCCATTATTATTTGCAATGTCAATAGCTCAAACTCGCGTAAATGCGAGACCTATTGCATTGCAAATGCTTGTTTTGTCTCTGGCTCTGACTCACAGTCTGATGATGACAAATAAGGCACGGTCGCCAAAGAAAACTGACACTGCCCACCAGCGGCACAAATGTAGCATCTGTTGTAGTGCCAGGTTATCTGCACCTCATCTTAGTAGAATGCACCCAACCTCAAGTTTATTAGTGAAGATTTCAAAATGGACAAACTCCCTCCTGTCGCCCATCCAGGTATTCTTCACCACACCGCTGATTTTCCTGGAACTGCAGGAAGCCTGCTCACAGATGTCTGCAGAAGAAGAGAAAATGTGTCACCAAATGACTTTGGATGGGAAGGACATGGTTACTTGCTTCAGCAAGGACAACCTAGCTTTGGTAAGTGTTTACGCATGCTCTCAAGTCACGTGATATGGAATAACATAACATGAAAGTGCACGTGTGTTTCTTGATGCTAAATAACAAGGGCTTATTTTTACCCAGCCGAATGGTCCCCATTTTATGAACCCCAGGAGAGTGAAAGGTTGAATGGATTCCCAGGACTCGAACCTCTCACCTTGGGATCAAACACAGATCCCTGAAGCAGATGCTTTAATTCTTTGAGCCATCAGACTCAATGAGAGGACACAGTGATCGAGGCAAGGTCATGCCAGAGCTTAGACGGTAATAATTTAGAAACCTAGGCCCCTATGCACGAACCTTTCATTTTGCATTTCCTAAATAGGGAATCCTAAGAAGTCGCTAGTTAGGAAATGCAAAAAGGAATGTACTAAAATTGTGATTTCCTAATAGCGATTCCTACAGGGTCGCATTCGCTATTAGGAACTCGCTATTTCGGAAATGCAAAACCATTCGTTCCAATGGGCCTAAGGCCCACAGGTACAAATGGATTTGCATTTCCAAATTTGCAATTTCCCAAAAGGAAATCGCTAATTTGGAAATGCAAAAACAATCGTTCATACGGGGCAAGGCCCCCCTTACATCTAAATAAAAAAAAGAACGCAGTCGCGTGTAAAGCACGCCAATGTTCTCGGAGCAAGTGCGCGCACATGGCACTGCAAAAAGTGCATTTTGGGTGCCTTTTTCCATTTTGCACATGGTTACCATTGAATTGGATTCGATGGTAACAGCATTTCAATTTTGCATTTAGGAAATGCTTTGTACATGTACTCAGAAAATCGCAAATAGGAAATCCCTATTTGTGATCTCCTATTTTGATAATCGCAAAATGCGATTTCTACGGGGTGAAATCGCAATATGCAAACGCAATTCTGCTTTTGTACATATGGAAAACCAATTTAGCATTGCTTAACGGCCTGAAACAGCAATTCGGTCTGTTAAGAAATGCTAAATGGCTTCGTACTTATGGGCCCTACGCCTGTAGCGTGCGCCTCTTTTACCGCTCATGGGTAAAATGAATGTGATAGATCCACCTAAAAGTGAAAAACGAAATTAATTGTATGAAGGAGGGCATCTCTCGTGGATTTACAATTTTGAATACGCTAAAGTATAATATTATTGCGAAAGGATTAACAATTAATTATAAAAACCTAATTAAATCATAAATAATTACTATTACAGTGATAATGCATTAATTACCAAATGATTTAAAATATCCTGTACATCGTAACGCAAACATTGTATTCTTTGCAAGACGGCTTTCGTCTCTATGAATTTTAAAGAAGGGATTAGGGCATAAGGGAAGTAAAATAAAAAAAGCCTTCTTCTGAAAAAGGTGACTAATTTTTTGTATTCACCATTTGTGCAGCACTATACATACCTTGCAGAAATCTCGGTGATCTGAAATTTCAGACATCCAGTTAAATCTGAATTTGCCCTTCAAAACGCTTCATTATACAGGCAGAGGTTTTATTTAAGTGCATGTAATATATAGAAAGTGTTCTATTCGCCTAAAAGCCCTATCAGGGGTAGCAAGCCCTATATAAATGCAAACCTTTTCCCTCTTCTATCCCTCCACTATCCTTATCAATTCAAATAACAGACTAACATGTCCACCGCTCAAATGAATTTCATATTTCACTATACTAATTTACCACTAATCCTTTATGGGTTCCGGAGTAGCGTGCTACTCGCCGAAAAAGCGCTAAGACTCCTCGTTAGGGGTAGTAAGCACTATATAATGCAATTACAATACAACAAATCATTGTATCTTAAATTACACATGCACGTGTATAGAGGGCATTGTGCCCTTTTAATTCATTTACAACTAGAAGAACACTGCATAGCATTTGTTCTTCCAATTCATACAGTTAAATTTCACTATCCGCGGTGTTATTTTTGTGGGCTTAACAAATTCAATGTGTCCATAAATAACTCATTTGCTTTGCAAGACATGTAGGAAGGAGCGGCGTGTATTGCGAATAATGTAGTTTGGAGAAAGAAACATGAAATGACATTTTTTTGTAATGTATGATTTTTCTTAACCCTCAGAGATCACATTGTACACATTTGACTGTACTAGGCACATCCAGATGACTGTACTAGGCACATCCAGAGTAAGGAAAATAGGTGTAAATCAGCTAGCCAACTAGAGGTCTTGAGGACGAAAGCCTTGTGTAGGCCACACTAGGTTAGGCGAGTGCGAAAACCAGGCCTTCGGCACCCAGTGGGAGACACCTACGCGGAACCCTGATGCCTTTGATGTCCCAGTAGCAGAGCACCTAGTAAAAAATGATTCGCCATCCCTTACACACACTCTTCATTTTTGGTCAATTGGTAAACATATTGATTGGAGGCATGCTGATTGTGAGGTCAGGGTGTAAACTCTGGTGGGAGGAGGGAGTTTTATGTTTCTTAGGGGCTTCTCGACCTGTCTGTCACCATGATTTCTGTTTCTGCGTCGGGATCTGCTTGAGCCACTTCACCATCACCACTTGGCCTCTCTATCTCCTTCCATCTTCTGTTTCTCTTCCCTCTCTTCCATCCGCTCCTTCTCCTGCTCCCTCCCTCTCTGTTGTAAATATCTGCTAACTCCGAAATCACTGTGGCACGTGCCCTGAAGAAGCACCACAATCACCAAACGGAGGGAAACGAACAAGTGGTGGCTGGAAGGCTTCAACTGATCTCAGCATCTGATCTTTGCTCGAGCTACATTCAGCGCGTCATTTTTTTGCCCACCATGCCACCTCAGACAGGAAACAGTCACATTCAAATTAACCTTGGTCCTGCTCAATTAGGAGCAGTCCATCCAGAACTGACATGCAAGGTTACCTCTGAACGATAACACAAGCAACCCCAGACCAGTTTGTCTGGGCCTCATCAACAGAGTACCGCTTAAGTCTTAAGGCAGAGTTAGCACGGGACCAACAGCTGGACACACCTGTCGCACCGAGGGCATCACATTGAGAAAACCAAAACAGTAATGAGTGGAATATTTGAATAAATCTCAGCTAATGATAATTACTTGGGCCTCATTCCTGTCCGTTGTTTTTTTGCCCACCACGCCTCCCTGAGACAGGAAACAGTCTTACTTAAATCAGCATTGAAAATAATGGCAGTCCTTGGTAATTACTTGGCACCACATCCCAGTGTATTCTCTTTGTGCTCATTATACCACTTTCCTTTGGCCTCTTCAGTCGAGTGCAGCTTGAGTCCAATGGCGCAGTGACACATGTACCAGGGCTTGTTGTGCTGAGGAAAGAAAATTATGGGTGGAATCTCTGAATTAACCTTTGCCTCTGGCCATTATGTGGGCATCGATTTTTTTCCCACCATGTCACCTCAGACAGGAACCAGTTATATGCAAATCAGGTTTGGTCCTGCTCCAATGCGAACAGTCCAGCCTGAACTTCCAGGCCAGGTCTTCTATGACTTGGAAACATATGCAACCCCAGATGGGTTTCATCCTATTAGGGCCGCATCACTAGGGTGCAGTACCAATCCTGTGTCACAGTGAGCACAGAGCTCATGGCTGGGTATGCTTATCACACTTAGGGCATCGATCTGAGTAAAACAAACAAGCATTGGCATAGCCAATAGGTCTCGCCTTTGGGGCCTTATAAGTGTTTAGCCAGAGCTATTGACTTTGCCAATGTCTTCAAGCTGTGCTGTAGAGAAGTGTGGCTGCTGTGCAGCATGCTGAAAAGTTGTAATAAAAAAGTGCCAGAAGCATTTTTGTTACCTTATATATGACAAAAAAGGCATTATGTCCAACACAACGACCATATTAAAAAATGTATGTACAATAAAAAATTTCCTCATTTTTCTTTTGTTCTTGCAATGCTGGCAACTTGTTTTTGCCAATTCCAATGGTTGTTTGTTAAAGTTTTTTTTGAGGGGGCATAAACAATTGGAGGTTGAAGGTTGTGAACTAGTACCTGTATTATAACACTAGCAACGGCCAGACGCTAGGGGAGAATCAACAGATGGCAGATTCCGAGAGTGGGCTGAGGTGGTGCTGAGTGATGCTGAGGTGGTAGTGGTGGTGGTGGTGGTGACTGGTGCTGAGACGATGCTGAGGTGATGCTGAATGATACTTAGGTCTTGCTGACTGTTGATGATGTGGTGGTGTACTAGTGCAAAGGCGATGCTTAGTGATACTGCTGTGGTGCTGAGTGATGCTGTGGTGGTGCTGAGTGATGCTGTGGTGGTGCTGAGTGATGCTGTGGTGGCGCTGAGTGATGCTGTGGTGGCGCTGAGTGATGCTGTGGTGGCGCTGAGTGATGCTGTGGTGGCGCTGAGTGATGCTGTGGTGGCGCTGAGTGATGCTGTGGTGGTGCTGAGTGATGCTGTGGTGGTGGTGTGGTGGTGCTGAGTGGTGGTGGTGTGGTGCTGAGTGGTGGTGTGGTGGTGCTGAGTGATGCTGTGGTTGTGGTGAGTGATGCTGTGGTTGTGCTGGGTGGTGCTGAGTGGTGGTATGGTGGTGTTGAGTGGTGTGGTGGTGCTGAGTGGTGTTGTGGTGGTGCTGAGTGGTGTTGTGGTGGTGCTGAGTGATGCTGTGGTGGTGCTGTTGTGGTGCTGAGTGATGCTGTGGTGGTGCTGAGTGGTGCTGAGTGATGCTGTGGTGGTGCTGAGTGATGCTGTGGTGGTGCTGAGGTATGCTGTGGTGGTGCTGAGGTATGCTGTGGTGGTGCTGAGTGGTGGTGTGGTGGTGCTGAGTGGTGTTGTAGTGGTGCTGAGTGATGCTGTGGTGGTGCTGTGGTGGTGCTGAGTGATGCTGTGGTGGTGCTGAGTGATGCTGTGGTGGTGCTGAGGTATGCTGTGGTCGTGCTGTGGTGGTGCTGTGGTGGTGCTGAGTGATGCTGTGGTGGTGCTGAGTGATGCTGTGGTGGTGGTGCTGAGTGATGCTGTGGTGGTGCTGAGTGATGCTGTTGTGGTGCTGAGTGATGCTGTGGTGGTGCTGAGTGATGCTGTGGTGGTGCTGTGGTGGTGCTGAGTGGTGGTGTGGTGGTGCTGAGTAGTGGTGTGGTGGTGCTGAGTGATGCTGTGGTGGTGCTGAGTGATGCTGTGGTGTGCTGAGTGATTCTGTGGTGGTGCTGAGTAAAACTGTGGCGGTGCTATGGTGGTGCTGAGTGGTGGTGGTGTTGTAGTGCTGAGTGGTGGTGTGGTGGTGCTTAGTGATGCTGTGGTGGTGTTGTGGTGGTGCTTAGTGATGCTGTTGTGGTACATATATGTGTGTAAAGTGCTGAAATGCTACAAGGAGGTGCCGAAGTGAAGGAGCGCAATTGCAACAGTGTTAGTATATTTTCCGTAGTGCAATTTTATTATACAAATCGTCCCAATAGTTATGTCTGGAAAGTACAAGATTTAAGTACTGTTAAATATTGCAAAAGTACTTATTTCCAAGTTATAGTTTTGCCGTTTACACAGGAATTCCTTTATCGTAGGCAGAGAGAGGTACGCAATAAAAGGCTGGTGTTCGACTGCCGCTCAAGGACGTCATAGTGTGTTGAAAGCAGACATCTTTGGGTAAAAAAACAATGAACTTTAAGGATTTAAATGGCAGGTCCACTATTCTAAAACTAAAACGTTCAAGTGTATAAATTCTCCATATGGAGAAGACCCGCGTGTCTTGCATTAGAAGCCAACCTGTGAACACACTTCTCTCACAGAAAAATGATCCAAGCTTCAGACCAGTTTGCCAGAGAACTGATTTGGAAACACACTAAATTAGTCCTGGTACACAAGCTCTCTAAGATAGGAGGAACATTCTTTACTGAAATCCGAAACGTTCTCAGCTGCCGGAAGTTTCTGCTCGCTGCTGGGAAGGGTTGGCTTGAACCGACGCCAACCGGGCCATGAATTAAACCAGGGAGGCCTTTTGGTGGTATGTGTGTCAACAGCAATCGCGCAACCGACCGCAAGATCCTCCCATGGGCCCGCACTACAAAGCCGACACCCGCTGGGGAAATGGCTAACCGGTTCAGAGCTGGTCACGCCGAGTGTGCATTTCTAATCAGAACGTAATAGGCGCGCGAAAGGATGGCAGTGTGGAAACAAAGCAACTGAAGTGCCTGTCTTGTTTTTTTGACTGGTTTATATAGCGCGAATTCAACCCAAAGGTATTTGCGCACTTTACTTATGCACCAGTTACATTACCAAGGGCACATTCATTTGTTTGCTTTTTCTTGGCACGGGCGATTAGGTGATTCACCCAGAATCACACGATGTTGAGCAGACGCCGAGACTTAAACCTGGTGCCCCAGCACCAAAGTCGGTAGATCTGGCCGTCACGCATCCTTGTTTGTTGATGAACCATACATGTAACCTCTTCGACATAATCTGGGCCACACAGCCACGCTTCCTAATAATAAAGTGTATCGGGGCAGTAACGACCATTGCAACACAGAACTTTGAAGTTAAATGGATAACGACACCAGGAAGGCTGAATGTCAATCATGATTCTAACATCGCAAATATTTGAATTTCATTATCAGAATAACGTGTTCGTGAACTGCAACACCTGCTAGAGAAAAAAGCTATCCATTTAATCTGCTACTCTCCAAACCTTAGGTTATGCATTTTTACTCCGAATGTATTACTTATACTTTGTATGAGAAAGAGCCAAACCTTTTGAAGTTTTGTGCTACGTTTCAAATGTTAAACACGCTTTAGCAAAACCAATAGTGTGGTCTTTGAAATTCTACAAAAGATTTTTCAAATTCATAAACAAAGAGAGACAAGCATTGGCCGCGCGGCCGTGCGAGACGCGCTCTGTGGTGGGGGAGGGGGGAGGAGCGGGAGAGCAAGTGACGCGCGGCCGTGAAAGTGACACGGCCGCGCGGCCCCGAGAAGCGCTCTGTGGTAGGGGAGGGGGAGGAGCAAGTGAGAGGAAAGACATATGGCGCCTGGAGCATGCGAGGAATGCGCGTTACTGTGCGCGTACTCGCATGCTCTAGGCCAGCCAAAAGTTGTGGTCGCATTTCTGCAAGCCCACTACAAAATGTCTCGCCCAGAGCGCTGGCTTTCAGGGCGAGACCTAAAAAATGGATGGGTGCAATGCTTGAAATAATCTTAGCCACTGGTAATTATTCGAGTCTGTATCCCAGTCAGGGCCGGACTGGCCGTAGCGGGCACCGGGCATTCCCCCGGTGGGCCGGAAGGGTCTGGGCCGGCTTTGGACCGGTGGGGGCCGTTTTTGGTACAGAGGGTTGGTTTTGCAGCAGTGCTACAATATTGGCCCTCTGTTCGAAAAGCAGCAGCAGTGTTTCCCACCAGCACAACCCTCCCCTCCTCGCGGCCGGTTGGACTCAATTACCAGGGCTGGTTTGCGTTCCCAGTCCGGCCCTGATCCCAGTCCTTCATTCTTGTTGCCCACCATGCTGCCTCAGACAGTAACGAGCCATACGCAAATCAGCCGTAGTCCTGCTCTCACAGGAAAAGTGGTAGCAGGCTAGAATTCACATGAATTTGTCCATATAGTGAATTTGTTCAGTAGCGGCCGGTGTCTTGGCAAAGAGGCGAGGCGGAGGGAGAAGGGGGACCGGGACAAACAAAAAAAATAAAGAAATAAAATAAAATAACTTACCTGTTCGACGCTCCAACGCTCCTCTCTGGCTCCGTCACTGTGCACTGCAGGCAGAGGCTCCCAGAATCCCCTGGGCCATTCCTGACGCTGCATGAAAGCAGCATCAGGATTGGCCTGAGCGCTGATGATTTGCGCTTCCAGGGAGCCTGGGAGCCTGTGCCTGCTGGTGCTGAGAGGGCCGGCCAAACCCTCATGCGCACTGACAACCAGTGCACCTACAACTCCCCCTCTGCCTTTCATCTCCGTGGCCCGCCTCCTAGGGGATGCTATGGAGAAAAATAAAACGATAATAGACACAGGTTTATTCTTGTTTTATTTTTCATTTTTTGGCTGCTGGTGGGGGGGGCAATGCTCCTCCGCCATAGCGGAGGAGCCGCCACTGAATTTGTTTCCTTTTTCATCTAAAAACTCAATTTTGGAAACTTATAATGGCAAGTTAAGACCATCAGACATATTTATAAAGGAAATATCACTGGGGAAAAAAATAATATTTTTGGGTTTCTCATTTAGTTGCTTTGTCTTATAAATAGTGCAGTGTGTGCCAGTGAGGACTGCACCCAAGGAAAGGCTGCCAAGTTAACTGGGTTTTATCTTAGATCTCCATGCCCATATGGCAATACCTTAATAAGACACCAACTGTTGAACAAGTTTCAAATTCTGCAGTTGAAGATTTAAGTAGATTATGGGGGGTTGCATGCACCATTTATAAAGCGTAACATTCGCCAAACGCCATCTTGGCGCTGGGACTATTGCGCACAATAGATAACCAGAAAGGGAAGTAAGGACTGGTACACTAAAGAAATGGGCATGAAGGCCTTGGTGTACAGATCCATATTTCTTGACCTGGCAACCTAATAAAGAAGCTTATTCCACAAATAAGTGGTCAACACCGAAATCAACCCGCCACCTCATGAGGCCACCTGAAACGGGGGACAGCAAATGAGAACTACACCAAAGATGACGCGGGTGGCATGGCCATGGAATTTTCCATGAATGCGATGGAATTGTAAAATGACATAAAAGTTTCTGTATACAGAATAGCTTCAGACAATATAGGCTGTCCTATAGATCAGAAATAAAAGATGGCCAGTCACTGTCCACATCTGTTATGTAATATATGGACTCTCCACAGTAATGAATGTGGGAGAGGATGTGGCTTAACTAGCGGTTATCGGACGATCTCAAATCTGGGGAACCGGGTTCGAGTCTCAGCAATGATGCTCAACATCCTGTGATTCTGGGCAAATCACTTAATCTCCCCGTGCCTAACAAAAATGAAGGTGTCCTTGTGTAATGCAAATGGTGCTCATGTAAAGCGCTCTGATACCTGATAGCTTTGGGTCAAGTTTGCGCTATATAAAACTACGAGAGAAAAAAAAATATGAATGAACACTAGTTCTCTTTTCTTTTTTTATTAGGACAGGCATTAGCCAAGACGTTTTGATTTTACTAAGCTTTTATGTAAAGTATGCTTATTTATATTAGGAACTTTCAGCCAGACCTAATCATCCATTGGTCTGTGGTTGTGTCATTCACGTTTTTCTTCCGCCCACTACAGCATACAGCATGGGGCAGTGGGTCCGCCCACTTCAGCCACTGGATGCTTTCACTGTCAGTGCCGGCATTCAGCTCTTTCACAAGGTGCACATCCACACACAAAGTGCCAGGGACTACCGTGGCATTGTCAGCTTTTTAAGAACAAAAAATATTTTTGCCTTTAGCTAATTTTCTTTATATTGGCGAGGGCCCAGCAGCTGCCGCACAAAATAAAGATTTATAAAAGCATGACAAAACAAGCACTAGCAAAGTCAAAGAACTGTCAGCCAACACAAGGCCTCTTGTATTGACTTTAGTGTAAACTATATACATGATACTCTCGACTATAAACAAAAATTGTCTAGTTAGGTCTATATACACACTATAATGTTATGTTGTACAGAAGACGTACATCTGATTTTAAAAAAAACGGGCTGGAGAGAAGGCGGTGCTGCCAAATTATTTGCTTTCGTTCAGCATAGTTTGAGCAGAACTCTTAGGGGCCCTATGATCTCTGCACACATTGTGCACACAGTAGTGTCATCAGTCATTGCTGGAGGGGGGACTTGACTTGTACCCCTGCTTTGGCGCCCCCTCCTGCAAGGAGTGAGTATAGCTGCTTCTTAAATGTTATTTGTGAGGAGGTACTTGTGCTTCCCCATTAACACTATAGTCTGGAGTCCCATAGCAACAACGATTGTGGATGTTGTTTCTACACTGCCAGTCGAGAGGGGCCTCAGCTTAACTACTGCTCTGGCGCCCCCTACATCTGTGTGTGAGCATTGCAGCATCCACTATCAGTTATAACATATTCCTTTGCCCTGGCGCCCTCTTGTGGAGAGTGTGCGCACTTCTTCTAAATTTCACAATGTGGAGGGCCTACTCTAGCACCCCCTACAGCAGAGTGCGAGTATGGCAGCTTTGATGGTCACCGATGGAGAGTTCCCTGGCCTGTAGGGCAGCGTTGGCTCCTGGCTATTCCAACTTGCATCTACGCTTATTCTTTTTACACCTGATTGTAAAATGCTCGGATACCCTTTCCTCATTGGCAAGCCTGTTGTGACTTTTTATGCATTTGTTACAATTGCATCTTGTCTTGTTGTTTAGGCCTGCACAATGTGGCCCTCCTTCTGCTCTGGTTGTGCATCGCCCTGAAACCCTTTTGGAGTAGAGTTCTCACCTTATAACAAAATGAATAAATAGAGAGAAGACCCCTCAATAGTTAGGAAGGCTTACTGTGGTGCCCCTTTCTTCAGATTGCGAACACAGCAGCTTCTGTAGTCATTGATGGAGAGTGCTATGGATTGTGCCATTGCTCTGGCGCCCCCTATAGCACAGCAGCCTCTGTAGTCATTGACGGAGAGTGCCATGGCTTGTGCCATTGCTCTGGCGCCCCTATAGCACAGTAAGAGCACAGCAGCCTCTGTAGTCATTGATGGAGAGTGCTATGGATTGTGCCATTGCTCTGGCGCCCCCTATAGCACAGTAAGAGCACAGCAGCCTCTGTAGTCATTGATGGAGAGTGCCAAGGCTTGTGCCATTGCTCTGGCGCCCCCTATAGCACAGTAAGAGCACAGCAGCCTCTGTAGTCATTGATGGAGAGTGCTATGGCTCGTGCCATTGCTCTGGCGCCCCCTATAGCACAGTAAGAGCACAGCAGCCTCTGTAGTCATTGGTGGATAGTGCCATGGATTGTGCCATTGCTCTGGTGCCCCCTATAGCACAGTAAGAGCACAGCAGCTTCTGTAGTCATTGATGGAGAGTGCTATGGCTTGTGCCATTGCTCTGGCTCCCCCTATCGCACAAGAAGAGCACAGCAGCTGCTCCCACAGAGAGGTGCAAGGACCGGTCCCTGATTGGGGTGCATTGCTCGAAGGCTAGCTGGAGAAGGCAAACAGCAAACTTGGAGACTAGCCCTGGGCCTGGCACGGGTGGCGGCACGGAGATGACAGCGCTTCTGGCGCAAACAGAGATACATGGCTGGGTGGATGACCGACTTCTGACATTTAGTCACTGCAACCTTTTGTTTCTTTCCATTTGCCAAGAAAGACATAAACGATTCTGACAGCTTTGGCATTTTAATCACTTGTAAACAGGGCGGGCCAACTAACTAGCAAACCGAAAGGTTCAGTTTAAAAATAAAGATGCCTCTTACGTATTTTGTCTTTAATGAAAAGCATAGCTGTCAACTTGCAATGAATCACAGCAGGCAGTTCACACCCACTCACCTTAGACCCCACCACATGTAGAGGTGGCCAGTAAATGTATGTTGTTGGCATGCCTTGCTCTCAGTTCTGGGTCTTCTGTTTTTAACACAAGGAGGGTGTTATTTACTAAGGGTTTTCCAGACGCAATTTTGTGCTGCTCCTGCAGGCATATAGGATGGTAAGTAAATTGCTTTAAGTTACGCAAAACCTTATTAACTGGGCCTAATTGTTTTGGTAGGTGTGAGCCCAGTTGTTTTAACTGATGCTAACTAAGACTAGAACTCCCAGAATGCACTGATTTGTAAAATCTAATCCCAGGACTGAAACGTGGCACCTGCTGGCACAGAGCTATCCCCACATATACCCCTTAATTCCCCAAAATACGGCAGCTTATTCTCATTTATACACAGTATAACGCCAAATCTGCCTTGATGTGGCACCGCAGCGCTTTCAGTAGACCAGCTTGGCATTCCAAAGGGTTTTGAGGTTTAAAGCACAAACCGGAGTAAGATTCAGCTCGTGGAGATATGCTGTCAGTACTGCCAATTTATGCCCCTGTATTAGGTGAATTGGTTAACTTCACTGGAGTTTGGGTGAATGGGTATTGGTGTTTGATGGTTGAAACCCGATGGCTGTGCTGAAATGCAAGTACAATGTTTAGATGTAGTGATGAACTTGTGTGTGTGTGTGTGTGTGTGAATTTGTGTGTGTAAGGTAATTTGATGTTATGTGCTGTGCATGTATGCTGTATGTTAGGAGTGCATAGTTTTCTGCTGTGTGCTTGGCATGTGGTAAAGTTGTGTGCTGTTACGAGCATGGTGATACCCACTTACATGCCATTTTTCTGCAGCATGCTGGATTTGTGTGCAGTGTTCTGTCTGATATGTCCTGTTGAGTTTTTGTGTATTTCGTCAACACCTAAAAGAGGCATCGGAAAGCAGAAGTATGAGTGGAGGCCAAGTAAGCGAGAATTGTGGGTGGTGGGGGACGAATGGGCTGTAACTTCGAAAGGGGAGGCCCACCATGAGAAGACAGAGAGGAAGATAGGTTTTGTGACCCAGCCTATAGCAGCTGAAATTCTGCCCTGCACATTTATTTATTTCGGTTTATAGGTGTGGCTGCACGGCTGGCATGTAGGTACCAATTATTTAAAATGTACATATAGTGCACTTTGGCTTCGCCCATTGGAGTATTACTCTCTCACCGCACGCTATTGGCAATTTGCTTATTGTTCCCGCTTCCAGGAAGAGCTTCCATTACAATACAAGAGGGATTCTTTTTAATTTAAAAGTACACTTGCCACATTCAAATCTTATCTCCTATATGCATTCTCCTGATATGTGTTTGCATTTAAGTACCTTACTCTCATCTTATGCCGGCAAGAATGCTGTCAGTTCAGTGTGCCCACCACCCTTGTCGTGTGATTACATTTCCCCACCACACTTCAATGTTGTGTTTGGTGCCCATAGTGTAAGTAGGCAGTTCAGTACCTCCTTCCTAGAGCATGTGTGGTATTACAGTCCTTCATTCCACCAGGGTGTCTGTATTTCCGTGCCTTGCGGCCCTTGATGATTTAGCTTTACAATAACTGCATCCTCTGGTGTACATTTTGCAGCCACACTTTGGTGGTCCTGGTGAAAGTGGATATTGAAGTACTTATTTCGCCCAGCTTTTGTGGTATTATAGCACCGCATTCCACCAGGGTATGCCTTTATTTTAGTACCTTTCTGCCAGGTGCCTTTATTTTAGTACCTTCCTGTAGGTGTGGGTGCCATGGTAATTTTTGCCCCCCGTGTATATTAGCATTACGGTATCTCATATCAGTGGTATTTGATAGTGTTTCAATACGTTAAAGCCTTCTAGTATTTTGTGCCCCCTGGTTAATGTTATTTCTTTACCTTGCCACCATTGATGAAATAAGTGGACATTTCAGTACCTCGGTTTCTTCCTCAGTACGTAGGCCTTTTAGTAGGTCCCTGTCCCTTGTGTTTGTTGCATTATCAGTACTTTGCTGCCCCTGGTGTACACTGGCATTTCAGTACCTCTTCCCCACCCCTGGTGCTGGGATGTATTATATTTAGTACTTTATTACACTGGTGTGTGTTTGCATTTCAGTACTTTGCTACTAAGGATTCATTGGGCTATCTTTGTTCCCCTCCCTAAGTAGTTTGTTGCTATTATATGACGTCGTTCCACAGCGTTTTTATTTCAGTAGATGGTGGTCTGTCTGCTGAGGGCAACAGACCACCATGTCTGTGATCGTATTTATATAAAGAAAACTTTTTTAAATGCAGCTCTTTTTCCTTAAAAAAAATGGTGCGCCTTTAATTTTTTTTTTTTTTAGAAAATGAGTTAAAACGTTGGCATTGGTCCCATGGCCCACTGCCTAATCCGAAACAAACATTCACAAAGGGAAAGAGGTGCCTTGAGGAACGCTTCCTCTTTGCAAATTGGCCACCACCTCCTTTGAGGAGTTGGTGACTTATTAATGGTCTGCGACCAAGTCATTGATACATTGCATTGGGGATCGCGATGTGGAAGAGAGGTCCCAAACATACCCCTTCCAAATGGAATGCATTTCTAAACCCATTTCACAATTCAGTAACCATTTACCGAATAGATATATGGGTTTAGTACCTAGTAAACGGCCATTTAGCGGTCGCAAACCCTTTGTTTTAGCGAATTTCAGGGTTTGCGACTACGAAATGGCTTGATACATCTGGCCCACTATTTCTCTGTGTACATTAGTATTGCAGTACTCGCATCCAGTGGTGTTTCTCTGCATTGTCGTACCTTGATCTCTGTGATGTAGGAAGACAGTAAATGTAGATACTAGCACTTTAATGTTCAGTTCTTGTTGGATACTTCACAATACAGGGGACGCTTTGGAGAACGCCAGGGGCAGACCACACGCCCCAGAGGGAATCGCGGCACTAGCCGCGACACCGAGACCGCCACGCCTGGATGGTTAATGTAGTATCTGGCGAAATCGAATTGACAGAGCGTAGATTGTCCCTGGGGGGGGGTGGAGGGGGGATACATTATCTACTGAGCCAGGTTGTGGCCCCACACCAAACTCTCGACATGATGGGAACGCCCCCTTGTACACGGCCATCGCCCCCTGCGCTGTCTTACAATTTGATGAGTCTGTCCATGAATGTGGCACACTTTCAACCCAACATGTTACGGTAGCCACTTCTGCATCTGTGCCTGGTGGGGCTAAACGTAAAAGGACATTTGGAAAGAACACTAGCACCAAGAGGAAGCAACCTTCACGCACGGGTACATCATGAAGCGACCTGGCCTCCTGGATACACCCTGTATCGAACCCTGACCCAGTGCCTAAATCATTGAGTAACATTATTACCCAGACTTGCGGGACACAAACAGAAGCAACTCCTGTCCTATCTGATGCAGACCAATCTCTTAACAGTAAATTATGTTCTTATGTTGGTGATTTACTAGAGAAAAAACTGAGCCCCTTGCTGGATCGCCTGACTAATTTAGAAACTATGGTAATAGATTTTGTGACCATGTAGCAGCTATCAATAAGCCCACCTCTGATGTTATGGCGGGGGAAGGTCATTCGATTAGCATTGCACCTAAAGATCGTGCTGCCACTTCAGAACACTGTCCTCTAGGAGAACCGTTTATTGCACCTCCACTGAAGAATTGTATACAGCGAGCTGTCCGACCGCCCCCAAATGCTACTGCTTCGAATAATTACTTTCTTAGTACCAACCAGCATACCTTAGATGGAGGTGGAGGTGGGTCATCTGAGCAGAGCCCCCGAGACCCTGCACCTACACCCGCCTATAACTAAGAAATATTAGGTAGACATAACAGTGCCATTTTTAGTCAACTACACTTTAATAATCCCCTAACCAGGTCTAGTTCCAACACTAATTTAGACGTGCTGGGTCTTCCCCCAGCAGCTTGCCCTTTTTTGTTGGTACTGGCAGGAGTTCCTCCACTTAAGACCCAGCAGAAGGAATCTTGGGTCGAATTACATAATAAATGTGCTGATTGGTTATCTAAGTACAAACAGTTTAATACCCTAAATATGAATGAAATAATTATAACATAACGTGTATTTGTAAAGCGCACGTTCACCCATAGGTCTCTTGGCGCTGAAAACAGATGTTTATTGTTGCCCAACTCAATAGTACTCATTTTATCGACCTCAGATGGATGAAAGGCTGAGTGGACCCGCCGGGAATTGAACGTGCGACCATGAGGTCGAACACAGGCCCCTGCAGTGGATGCATTTGTCCACTGAGCCACCAGACCCGGCTATGGTGCGGAGAGTTGGATGGGTGGGTGACTCGCCCAAAAACATCGAACGTGATTGTGTTGTAATCAATTTTCGCACACCTGCTATGGTTAGGGTGTTATTAAATCGCCAGGAATATCCTGCTGGCAGGCATACCCAAATTTGGTCACTCCCACTGGGATATTTCTACAAACCATCTGCTAGACGTATTCTGTCTGATACACCTCCCCTGTCCAATCAGAACAGGTTTGCAGCATTGAATGACCTTGAAGCACAGGATTGACTGGGTCCATTTGCTGTTGGGGAGGGGGATTTACCATCCGCATGTCCATCATATTCGACTTTGGTGTATCCCTCAAAGGTCATAGCTGGGGTACACGACAGCCAGGTTTTGAAAAAATTAAGCTGGAACGTGGCTGGTTTACGATCAAAGATATGCTCTGATGATTGGCTTCAGTTAATCAGGCAAAATGACATCTTAATGTTTCAGGAAACTTGGGCCACCAAAAACATTCATCTTGAAGGGTTTGTGTGTTACAACATCCTTGCCCCACTATCCAAAAAGGGCCGGCCTACTGGTGGTCTAGCAATATTGGGTGAACATCATTGCAGGGGGTTGCACCAAGGTCATGCCCACTCATAATGTTAACTTCCAAGCTTTAAGATATAAAAGAGGCATGACAATTTATCTGGTAAATTTCTATAATAATGACTTCCATAATAAACCTAATCTACTTTGCTTTCCTTGGGGTTTTGGAGTAAATCTTGACCTTATTCCTTGTCCATGTAATGGGCAGTCTGGCCAAACTTTATTACACTTTTTATTTTTTTGTAGGTTTTATGAGCAATATACCAAATCATTCTTGCTCCCCTTCTCTAAAAAAAAGATCTTATGTTGTTTTAGAGAAGCCTACAAAACTCTCCTTGGATTGGGCGAGGAAGAATTGATAATCCGTGTGGGCACATTTCTGAAAATTGCGGTTAGAGCTCGTATTTCAATGAATTCTGTCTAACTGCATTTTTAGTCTGTAATGCACTGAAGAACTATGCGATTTTAATACATTTATGACTATGTATATATTTATTTATTGTATGTGCTTGCCTCTCATGATTATGTATGCGCTCGCCTTTTTTATGGATATGTTTTTATCTGAAATAAAGATAATTGAATTGAACTTCACAATACAAAATGAGCAAATCTATATGTTTTTCTTCTATTTAAGCATCCACTAATGCCACCGTAGCCGACACGTGTTTCGCTCAAGCCGACAATATGCCCTATCTCGCGGTGTAATTCATAAATGATTGTGATTTATGCGGGATTTCAATAGGTTATGTTTGTGGTTGTTCATGTGTGCCTGTCACCTGTCTATTGAGCCAAGTTCCTAGGAGAGTCATCCTTACTGTTTGGGGGAAGTCTTCCCCAATTTCAGTAACCGAGTCCTACTTCCTGTGTTAACTTGTGTGCTGGCATTTCAGAAGCTGACTCTTGCTTCATATATTGTCATGTATGGTGACATTTCAGTACCTGGCTGCTACATTTTATGTTGACACTCATGCTGGTATTTCAGTAGCTGACTCAATTTATGAAGCATGACGTGTGCTGGCATTTCAGTGCCAGACTGCTGCTTCCTATCTTGACGTAAGTGTGTTGGTATTTCAGTAGCTGACTCCTTCTTCGTATATTGATATGTATTATGCTATTTCAGCGATTGACGTCTACTTCCAGTGTTGACGCGTGTCAGTTTCTACTTCCTATATTGATCTATGCTGACGTACCTGTGTCTCTCTCTGTGTAAGGCCTAGGGAGGCACTTCTCTTCCCTGCACCATGGCTGTATTTTAAAATGTTGTGTTCCAGCCCAGGTCGACGCTGGCTTGTAAGGTGAGGAGCGCTCAGTCTGTTGAAAAGTTCACTCTCCCACTGAGTAGACTTGCGCTGACCTCGAGGATAATCTACCACAACAAGGCTATCTTTCCTCCTAGACGATGGAATTCCAAATGTTGTTGGCAGGCATTCACCAGATGGGCAGGCAGAGGAGTGTTCCTGAGATACTCCCTTGGGTGCCAAGGATGGGCTGCAGGACGGCTGCCAACTTGGATCGCAGAGGCTGGGAGTGTGCAGCTCTGGTAAGGACACTCCACTCGCCCACAACGTGGGCAGAGCCCGAGAAAGGCACCTGCCAAGCCTGGGGCCAACTTACCAGATCTGGATAGGCAGTGGCTGTTTTCCCACCAAATCCTGCTGTGGCAGGGCCTGGCCACCTGTCAGTCATAACCTGCACCGCTCTCCCAAAACACAGAGGTAGATGTGTGCAACACTCATGACATTTTTTGGGGGGGAAAATACGCATCAGTTTTGCAAAATTGTTTTTAAATTTCGGAAAAATACATTATGCTGGCAAATCGAGTACCTTTCTCATTGAAGTTATACCACTTTGAAAAAAGTCCGCGAGACGCCAGCTGGAGACTGGTTGGAGGACAGATATCTAATTCGTAGGGAAAATACTCCTGCTGGTCTCCAGAGGGCAAAAATCACATTAAATTTCGTGTTATGGGAAATGGTGAACATTTCACACTTTTCACATAATGAAAAATTAGGCAAGATTACACCAGCGTAATAAACATTTTGCAAAGGTAGAGGGAATGCCTTTCTTGTTTATGTAGGTTTTAAACAGAGCGAGAGGGAGGGAGAAGGAAAAGGGATGATATTTGTAAAAAGCTCAATAGCGGCTTGACTCGCGACTCCGCAGACTAGATGGAGGTGTTTTTGGTATCTGGCAGGATCAGACTGGGACAAAAATAGGCCCAGGCACCAAAATAAAAGTGGTGTCCATTAGTGAATTAAATATCTAAAACAGTGGCCCATGTTTGCAAATTGAGGCAGTTTCTAACTTGTAGAGACATGCGGAATACGTATTTTTCAGGGTATGGTAGACCGCATGGATTTGAGTTTGCGGCAGGCAATGTTCGTTTTAATATCAGGGAAATCAACTGTAAAAACTGTCCCACCAGACCATAAAACAAGCCCACAAACAGCTAGAAAATCAGCCCACGCACTGACCTGTCGGAGAAGCCCATCGGACACTGCCTGATTGCCATATAGGCCAGTGTGATGCCGGTTTCTGGGCCTAGGGTTTCCATACTACACTACTGGTACCTGCACTGGTGCCCAACACCAGGGGCAATTCTGTGCACAAACTAATCCCATCCTGAAATCAGTGAGCTCTTCCCACTACACTTCGACCCTCATTACTAGTCGGGTGCTGCACTATACCCAGTGCAGTACCGCTCTATCTGATCACGAGTGGCCGGTAGTACTGCACTCAGTTTCCCTGAGTTTGGGACAGTGCCGGATTAAACCCTGTGGAGGCCCCTAGGCAGTCGAAATTTCGGGGGCCCCCTCGCGAATTATCTCCTAATACCGATTGCACCGGATTTTGTTTTACAAACTGACAGCTGACAGAAGATGAGCTTTTAAGAGACAAACTGTTATGTGTATCTGATGTCTCTGGTTTATGTACTTTAAGTTGTTAATGGGTACATTACATTAATACAGTATTTTCTCTATAGAGTCGTTAATGTAAAGTTTTCGTTTCTTTGAGTTGATTCATTTTTTTTCTATCTTTTGGAAACAATATTTAAGAAAGCTTGATTGTAATTTTCTTTCAAGATCAAATCAATATTATTTTGATCTGTTGTCGAGTGGCCCCGAAAAGGAGTGGGGCCCATAGGCCGGTGCCTACTTTGCCTATTTCGTAATCCGGAACTGGTTTGGGAGCACCGGTCCCGATTTTACCTGCTAGTAATTCCAGCAAGGAAAGTTGCATTAGACTTTGACTGTGACAGCTGCCAAGCTGTTTTTTAACAAGGTGGGAACATGTACTGTTCCCCATTCTGGGCACTCTTTTCCACCTCTCTCCTACTACCTCCGCCGAGCAGTTACACCCCACCTCACATTTCTCAACTGGTCAGAGCAGGTGGTAAATTTGATTGTTAATCCCCCCAGAACATGGAAACCCATGCTGAATTACACCCTATAAATTCAAGTCTGTGCAGTTATTCCATATTCTAAGGAGATTAACTCGTAATAATTTGTAATCGAATGGTCCTGGTGCACTGGAACGTTAATTTCATGTGCGGAGTTTATGCTCCGCCAGCATCATGCAACTCGTAAAGAGCCCTATAGGTCTGAAACTGATTATACTTTCAATATAAAAGCATGGTTTGGAACTATTTACATTTCAACTAATTAATTGTGATTTGAAGCTAATTTATTGATATGGTTAACATAGTATTCTGGGGTGACAGCCTTGAGGACCCCTCATTTCCAATTACCCATACCACTATTTACCAAATCTTTCTCTTGCTCGGCCATCAGTCATTGTGTGCCCTGGCTTCAGGAGTTGGTGGCAGGGATCGATTGTACATGGGACACAGCCCCATAACTGTTTAGAAGACTGGGGTGTGTGGTGGGGAGTTATTCCCCTGGGAGTGCCAAGACTACAGGATTAGGAAAGATGACGTTGCAAACACATACTAGTTCCGCAGTCATCTAGATGGCAGCCCCACTGTTCACCTAGCTAGGGTGCAGCAGGGACACCCACTGGCCAAACAGCTTCCGAATAAAGACGAGACCCTAGAGTTTGAGTGACACTTAGGGGCCATTTCAAAGTTCAGAGGAATTCAGACAAATATTGGCTTTTGGGAGATTCTTGTAAGGAAGGTACAAAGAGTACGTGTAGCACTCAGGCCTAGAGCCTGTAATTCTGGAAATTGAGGCAGAAGCACACTGGTGCCACATTTACATCCTGTGGCTTATCAAAGTTTTGGGGAAAGTGGGAACAGATGTTGGAACTGCCAGGATGCATAAAGGC
This sequence comes from Calotriton arnoldi, assembly GCA_963921515.1. Taxonomy (NCBI): domain Eukaryota; kingdom Metazoa; phylum Chordata; class Amphibia; order Caudata; family Salamandridae; genus Calotriton; species Calotriton arnoldi. The sequence goes on along the minus strand of CAWUFW010000413.1, from coordinate 391,384 downwards.
AGAAAGACATAGGTACTGCAGTGACACTTAGTGGCCAGTTATAGATGCTAGGAAGGGAAACAGCAGAGATAGAGGGAAGGCTGCAGGCCAGGGAGTCTGGTTGGGAAGCAGCACAACAGGCGCTGAAGCGATGTCCAGTGTGCAATCAAAAATACAGGCAAGGGAGGCAGACAGACATCCTACACGCAGTGCCACGAAGTGACCACTAGGGGTGCTAAAACTGATGCATACGCAGCAAACCAGCATTGACGCCTAGTGGCCACTCAAAGAACGATCTTCCAGAATTTGTACGGGAGGCATCCGTTTACTTTGTGGTCACAGGGAGTCACTGTTAAACTATAAATAAGTTTAAAACTGAGCAAACGTCGGTTAAGAAAGTTGTTTACTAGCTGATGACCTATGATCATCAGGGCCACTGGAATTATGTGGCAGGAGAGGGTCAATTTATGCGACAGGGTTGCTTAAATTATGCGGCAAGAAAAGGCAAATTATGCGGCATTATGTGGCACATTTTGTGATAGTATTACCTCATTATTTAGTCATTTTTAAACTTGTTAACTTCGTCTGGGCATTAGTTGTACCTCATTAGTGCCAGTTTAACACCCAAATATATGAATAAGCCACAGTAAGGTGACCAGTCAACTTTTGCAAAGGTAGGTGCACCAGACTGAAGTCAGTGAGCTTCAAATGTATTCCAAAATATATCCTTTATTGTAGTTTCAGTTTAAAATTGGACATCAGCCAAAGCGTTTTGTTCCGAATGGAACTTCGTCAGGGCTCAAGTTTCTTGATCTTGGTTCAATTAGTTTGTACACAACAGTCAAAGGATTCCAAAAAGTTAGTCCAAGTAAGTAGAGACCTGGGTAGAGACCTGGGTTCGCAAGTCGCAAATAGGTTTCAGAGTCCCACAGTCTTTCAAACAGATACAAATAATCCAAAGAACTTTGACCCAGGTCCTCCGTATCCACAGGGAGGCTAAATCACAAACACTAGTCACACTGAATATTACAGGGTCCAAGAGCCAAGGTAGCGGCCAGCAATCCTGGTCAATGTCGACGTTCTCAGTAGGAGTCGCTCATCCGGACTTTGAAAGTCCCTGTGGATACGGAGGACCTGGGTCAACGTTCTTTGGATTATTTGTATCTGTTTGAAAGACTGTGGGACTCTGAAACCTATTTGCGACTTGCGAACCCAGGCCTCTACTTACTTGGATTAACTTTTTGGAATCCTTTGAGTACAAACTAATTGAACCAAGATCAAGAAACTTGAGCCCTGACGAAGTTCCATTCGGAACGAAACGCGTTGGCTGATGTCCAATTTTAAACTGAAACTACAATAAAGGATATATTTTGGAATACATTTGAAGCCCACTGACTTCATTCTGGTGCACCTTCCTTTTCTTTATGAACTTATTTATCTGGTTTCCAGTGGAGTGGAAGTGCGGTGAACTCCGGAAGTGGTTGCACAGACAATTTATTAAATGTATTTATTTAGGAACTGAGGTACTGAACCGTGGTCAGCCGCATTTTGCTTTTCTAACTTTTGCAAAGGTCCTTCCGCTACGCGGCAACACGTGTCCCTGCATTTTTGCTAAATTTTGAACCGTTTGAGCTAGAAACAAAAGTTTTTGTTTGTTAAAATCTGCAGATTATCCAGCAGATGTTGGATCATTTGGCAAATGCAGCAAATCTACAATTCTGTGAAAATTGCCACAGCCACACAATCACATAATCCCATAATCCCAATGGCCCTGGCTATGATCCAGACAATGTAGTTGGTATAAAAATGCCCAATTGCCCGGAGAGGCAGTGCATAGACGGAGCTCAGACTATAAATTTGATGTAGAGTTTAGCGGACGGGTCACTCCATCACAAACGTGAGTGATATCACCGTCCGTCTCACATGTGTATCATATGACACTTACAATAAGGTGATTGGGTATCCGTCACATTTGTGATGGACTACCAGCCCGCAGACTCTAAATCAGGCCCCGTGTTTTGGAACAGGTACTTCTAATACAACACCCAGTCCCAATATATCTTAAAATTGGACATAAAGCTGAATAAATCTTAGACTGCCCCAAAAGGGCACCATTTCTGCAGTGAGTGATGGGCGGGGCGCCGCTGCAGCCCTTCTGTTCAGGTGGGTGGGGGTGCACCTATGCTTCGATGCTCCTAAACCCAGAGTCAGTTGTTTTTGGGCCTTGAAGGCCCTGGGGCGGGTTAGAAAGAGTTGTTTTCTAGTCCTACACTCTGAGTCCATGGTTCGGAGAGACGGCTGCCGCAGGGCGCGCCTGTCAGATGCTGTGAACACTGTGGGTGATTCATTAGAGCCGAAGACGCAGGTTCGTGCCGCTTGAAAGGTCACCGCGAGTGCTGGTCAGTAAACACCTCAAGACAGGTTTCTTTCCAACTAGAATGTTTTAAAGCAGACGCTGCGACTCAGCATTTTTGTTTCAGGGGCCAATTATCGTCTTATTTTCTACGACAGCGCAGGTGAACTCTGCGCGTTTCTTTTTCGCACCTCCAGCCCATACATTAACTCCCAGTTAGTGCATGTTTTTTGCTGTCAGAAGAGCTCAGAAACACGGAGTCAATTGCTACCCAGGAACTGTCATGAAGACCTTCACTGGCTCAGTGCACAACCGAGTGCATGTTTTTATGCACCTACACTGTGCAAAGTGAATTCAGTTAACTCAACTCTCTGAGAGTTGATTTTTAGACAATACATCACATAACAGTGAACAAGGACTTTCTGTTTCTGAGCTGTGCTGTCTAAAATAACGCAACCATTCACACGCATGCAGGTTCAAATGAAATAACTTGACAGGCAGCAGACGCATAAAAGCGAGTGCCAGGCTCAGCGGCGAGCCAGCCAGCTCTGCGTGATATGGCCACGCGTGACGTGTTTCTGACCTCTGCTGTATGCAGCCATGGCGCTAACTGGGACCTTTGTACAGACGTGAAAAAGAAATGCGCCGACCCTTCTGCTTCAACGCAGAAAACGTGATCATGGCATTGCCCCTGGTGCACAACTGCAGAACACCATTACGCTGTGTACAGGGGTCTTTGTCGCTTCCTCTCTGTATGAATCCTATTATTTTTAAGGGTCAGGCATTTGAAAGAACAATCATTATTATTATTTTAAGTTTTATATAGCGCTAGCTAGACCCGAAGGTATCAGAGCGCTTTGCATCTTCTTACCATTGTGGCAAGCTATATCGTCCTCATCTCCGGATACCCCGATTGGCCGACATCTGGTCCGAGGCCTGAAAAGTAAAGATTTATATCCTTCCTTCCAATCCTATCCCATGCTATCAGCGTTTGGGGTCTTCATCGATTCATCAGAAGCTCCCTTTGGAACTTTCGAGCGCCACCTAGGCTCTCCGCGGAGCTCGAGGACAAAGGTCCTTCGGAGCACTGGGCTTCTCTTTAGCGGATGGCATTTTTTTATTCTGCTCCCATAGTTGGGTACAGTAGAAAACGTCATTATTGTCAAGACAGGTAAAGTTTCCCGATTTAGCCTGATCTGCTGAGGTGTAGAGAAGCGCCTCAACTTGTCGAGCCTGCAACTAGTGCAAAGTCCTACTCTATGAAAGCTCTTGATCGGAACATCCTGGTGCTGGAAATGGCGGATGTTCGTAGCCCAGAGACCTCGAGCTGTCACTGGGTAAGGGGTGCCAGCCAGGGATAGGGTAGCCAGATTTAAAAAAAAATGAAAAGCTGGGGCATTCCATAAAGATGGAAGTAGGTCTACAATTTGGCATCAACCAATGGGCGGAGAAGGACTTAGTTAACAGCCCTCATCAACATAAAAACAGACAATAAGGCACTAATGTGATACTTTTACTGACATTTCCAGGGACGAATGTTGAAAGGCGTGACTGTCCTGGCAAATCCGGCACGCTTGGTCATCTAGTCTGCGAACTTTATATCTGATAATGTATGTGAAGTTTTAAAATATCGTAAAAGTTGTAAGTCCTTACATCGATATGTGCACACACAAGGGCAGCAGCAGTTTTCACACCGTGCACAATTACGCACAAGGCACAGCAAGCCTGAAAACATATGAGGGTAATGTTAGCATAAGCAACGCACAATGACGTCACATGAAGTAATGGTGCAGGTCAAGCTTACACCTCACTTTAAAGGGAGGGGGGGACTGCTTTCCAGTACATGCTTTTTCTGTCTGTCTGTCTTTCCATCTACATATGTGTGTGGGTTTGCAGTTTGTCTTTGTATAGACTTTATATATTCAGATTTAATTTCCCTTAATGTCTAGCTCGTTTGAGTGTTAATGCAGAACTGTTTACGTTAGAGGCAATACACGAATCTGTAGTTAAAAAGACATGGATTTATATACATTAAATCATTGTGTTGCATCAAAAATGAACAAACATATAAGCCAGCCATGAAATAAAACACAAAAGAGGGCTCACAGAGATTTCTTTAAGAATCTGTGCATTAGTGACACTAATTGTTGAATTCCAGACTGATACCCACCAACTGTAATACAATGTAATACCTGTAATGTGATGACTGATTTTATTGTTAATAAACAGAAGAAAAAAATCTATGCATTACTGTGATGTCATTTATAAATGGAACGCGTCAAGTTGACACCAGGCATGACTTGTGAAATGAAAGTGATTTATGCATGATTTATTAAAAAAGGTGTGCCCACGATACACTTGAGATAAGAGTCAGAGATGATGGGTAATGACAGCTTAACTAAGTGCCTCACAGTCATCCTGCAAGAGTGCTAATGACTCCATTTAGCACTTTTACAGGTTATTTGGGTCAGAATCTTGCACCTTAGCAGTAGTTCACCTGAATGGAGATGTAATATCACAATAAATAAGATAACACCTCCTCTCTCAGCCTCCATCTAATGGCAAAGCATTGGCAAAGACAATAGGTCGCACCTTTCTAATGCGAATGCCAAGCTGTTGGATTTGCGAAGGTTTGTCTGTATAGTATTTTTTTTTAAAGTTAAAGAATAAAAACAATTCAGAATACTGGCGGAAAAGCAAATGCATCAGGATGGTATCTCAAAACTGTACATTGAATTTCATTACGTTTTTCAAACGTTGTAAGTGGCATGGTTTTTTATTTCAAATAGTTTTCCCGACGAAAACTGTGAAGAGAATTTAAAAACAATAAAATAAGAAAGTGTTTGAATATAAAGGGAAATGTGGGGGTGTCGGCCTAATTTACTTTACACCGGATTCAGCCATTTGGTCATCTTCAGAGTTCCTTGAATCCATGACCTCTCTGCTGAAGTCACCAATGATGATGTTTCTTCTGATACTCCTTTCAGGGAGGTGAGCAGAAGCAAAGTCATTAAGTCTCGCCAATGAAGGAGCTATTGGCTTTGCCCATGCATTTTAGCCATGTTGTATACTAGCGTGGCTACTGTTCAACATGGCTAAAAGTTAGTGGTGTAGAAGAGAGTGGCGTGGAGTGCCGTAGAGTGGAATGGCGACGAGTAAAGTAGGCTGTCATAGAGTGGAGTGGCATAGAGTTTTGTGTTTTGGAGTGGCACAGAGTAGTGTCCCGGAAAGTGGCGTACAGTGGAGTGGTGTAGAGTAGAATGCATTAGCATAGAGTGCAGTGGTATAGAATTGAGCGGCATACAATGCAGCGTCTTAGAATGCGGTGGCGTAGATTAGAGTGTTGCATAGTACAGTGCAGTGGTGCAGAGTAGAGTTGAGTGATGTAGAGTACAGTGGCATAGAGTGCAGTGGTGCAGAGTAGAGTCCAGTGGCATAGAGTGCAGTGGCATACAGTGGTGGAGAGTAGAGTATAGTGCCGTAGAGTACAGTGGCATAGAAGGCAGTGGGGAAGAGAGGAGTGCTGCAAAGTGCAGTGACAGAGTGGAGTGATGCAGAGTGAAGTGGTGTAGAGTGCATTGGCATAGAATGCAGTAGTGCAGAGTACAGCGGCATAGAGTGCAGTGGCGTAAGGTAGAATGGACTGGTGTACAGTGCATTGGTGTAGAGTGTTGCAGAGTATAGTGGTGTAGAGTGAAGTACCATAGAATTCAGCGGTGGACAATGCAGCGCCATAGAATGCAGTTGTGTAGACTAGAGTGGTGCATAGTAGAGTGCAGTGACAGAGTACTTGGATGCAGAGTAGAGTGGCATAGAGTGCAGTGACGGAGAGTGGTGCAGAGTGCAGTGCTGAAGAGTGCAATGGCATAGAGTGCAGTGATGCAGAGTAGAGTGGCGTAGAGTTCAGTGGCGGACAGTGCAATGTTGCAAAGTAGAGTGTCGTAGAGTGCAGTAGAGTAGATTGTTTCAGAGTAGTGTGAAGTGGCGTAGAGTGGAGTGGTGCAGAGTAGAGTGCATGGGTGTAGAGTAGAGTGCAGTGCTGCAGAGTGCAGTATTGCAGAGTGGCATAGGGTGGCGTTGTGCAGAGTGGAGTGGTGTAGAGTGCAGTGGCGAAGAGTGGAGTGGTGTAGAGTGCAGTGCACTGGCATAGAGTACAGTGGTGCAGAGTACAATAGAAAGGCGTAGAGTACAGTAGCACAGAGTGGACTAGAGTGCAGTGGTGTGGAGTGATGTAAAGGGGAGTGGTGCAGAGTAAAGTGCAGTGGCATGGAGTGGTGCAGAGTAGAGTGAAATGCTGTAGAGTATGCATGGTGTGGTAGCACACTTCCATTACAGACAACACATGATCAATTGAAATGACCATTACATTTGCACAGCCATACGGTTTTACTAATAAAACTATACAGCGCACAAACGATAATGTGTGGAAATGGCACCCCCTAGTGAATTGATTTGTTTTGATCATATTAAAGTGTTTGTTTCCACCACACCTCAGAATTATCAAAAATGTGCTTCATTTGTGCTCTTCTTATTCTGATATATTCTAAAATACTTGCACAGTTCAATTAAATGTTGTTGTGTGCTAGAAAAAACGTTTTACTACCCCCAATATCCAGCAAGATTTTCACATAAAACCTCCCACAGAAGTCAGAGAAAGAAAAGTAACCACCAGGCTCCCTGAAAGACAGAGCCTGACATGTGACCTCTGACTTTGAATGCACAGCAAATGTGACAAAATAAGATTTACAGGCCTGTTTACAGAAAGGAGCACTTGTGGGAGAATCCCTGGAGAAGTAGTGTGAAAAGGCATTGATCCTTTGGAGGGACGAACTCAAGCTGGACAGTCTAAAAAAATAAAGCCAGCAAATAGAAATCCAGAAAATGTGAGTTACAAACCACAAAGCCAATAGTAAGCAACAGGCGGAATGCACACCCAATGAAGCTTTCTAAATGTCCCCAAGATGTATTTAGCAAACCAGACAGCTGCGCTGCCTGGTAGGCTTCTACCTAAAACAAGAATTGGCATAGCCAATAGGTCTCGCCTTTGGGACATTGAGAGTAACTGAAAGACACCGAGGGCAAGAGAGGGCAGATAGAGACAGGCTCAGAGAGAGATGAACTGGGGCAGACTCGGGTTCAGATGTTTTGGGGGTGGTTGGGGACCGTGAGGGATGGTGTGCGAGGGAGGGAGGGGTGCGAAGACGTAGGGCACAGACTCTGATAGACACTTAGGAGGGTCGAAGAAGAGATGTATGCCCAGGAGCACACTGTGTGCTGGGAGCGAGGCATGACTCCACGTGTCACTGTTCATGCAATGCGGTGTAATGTGTGGCTCCGAGGCAGAAAAAGAACAGCAGGTTAGTGTGCATGTTGGTTGTGTGTGGATGGTGGGTCCAACAGCAGCTGAGGCTGACTCCCCCACCCCCACTCACCGTAGGAGCAGTAAACCGGGTCTAGGCCACTGAAGGGCCTGTCTGGCAACGGACAGTGAAGAAGTGACCCCGAGGCTCTGCAGCTCGCCCGGGGCAGAGGCCTGTTTGAATGGTGCAGGCTATGCCAAGATGTGTTGTGTCTAGTAACCACCTTTAGAGGGGCCACAGGTGAAACGAGCACTGGGAGGTGGGAGGGTTGGGGGGAATGAGGCCGGGGGAGCTACACACGGTGCAAGGGCGAAAACGAGCTCCACCTAAGCTGTAAGACCCCCATATTTCACAATACCAACTGAAAACAAGTGCATGGTATTGTTTGAGACTTCAGGTTTTAGCCTGCATCGAAATACCTGTATTTTCCGGCGCGCTCTGCGTCAGCCAGTGCCCGGACCACGGTACCATGGGGTACAGTGCTTTGTTTAATGAGGTGCCGCCACTTACTTTCGCTTTCTGTCATAGTGCAACGAGGGTGGAAAGTGACGGGCGGGAGAGAGGCTGGGGAGCGGAACTAATGGGGCGGGAGGTTAAAAAATTAGATACACTTTGTGACAGCAGGGGTACCTCTCCACTGCCACAGCATTAATCAACAGAGTGGCGGTGATCAAAGCACTTTCGTGACACCCCGGGTGGCTGATATGGCAACTGGGAAAGTGCTGCAATATTCAAAAACAAGCGCCCAGAGTGGTCCTGACTCTACCCTCCCACCTCCTCCAAAGAGCGGCGCATCAGATCAGAGCTGCTGACTCTGGACCTGAGGATCAGTCTTCGAGCCTCAGTGAATCTGGGCAAATCACTTAATCACCCCCGTGCGGTCGCTAAATAATTGAACAAACTGGCATAAAAAAGCAGTGATCTCAGAAGGGTAGCCGCGTAATGTAAATAGACGCGGTAATGTAAACCAAGCTGTTCCAGACGTGCAGGAGAGCCGCGGGTCCCTCTCCAGCTGCTTGTCCTCGCTCAGCCGCCAGCTCAGCTCATCGCACAGGGACTCGGGGCAACGGGAGGGGGCGGGAACAAAGTAAAGGACAACAGGATGGAAACTAAAAAAAAAAAAGTGACGCGCCGCGGCCGCCATTACATGAAAGCGCACAACAGGGCGCTTGGTAAACAAGGGAGGAATGCAGCTGCCACAATGCGCGCCGCTGCTCGCTCCAGACACCAAAACGCTATGGGAGTGAACATTTTGAGAAAAGGTGGGACATACACCCGCCTTTGGCCATTTGCGTGCTTTCATTATTGAAAGCCACACGCAAAGGCCATTGGAATCTGTGGGAGTTGCCAAACAGACACGGAGAACTTGCGGGGAAGTTTGGAGTGATTACATGAAGCCTCCCATAGAGCAGCGCATGCGCGCTGCGCTAGGCTCGACCTAAAAATGGCACAGAGTCCACCAGGTCTCATTATACGGATGAGCAACTTGCCACCTTAAGCTGCCTTCCATCAGCTGCAAAGACTCCATATCACAGCAGGGCATATTGTTTCTTGCCAAAGACTACGTAATACAGCAGGGCATCTTGCTTCTTGCCAAAAACTCAATTTTATAGCAAGGCTTCTTATTTCTTTCTTAAGAATCTGTTTTACAGCTGGACATTTTGTTTCTTTCTTAAGACTCTGTTTTATAGCAGGGCATCTTGTTTCTTACCAAAGATTCCTTATTACAGCAGGGCATTTTGTTTCTTGCCAAAGACACCATATTTCAGCAGGGCATTTTGTTCCTTGCGAAAGACTCCATAATACAGCAAGAGCTTCTACTTTCTTGCCAACCACTTTGCATTACAGCTGGGCGTCTTGTTTCTTACCAAAGATTCCTTATTAAAGCTGGGCATCTTGTTTCTTGCCAAGGTTGCCATATTACAGCAGGGCATCCTGTTTCTTGCCTACGACTCATTAGAGCAGGGTTTTTTGTTCCTTGCCAAGGATTTCTGGTTTCCTTCCAGACACTCTATTGTAGCAGAACCTCTTGATTCTTGCCAAGAGAATCCACCTGCCATACAATTTTGCCCCCTTCCCATGATGAGGCCAAATTTCAGTCCAAGACCAGCTATTGCTTACACAGACCTCTGAGAAACGTCCCCTTTTTAGGTCGAGCCTAGGCAGCGCACATGCGCTGTGTCCAAGACCTGCTGTAATCGCTATACGGAGGGGTGTAATCCCGCCTGCTGCTTGCAATTGGTTCACTCCTGTGTCACTTTTATTTTCTGGCTCCTTATTGGTTGGCACTCCCGATACATCACTTCCGGTTTGAGCTACGGAGCACCGGCCAACTACAGTTTCCTTATGGTTGTTGACGTATATGTGTTACTTTAGGGACTACTTATTCTATTTCCTGCTAGTGTTACTGTGTGGTGTGAGTGCCTGTTCCTAGTACCTTGCGCTGTTTATTTTATCACCAAGGCGCCCACTGAACGGGTTGCTGCACGCATAACTTGTATGTACACGGGCGACACGCTTCATGTTTTAGCACGCGCCCACTTTCATATTTCTTTGCACGCGCAAATGCGAGACCTATTGTATTGCAAATACTTGTTAACTTTTACACTCACTAAGCCGTTGATTTTTCTTAAAGGCTTAGCAGTGTACTCAATACATGTGTGCACTAGGGTACCTGGTGTGGGTGACATAGTTGAGTGAGGAATGTATTTTAAATTAAAGTTCTGTAAGACAGAGTAATTCTGAAATGTTACACGTTCATCAGTTAGTACAGGTTCCCTTGCATCTCCAGCAACATTTTTATGTTTCAGCAGCAGATACCAGTCTAACATGAAATTTCTATACTTTTCTCCAAGTTTTCTTTTTCTTTTTGTTTATTTAGAAAGTGCTTCTGCTTCAGGTCAGCATAAAGTGATATAGTCTGGTTGTGACTGCGAATCCCAAACTGTTTGGATCTTTGCTCGGTGAAGATATGATAATCCGCAACTTGTTTTTCTGCAGTTCGCAGGTTGAGCTGCCCTGACAGTGGGTTTACACATGTAGTTGAGATCACAACCTTTCTGTTTGTTCTGAGAGACTTCGGAGCAGGAGGGCCTCGATGGCTTTTTTTTACCATGCAGGAAACAACGTTAGAACCTGGGTATCTGGAGCTCAGTCCTGTGCCCCCCCAACTGAGAATTCGGGGGGCGATAAATCTCTCTTGCCCCCACAGTTCTTGCATTCATGTGGGTAATTTCTCCAGTCTTGGCAGTTTGTGAGGTGTGCAACCAGATGTTACTGGTGGGAAATCAGGGGTAGCCCAAGTTCGATGTTCGTATGTGATGAGCCGTCTCGTTGAAGGTGTGGGCAATCTTTTTGGAGGGACTAATCTTTTATTTGGGGGTCCCCTGGAGGGATTGCTGCGCTCACAGATATAACTTTCTTCTAATATAGTAGAGTCGTCCCTCAAATGTAGTGTTTCTGGTCTTTAAGATAGGGGATTGCCTGGTGACCTTATCCCGCCTCTGTGAGCATGGAAAGTCCAGGGCTACACCCGCTGATCTAGCACGCCTTGACATTGGCCCAGTGTGCCAGCACTAGAACCCTGGTCTGACTCAAGCGTCCTACAGCAAGGACATGTGCAACGAGCAAACCACCCCGTGTTTGCTTAGAACAGTGGTCTTCAAACTTTTTCATTCCGCACCACCCGCCCCATGGAAAAAATAATAATTTTCACAATTATTCTATTAAACTGGCAATGTTTAAATATGTCTAGACTTATTTAAGCATGGCAGTTAAGTTCTGTACCGTTTAAAAAAAGTGCAAATACATGATAGCCAAACATACTATTCTGGTCAGGCAGGCCTTACTAACGTGTGAACGTATCCACAGTGTGATTATTAGAAATGGGGGTGGGGGGTTTGAAGAATATTTGGAGTCCTTCCCATTTGACACCTTCTCCCAGTGAGGATATAAGTGAAAAAAGATGTTAGTGATAGCTCATTACAGAGCGGCTTACTGCCCCTCATGCCCCCCCACCCCCTTGAAAACAAAGCACTGTTATCAGCATAATGCTTCTTTTGGCCAGAGCCCGCCCTGGGATCACTTGAGGAACCCCTAGGGGGGCCCGCCCATCAGTTTGAAGATCCCTGGCTTAGAACTAGGAGGGCCTGACATGGACCACCAAGGAGCCGTGCACCTAGAACAACCTTCATTTGCAGAACGCGCGCTATAAAACACCCACTCTGGGGGCCGAGTTTGAATCAGACCAGTGAGCGGCTACCGTAGCCGAAAACTTTACTGTCAGTTGTGAAGATGTGTTGTTGACTCCAACGCTACTCGTGCAGGCCACATGACAGACGCTCTTCCATGCACAGCACTCCCAAGGAGTAGGTGCTACCCGTCCACAAATGGCCTTTATCACAGTGTCAGGGGTATGAAGCACTATAAAATGCAACCACAATACTCGTTCCAGCGCCCATCACTGTGTCAGACATGTGTATCCCGAGGTGCGCACACCTGTTCCCGCCAGCACTTACCTGTCTGCTTGCCTCGAAGCCCAGCTGCGCGGGTGCACGGGGTGCTGATTGCATCCTTGGGGGTGTTTACTTCACGCTCTGCTCTCGTAGGTCAAACAAAAAATAATTACTGTCAGCGGCAGCCCAGGTATGTGCGTGTCTGACAGCGCAGAGCCCTGCTCACCTGACAGTCTTTCATTTTTCACGCATCTGTCATATTTTGTGTCTGGCAGTTCCCAGCGATTGCTACACGGCCCAGCATGCAGGACCCTGGGGTCTGTGGAGGTGACTATTGTGCTGTGAGAGGAGGGCTGCGCGGAGGTAGAGACTGTTGTAAGAGCAGGCCTGCGTGGAGGTAGGGTCTATGCTGTAAGACCAGGCCTGCGTGGAGGTAGTGTCTGTTGTAAGAGCAGGCCTGCCTGGAGGTAGTGTCTATGTTGTAAGACCAGACCTGTGTGGAGGTAGGGTTTGTGTTGTAAGACCAGGCCTGCCTGGAGGAAGTGTCTGTTGTAAATCCAGGCCTGTGTGGAGGTAGGGTCTGTTATAAGACCAGGCCTGTGTGGAGGTAGTGTCTGTTGTAAAACCAGGCCTGTGTGGAGGGAGTGTCTATGTTGTAAGACCAGGCCTGTGTAGAGGGAGTGTCTGTGTTGTAAGACCAGGCCTGCGTGGAGTTAGTGCCTGTTGTAAGAGGAGACCTGTATGGAGTTAGTGCCTGTTGTAAGAGGAGACGTGTGTGGAGGAAGTGTCTGTTGTAAGAGCCGGCCTGCGTGGAGTCAGTGCCTGTTGTAAGAGCAGGCCTGTGTGGAGGGAGTGTCTATGTTGTAAGAGCAGGCCTGTGTGGAGGGAGTGTCTATGTTGTAAGACCAGGCCTCTGTAGAGGGAGTGTCTGTGTTGTAAGACCAGGCTTGCGTGGAGTTAGTGCCCGTTGTAAGAGGAGACCTGTATGGAGTTAGTGCCTGTTGTAAGAGGAGACGTGTGTGGAGGAAGTGTCTGTTGTAAGAGCCGGCCTTCGTGGAGTTAGTGCCTGTTGTAAGAGCAGGCCTGTGTGGAGGGAGTGTCTATGTTGTAAGAGCAGGGCTGAATGGAGATAGTACCTGTTGTAAGAGGAGCCTTGTGTGGAGGTAGGGTCTATATTGTAAGACCAGGCCTGCATGGAGTTAGTGCCTGTTGTAAGAGGAGACCTGTATGGAGTTAGTGCCTGTTGTAAGAGGAGACCTGTGTGGAGGAAGTGTCTATGTTGTAAGACCAGGCCTGCATGGAGTTAGTGCCTGTTGTAAGAGGAGACCTGTATGGAGGAAGTGTCTGTTGTAAGGCCGGCCTGTGTGGAGTTAGTGCCTGTTGTAAGAGCAGGCCTGTGTGGAGGGAGTGTCTATGTTGTAAGAGCAGGCCTGTGTTGAGGTAGTGTCTATGTTGTAAGGCCAGGCCTGAATAGAGTTAGTACCTGTTGTAAGAGGAGCCTTGTGTGGAGGTAGGGTCTATGTTGTAAGACCAGGCCTGCATGGAGTTAGTGCCTGTTGTAAGAGGAGACCTGCATGAAGGAAGTGTCTGTTGTAAGAGCAGACCTGTGTGAAGGTAAGGTCTATGTTGTAAAACCAGGCCTGTGTGGAGGAAGTGTCTATGTTGTAACACCAGGCCTGCGTGGAGTTAGTGCCTGTTGTAAGAGGAGACCTGTATGGAGTTAGTGCCTGTTGTAAGAGGAGACCTGTGTGGAGGAAGTGTCTATGTTGTAAGACCAGGCCTGCGTGGAGGAAGTGTCTATGTTGTAAGACCAGGCCTATGTGGAGGTAGTGTCTGTGCTGTAAGACCAGGCCTGCGTGGAGGAAGTGTCTGTTGTCAGATCAGGCCTCCGTGGAGGTAGTGTCTATGTTGTAAGACGAGGCCTGGCTGGACGTAGTGTCTATGCTGTAAGACCAGGCCTGTGTGGAGGGAGTGTCTGTTGTAAGAGCAGTCCTGCGTTGAGGTAGTGTCTGTTGTAAGAGCAGGCCTGCATTGAGGTAGTGTCTGTTGTAAGAGCAGGCCTGCGTGAGGTAGTGTCTGTTGTAAGAGCAGGCCTGTGTGGAGGTAGTGTCTGTGTTATAAGACCAGGCCTGTGAGGAGGTCGTGTCTATATTGTATGAGCAGAACTGTGTGGAGGTAGTGTCTATGTTGTAAGACCAGGCCTGTGAGGATGTTGTGTCTATGATGTAAGAGCAGGTCTGCGTGGACAAAGTGCCTGTTATAAGAGCAGGCCTATGTGGAGTTAGTTGCGAAAGTGTGCCAGGACAAGTGGGGGTATTGAGAGTAAGCTGGAAAAATCCTTTTAGTATAGACATCTGATGTTTATTTCACAAAATCAAAGTTCAAAGATCAAAAGTGGTTCTTAATGTGCCAGAATCACTAGAGCCAAGACAGTTGTAGGGCACAGCCAACACGTGTTTCGCCCCTTATTGGCTTGCAAGCCTGGGGCTTTTTCAAGGCGGCAATTCAGCAAGGGAGAACGGTCTCTGTCGGTCAGTGCCGGAGTACCTCGGTACCAGAACCTGCCTGACCTGCTGAGAGGGGGGGAACCGAAGACTCCCTTGTGGAGGAGACTGCCCGGAGTACCCTAATCCCACCCTGTCCGAGTGGAAGGGACAGCCTAGAGATGCAGAGTAGTGTGGGAGCAAAACTGAGGGCGGGAGTGGGACTCTCCACTGGTGCACTGTGCCCAAGAAGGAAGAGTTAACCCAGGTGCTGGAGTGAACTTGCTTGCCGCCTCACCTCCACTAACCGCTGTGCACCGCCAGTCAGAGAGGGTAGAGCGTGGCTGTGTTTGCAGCCTTTCAAGGCTTCGCTAGGCACCCTACCTCCGGTGCTGACTGTTACGGCAAGTAGAGGGTCTTCGAAGTGGAATAGATCACCAGCACCGGAGGCAGTGCTTAATTTGAGCCGGTGGTTTCCGGTGCTCTGCACCGGTACTTCATTGTCAACACCAGTGCTTGTGACAGTCTGCCACAAGGTGGCACTGTCGGGCTAATTTAGAGATGAGCACAACAACAGTTAATTATTAATTCAATATACATTAAAAATGACTTATACCTGCCGCCCAAGCCATTCTTATAGCTTTGGTGGCCTGAAATAGTCTGAATTGTCACACTTGTAGGAGTGTGATGGTTAGTAATTGTGTTGGTACTGTCGTTGGCAACGCTGGCAGAGGCAATGTGTGGTGCAAATTGAGGGACTCCTGACGAGGGCCTTGGCACTTAATTTTTTACAAATGAAGCACTGACCGGAGGACAGGCTTTCACCTTTTTGGTAGGTGGGCATTTGCTTCTAGCCTATTAGCCCACTGGATCCTACAGCCTCAAACACCGACCTCTTGTACAGCGCTCACAGGTGCCATAGAAGAAAGGCGGGCGCTGCAGCACACTCCAGAGTGAGAGGCTCGCCCTGGGACCTCGTTGCACTATGCGCAGGTAACTGCACGCTTGAGCTGGCAATCACCAGACATTTGGGCTCTAGGTACGGTGACCAGACGTCCCGGACAGTCCCGGTTTTCCGAGTACTGTCCCGGTGTCCCGACGCTTTTCTTAATTTTGAACATTTGTCCAGGTTTTTGGGACAAGGTCGAGTCAACCTGTAAAGGAGAAGTGGAAGGTGTGCGCTCATTAAGTATTTTGTCTGTTTCAGGCAGCGCAGGAGGAGATGGGCTGAATGCATGCTGCAGCAGAGGGGAGACAGATGGGGGGGGGGGCTCAAGGCAAAGGTGATGCCATAGCTAATGTTCTGTAAGCATAGCTTGTACATGTGTGGCTATATTATATACACCGCCGCCCAAGCAAAAAATCGGGACAGGCCAGTCATAATTAAGGCTAAAGACTTTAGTCCTATTTTTATGTCTGGCCTGTCCCGGTTTTTTTCTTCTCAAAATCTGGTCACCCTAGCTCTAGGGCCAGTTACTAGGACATTAAAGGACTGGCCTAGAAGTCGGTTAACACACCAGTCTGTGCACGCTGTTTACCGTGAGCCTGCACCTGGGAGATTCTTAGAGGGTTGATACATTTTGCCTATTTTCCTGTCGTAGCCGATGCTTTAAATGTGCCAGTACTGTCCGGTACTGAGTACCGGCACTTTTTAGGTCTCGCCTAGCGTTGCAGCGCGCATGCACTGCTCGCTCTGCGAGGCTTCTTGTAATCGATTAGATTTCAGAAGTGGAGTGTAGGCTCCGCCCCTTCTTTTCATTGGCTTGCGTCATCGTTCATGCTAAACGCTGGCTTTCGATTGTAAGTGAGGCTTTTTAGTCCCTCCTTGTTACCGCCCTGTCTCCTTTTGGCCCCGCCCACCCGGACTGGATTTTTTACACGCGGCGTTATCCAGTGTCCTTTAATTACTGGGTAGGCACTTTTTTTGATTGTTACATTGGTGTCCCAGACAGCGGTAGCAGCAGGGAAGGGGCGTGTGAACCGCCGCTTCCTCGTTCAATTCATTGAAGCTGCTGGCCGCGGAGGACTCCTTCTATGGCTGGACCCCGATTCACTGGGCCGCGCATTTCAGCAAGGTACTGGGCAAAGGCGTGGGGCACGTTTCTTCTTTATTGTGGCGCGCAGCGAGTGAAAGTACTGCTGTGGCACCTGGACCATTGGGTTTGGTGGGGTGTATCCCCTTCCCGGGAAAGGGCACATCACGCACGTATAATAGTTTGTTAGGGTATTTGGTTTAATGGTTCAGTCGCCTCATATTGAATTCCTCCCCTCTTCTCTCTCCAATGGAACGTTCCTTACGTATCTTTCTGTGCATGGCTGGGATGGGCCGCACCATTTTTGAACGAGTGCGGGGGGCGGAGTTTTCCACAGATAAAACATTTATTTTTCGCGGGCAGATGTTGCCGGCTAGAGTTTGCCAGTGGTTTTCGCCCACCTCTTCTCCCGCCTTGAATGTTTTTTTTTATTCTTTCACCTTTCGGGTGAGATACGGCACCTTCATTCGCCAAAGCAAGGCGTATCCTACAAACTGCTGTTCTTCCACAGTAACTTCTAGTATGTTTTACACAGTGTAACTGCCGATTGCAAGTTATCCCCGTTCGTGAAATCACGGAAACGAATTATTTTATGAACTGTAACAGATTTTTAACCCTGTCGCGACTTCTCTTCATCGTGTGTTAACTGTTGCATCCGGTATTTTTCAAAATAAGACTTTGTTGAAATCTTGGTGAAAGCTGTACAGGCAGTAGCATCCGTTTTCATTTCAGATTTAGTTTAAGGACCTGAACGTCAAAACTTTTATGATTGGTTTGTGAAATATTTCCTCGGGTGTTAGGTGAGGTGCTTGCCATTTACCTCGGGTTCAACTGGTGACAGTCGGAAGTCTCCCATTTTGACAAAAAGACAAGAAGATATGCTCGTAAAGAACTTGAGCTTCTTGCTGAATGCTAATTCTGACGTTCCTTTTGAGGGAATCTATATTTCATGAATGAAAACCCACTACACTGTATACACGGTTATGCCTTAAAGAATAGGAAATAAACACTTTTTGCAAACCAGTGATTTTTGGATGATGTTTGGGCAATTAGCCATGCAGAATAACTCCCTCAAGAGAAAAAATATATATTTGTACTCCTTCGCATAGATGCCGCTGCGCATGCGCTGCTCGCTCTGCGAGGCTTTTTGTAATCGATTAGATTTCAGAAGTGGAGTGTAGGCTCCGCCCCTTCTTTTCATTGGCTTGCGTCATCGTCCTTTTTGGAACACCTAATTTTCTAATTGCTGATTCATGCCCATCTCAATAATGCACTAGAAATTTGTTGTATTCATGGGATTTTGGGACTATTCTGATTTGGTATTTCATGCTACATTATAGTCTTCGTGACAAAATAATATTTCTTTACCGCATTTAATATTTATGTAATAAAGCTTTTAAAATTCCTCCTGCACTACAACTCAGTTATAGATTGTCCTGGCCCACTCATGATCTACTCATATTGTTTGGGGCACCTTTGTATTGGGGCGAGGCTGCAGTATTCTACTTCCAGATCAAGGACTGTGGAGTGGGCTCAATTAAGGTAAATCCGGACGCAATTAGATTTTGGGGTGCAGTGGATTTTGGGCTCCCAGGCTCCCACAAAAGTAGTATTTCATTCTTTCATTCATTCAGGAGCACATTCTCCTCCAAGGCTGCTTTGGTTTCGCTGCAGCCAGGGCTGTGGGAGTTCTCGAGCAGCTCCTGTGCTCCAGGGAGAGCGCATTAAAAAAAAAACAAGCATTTGCAATGCAATAGGTCGCGCATTTACGTGAGTTTAAGCTATTAGCATTGTAAAAACCAAAACATAAATAAAAGGCATTGTCATTTACAATGCCAATAGCTCAAACTCGCGTAAATGCGAGACCTATTGCATTGCAAATGCTTGTTTATTTTGAGAGGGAGAGTACCGGCACTTCTCAAGACATAAGTAATACTTTTAATTGGAGAGTACCGGCACTTCTGAGAAACAATCAGGTACTCTGGTACAGAGTACCTGCACTTCTATTTTCCCATTTAAAACACTGGCTCGTAGCTGCATAGAACCGTGTGCCCTGCGGCATATTTGCTTGTGTGATACTTCTTCTTGGTTTGATAAAGCACTTGTAGTTTATAAAAGATAAGATAAGTGATTTCGCAATACCTACTCCCTGGTGTTTGAGAACTGGCGAGCTCTAATCTCTACACCCATGCTGCCTCCTGGAGAAGCCTCGGGCTGCTGCCCCCCCCCAGGTCAGGTGCTGAAAGGGGGTTGTAGAGGCTAGGATGTTGTGCCATAGGAGGTCGGGCCCTGGGACACCCGTGGTAAAAGGCCTCACCCACCACGGGTCGCCTTTACACCCCAGGTACCTCCTGCCTTACACCCCGTCCTCCCGCCTCCCGCTGTTAGCTCGTGTCTCTCCACTCCGCTGCCTAAAAGAATAACACAGCTGTAAAAAAAGGATTCAAATTCCGGAATAATACTAGTCGGAGGCAGACAGGAATCTTGCACAGATAGGTGTGCAGACAGGGGCCTTCTGCGCACGCCAGGCCGCCCCTGACGGCCGCAGATGCTTCGCATACCTGAGGGGTGGGGGAGGGAGCGGAGACATGTCCCAGTAACCCCCACTCCTCGCTCGATCCCTGTTGTACAAGAGGTGAAAATATGTAAGAGAGAAGAGGGCCTCAGGTAGCCCACCCCGCGCGCCTCTGGGTGACCCTTCTGGCCAAAGAACATGTCCTACTTGCGTTCAGCAGACTCCCCCTGTACATCACCGTATATCCGACTGGTCGAGATGTCAAAAAGAGAGTCACAGAGATTGCAGCAGCCAAGAAGATAGCAAGCATTGGCAAATTCAATAGGTCTGGCCTTGTGAGGCTGGAGCATTTTCTCTGTATTGAAAGTGTATGCCACAAAAATAAAAAGAAGAAAACGTAGCAGCCAGATGCTTCCAATACAGATTTTAAACAACCATTGGCAATGTCAATAGGTCAGCTGTTAGCTGCTAGCTATTTGGCGCTGCCGTTTTTAAAAATGTTTTTGTAAACTTGTATTATAATACTTGGAAAAACCCCCCAAAGACAATAGCATTGTATTAAGGAAAAAAACACATTAGCCCCACCAGTTCCAGGCACTGGTTGGGACTGCTTTCTGTGTGAGTGTCTACTCTGTGCTTGGAGAGAATGTTGTCACTCACACAGAAATGAACCAATAGCTGAAGTAGGCTGACCCACTGCCCATGCAATACGTTGTGCTGGCCCGGAGCAAGATGTGATTGACACTAGTGTAGACCAGTGATTGAAGAGGGCTGACTGAAAGCCCCTTTAAGTAAGTATATTGCATGCAAAATCAAAGGACTTGGCTAACGCCAGACCTAAAAATAAGCCATTGCATATCATTTTAATAGTAAAGACTGGTTGGGTCCTGGCAAGCAAGTGAATGAGGGATAGGTATAGAACCCCTTCTTTGTTTAAATGTGCATTATAAGAAAATACGATGCTTATTTGTGCAAAAAAAGGTACTGTTTGCTTTGAACTGCTGTAACCTGAAGACAGTTTAAAATACAAGGGCGACTAAAGGAAAAAAAGAAGAATTAACTAATGAAAGGAAAAAAAGAATGGCAAAGTGACCTCGGACTTGCCAACCCTGGCACTGAAGTGTATTTTTAGGTATATGTCATCAGGCACAAGTACAAGAGACACAGAAGCGAAATGTGAATGACAATTCAAAAAACAAAATTGACGAGTGCTGACCCCAAGCCCCTCTATGTATGGATACATGTATGTGTTTTCATATATGATGTTTTTTGTTCTTGATGCTGGCACACAGCTAACGCTGTGTCTAGGCCAGACCCAAAAATCCAGAGGAATAGAAGATGGTGCAGATGTATTAGAACCCGGATACCCCCAGTCTGGCCCGCGCCCCAACACAACCGAAAGGAGGCACCAACAGAACTCACATAGATCATGAACTTGGTGGAACAGTTTTATTATAGCCATGTCAAAACATACTCATGTTTAAAACACATTCATGTAAGGAACATACTTAAGGTCAAATAATAGCAACACATCATGAAGAATTAGGCCCTCGTGGTAAGAAAACACTACACAATACACAGTGCAGTATATGGACTCATGAACACCAACACCAGAGACCTCCCACAATCCCAAACGCCATTGGACCACACAGGTGTAACCACCTGCATCAGTGGGGGGCGGTCTGCCTCACTGTACCCATGTCCTCTTACCAGGGCACCACCCCCCAAATGCCAAGCTACCTGTGGGGCTGCGATGAGGTGGGCAGGAGCTGCAGCCCTGTGCCCACCCCAGAGATCTGTGCGCCCTAGCCCCAAGCTGGTGTGTACATCCTCTGGTTGACTCAGGACTGCAGGATCCTACCCGTGGTGCTGTTCGGTAGTCTGCTTTGGAGGACCCCTCTGCTGTCTAGGGGTGAATTTTGGATTGAAGATCCCGCCACAAGGGCGACCAGGGCAAAGAGGTCCTTCGCCCTCCCCAGCACTTGGCATTCCTTGGGCGAATGTCCAAATGTCCTTGAACAAATCTGAACCAGCTTCTGAGAGAAGAACACCATGAAAGAGACAGAGGCCAGGGGAAGGGGCGCCTATATACCCCTGTCCAATGCATCGGCTGGCGGAAGTGACGCGCGTCGAGCCCATCTATGCATTTCCTTTCGCCCCGGAAGTAGTCATTGGCCGGTACGCCGCAGGATCGAGGCAGGGCCCAGGCCCAGGCCATGGTAGTAGCGGGTCTTAAACGCCACACACCCTTATGGGGGGGGGGGAGTGCGCTCTGTCCATTTGAAGTCTTCAAACTCTCACTGCCGGGGGGATCCTTTTATGATAACACATAACCATGGTGTGATGTCACAGAAGCTAGGTGTGACGTTAGGTGTTCATTGAATACGAAAGCACCCCATAGAGGTGTCACTGAATCCTTCTGTGATGTGACAGACTTGAAATGTGACGTCACAAACCCTCACTATCAGTATTATGTCACATAATGCAACAGTAATGTAAGAAAACCCAACTGGGGTGTCATAGAATCCTACTGTGCTGATCTCGTGCCTCGACGAGGGGGGCTGCTGTTCCTGTTGAAACTAGATGTCTACTTTAAAAATGCACGTGAGCATGGGCGTGACTCAGTAATTAGAAGGTCCAGAGGGGTGACCCGAACCTGCTGAGATCTGCCGGGCCGCACACGGATCATCACCCGTCACCCTAGCGTGAGATCCGAGCGCAGCCGCTGACAGGCACTCCATCTTAAGCTGCTAACGTCTCAAGAACCTGTCAGACCGGCTGAGTCGGGCTCCAGCAGGAGACATCCATCAGAGCCTTATCAGCAGCCCAGGGGAGAGGCGGGTGGACCTAGGGATCGGTGAGGCGGGGAGAGAGAGAGAGATGGCCTGGATGGGCCTCGGTGCTGGTGGGTGAGAGGTGGAAGCCAAGAGGTATGGAGAAGTAAGGAATGTGTCTAAAGGGAGGAAGAGACAAGGAGCATGGGGAGGAAGGTGAGGGAGAGGCAGGGAAGTAAAGGAAGGAGAGATGGAAATGAATACTCAGAATGGGGGAAAGAGGGCCAGGAAGACTACACCGGAGTAGTAGGAAGAGAAAGAGGTTGGAAGGAGGGATGATAAGATGTGAGGAAGATCTGTGTAGGAGATGGCAGGGAGTGGGACTCTAGAGAGGTTGGGG
The DNA here is from genome assembly GCA_963921515.1 of Calotriton arnoldi. Taxonomy (NCBI): domain Eukaryota; kingdom Metazoa; phylum Chordata; class Amphibia; order Caudata; family Salamandridae; genus Calotriton; species Calotriton arnoldi. The sequence goes on along the minus strand of CAWUFW010000413.1, from coordinate 369,033 downwards.
AGAGTGTCTGTTTTCTAGAAAGAGAGATGGAGAAGTGAGGATTGGAAGACGGAGCCAGAAGTAGGCGAAGCGAGGCAGTTGGGGCCAAAGGTGGCCAGTCTAGGCCCATACTGTGTGACGAGGACGTCACACCCATGTTATCCCATCTCGGCCCAGTCCTTGCAGAAACAGGAGAGGCCTCCTCCAGTCCCAACACTGGGTTTGCACTACAGGGTTCTGCGTAAACAGGAACCAGTTTGAAATCAAACAAGCAAGACAACAAACCACCAGTGCAGAGCCCAACGCCCAACGCCCACCACCCATTAAACCCAACTTACTCTAAACCACCAAGGAGGAATTATGTACTTGTGAGTGACTAGGTTGTGGTGGGCCAAGTTGACTCAAAAAGAAGATTAACATGCGTTAGTGAACATCCCAGAGCATTAGGCCTGTTGAACATGCCAGGATTTCAGTAGTCTATGGGATCACTAGGCCTATTTTTAGGTCTGGAATTTTAACAGGTGCAACTCTTAAATTGTCCTATTGCAAGCAATATACATAGTGTGGGCTTTGGGTTCGTCCCTGTCAATCTTTATCTTTCTTTGGCCAGCCTCTTTCAGTCATTGGCTTGAAACTTTGTCAATCATGTCTTGGCTCAGCGCATTGGACTATTCAGCTTTCATCTCATGCTCTTGGCTTTTAGAGTTCATTCTTTCACCTCCGCTCTGCACTCCACTTGTATTGAACTGCATGATGGACTACTTTACAACTATATCCATCTCAGATGGCTTCTTCGGTCTTTCACCTGTGTGTCTTACTTTGAAGTGCTAATTCTGCTTGCATTAGCACATTAAACCCAGGCCTATTGACTTTGCCAATGCTTGTTTCATTACCTAATATCTTGGTGCAGCATATCATCCTTGGTGGCCATATTAGAACTTCACCCTGGTGTCCACCTTAGATTCAGAGCCCAGTGTCTGTCTATATAATGCCCACACATACAGGGCCGAAAAGCGGGTCACAACGAAACTGTGAATAGACGAGCAATGCTAGAGAATTAAAAGTTTTAGGTAAATATAGTTTTTGTCTAAAGGTTCATTGTTCTATTACCTAGAAAAACAAGGTTACATTATTTGGGAATGGAAGAGATAAACAATACTTTCCCGCCTCACCTCCTCACCACCAGGTACCAGACAAACATTTATGAAGACCCCATCCTGCTCAGCTCACTGGGGATTAGACAACATACATGTCCCTCCTCTCCTCAGCACCTAGTATTAGACCAACATCAGTGTAAACTACATCCTGCCATTGTCACATGAGATCAGACAACATACATGTGCTCTCCCTTTCCTCACGACAAAGTACCAGACAAACATACATGTGGACTACATCCTGCCCATCTAACTTGGGATCAAACAGACTTATATCCGCCCCGTTCTGTCACCAAGTACTGGGCTAACATATATGTGGACTCCATCCTGCCCACTTGAAAGGGTATCTGATAAACATAAATGTGCTCCTCTCTGTCACCAAGTACCAGGTAAACATACAAGTCAGCTTCATCCTGCTCACCTGCCTGGATATCAGACAACATACATACACCCCTCCCTAGCAACAGTTACCGGGGAAACCTAAATGTAGGCTCCATTCTGCTCTTCTAACCGGGTATTAGGCAAATATGCATGTGCCCCGTCTCTCTCACCAAATACTAGACAAAAATACAAGCAGACTCCATCCCATCCATCTTAGGGGGATCACACAAACATACATGTGCTCCCCTTCTGTTACCAAGTGCCAAACAAACATACAAATCCATCCTGCCACCTAAGCAGAGATCAGACAAAATGACATGTGCCCCCACTGTCACTAAGTACCAGAGGCAAACATTCTTGTGGACTCCAACCTGCCCGTCTCACTGCGGATCAGACAACATACATGTTTCCCTCTTCACGCCAGCAAGTAACTCACAGACATTCCTATGGGCTCCATCTTAGCCTTCTCATGGGCATGTGACGTGCACTTGCCCCATCTCTCCTCAAATGCATGCATGTTGACTCCTTACTGTGCTTCCCACACAGGTATCACAAATACACGTGCCCGCTCACTCCTCGCCAAGTACCATACATACGTGTGCCCCCCTGTCTCTTCACATCCAGGTACCAGACAGAGATACCCGTGGTCCTCCCTCCTCCCCACTTAACAGGTGGCAGACAGACAGACCGCCACATGCGCCCCTGTCTCCCCACTTGCACCATGGAACGGAGGGACTCAAGGGTGCAACGCTTCCTCCCGCCTCCTATGCCAAAAACATATAGCTGAGCCATATCTTCACCAGGTAGCAAGCAAGCTTCAATGGAACCGCCTGGCATGACACATGCATGTGAGAGCCCTCTCCTCAGCAGGTACCAGAGAGGCATACTTGTGAGCCCGATCTACAAAAGAGAGATTTCACATAACATAATGTGTATTTGTAAAGTGCATGTTCACCCAGAAGGGTATCTTGGCTCTGAATAACAGATGTTTATTGTTACCCAACTCAATGGTACTCATTTTATCGACCTCAGAAGAGTGACAGGCTGAGTGAACCCATCGGGATTTGAACCTGTGACCATGAGGTCAAACACAAGCCAATACAGCGGACGCATTAGTCCACTAAGCCACCAGACCCAGCATTGTGCAACCTCAGGTGCTTGCGTGCTCAAAATGTGAGGAATTTAAATAACAGCCCGCAGTGTCAACACTTCATATGGTGGTGAAAGTGAGACAATAGCCCCGGAGTGTAGTGTAGGCCACCGCGCTCCAGGTTGTTGAGGTGAGGGAGCGCTTACCACCAGACACGCATGGCTCGTCCATAGTCCGGGACTTAACTGGATGTGGGGATTGCTAGTGTGGTCTAAGATTGTCCGTCATCTATTTCTCGTTAGAGACATAGGGAAATGCTTTCTAGCTCTAAATACAGCACTGGAGAACAGTGAGTAGCTCTCAAAAACACTCACCCCAAACCACACCACCATCGGGGGAATTTTTTATGCTTTGTTTTATTAACGAATCTAAAAATAGGAATATAGAAAAACTGTATTGTATTGAAACTTTTATATAGCGCTTACTACCCCAACGACGTGTGTTGAAGTGCTTGCCCACTAGGTTGCACACTACATTGTGCAGTGTGTGTGTTTGAAAGGGTGTTTTCATTTTGTTCTTGAACCTGTGGGAAGTGTTTCCATGTTGTGCGTGATTACCACTGTGGTGCGGGGATCGCGTTATGGGACACTGCGCTTAGCAATGTGCCGGATGAGGAAAGGGCACGGGGCAGGCGCAGTGTCTCTTTGGTTGGCAGTATGCTGACTGCTTTGATCAGCCCTGCAGGTCAATTCGTGGTATGGCTTATTTTTCACAGACCACAGTGCTGGTTACCGCTTTCTGGGACATGTTTACTAAAAAACAAAAAACAAAACACCACCAGCCAAGGTTTCGTTGCGCTCCATGGAGAGTGCTTTGCAGAGACAAATCTACTAACACAGGGTGCTGCTGCTGTGTTCCCCAGTGCTGGTGCACACACCCTGTGCCTAGATCCTTAATATACCATAGTGCGAAGTTGTATCAGTGATGGCTAACATAGGTTTTGTAGTTGGAGGGTAGGCTTCCAGTACAAAATACTACGCTTAGAATAACCTTGAATCTTTTCACACATTGGATGTGTGCTGTACAATGATGCACACATGCAAATTGTGAAAAGCTAATAGCTATAAAATAAGTTTTCTTTGTTAGCGCCTCCCTCAAAGAGGATTTTATTTTTTGGGGCACGCAGCTCTGTTTACCAATTTTAGAAACTAGGGCTTTTAGTTAAAGACCATGGATGGTAGTTTGGGAACACCCATGGGACGCCCCTTCATGCAAAGTAGCACAAAGCAGCGCAGAGTGCAGTTTGTGTTACTTTTAGGACCACTTTCAAGCATAAAAAACGTTTGCATTGGAAAGTAAATACTTTGCGCTGCTTTTCATGACTTTGCGTCTGTGCAAAGTGATGATATATCTGTCGCTCTGTGTCTCACTCCATCGCAGTCCTGTCCCAGCAAAGTGTGTGTCACGTGGACAGTGGAGCTAGTCCAAAGGTCTGTGTGCTTCACACCCACGCTTGGGCCTGTTACAGATGTTGTGTCTTTCACACCCAGAGTGTGGCATCAGAGTGCACTGTTTCCCTCACTCAGGACCAAGGGCATAGATAAAAGGATGCGTCACCCTGCACAATCTAGTAAGGGGCGCCTTTGCCCCACTATCTAACAGATATTAATAGGCTGTGGCCTGAATTTGGGGCCCCTGAGGGTAGGCCGTCCCTACGCCGCAGATGCTGATGCCAGCGCCTGTGTTGTGACCTTGACCAGGGCAGGAGGCCTCTCACTCGTTGTCCATCTCACATCACTACCATTGACTGCAGTGCCTGCACAGACCTGTGCATGCCCCACTTCCGGTGTGGTGTCTGTCCCTTTCCTCAGCGGTAGACCCTCCTACTTTACATTTTTATGGCATGTTTGAAGGAGGGTGGGTTGAGTTAATGTCTGAATGAATGGCTGGATTACACGCGCAGATACAGTTTCGCTCCGGCGCTGCTTCCTTTGTGTTGTGTTGTTGTCCAGTGTTTGTTTGGGAGCAGCTCCCTCCTCGCAGCCTCCCTGCAGGAGATGTGCAGCGGGGATCGCGTGTCCTCACACCCAGTGGGCGGACAGGAATCACAATGCGCCCACTGAGACACCGAGCCCTGAATCCGGGCTGAGGTAAACCAGCCCCGCGTCTCTCGCGGGCTTTTGTCGGCCACACAATGGGCGCTGCACAGAACATGCTGTCTTCACCCACGAGGTGTCAAAGCACGGGAGAAACCCTACGCCCGCTCCTCGAGGGACGCTATTCTCTCGGGGCGGTCACACCTCCGCCGCGCTGTACTCGAAGAAACGCGGCCGGATCCATGTCAGCGTGGGAATGTGCGCGACTGCACGTGAGGGCTGTCGGCGGACTCCGTAAAGGACTTAGTTACTTCTACTATGTGGGGCTCTGAAGCCTACATTAACAGCTTGCTACTCTGTGTACGGCAGAGCGCATTAATATGTACCAGCTGGGCGTGCGCCCAGGGCGCGGACCTCCAAGGGGCGCATGCGGTCTCCCTCCGACCTGGACCCAAAGAGAAGTGTATTTAAACACTGTTTCTGAAGGCTGATGGCACCCATGTGCGCACTTTGTTTGTTTTTCTTGTAATAATTTTGCCCCCATCACCTTTGACCTGCTCCTTCCAAATTTTTGACAGACAATTTGAGAGGACAAATAGGAGTGGTCACCAAATTTGGTTTTGCCCAGAGCGCTATCTGAGCTGAGGCAAGCGCTGGTGTAGGGGCTTGTTTTAGTGCTGTCGGAAGTGTTTCCATGTTGTGCGCAGTGATCTCTGAGGTGCGGTTATCGTTTTATGGAACTGCTGCAGCACTGGGTGATGGACATGACCCTTAGGAGCTCTGTCGCACCTGCGTGTAAGAGGGTCAGTCAGTAGAAGGGAGTTCTTATGAAGCTTGTGTGACCTTCAGTGGACTGCACGACTGCTGAGAGGTGTGATATTAGTATTGGTGAGTGACAGGAGGGTTATATATGAATTGGCGTCACTATATAATACCCAGGCTAGACATACATCAGCCCTTCATAACTTACCTGGCCATAGAAGGTTGTGTGCTTGTTGATCTGTTCCATATCTGTAGACTGGACTTGAAGGAGCTATTGTTATTCCGGATTCTATTCCAGGGGTTAATGGATCGATGTAGTTATCCTGGAAATAGCTGTTTTTTCACCTCTCTTCTGAAGTGTAAATGCTCCTGAATGCTTCAGCCTTGGCTGGTGGTGATTTCCAGACCTTGGCAGCTTGTACTGAGAAAGTGGGGCCTACTGTGGATGTCTTATAGTGCAGTGGTATGATGAGCCGTAGTGCAAGGCTGGAGTACAGGGACCTGTTCTGTTTGTATTGCTTGAATTTCTCTTGGGTGGAGGCTGAGAAAGTATCTTACAACAGCTTTTTGAATTAGTTGTATTTTGTGTTTGTGAAACTGTGGGTGTCGAGGTATCGGCTGTTAGCATAGTCAAGCTTGGAGAGTACGAGTGTGAGGATAGCTTGTAGCTTTTGTTGGTGTCCGAGGTATGGGAAGAAGAGTCGCAGTGTTTTTGTTGTGTAGCAGCTGGTCTTTATGACTTTTTTGAAATGTGGTATAAAGGATAATCTAAATCTATGCATACCTCTAGCTTTTTTTTTTTTTACCTCCCTCACTTTCACTGGAGCAGTGCTTAATTTGTAAAATAATAAGGAGGCCACTGCAGCTTCCACCACCCATTGCCCCTGTCATCGCTGCCGAAACAACGACTAACCATCTCTCTCGCCCGCAACTGCGACAGTTCAGATTAATCCAGGTCACCAAAGCTAAGGGAATGGCTGGGGAGGCAGGTATTAGATGTTTTTAATGTATATTGTGTTCATAAACACCCGTTTTTCCTGCTCATCTCTAAATTAGATGAGCAGCGCCACCATGTGGCAGACTATCCTAAGTGCGGTGTTGACAATTAAGTGCCGGTGCTGAGCACCAGAAACCACCAGCTCAAATTAAGCACTGCACTGTGTGGGGGGGGGGGGGGGCCCTCAAGTTCCTTGGGCTATAAGGCAGTAGGTGAGGTGTTATACATTTTCTACAGGTCATGATCTCTCTTTGCAGGTTTGAACTTTAGGTATGCCATCACGATTATGAAATGATTGTTCTTCTGAAACTACATCTGTTGTAAAACGTTCCTATAACAATGATAAAGGCACTCTTCAAACACTTCAGGATACCCATCATCACTTGTGCCAAAATCTTCATGATTCTCCTCCTGATGGGCACTTAAAACATTCCATGTTATTATAACACGTGATTTCACAGCCTTTCTGTCAGGGCACTGGATTCAGGAGCTGTAAATTTGAGATTCAAGTAATTCTTATCGAACCAACATGCCACTATTGTGGACGCATAGCGCAAGAAAAACAATTGACAGAAAACAAATTTCAGTGCTCTTTTAACGACTTTTGGGATTTTATCTAAGCGTGGGCAAAGCTGATTTTATCCCTCTGATGTTTTTGCAAGTTTCATAAGGTTTGTTAAAACTCAACGAAAAATACGTTAAAGGAAAATTTCTCAACGAAAACCTTTAATGGGAAAGTACATTTTGCAAAAAATTCTCCGGCAAATATCTTGTCAGCCAAAGGCAATGTTTTGAGAAGATTATAAGCACTTGCAACCTAAGCAAATTGAAAGTTTGTAAACTTTGCAAAAATATGAGGGCAAAATGAAGCTTTCACCCATCCCTAATTTGAGTTTATCTAAACCCGTGATGTGTCACACTTCTTTTGGGAGTGACAGCCTACGTGTAATATTCATTAACAAGGAAACACTTTCTGTTTCTCTACACCTGATTGGAGCATCTGGGGAGTCTATCTGATTGTACATTCCTGAAAAAATCCCACTTATCCTTTTTCCCCGCTGCTCTAACTTTTGAGACAAGACAAGCAAAAGTGTAAACTATGTTTCGGGGATTTTTTTGACCAACCTTTCAAGGTAGTTGTGAGGCCGGTTTGGCTAAATTCTCCTCCATCATTAGTGTTGATGTCAAATTTAACCTGTTGGTGTTCAGGGTCTAGTGAGACCATTCAAATCTTAAAAAGATACACCAGAGTTCTGGAGGGAAAATGGAAAAGGGAGTTCCCGGAATAAGAGTGCGATATCTACCTAACCAGGCAGTTTTTGTAAGTAAACATCAGGCATGGAAAGACCTCAGGGTAGTCTAATCAAGTCAAAACCCTTTTGCAAATTTGCAGGTGTGTCTCATTCAGGGATGTGGTGCATCTTGGGTCAGGGAATCCCCATAGCATTGCCAAAAGATTTCCATTTTATTTTTTTATTTTAAAGGTATGCAATGCAAGGAATAAGGTCTGTGCGATTATTAACCTTTCTATCAAACCAATTACATTGACCTGTGAGGGAGTTACTTGTCACTTTATCCTAGCTGCATAGTCAAGTGTACTTCTTCTGTTTCTCTGAAAATCGTCTAGATTTCCTATTGTATCTACTTCCAGGAGTCAGAGCTGACAAACTAGTCCTCGAGAGATCACCCTGAGCTGCTTTGACCTGTCTGCCCTAGAATGGTCCTCCGTTGTCCCCTGTAGTTTTTAACATCTGCATTCCCTCTCTAAATAGACTTATTGCTAATACAGTATTCGGATGTCAGTCTTACGGGGTTGACACCAAGCACTATCACCGTTGTAGGCACGTCAGTGCCACGAGATCCATTGCTCCCCTGCCTTTGTTTGATTGATAATTCGATGAAATACAGTTGGCTACAGCCAGACTGATCTAATCCAGGGGTATTTGAAGCCGGTCACACTTTTTCACAGTTTTAATTTGGTAGATCACGTACCACAATTTCTGTGGCAATAGGTGATTATGAAAAACAATGTAGCACATCCTAGTGTGCAGCCGCACATTGTTATCTTTGAGAGCAAACACTGGGGCCACAGTTAAAGCCTTTTCAAGTTCTGTAAACTGAGATACTACTTAAGATACCTGGTCAGAGAGAAGTTTATATCACTCCACTATCTTTTTTCAATCCAAAGAACAAACTCGCATGTCCACCGCTCCAATTAATTTCATATCTCCCTTTTCTAATTCACCACTAACCCTCTTTGGGTTCCAGAGTAGCGTGCTACTCGCCGAAAAAGCGATTCGAAGCCTCGTCAGGGGTAGTAAGCGCTATATAAATGCAATTACAATTCATGTGTGCTGTTACAATCTGCAAGATGGATCACCGTAACAGCTCGTTTAGTGGACTGAGAAAACCTCACAAGGAAAATAGAGAGACTAGAGGAGGTTGACTGGGGAATTAAGAAACAGGCTTATTTAGATGGAGCAGCTACAGAATTTGGCAAAAAATGTGAGGTTCCTCATTCGATCCCGGAATTAGAACTGCCCAATTGAGCGTACGAGTGTCATGAAGCCGGCAGAGGCACCTCAGTCTCTTCATTGCTTTAGCCAAGGTCGGGAGATGGCCTACCACACAAGAAGGCTGAATAGATGCACAATTCAGGGTGCCCGATCTGCACATTATCTGGTAGAGTTAAACTCATGAAAGACCGCCATGGACATTGTGGAAGACTTTGGGGAAAAGGTAAATAGATTGTGCCTAACGTGTTCTGAGCTCCTGGTATGCTAGGGATACTACCAGTGCTTAAGCTGTAAAAGAATCAGTTTCAGGGCCCAAGGTTCTGCTCAGAAGCTCATGGAAGGCACTATAGAATGTTGAGGATGCTATACAAAGCAGGAGTAGTCTTGATTCCACCTCATGCCTCTTTCACCCACCACCAGACACTCCCTGCCCCGTTATCTCACTCTTTCTGATTCATTTTCATCCTTGCTTTCTTTGTTTGTCTCTTTCTTTCTCACTTTTGTATTTTTCTCTCTCTTGTTCTGAGTCAAAGAGGAAAAATAAGTGCTGGTCTTCAATCGTGAGTGCTGCTGGGCCCCTCCTGCAACCACCGTCTCAAATTAAGCACGAGGCACTACTGTGGAGTTAGTGACCACTTACTTCAACTTTGGGGCACATTACCAGAGTCCACAATTGTTAGGAACATTTCCACCTGCATTGATGGTCATGGGTGGATTTTCCTCCAAAACATTTCTCCATCAAAAAAAATAATTCCCATTTCAGACACAACAGTTTAATAGGGATAACTCGGCTCTCATCTTGGGTAACCCTTAATATGATGGCTTTTGGACTCCTGCCTTGACAGAGATTGTAAGCCCACCAATCTGGAAGATGGAAAATCTGCCAACCAAAGTTTCATGGCCAGATTTAGAGTCTGGCAGATGGGACACTCCTTCTCAAACATGGCGGGAAGTCCATCCACTGATTTACAAGGGCATCATAGCTTATCGCACATGTAATAGGGCAGGAGGAACATCCGTCATGTTTTGATGGCGTATCCCATCAGCCACACTCCAAAGCAGGCCCTAAGTCAGTCTGCCTGTGTCTGAGCTGCAAGGACACCTCCATTCACCCCCAGTAATAATTAGAGCTTCTCTAAAGTGGGTTGCTTGAACCCCAAGGCTCAGCTGTGGAAGGCTTGCTGTCTTTCGTAGTGAAACTTTGCATTATTTTCCACAACATCCTCTGTCCGGAAAATATAGAGTTGCTGATGAAAAGTAAACAAAAAAGTGCCACTGTTAGAAAGAAAGGCTTCTGATGTCATGACCCATTTACCTTGAAAATGCTCATCAACAGTCTTAGGAATTAAACCAAGGGAAGGGGGCAAGATGGCGGATTGAAGACGCCACGGAGTACACAGCCGGGTCTTCCCCGCACTCACGAGCGAAGTAATGGAATCAATGGAAGGGATGGAGCTATGAATATCAGCTGATTAAGTGCAGGAGAAACTGCGGAAACTTGCGGATAACTTGCGGATAACTTCGAAGGCTTTAAGGACATTTGGCTGAAGGAAAAAGAAGGAATGCGTATGTGGCGGCTTTGTTGGATTAGGTGTGAGCGATACCCTTGGGCTTCCTGGCTGCTCTCCTGGGGATCGACCGGCCGGTCAGCGTTCGACTGGTCGGGTCTGCTCTACACTGTGACTCCGGTGATTACTCCTGCAGTGCTCCCAGCAGGGCTCCCAGCACCTCAGAGCGAGCAAGTGATGACGCCTTCTAAAACTGCTCCGAGGAGCACCCGCGCCGGTAAGAATGTTGCTGCGGGGGACGCGGGCACATCTGACAGTGGGAGTGCAGTTGAGAAACCCAGTTCGGTTATTGGTAAACCGGTATCACGTCTACTACAAACAGGGAAGGCGGTTGAGCTCCTCGTGGGTAATTCGGGTAATTTGCGAAAAGAGGACTTAACTGGACAGGACTTATCAGGAACTAAAATAGCTGAGATATTCCTTGCAGCGACCTCAGGTCATGATACTATTGCTAATGTTGCTAATGCTTTTGATACTGATACCGATACTGTTGCTGTTGGTACTGACACGATCCCAGCGGCAGCTCCCTTGGTGGTTGATAATGCAAACAATGGCAACACAGTTACAGGGAGCGGAGCAATGGCGGCTTCTGTTCATCTTCCGGCTTACCAAGCATGCATGCCTCAGGTACCTAGCAGGAGCTCACCGAATCAACTTAGAGCTGATAACATGTCTAACCCAACCACCTACATTAGTCAGCCTAATCTGAGAGACTATTCTGCGACTATTTTAAGAGCTGAAGAGGTTGCGGAACTAGGGGCTAAAGTCTGTGCGGCTATCGATGACATGATAGAGCAAGAGGATGGAGGAGATCAGTCAGGCTCGTTTGATAAAATTGAAGAATCAACGGAGCTCCCTGTACAGATTCCCATTGATATCTCTACTGACACTGTCACTACCGCTAAATCAGCTTCGGGCAAAAAAGGGAAAGGGAAGTCCAAAAGCAAAGCAAAAAAATTATTTACTGGGCAGAGCGCAACACCACCACACGGAAAAGTCATCTTAGACAACAGCCCTCTTCGGAAATGGGTGCAAGCAAAGGGGGGCGTTAAAACAATGACACTACGGATCTCGGGCAGTAGCCCTACCGAGAGCAATCCAGCGAAGGCTCAGCCAGCCCAGCCGGCACCTATAGTAGTAGATGGTTCGAAATCGGGCCTTATGGATGGGAGACAACCTACACCTACATCTTCTGTCTCTAATGCTGGTCATAGTGAAGAAGGTATCTATGCTACCTAGGGGGCGGCTCTGTTAAGGGACAGAGATACAGGCAACCAAGAAGCTGCTACACCATCTCTTTGCTTAATATTGCCGTCCTTAAATGAGCAAAGACAGGAAGCCCAACAGCATTATATGCAGCTCCGGGAAGACAACAACAGAACACAACAGGCACTACATGAGATGGCGGACAAATTTGGAGAACTAACTAAGGATATCTCAGAGCTGCAGCAGAGAGTTGCGGACACTGAAGAATTGTCGGTACTCACTGATGTTCTTGCCAAGAAGCATGAGGTTCAGATTTCAGATATGCAGGCTAAGTTGGAGGATATGGAGAACCGCCAGCGACGACAAAATCTCCGGCTGTTTGGTATACCAGAGGGCGCCGAAGGGGCGGACCAAAGGGCCTATATGGTTCAACTTCTTCAGAAAGCCTTCCCTGATCTCTCTGACTGGGACTGGGATTCTCAGCTGCAAAGGGTGCATAGACTGCCATTAGTCCAGAGGAATAAGGGGAGCCAGTATCCTCACCCATTTTTGATCTACCTGGGTAACTTTTTGCTGAGACAGGCAGTAACATTGAAAGCTCGACCTAACTCTCCAGTAACGATTGAATCAGTTACTTTTTTTGTAAGGTCAGATCTAAGTAGGGCCACAATGGATAGGCGTTGGCAGCTCCGCCAATTCATAGATCCGATAAAAGCCCTTGGCGCTCAGGCCTTCCTGCAGGAACCCGCACGCTTAAAAGTTCTCAAAAGTGGTCATATATATTTTTTGTTGAAGAGAAGGAAGTTCGACAGGCGCTGGTTAAGTGGCAAGCAGAAGCTGCAGAGAAGATGTAGAATGGGGGCTTTGCCTAGACTGGGGCGATGTGCTTGGTTTGTTTTGTGACTATCGCCTTTTCCTTGCTTTCTTCTCTTTATTTGTGATATCGGTGAGCCATGTTTATTGAGGTTCTTCCCTCTCTTCTGATATATATATATTTTTTTCTTTCCGCGCAAGGTCAAGACAAGTGTTAAGACAAGCGCTATTTTAAGAAATATATGTTGCAACATAAACGGGTGTGGGGATGATCACCTCGGCTGTGACTCTTTAGGGCTGCCAATTCAGCGGCAGCTGGTAGAAGGGGGGAGCCCTTCTTGTTGGGACAGGGTGGAGGGGGGGTTTCGGAGTCTTGGGTGGGTGGGTAAGGGCAAGGATGGGGAAATGGGGCAAAAAAATCATCACTAGGGCACTGTTTATCTAGGGTAAAGGGAAGGTTCTTAGTCTTTTTTTTTCTGTTTGGATCAGAAGGCGATCTATTAATGATCAATATACTATAAGGGAGATTGGAGGGAGTAAGGGGGACTTATTGGAAAACAAAAAATCATATTATGAAGTGGCTTAAATGTATGGCATGGAACGTGGCAGGTCTTAACAGCGTAACTAAGCGACAGCTAGTCCGAGAAGAGCTTCGGATGTATCAGCCTCAACTAGTCTTTTTAACAGAAACACACCTTGCTTATAAGGACCGAAACATGTTAAAACATTTAGGGTATGATTTTATTACGTGCACTACTCAATCAGTATCTATAAAAGGAGTGGCCATATTAAAAGATAAGAGATTCAATTGTAGAGTGATAAAAAGCCAATCTGATCAATGGGGACGCTGGGCACTAGCTCAGTTCGAGCTGGAGGGTAAAAAATGTGTGGCTTGTGCTGTATATGGTCCTAATGTGGACGACCCTGCTATATTTGAATATCTTAATATAGAATTGCTAAATTGGGAAGGTGAAAGATTGATTATGGGGGATTTCAATTGTGCTATAGATTACGCTATAGACTCCACTGGAAAATGCCTCAACCTTAGAATGCGCAAGACTCGCGCTGCAATATTGGAATTGGCACGACTCCAGTTGGTCAAGGATGCATGGAGATACATATATCCAAAAATTCCGGGTTATACATTCTACTCTGCCCCTCATAAATCCTATTCCAGGATAGATATGGCCTGGGTCTCAGATGGTCTAATTCCAACGCTAGACATGGAAATTTGTCCCCGGGTCACTTCAGATCACAACCCCATTATTTTATCCTTTCGGGTCAAACTGTTCTCTTTTCCTAAGTATTTGCTGACGGATAGTGAATACTTGGGTAATATGGTTCAGCACCTGGAAGAATTTTTTAGAATAAATACAGGGACGGCATCTCCACTAGTCGTTTGGGATGAAATGAAAGCATATGTCCGTGGTATTACACAAAAATTTATCTTTCAGCAGAACAAAAAGCGTAAAAATGAAACCGAGGCAATGCTTAGTACTCTACGTAACATTGAGAAACAGCATGGGGAAGCAGTAAAAAAAAAGATCAGCAGACCCAAGATACTTTGCTTTTGTCACTAATAGATGCAAGAATATTAGTTAAGAAGTTTATAAGGGAAAAAATAGCAGCTAGTTACAGTAAACATTGTATGGAAAAGTATGAATATGGGGAGCATATAGGACAGGTATTGGCTTATCAGTCGGCAGAGGCAAAGGCCAAAACTAGGATAAAGGCCATAAAGGGCGCAGATGGGACTCTACATACTATATCATCAGCCATTCTAGATCAGTTCTTGCTGTTTTACAAACAACTTTATTCACTTACGTGGGCACCAAACCCAGATGAGATACAATGCTATATTGACGATAGCTGCCTCCCACTGGTAGAAGCGGAAAAAGCTGCTACACTAGATGAGATTGTTTTGGTAGAAGAACTGGAGACAGCTCTAATGGCATTGCCAATGGGGAAGGCCGCAGGAGATGACTCGCTGCCGTTAGCATTTTATAGATCTTTTAAAAAGACCCTGCTCCTTCCCCTTAGCAGGGTAATACAATTTGTTGCTGAAAGTGGGCAGATACCTGAGTCGTGGAATATCACACAGATTATGTTTTTTTTAAAGAAGGGCAAACTACCAACAGAGTGTGGGTCATATCGACCAATTTCTCTCATAAACGTGGACGCCAAGATTTTTTAGAAAATCTTGGCGACCCGCCTGGCTCCGCTTATGTCGGGATTAGTTTCTGAAAGACAACATGGGTTCATCATGGGGAGGGACACCACTGCCCATGTCAATATGGCTATTGGAGCATTTGACTTTGCAGAGAAGAAAAAGGTTGATTTCGGGATGATTCTCCTAGACGCCGAGAAGGCCTTTGACCGGGTTAGGTGGGATTTCCTATGGGCCGTACTGGGTAAAATCGGTCTAGGACTACAGTTTCGGTCCTGGGTAAAGGCGTTATATCATAATCCTCAGGCTAAGTTGTCTTATATGGGCGATCGCTCTATGCCATTTCGAATTTTGTGTGGTACTAGACAGGGTTGCCCCTTGTCCCCATTACTTTTTGCTCTATACATCGAGCCATTTTTACGTACTTTACAATCTTGTACGTCTATTAATCCATTAGAATCGGAGACATCTAAACTTAAGATCACGGCATATGCCGATGATATAGCAGTTTATGCAATGAATCCAGGCATTGCAGTGACCAGCATTAAGGAAGAAGCTAAAAAGTTTGGTAATGTTTCAGGGTACAAATTGAACGCTAATAAAACCCAAGTGCTTATCACGGATGGGATTCAAAATTCTATCATTGGGGTTTGTACTACTGTGAATTATCTGGGGGTGAAGATCACTGCTAAAATAAAGAAGATCATTGACCTAAATTATACACAACTCTTAAATGAGACTATTAAAGTGCTTAAAATCTGGCATAGGCTCCCCATAGGATTATTGGGCAGATGCAATCTAATAAAAATGAAAATACTCCCTAAGTTTCTATATTTGTTTAGGTCTATTCCTTTGAAAGTTCCTAATATATTTTTTTTAAAACTTGAAGGGATTTTCAGTAGTTTCATTTGGGGCTTTAAAAAACCTAGGAGAGCAATCAGTTGCTCAAATCCCCATTTGAACAAGGCGGTCTCTGCTTCCCAGATTTTAAAATTTATTTTTGGGCTTCATTTGCAACTCGTTTCCGTAGCCTGCTTGGCCTGGATCAGACAGACTCAGTATTTGGATTTATTTTAGGCAACCAGAGGGATAAATTTCTATATGGAATAAGGGACCCTAACTACTTCAAGCGAGTAAAATTTAAGACTGTCAGAGATACTGTATATATTTGGAAAGCTATGTTTGCGAGGTGTAAAATGTAAATATACCATGAAAATTTTCCGTTATGGGGAATCCTCTGTTACCTGATGTGTTTCAGGACCCAGTAGCTAAATCCTGGGCGAAGTATGGAATTACCCATTTAGGGGATATGTATAACGATAGGGGAATCAAATCATTTGAGAATCTACGCCTAATTTACAAACTTCCAGCTCATTTTTTCTTTAAATATTTTCAGATCAAAGATTATCTGGCTTCCAATGTGGAGGCTAAAGCAATAATGCACTCAAACATTTGGGAATGTTTATATGGAAGAAAAATTAAATCTCTGATAGGGTCAATGTATGAATCTTTATGTAGCTTCAGACCAGATGGCAGCGAGAAATTAGCAGAGCGCTGGACTCAAACCTTGGGCATAGGGGTTTCATCTGGAGCAATTAAACAAGCTCTCAGCTATGTTAAGGAGTCGGTCCACTCTGTTAGTTTACAACTTCAGCAATTACGGACCACATGCATGTTGTACTATACCCCGGCTAGGATAGCCAAATGGGCTCAGGGTAATTCAACGGGGGATAAGCTAAAGTGCCCTAAATGTGGATTATATGCTGCTAATCTGATACACATGTTTATCGAATGCCCAAAATTAAGGGGTTATTGGTTAAATGTTGAACAGCTATTACAATCTAAAATTGGGCTGGACCATCCACTTACCGACCTTGAAATTCTGTTGGGGTACAATGGGGAAAATTCAGCAGCTGCACGCCTCTTTTCGATCTTGATGGCCTCTGCCAGACTGGCTATTGCAAGGGCATGTGTCTCTGCGATACCGCCCTTGCTCGTGGATTGGTGGTCTATCGTTAGGGAAACTTATGGATTAGAAGTAGCTTTGGCAAAGGCAAGGGGTACTCGCTCTTTAGTCAAGCTAGAAGCGATATGGAGACCTATGACTTTGGATGGAATAATTTAGCTTTATTTAAGGCTAATTTTTTATTTTTTCTCATCTTTTCCTTTTTTCTTTTTTTTATGAAATAATTTGTGTCTCCTTTAACTTCTCTCTCTCTTACATTTTTTAAAATCTTTATTGTTCTTTTTTTTCTGTGCTCTTTTCTGATGTACAATTTATGAATCTTCCGATTATATTTGTGATATCACTGTGCCCTTTTTGTTGATGAAAATAAAAATTATTTAAAAAAAAAAAAGGAATTAAACTAATTTCATGGCATTCGTAGGTCCCACTCCCATTTCCTGCTTACTGATAAGCTGTCCTGGTGCACCCTGGAACATGCAGTCCACTAAAGTTATTCTCTATGGGATCGGGTCCCACCCATCATAGTTTTCCATACGGTAGAGTATACAGTCCAGATGTCTTCCCATGTAGGGATTCTCCTTTAACGTTTATGCAAATTGTCTTTAAGATCTTACCCGCTCTCGGTGGTTGCTACCTTTCAGCTGGTGGGTTCAATTCTGTTCAGGAAGCTCCGCCGCTCAGTCCTGCAGGACGCCTGAGGTATTGTACACTGGCCTGCTTAATGAGTTGGAGAGGAAGGCAGCCACAGCAGTGCTGGTATTAAGCCAGTTGCAACTGTCTTCCACCTTACGGCCTTAGCTCAGAAATCTTTTGGGTGTAATTTCCAGGATAGTTGTGAAGGCATAACAATTCCCACCACCAAAATCGACCAAGGAGCCCAATCCATAGTGGGATCACCAATGTCGGGATGAGGCGTGGAGTCAACAGGAGTTCAATGTGGGACTAATGTTAGTGTGGGCTGTCTGCACATCAAGATCCGGGTTGTGGCAGGTCTCAACTTGAGTACAGGAGGAGTTAATTGGATTGTGCCTATGGTAGCCTTGTAGCTTTTTTGCAGTTGCTTGTGGTTTATTCCACGCCGTAGAAGTTCGGTATAATGTTGTCAGTGAAATAAAGGTCACTTCTTGATGATACTCTTACAGCAAAATGTATTCACTCAGGGCAACTCTCGCCCCAAGTGAAGCCGCCAGCCTTCAGAAGATTCTACTTAGTAGCACTCTAGCAGGACAGGACAATATTTGGCTCACCGCAGCTCCAGACGACCTGCTGTCTACCCATACTCGCCCTCTGTGCTTTGCTTATGTCACTTAGTTTTCCCCAGAGCTCCTTATTCCTCCAAACACTCTGGCTATTGGTTACTCTTCTAGGAACTCCTCATTGTAGGGACACCTCTATTATCCCTTACACTTTAGTGGCAGTCCTTTCCCTCAAGCATTGTCCCTACACGCCATTCTAGCAGGATTGTTTCAGTATTTCAGGTGTGTTCCTGACCTCAGAAGAAGACCGGCTGCCAAAGATACCAATCCTGGAGCTCAAAGTTTCTCCAATCCACAGCTGTTGAATAAAACTTCAGTTGTTGGATTGGTTGAGCATAAAATGTTTATTGGTGAAGAAAATGTAATTGTCCGTAAATCTTAAGATCTACTGACCTTGGGATCTCCTGAAATTAACAGTGGATTTATACTCTAACACACACTGGTTTTTAATATCGATCACATAACAGAATTCTCACCAAAAATAGAAGCAGATGCTTAGCTGAGCTCATGAGAAGCGGAAGATGGCCTTAAACAGTAACAAACATATAAACTGTTTTTGCCTGAGGAAGCTGTTTCACAACTTCACACCCCAAGTGCCCAAACAAATCTTGTGTGAATGTCAGAGAAGGACACATGCTTTGTACAATGGTCACATGAGCGAGAAAACGCGGCTGAAGCAAATATAGTTTATCTAAGATTAGCACATTTTCACAATCCCCCCGCCCTGGGCTAATTTATATCACAATCTAAGACACTTCAATATTTATTAATCGCTACTCTGCATGCTCTACATCACTTGCATAGCTTTCGAAAGTACCATAATCAATGCTTCGTCAATTTCATAAGCATTGTCAAAATCACACTGGACTCTCAACGGCTAAGATGGGGATGTATCCTTTCCTCTTTTGATATTTGTGATAGAGTCAATACAGACTCATATAAGAATGTAGATTACCAGAACGACAACAATAACGATCAGAACTATTTGAAGTATATTCATACCCCATCTTCCAAAAATACTTTTCAGCATGACCAAAGTCTCAACCTTCAAACTCAAAGCTATCATTTAATATTTCCAAGTATTGTCTCAATCTTTTCATGCATAGCTATAGAGCGAGAGGTTTAAACTCATCATTCACCCACAATTACAGCCCATACCCCACACTTAGCCGCCAGGACAAAATCGAGGGCCATCCTGTTTTGTAAAGTTACAGTTTGTTGGGTCACTAACTAGGTAGTTACCTGCTCAAGGGCATTTGGCGTTGAATTAGCTACCCTTTGTGACTCAACATATCTCATCAATAGAGAGTCCAATTCCATAGCTTGGGATTAGGATGGCAAAGAATCTGTGACTCTCTGAAATGCCTCTCGTCAGTTTCTCGCGTGAAGCAGGGTGTTCTGTGGGAAAATAACTGCTGGAGGCTACAAAAGAAGCAAGATAACATCATGTGAACTAGTCACTGGATAGTCACACATACGCCTGGTGCCACAAATGTAGTAAGTCCCAGTTTGGCCAGTTGTACTATTGTGGGTAAATATTACATCAGAGGCAAAAAATTGCTCTCAGGTCTCACCTTAAGTAACCACTGTTAAGGGAATCGGGTCAGAGCATTTAGAAATCGACCCAGTGCATTCACTATGTCCCATAAAGATGCTGCTGTTTGTGACTTTCCAGATAAGTCCACGCGTGAGAGAAGTAAGATGATTAGCAGGGAGCAGGATCTGTTGATAGGGTAAGGGTGCTGTAATTGACAAATTCAGACATTAAGGTCCATGTAGGTGTAAGTTATTCCTTTGCTTCTCCTACTCAAAAGGATCAAGCATCATTGGCCCCCCACCTGACTCTGAACTGGCCAAAACTACAGTCATTAAAGCAAAGTGTCATCTTGGGCAGGTCGGTCCTCCCTGAAAAGGGCCGGTGACGCTTTGACAAGGAAGAGGAGACTCAGCTTAGCTAATGAGTATTATCAAAGTCAAATGGCATAGTTTAGATGCTAGAAAGGCCTTGCCGAGCTCCAGCAGTCAATGGTGTACCTGTCTACAGGATGCGCCTGCCTTCCTATACCCATGGGACACTCCAAGCGATATCTTTGCCTGATAGTTTAATGGGAATGTATTGCTACGGACAGGATGCTTATGTGACTTTGAAATCGAGTAGTTTATTGCACTAGAACTACCCCACATATACAGTCCTTTGTTTATTTCATTCCTATGCCCCACTAACAAAGTTTTCTATTTCCCTCGGTATACTCTATAAATGATCAGTTTTCCCTTCCTCTATTTCTATTACTCCAATAAAATCTAAGGTACACCTCTTTCCCATTAAGGCCTTCATTTCAAGTGGCTCGGTGATTCCGATATGTGCGGTGACTTGAGTCATCGCAGATATTGCAATTACGAGAAAACTGGAAGGCGCCACCTTTTTATTTTTCCCACAATCAATTTAGGCCCGTGAAACCTTCTGAAATACATACGGATGGACATGCCCAGTAATTACTGAACTTTGAAGGTTTTGTGAAGGAAAGCCCCAAAATCTGTTTGTTATTCCCCATTATTATTTGGGAAACTCATAATTAGCATAATTTATTTCATCCAATAAATGAACACTCCCAGGAGATTATTATTTATCTAGCAATAAATATTGAACCCAACATTCGGCCATTGGAGTGAGTCCTTTGATGCCACCATTTTGCCTACTGCACTGACTACGCACTCTGTTCCGCCCACTTTATTATTCAATTAACCATACACTTTTTAGCACTGTTCTCACAGTGGAATGCAATGATTTGGGTATACATTCAGACTCACACTTTCTTGTACCCCTTGAACTACCCATTCTGTATCGCCCCCACACAGTGTTAGACTTGCAGCATCTACCTACTCCTACGCCTCCTTAACTAGCCATTCTGTACTCTCTGCCACCCTGTTACCTAGCCCTGCAAATCAGACAGAGACTTAAAGATGGAAACATTAAAAGATACCCATCTATGGGCTGAACTGCACAACGGGCAACAAGAAAACCAGTGATCAATCTCAGCTACTGTGTTTGCAAATTGTGTGACCCTAGGCAAATATGTACTTTCACGGAGCCTTTTTTTCTTTCCCACCACATGTGAGAGCACCTTCAGATACACGGGTTCAGGATGTGTGCTGCTTAAAAAGCACTTGTGTTTAATTTAATAGACTACAGTGCTGCTCAATTTAGAATAAGAATCTGGGCCACTTTAAGGTTATAAGTGACAACTGACTTGCCTCTTAGTTTACTAAGGCCATTTTAGGCCGGGCGGGGAAGGGATAGACAGGAATGTTTCCAAGTTTGTGTTTAAAAACCCTCACTTTTAATAAATCCTTCTAATTGCAGTGATGTCATCTGATGTACTAAGATGAATCTCTTCCGCGTGCTAAATAAATCTTTGAATTTTGAAGCGCCTTTACTTTATTTTACATGATGTTTGTTGCATGATTTACATGCCAAACGTTTCCATGGCTCGGCTCGTGCATGGGCTCTTAAAGCCAACCAGACCCTTGGCTCTGCTCTGGCTCGGCTCTCCCTCTTTATTTTTTGTCTCGTCCATCTCTATTCCCCATGTAGCAGTAGCTGGGAGCCTGCCCCTCCGATTGGTCGAGTCCCATTAGCAGAAGTCCTGTCCCTTCCATTGCTTGAGTCCTATTAGCAGGAGGCCTGTCCCTTCTATTGCTTGAGTCCTATTAGCAGGAGGCCTGTCCCTTCTATTGCTTGAGTCCTATTAGCAGGAGGCCTGTCCCTCTGATTGGTCGAGTCTTATTAGCAGGAGGCCTGTCCCTTCCATTGCTTGAGTCCCATTAGCAGAAGTCCTGTCCCTTCCATTGCTTGAGACCCATTAGCAGGAGACCTGCCCCTCCGATTGGTCGAGTCCCATTAGCAGAAGTCCTGTCCCTTCCATTACTTGAGTCTTATTAGCAGGAGGCCTGTCCCTTCTATTGCTTGAGTCCTATTAGCTGGAGGCCTGTCCCTCCTATTGGTCGAGTCTTATTAGCAGGATGCCTGTCCCTTCCATTGCTTGAGTCCCATTAGAAGAAGTCCTGTCCCTTCCATTGCTTGAGACCCATTAGCAGGAGACCTGCCCCTCCGATTGGTCGAGTCACATTAGCAGAAGTCCTGTCCCTTCCATTGCTTGAGTCCTATTAGCAGGAGGCCTGTCCCTTCTATTGCTTGAGTCCTATTAGCAGGAGGCCTGTCCCTCCGATTAGTCGAGTCTTATTAGCAGGAGGCCTGTCCCTTCCATTGCTTGAGTCCCATTAGCAGAAGTCCTGTCCCTTCCATTGCTTGAGTCCCATTAGCAGGAGGCCTGCCCCTCCGATTGGTCGAGTCACATTAGCAGAAGTCATGTCCCTTCCATTGCTTGAGTCCTATTAGCAGGAGGCCTGTCCCTTCTATTGCTTGAGTCCTATTAGCAGGAGGCCTGTCCCTCCGATTGGTCGAGTCTTATTAGCAGGAGGCCTGTCCCTTCCATTGCTTGAGTCCCATTAGCAGAAGTCCTGTCCCTTCCATTGCTTGAGTCCCATTAGCAGGAGGCCTGCCCCTCCGATTGGTCGAGTCACATTAGCAGAAGTCCTGTCCCTTCCATTGCTTGAGTCCCATTAGAAGGAGGCCTGTTCCTCTGATTGGTCGAGTCCTATTAGCAGAAGGCCTGTTCCTCCGATTATTCGAGTCCTATTAGCAGGAGGCCTGTCCCATCCATTGCTTGAGTCCCATTAGCAGGACGCCTGTCCCTCCGATTGGTCGAGTCCTATTAGCAGGAGGCCTGTCCCTTCCATTGCTTGAGTCCCATTAGCAGGACGCCTGTCCCTCCGATTGGTCGAGTCCTATTAGCAGGAGGCCTGTCCCTTCCATTGCTTGAGTCCCATTAGCAGGAGGCCTGTCCCTTCCATTGCTTGAGTCCTATTAGCAGAAGTCCTGTCCCTTCCATTGCTTGAGTCCTATTAGCAGGAGGCCTGTCCCTCCGATTGGTCGAGACCTTTTAGCAGGAGTCCTGTCCCTCCCATTACTCCATTCACATTAGCAGATGGCCTGTCCTCCAATTTGCTTGAGTAACCTTCGTATTAGAGTATTACAGGAGGCCTGACCCCCCCCCCCCCCCCCCCTCTGCTCGAGTCCCATTCTCCGGATGTCTCTCCCTCCAGCCCTGTTTGCAGGCTGCACCCAGCGCCCACCAGAAGGACGGGTGGGGTAGTGGGGGAGCTGGTTGGTAGGTTACGGGATTAATTCGGATTTTCTTTCAGAGGCTGGTTAATGCTTCTCGGTCCACGGACTTCTGGCCCAGAACCTCTCTCTGGCCTCATTAATTACTCTCTGAAGGGCTTCACGCTCCCCTGGCTCCCAAAGGATGCATATGGCCACAGTCCACTGACCACGGCTGGGCGGCAGGGCCGAGGCCTTCAGGCCTGGACCGTTCCCAGAGCTCGCCTTTCATGTCGCTGCTGCCCCGCTCCCTGTCACGGTGCCGAGTAATCCGCTTTCAGGGAACAATGAGTTAAAGAGGGAGAGAGGGGCTGGGGAGGGGGCAGAGGGAGGCCCAATATTGACTTTCCTGTACACTGGCCCCTCGGCAGAAACCATGTATGCATCCCCTTTTTGCCGATCCTGAAAAGCATCAGAAAAGAGCACTGGTATAGCCAATAATTCGAGTTTAACAGTGAAAAGGCCAGACCTGTTGGCTTTACCAGTGCTTCTTTTCTTTGTCCAGCACTGAGTGACTGCTTGCCCGAGGCGCAGGACCCAAAGCCGAGCCTGCTGAGAACCAACCACGACTTTGGCTCTGAAAACATGTACCAGCACCTAGCGTCGTGGCCTGTCATCGCCGAGGACTTCTGCACCAACCCCATATCCGGCCGCCTCCATTCATGCCCCCCCCGACCCACACACACACACACACAGCCCCCCCAGCGTCCAATCGCGGCCCGTGTTGTTGATAGGGCGACTCCCCCAATGCCGGCCGGTCGAAACTGCCATGTGTGCGACTCCCCCCAAGCTGGGGAATCCTTGGCCATATGGCCTGGTATCACCGAGGCCTTCTGCACCAACCCCACTTCCGGCCACCTCCATTCGTCCCCCCCACCCCTGAAGACATAACCTTTGCACAATTCTTTAGATCAGGGGTCGTAAACCCGGCTGAAGTTTATGACAAACGTTATTAAAAGACAAACACACATCATTTTTACTATTTCATATGCATTAACCCTTAAAAATGACCACTTTATTTACACGTTGATGCAGACCTAACCTTAACAGAGACACTAGACATTAATCTTCTACCACTATCTAAACATGTTCCTGCGTACCCCAATTTATACCCTTGAGTGAGATCATGATTGGTTCCCGGTCCAGGCCCAGCCTTTCCGCCCAATGACCTGTGGTGAGTCCCTCCTTAGGGAAGAACCCCACTCACCCCGGGGAGGACCACATTCACCCGAATCGGGGGTGCACCTGTGCAAGAGGGACATCTGCCCTCTAGGGTACCTACCTTGGGAACTCCTTAAACCCATCACCCCCCCCCCCAAGGGCCAGTGCTAGTCTCATGCTCATTGCGCATGCGTGTGTGGTTGGCCAGAAAGACCATATGCTAGCGATCGCTCGCAACACCCGCGCCCCTGGATCCTCTATTCGACCTCCTGACAGCACCCCTTGGGAGAGGCCCTTCACCCTTCTATCGTGCAAAATTTAGTAAAAGGTAGAGCCTCATTGACCCCCAATCATGAACTCACCTGCAAGGCCACAAGACAAAATGCGACAATAGCACTCGACCTGAAGAAAAAAGGTTAGTTAACAACAAGACAAGCAAGCCACAATACTCCCACAAACAAAACAGCTTAACCCTATTTGCTACAGGGATTGTGGGCGGGACAAAGAAGACATCGCTGGCACGATGCTGCAGAAGCAATGGGGGCAGCGTCCTTCCGAGGCGGCGGCCGGGACCGAAAAGACCCGACCACAGCCTTGCGTCCCCTTTTGTGGGCGGGGTTTCGTGGTCCAATCGGACGCCTGCCCAGAAGCAGACCAAGGGCCTCCGCGGTCACAGCCCCACTGGCGTCAAATCGCTGCCCTTGTTGTTGAAAGCGATACCAAAGGGGATGATGGACGGAGCGCTAGAGCAAATCAAACACTCACCCCCAGTCAACTGATCTGGGTTTAATCCTTCATCATTCTTTAGCTCACTCCACCACCCCAGTTCAGACATGGCCATATGCAAATCAGTCTGACCCTGTGCCTCATGGGAACAGTCCAGCCCGAACTGCCAAGCCATGTCTTCCCTGGACCGGAAACAAGCATCCTGGGACCGGTTTCGGGTTCAAAACCCTCATCAGCCAGGCTATCTTGAATCCAGTGGCAAAGTGAGCAAGGGACCCACGTCTGGGCATACCCTGCCAACTTAGGGCGAACAAAGCGATACCAAAGGGGATGATGGACGGAGCGCTAGAGCAAATCAAACACTCACCCCCAGTCAACTGATCTGGGTTTAATCCATCATCATTCTTTAGCTCACTCCACCACCCCAGTTCAGACATGGCCATATGCAAATCAGTCTGACCCTGTGCCTCATGGGAACAGTCCAGCCCGAACTGCCAAGCCATGTCTTCCCTGGACCGGAAACAAGCATCCTGGGACCGGTTTCGGGTTCAAAACCCTCATCAGCCAGGCTATCTTGAATCCAGTGGCAAAGTGAGCAAGGGACCCACGTCTGGGCATACCCTGCCAACTTAGGGCGAACAAAGCGATACCAAAGGGGATGATGGATGGAGCGCTAGAGCAAATCAAACACTCGCCCCCAGTCAACTGATCTGGGTTTAATCCATCATCATTCTTTAGCTCACTCCACCACCCCAGTTCAGACATGGCCATATGCAAATCAGTCTGACCCTGTGCCTCATGGGAACAGTCCAGCCCGAACTGCCAAGCCATGTCTTCCCTGGACCGGAAACAAGCATCCTGGGACCGGTTTCGGGTTCAAAACCCTCATCAGCCAGGCTATCTTGAATCCAGTGGCAAAGTGAGCAAGGGTCCCACGTCTGGGCATACCCTGCCAACTTAGGGCGAACAAAGCGATACCAAAGGGGATGATGGACGGAGCGCTAGAGCAAATCAAACACTCACCCCCAGTCAACTGATCTGGGTTTAATCCATCATCATTCTTTAGCTCACTCCACCACCCCAGTTCAGACATGGCCATATGCAAATCAGTCTGACCCTGGGCCTCATGGGAACAGTCCAGCCCGAACTGCCAAGCCATGTCTTCCCTGGACCGGAAACAAGCATCCTGGGACCGGTTTCGGGTTCAAAACCCTCATCAGCCAGGCTATCTTGAATCCAGTGGCAAAGTGAGCAAGGGACCCACGTCTGGGCATAACTTGTTGTTGAAAGGACAGCAGCGCAATGCCTTTGCTTTCTAACCCCCCCTCTCTCTTTCATCTATATTTTCGTGTTCTGGTCAGTGCTTAATTTTGTGATTACATGTCAGTGCACCCAATACCAAGGCTGCGTAGTCTGGAATCCACTGCATGCCTCTTTAATCGATTACCAGACACACACTGCCCCTGTATCTCACTCTTGCAGGTGCCTGCTTTTTAGGTCGAGCCTAGCGGAGCGCGCATGCATTGCTCGCTCTGTGAGGCATGCTGTAGTAGAGTATGCTGTGGAAGCCTCGCCCACTCACCTCCCATATTTTTCATTGTCTGTTGTCATTGTCCTTGGTAAACGCTGGCTTCCGATTCATTATGAGGCTTGTTAGTCCCGCCCTGTCTCCATTTGGTACCGCCCATAAGGACTGAACCTTTT
Source organism: Calotriton arnoldi (assembly GCA_963921515.1). Classification (NCBI taxonomy): domain Eukaryota; kingdom Metazoa; phylum Chordata; class Amphibia; order Caudata; family Salamandridae; genus Calotriton; species Calotriton arnoldi. The sequence goes on along the minus strand of CAWUFW010000413.1, from coordinate 342,270 downwards.
ACTCCGCTCGTTATACAGCATGCTTTATCTAGTGGGTGAGCACTATTTAGTTTATTGACAATGGTGGCTCCTTTTTTTTGTTGTATGTGCATGCTGAGCGCGGCGCCCGCTTTAGGGACACCGCGCTCAGTTTACATTTTATTTTTAAAAGTTTGAAGTTGAGCGCGGCGCTCGCTTCAGGGACACCGCGTCCTGTTTGCTTATTTATTTTTATTACTTATTCGGATCGCGGTGCCCGCTTCAGGGACACCACGCTCAGTTTTTAAATTTTTTTTAAAACTTATTCGGAGCAGCCATCCACTTAGCCCCCTGCAGGACTGACCCGAGTGACCGAACAGGTCAGACACCAGGCAGAAAATCGCAGATCCCCGAGCACCCCCAGCTCACCTCAGCCTCTGGGTAATCTGCAGTCTGCTTCAGTCTCCCTAGGGCCGTGCACACGCCGCTTTGCTCCCCCTACTGCCTCAGGGCATCAATGTGCCAGTCAAGTTTCTGCCCCCCTATGTACTGGGGGGACTCAGGATGCTCTCTCTGGGCCCCCTAGTCAAACCACTAAGAGGGGCCGTCTATGCTGCTGGCCCGATCACGACCGCTGGTGGAGGCCTCGGGTGTCACCAACTGCCGATGATGCCATTTTGGCCTGCATAGCAGTTGCGGAGTCATGGCGGCCGCCCATCACAGCCGCATCGCCAGGGGTTCGCCGCATCAGTCTTGCCTCTAGGGACTGGGGAGCCCCCGACAGCAAGTGTTCACCCCGGTTTGTGGGCTTGAGACCCCAGGATAAAGGACTCCGCAGGGCCTGGCACCAGAGCTCTAGGTGAGTGCAACCTGCTCCATGCGCGGCTAGGGGTACATGTTTTAATTGGGCAGAAGTTATCTGCTTCTACTTTAAAAGTGATTGCTCTCTGCAGCTGTGATCGTTTGATTTATTTATCCAGCTGCCTAAGCTTGAAGTTTCAGGGACACACACATGACACTGGAATGCTGTTAAAGTGTTGTAGATAACTAGATATTATGTCGTTTTTCTCTGACGGCAGCACAGATGGGATTAAATATCCTCTGAGGAGAAACAAGACCCCCAGGGAACCGTAACGGTCCGAAGATAGACTAGTGTGCTGGCTGCAGGACCAGAAAAGGTGACTGGATCTGCGTCATTCCAAGAAGATTCTCTGTGGATTTGTCATTTCTATTTGCAGAGTCACGCATGTGTGTTTTTTGGCGGTAACTGGCAAAAATGCTCCTCCTTACGGCCTGCTGCAGCACCTCCACAGCGCGGAGATACCCCTTCGGGGGTGATTCAGGCGCTTTACAAATAAATAAAAATAAAATAAAAAACAGTATTTACTTAAAAAGTGATGTAATTCCTGCTTTATTTCCCTAACACAAAATAAAAGGGCCCTTTTTCTTAAAGTTTAAAATGCTGAAAATGCAAAAAAAAAAAAGTGCCAGCCAAACTTAGAAATTTTTCACAATTTGAAGTTGTGCTCTATTGCGAACGTCACAGGAGAAAATAACGTTCATTATTTACATCAAGGCTCCCTCCCTCCCTCTACTTTTATACACTGCGGCCAGAAAAGTGTTTCTTTTCTTAAATGGTTCGAAAATAGGCTTCTGTTTATTCTCCATATTAAATTCCAGCAAGAGTTGCGAGGTTATAAAAATATTTTTCATGAAGAAAGTGCCCTGTCAGAACAGGCGATGCTATTGGCAATCACACTGCACGAGGCGACAGGACCTGGTTGACTCTCAGCCACCATTCATCTTGCCTTGCATTGGGCGTATTTGTTTAAACAAGCATTTGCAATGCAATAGGTCTCCCATTTGCGAGAGTTTGAGCTATTGCCATTGTAAATGACAATGCCTTTTACTTATGTGTTTTGAAAACACTGCCTGCCTTGCTTCTCGTAAGCAAGGGCTATAAGTACAAAGTCTGTGTTTACGCACCGCTTGCAGATTTTCAAAACACATAAATTAAAGGCATTGTCATTTACAATGTCAATAGCTCAAACTCTCGTAAATGCGAGACCTATTGCATTGCAAATGCTTGTTTTCCCTTTTGTGATGGGTTTTCCTCCTTTGTCTTTCTTTCCCCATGTTTGTTTCCCCTCTCTTGCTCTCGGTAAATGTCTGATGAAGAAAAATAGATTCAGGTCCCCGAAAATGAGTACCAGTGGGCCTTACCGGCAACCACTGGCACATAATTAAACACTTTCCGTGGCAGCAAGTCCTACGGGAAGGGATCCACAGCTATAACATACTCATGGTGGCGAAGCCAACAGATTAAAAGGGAAAGCCGAGCCACGGGTCTGGCTTAGTCTAAGAGCCTGAGTACGAGTTGAGACCTGAAAATAGTTGGCATGTAAATCATGCAACAAATGTCATGTAAAAATTTGATACAGACTTCGAAATTCAAAAAAGTGTATTTCTTTCAAAAGGAGAAGGAGTTTAACCGTAGTACATTAGATGATACCACTGTATTTAGAGGTATTTCTAAAAATGTGATAGTCTTTAAACTTGAATTTAGATAAATTCCTTCAGCCTGCCCTGATCACAATGCCATTAATGAACTGAGTTGGTAGTCAGTTGTCATCTGTTCCATATATGTGCCCTAGATTATTATTATATATGGAGCAACATTATAGAATATTAAATCAAACACACGGTTTTTGTACACCCTGAACTCACATATTTGAAGGCGCTCTCATATGGGATATAGAAAAAGGAGGCAGGTAAAATAAAATATTTGCCTAGGATAAAACAATTTGGTCAAACGGAGAAGCCAGGATTGATCTCAGGTTTTCCGGTTTCACATTATGCAATTCAGACACTAGATAGCTATCGCTTATTCTCCTACCTTTTACATCAAAAGTTTATGCTTTGCTTTTCATTCTTGGCACATGAGGGAAGAGTGTGGGTGGCAGGAAGAAGTCACATGAAAGTTGGGCCCGAGGGTCCAAGAGAACTTCGAGCTTAACCAGAGCTAGACTTCTGGTTCGAGCCTGCCTCGATCCTTCGGTGGGACGTCCACCTCTACAGTAATCTATAATAAAAATTGGTCGATTTACCAAAGTAGAGGAAGAACTTTCCTGTGTACCTTATACAAGTATAGAAATTGATTCAGTATAGACCAATATTACATATTCTAATTGTCCTTAGATAATTCTATCTACCCAGGGCTTTAAGTGGGCCGGGTCTCACCGGTGCTGAGCACCGGCAGTTTTTTAAAGGGGGCCTCGAAATGGGTCTCTATCGGGCTCTGTTTTGTGCCCTGGCACAGGCGGTCCGTTTTTTTCCGGACTGCAGTGACAGCAGGCACATCATGTGCGCGTGCTCACACTCCACACATGCCAGGTGAGCGTTGTAGGGGAAGGGAAATCCTTTAAGAGAGTCATTTTCTCTCTGGATTTCCCTTCTCTTCTCTTTTTGAAACTCAGGAGCAGCAACATCGTCGTGGTGTCACCAGGGCTTAAGTGGAAGCTTTTTCAATATTATATACAAGCCATTGTTGCTGCTTATTTATCTTATGCAACTAACAACCATTGACAAAGCCAATAGTCCTGACTTGTTGTAGGTATGATGTTACTTGTTGTATCATATATCTGTATGCAATGACACAAACAGCAAAATACCAGCCGGGCGGCACACTATGCTAAGCACAGATTTTTAGATTACGTGTTTTTAAGCCACGCCCTTAATTACATTGGCCACGCCCCTTTGAGAGACCCCCCAGTTTTTTCATCCCACTTAAAGCCCTGTATCTACCTACTTGTGTCCGTGATTGTAATCTTAGAATGTTTGAGACAATACAAGAGCCTACATTAAAATAAACATAATGCATGCCGTCAATTCTGATACATTAAAGAAAGCGTGACATGAAACGGGAGGGCAGCTTTCCACCAGCTTTGACAATCGTGCTATTTTCAGGTCTTGCCTACCAGATAGCGCAAGTTGTCTGGTTGTGAAAGATCTTTAGTGGGCTTACCAAAAACTTTCAGAGGGCTTACAGCCCTGCCCATTACTTACCATTGGTTGGTTTTTTTGTCACTCTCCTTTGCTTGTTTCCCATTCGATGGGTTGCCTTCCTCTTCTTTGTTCGTCCTTCCACTAGCCTCTTTATCATACTTTTGATATGCTGACTTGCATTCTGCTACTACTCACTTTTAAGGAACTCTTTTTTTCTTTTTGGTTAAGCAGTCCATGAGAGGGCATGTGCTTTCAAGCTCTCTGACTCGTGTGCTTCTTCCGAAAGCTAAATACCCGCTCCACAATCCGTGTTGCTGTCTCCCCTGCCAAACTCCACCACCCATAATAATAATAAGAATTTATTGTGTAGTTAGTTAAAACCATTACAATTTTAGCATAAAATCATCAAGTGTGACAACATTCCTATTTACATTTTAAATTTGTGGAAAGTTAAAAGAATCATTTGATCTCTTAAATAAAACCTTGCACATAGTGTATCTAATGCCAAGTCAGCACATTTAAGTCCAAAATGTCCTCCACCACCCCTCCACTCCATGTTGCACTCTGCCTTGTATGCTTCTCGCCCACCCTTGTGTTGCTCTTTCCTTTGTGTGCTTCTTTTCCCCCTCCTTCCCCCTACCTGGCTTCATTTAATTTTATTCCGTTGCACCCCCACCCCGCTATTTTTTTAAAGTTTATTTTTTGAGGTGTGCAAGGCAGCAAATGCTGCCTGTACCTTCACCTTAAAAAAAAAAAAAGCACTTTCGTGCTAGTGAAGTTTAATTTTTCACATTTTACTGATCCATTTGGATTGAGACCTGGCTCAGCCAGTGGATAATTCATCTCTCACTTAATGCTATTGGTTGTATGTATCTTTCTGTCTCTACTCCAGTGTTTCCATTAAACCGCATGAGGGACAAATTCAGAATTATTGCTCTTTCAGTGTGCTGGCTCCCTCCCGCATGTCTCACTTTAATGTCCCAAAACTGCATTGTTTAACGCCTTGATCTCAGGCCTACTGGCTTTGTCAATGCTTGTTTTGTAAGTGGCGAGCAATTGCAAAAAGAGAGACAAAAGAGAAATTTAGAAGTAATTTATATTACCTATTGTAAATCCCCTGTATCTTTTCAGCAGATAAATGGCGAACAAGACATGATACGAATTGACAAGATTCTAAACATTTTAAATGCAAGGTTGTGCTACTTAATTAGTGTATTTAATTTGTGTGGTTCTCGCCGATTGCACAAAATTTGCTCAGTGTTATCTAAGAAGCTAAATCCGATGTGCAATTGCTGAGACAGCAGTCAGAAGTGACATCCAATCACTACCATTACAGTCTCAACAGCAACCTCTTGCCCTGGTAATTGTTGCATTTTAACACAAATGCAACTGGTTTATCAGACACCCTGGAAGTAGTTCATCCAGGCAGCCACTGGAGAATGAAAGACTCACAGTTTAGTTGGCAAACGTCATTACCAACGATGAGACCTTTAACGGGAGCCATTTAAGGTATTTTATTGTATTGTAGCATTTGTATAGCGTTATCTACCTCTGTATGGGGCGCTGAAGCGCTTCTCCTCTAAGGCTGCACCTACGCCGTTTTGGTGCGTGATTGTAAGTGTTCTCTTTGTCCTGAGCCTGTATTGGAAGTTGTTTCATGCCATGCGTGGGGACCACCAAGGTGCGGTTATCGTGTTATTTGTCACAGAACTGGTGGTCCTTTTGGCCAAGCGGGCAGCTTTGCCCCACTGCTTTTAAGCAGTGTCACTAGGCGGCTCTGTGGGCGGGACGGGGCGGAACTGCTCTGCTGACCGAGCAGGGCAGGGGAGGAGTGGTTTGCGCTCCCTAAAGTGCGCCTGAATGTTTGGCTGGCCCTCTAGGGCCAGCCAAACATTCATGTGCACATTGCATGTTCTCCATGCGTGCTGCATTACAGCCTGCATGGAGAACATGCCCAGCCTCCCATTCTCTGGCTGAGCGCCGATCCACTGCGCTCCGACCAATCACAAGCAGCGTTGCGTTTGGCTATCGGGAGGCTCGGAGTAGGGTGCAGATAGGCAAGTGTGAATTTAATTTTTTAAATTTAATTCCCTTCCCCCCGCATCCCGCCCCTCCCACCACCTTTAAATACCAGCCGCCACTGCAAACGGGCCGTGGTGATGTAGTGGAAGTCTACCCCCCTACCCCTCGATCTCACACTGGCGTGCAGAGGTGATTCAATGGGCACAGGCAGAAAGCGCAGCACTCCGCTTGGAGGAAAAGCAAGCGTTGGGCAAAATCCCCCTAGCAACAGCTGAGACACGATCCTTCACAACTTCTCATTTCAGGCAGAGACGACATCCGGCCTTCTTACCCACTCCATTGTGAGCCTAAGCCTAACCTAATCTCCTTTAAACCCCACACCCCGACTGTCCCAATGCTACCCCCTACCCCTCTGGATTGACCTTCTACTGTGCCAAACCCTTGAGTACTCTCTCCCCATCCCCTGATGTTGCCGACCTGAACTTGGATATTGACATCCTAGCTTACCTTGATTGACGATACCGCCTTGGTGAGTCTCCAGGGGGTGGGCGGGTGACCTCTAGGTTTCTTCTAGTTTATATGTATTCATTCATTCCTTTTTTTAGAAAAGACGCTGTAAAGTATGCACTCTGATATCCTGGCTGGTGGTGCTGGGTCTCCAGGAGCCTGACCCCGCCTTCACTTCCGCCTTTAATTCCGTCTTATCATTATAAGCCGACTTACCCGATTCAGGCGAGTAACTTATTGTATTGTGCTCTGCATTGTACCTGTCAATAAAAAAATGTTTATTTAAAAAAAAAAGTGTCACCGCACTGGAGGTGTGATGGGTGAGGAGGTGTGGGAATAGATGCACATTTTTAATTATTTCGTAGTATTTTTTGCAGCCCTGACAAGCTCTGCAGGTTCCTTTATTGCACTGGAAATGTTTAGGTCTGACGTTATCTAAGGCCTTTTGATTTTTCTCAAATTATATGTAAAATATATTTATATACTTTCAGCCAGCTCCCTTCATCCATTGGTCTGTTGTTCTGTCATTTACATTTGCTTCCGCCCACTACAGCATGGGGCAACGGGTCAGCCACTGGCTAACTTCACTGTGAATGATGACAGCATTTACTGTTTCATAAGGAGCACATCCAGACACACAGAAGACTCATTAGGGACACCAGGGACTACTATGGCAATGTGCTTTTGAAGACCAGGAATATTTTTGATTCTAGATTTCTTTTTAAGATTGACAAAGGCCTGGCAGATTTCCCAAAAATAAAATTATTAAAAAACAAGTATTGATAAAGCTAAAAGGCTGGTTGCCTATGTCAGATCTGTTGGCTTTGTAGTACAGGTCTCTGGTAGAAGCTGTGCACTCCGACATCTTAAGGATCCGGGGCATAACCGGTGTAGAGAAAGAGTGTGGGTGGCGGCTCAGAGTTCTGTCCTCCCCCCCCCCCCAACTGTGCTATAGTCCTTCTTTAAATGATTACCCTTATGAGACATCAAGTTAGAATATAGACCAAGAGGCACCGAGTTACAGTCATCCTTTTGTCATTGATCTTATAGGATGTTGGTGTTAAGAGTATATGACTATTCAGGAATTGCAGGTGGACTATTTTAGATGTTACAGCAAACAAATGATGGACGGAATGCTGACAATGCAAACATTCTCCCCCCGTCAAAACATCTGGGTTAAATCCATCGTTATTTTGCCCACTACGCCACCCCAGTTTGGACCCAGCCATATGCAAATCAGTCTTGACCATGTGGCCTGGCAGTTCGGGCTGGACTGTTCCCATTGGGCGCAGGGTCAAGACTGATTTGCATATGGCTGGGTCCAAACTGGAATGGCATGGTGAGCAAAAAAACGATGGATTTAGGCCCAGATCTCTGTACTGGGGTGAATGTATGACATTGTTCTGCATTCTATCCATCAATTGTTGTTTTTGCTATTTTAGATTCCTTCGGTGACCATCTCTATGTGGCAGATAGCTCTGGCCTGTCTGATTAGTATTGAGTTCTTTAGTTAGATGCACTGATAGAAGTTGTGTCTATGCCGTCCAGTCGCCAGCAAGGATCCAGGAGGAGCATCTGAAAGAGTAGAGTTATTGTCTTCCGTCTTAGAGGTAGAGCACCGAACCCAAGTTGCTCCTGATTGAAGGGGCCCCTTCAGGCCGAAACTGGTCTTGGGTTGCATGTGTTCCGGTTCAGAGAGCCCCTGGCTCGGCAGCTCAGACTAGACTGTTCCTATTGGATCAAGACCAAGGCTGATTTGCGTATAACTGTGCCTAATCTGAGGTGGCGTGGTGGGCAAAAGAACGGTGGGTGGGAATGCTGTTCTGAGCGATTGCCAGTCGTTAAAAAAATTGCAAGCGTTCCTCCCATCAACTTTTGTATGTAGGCGTAGGGCAGGCATAGTTTACTTAGTCTTTGCTTTGTGCGGCTGGGCTATGGTGGGAGTCCTTTATCTAATTAGACAGGTTACAGGTCTTCTGGTGCTAAGTGGAAGTGGGTACGTTTGATAATGAATGAATGGTTTAGCTATTATGTGCTATCTTTGAGGTTTAGGTTATAGTAAGGCTATGTTTGGCGGAGGTCCCAGTCTGTCTTAGCGCCATCTTGTGATTCAGGCTGCTCCAGAGCTCTGACCAGGACTCGGCAAGTTTATAATTCTGGGTTCTATTCTAGGGTCTCTGGTTGATGTAATTATCTCGACACCAATCAGGTTTTCTCCTCTCTTTTGAGCGTTAAATGCTCCTGAATGCTTCCCATTTTGGGTTGCAATGACTTCCAGAGCTTGATAGCTTGTACTAGGAAAGCAAAGCCTGCTGTGGATTTCTTGCTGCTGAGCGGTATGCAATCCATGTTAGCCAGAAGTGCAGTGTCCTGTTTTATTTGCTTTGTTTACATTTAATATGTGGGTATGGTGGTCCTGTTTATTGGGAGGGTCTATCAACGATGCAAAGTGCCTTGAACATTGATCATCTAGCTGAAGGTAGAGAGTGGAGTGTTTGCAAGGCTGGTGTTATGTGTTCTCTGGGGTGAAAGAAGAGGAGGTGTCTTGCCTCAGCATTCTGGAGTTATTGTATTTTGCATATAATGAAAGGGGGTGCCAGTGTCGAGGCTGTAAGCATAGTCGAGCATGGACAACAGGGGGGTGAAGAAAGCTTGTATTTTTTGTTGGTATCCAAGGTTTGTAAAGATGTATTAGTAACTCAGGGAAGAGGGGAGAGTTGGGGAGGTAGTTACAGGCTGCATTACCTCCGCAGTCAGAATTAAATTAGCCGCTACCCCTGTGGAAATGTCTCCTGGCAGGCCATTCTAAACATGATATAGGCCTTGTGTCGAATCTTAGAATGAAGAAAATAAAGAACAACAGTTGCTTGCGATATTCTTTAGGAAATCATTAATTGCGCAATCATTAAATGTGTCATTACAGTGATTAGTGTCAATTATCAACAGGAATCAAAATAGTTGCACCAAAGACAATAGACCTAATGAACAGTTGTTTGTAAGATTTAATCCATCATATCAGTGTTCAGGTGATCACACAGTGCAGAAAATTATGAAGCATAGAAGAGTGTATATAATACAAGAAAGGTAATGAACCATAAAGATATTTGATGTTATCATTGTTTGTTTAGCGTCAATCATGAGTATCCATACAAATATTTTGAAATTCATTCATGGAGAGTACAATTGCTACTAGTGTCAACGGCGTTTCAACCTATGATAGTTTAAAGGCTCTTCATCAGGACAAAGGTATGTTGAGCATAAGCAGGAGTCTGTAGACATGAAAAAGGAGAATAGAAACATTGAGTTGCGACTTAATAAGAAATAAATAATTAATTGAATGGCCATGTCTCAAAAAGCTCTTACTCACTGATGTAAAAAAGGATCCAGGATGTCTGAAAAATGGGATAAAACGAATTAATGGATGCATCCTGAAAAGGCCTTCACCAGTGAAAAGGATAAGAGCTTTACTTACAAAAGTAGAAGCAAAGCATCAAAGATGCACACACTGGAAAGCGCCAAATGATAGCCTACTAAATAATTTCTAAAAATATCAGCAGGAAATTAATCCGCAAGAAAAGCTCATCAGACTGAGGACTATGTTGGAAACAATTGAAGAAAGTGCCACTGCTTGTATCTGGAATTAGCCTGCAAAACAATTATTGATGGTATCACACTAATCCATCAAGCAGGCTTGTCATATGATGGATCTATCGAACAGGTCTTTGTCAAAGTCCAGTCTCGCCATACAGTGGTCGCGGGGGCGAACCAAAAGTAAGAAGACACAGCTGAGGACAGTGTGCCACAATAGACTGAAATTGTCGAAACGCATAAGGATGCGACGCCGGTCTATCAAGATGGCTGAATTGCACACAGGTGCAGAGCTGAAGTGCTGATTCACACGAAAAGAGGACATAACAAGCAGGGGATGAGGTGCTTAAAAATATACCACAATAAAGGGGGCAAGTCCAGAAATAAGAAGAACATTTAGAATAGCCAAAAATTAAAATTGATAAGAAAAGTAAGTTACGGCCAAGGAAACGACATGGACAAAATACTACCCAGACAGAAGATATCAGTGACAGTTCATAAAACACCAACACGATTCTACACTAAATTAACCAACAATGATTTCGAAATGTATCAATGATATAGGTAAATATATTAATCGGTTCTTAATGTGCAGCATAGCTATTATACAAGCCGCCTTACTAGTTCACATGTGTACTGCTAACTAGGAATGCAGAAGAGCGTATACATAATCAATATGTTTGCCTAAAACATTAATTATAGTAGAAATATAATTTTCAGGTATACAATGAACACATAGAAGCATTTTAATGGAAATGCAGATTAATATGTGTGTAGTCAATATGTGCATCAAATAGCAGCAGAGTAATATTGGAACATCCAATACAGGTAGACAGGCGTAGAATGGTTTGTGCATAGTGATGTGTGGCCCAAAGAATACTATAAGCAGAATTAGGAGAACACAATAGTGCTACATTCTTCCATTGTGTTCAATCCGATTGTAATGCTTTTACATTTAAGAATCCATCCGCATTCAGCTTTGTTCAGTAATAATTGTAAATCACCAGCTCTCGATGGTTTAATCACAGATTCTATGACTAGCCAACAAATGTTGTGTCTGAGTGATTCAGCTCAACAAAGTTGGCAACCAGTAGGCTAGACATGATTTTGCACAAACGTCTGCTGCACAGGATAATAGGACCTCGGAATATAGTGGTGAGCCAACCATACACCTTAGCACCTAACACCCCAATCCGACTAGCTTTAGCGTCTCATTAGCAACAATGCTACCAATGATTAGACAACCCAGAACACGGTATCTCTCTCTCAGGACTCGCAGGAGCAAGAACACCCTTTCATAACTCACTCATACCTGTCCACAATGTGCTGAAGAAGAGACACTGTATAGTTTAAAATGTTTATTTCAACTACCGTGCTCTAAGATACAGTACACGTGCCAGTACTATCAGCATAATGCATAAGGATAATATAATCAGCATAGTTACAACTCCATAGTATACAAACGGGGAAAGCATTTCATAAAGCAGTGGATATATGGCTAAACGACAATACCACCCTCCCCGTGCTAGTTGCTAGTTTATTATAAAAACAGAAGACCTCTGGGCTTTGTCGAGCGAACCCCCATACCTCAATATCTAGATGCAAGGTTTACATCATCAGACAAGCACAGCTCTTCTCTCTGGAAAGGTTTTTCTCCAAGTGTCTCTAACCGTGAAAATCACAATATTAAAAGCACACGAATTTCTCCAGGGCAGCTGTACATAGTGTTATGTCTAAGTGAGAGGGACTGGCCAGATCAGCAGGAACAAGGGACGTTGTTTTTCGACCTTTTACATGGTGTGCAGACGTAGCCCAAAGGGAACAGGAGAAAAGGTGAAAGACAGAAATGCAGACAGTGCTAAAATAGCCGGGCAGAAGCAGAGGCTGGAAAAACAACGGCACAAAGTAACGTGCGCAAAAAGGCATCATGGCAGCCAGGCCTAAGTCAACGTAGCAAGGCAGACCAGGAGGCCACAAACCACACAACACCCTCCCCTGGGCAGTCCATCGTCCAAGATGATGACAGAGTTCAAATAGATGGAGCAGAACAGAAACGTCCGTTGTGGAGTGGACCCCATGGAGGACAACGAAGGGGAGACGAAAAAACAATTGCAGAGGTTAAAATAATCCAGCGAGGCAGGTCGCAGAGAGCGAAGGCCCTGTCAATCCAACAGAGTGTAAGAGCAGAAAAACGCCACACCTTCCAAGAGGACATCATTGGAATCGTCGGAAAAAAGCGACGCCATCCAGTCCAGTAAATCAAAGCTGCAGTCATGTTCCTCGCAAGAGGGAGCAGCAAACAGCATTGCGGGACAACTTGCGTGGTACTCAATATAACTTTGTTGTAGGAGATTCTGAGCAGCCGCCCAGATATCCCATTGTGCCAAAATCCCCAGTGCAGCCGCACGCACCATGTAGCCTGCCCCGGAACAGTCCCGTTCATGGCCTCTAAGGGACCCACCAGCAGGACAAAATCCGGTCGAGACAGAGACGTATTGGTGAGGCAATAATCCAAGGACCACGAGAAAGGACATCTGATGCAAGACATCACAGGTTGCACGCAAGTGAAATACGCAAAGCGAAAAGAAAGTCTATAGGACACACTGAGCGTCGCCAATGGCAGAATGCCGAAGCCAGCGAGAATGCGCTCACGGAGCATCTGGAGACGACCTGGGTCGAGAAGGGCCCAAGGAGGTGCAGCCATTGCGTAGTAAACAGACCAAAAGCAGTACACCAGCCGCCAAGGCGAGGATCAACGGAAAGCCACCAAAGACGCTGGAAAAAATGGAATGAATAAAAGCTGGTATTACACCAAAAATAGCCTGAAAAGAGGTCACAAGGCCAGAGCCCACAACTTTAAAAAAGTGCACCAGACCTTCAGTGCGTGATGCATTAAAAACACGGTGAATCAGTTCACCGAAATGTTGTGGGAGGTTAGTGTTCAAAAGGGCCTGTATTTCACTGTGGGTACTCGCCACCTGGAGAATGAATGTCTCCCGGGCGGACGTGAGCATAACCTCCTGGTTCAATAATAGTGCCTTTATTCTGCTCAATTTATTGAAATCCGCCCTCAGAGTAGGAATGGAAGGCCAAACGGAACTATCTATGATGTCGTGGGGGGGAGGAAAAAGCACATTTTTGCAGCAGACAACTCTGTGTGAAACTGTAACAATATAGGGTATGCCGGCCAGCATGCCACAGCAGTCTCGGTTATTCAAAAGCAGATAGCTACCATTTGCAAGCACAGTGAAAGTAGGAGAAATAGCAGGAGCAGGAATGCCCTTCAACACACAAGCAAGATTCGGAGCCGAAACGTTACAAGCTCCGTGCAATTGAATGTGTTTGCAAACAAGGGAATGACCCACAGTCGAATCGCATGACTCCCCCGTGAGAAAAACCTCCCTTCCGTCTCTAAGGCATTTAAACATGAAAGGCAGGGACCAAAGTTCATGCAGGAAGGCACTGCCCAAAGGCTGGAAACGGCCTACAGGATAATGCTTCATGCACGAACTAAATTCAAACAATGAAAAAGGCAAGGCGATAACCCCATGAACGAGCCACACTGCAGAATCCAATTCCCCCACAGAGAATGGTAAGGGCTCTATTTTCTCGATATGTAACAGAGTGTATGCTGCATCCTTCATGGACATGAACTGCTGTTTGTCAGTTAAATTAAAAGGCAGGAATAAGGCAGAGGTGTTCAAAAAATGCCAAGGAACTTTACCTAACTTAAGCGTCTGCAAAGTCCATGCAAACTGCATAACTGAACGCAATTGATTCTGCCCATGATATAACACTGAAACATCATCTTGTACAATATCAACAATAGAGGACATAATATTCTCTAACGTGTAAATGCGGGAAGACAGGGTATTAATACTATTGTCAACAACAGCAAGCACCTTTTCCAAATTTGCTTGATCTATTTCCCGCAGACGGGAAGCAGCTTCAATTTGTGAAAGCTTCCAGAGTTCATTATAAGTTTCATAAATGAATCTCTTAGGTCGCGGACCACGAGGCCCCAAAATAAAGTCGGACAGATCAATGTTGCCTGATAGGAGGGATAAATGTTGTTTAACAGAATCAAGGGAAGAGTGCTGCAACCACTGTTTACATAATTTACCAACAGAATATGTTGTCACAGTACGAGAGTTAGAAAACCTGGGATCCGGCCTATCCTGTTTGTAACCCGGAACTGAGTCATGAAAACGCAGTAGACCGGCATTAGACGCTATGGGCCAAACCAACCAGGGTGTCCGAAGAAGCGCAGAGATATTAAACAAATTGTTTTGAAACAGTGCTTGCACATCTGTAAGGGACAGTTTGAAATGCAAGCTCCCGTTGGGAGTGGAAGACAATGCAGGAATGGAAGGGGCATTCTATTGTTTGGAAGTAGCCAACCCCCAACATGTAGTTTGATAGATGGTATTATTCAGTAATAAAATTTGGGCCGGGATAAGGCAAGCACGGTGCAAGGCTTCTGTGCCCTGCACCTGCCATGGTTTGAGCCCCAAATTGATTTCAGATCAACAGTGTCCTTCCAGTATTCATAACCACCCACAGCTAAGGCGCTTAAAAAGGAACCTGAATATAGCAATTTGGTATGGGTCAACATGATTTTCTGAGTGGATGAAGTGTTTAATTTAAAATAATAGGACCCAGGGTTCGATCTATCAAAGTCTGTAAAGTAAGTACATTTATTTCTAAGAGTTTGGGAGCTACCTGGCAAAGGCGTTGGACAATGCTCCCATTGGGTATAGTTAAAAGGAACACGCAGTGCACTCGGTTTATGAACAAAGTGGTTGCCCCAATGCTGGTAACAGTACAAATCAGCATAACTTGCAGAATTCAGGTACAAATCCTCAGCATTAAAAGCAGCATAATATTTCAAATCAGTAAATAATGCTTCAACTGCATGCACATCCCAATCGTCAGAATGAATATTACTTTTTACCACATCACCCATTGAAACACGAAGGACATTTGGTACATTAATAATTTCGGTCGGTCCATGAATTTGGAAGTTTACCGCATCCCATACGATGCCATCAGCGACTGGAAAAGCTGAAATGTTCACAAATGTGTGGTCTCGCTTCATGATGTGAGATGAAGAATGTGGAGCCAAAGTTCCAGCGACACAGTTCACTGCAGAGCGTTCTGGCAAATAGTGTCCATTGATGAGCAGAAAAAACACGGTGACAAAGCCAATAGACATGAACAAAAAAATCAGGAAAAGTACCAACCAGATGTATGTCCATGGGGGGATCAAAAAATTGTCTCTGAACCAGGATACAAGAATACTGAATTTGGATGGGACAAGTGATGAAGTGGAATCTGAGTCAAAGGAATAACGTGTTGGGCTCAGTGGCGTTGTTGGTAGATGAGCCACGGACTCGGTGGCGGGGTAGGTATACTCGGTCTCCTCGTTGCAGGGGGAATCCGGGTAGTCGAGCAGGCGATCAGGCAAATCTACCATCTCGAGAGCAACATCAGTGACCGGGCAAGAGGGCCACGAACATTTGTCCGGGAAATGACAGGACAAGAGACCGCTGGTGTAACACTATTCAGTATCGGCCAGATGTTGTAGCTTGACATTTTCCACTGAGATGTATCTGATCTCTTTGCGACCAGGAAGCGGTGGTAAGATGACTGTACGAGTTCCCTTCAAGCCAAGGACTGGAACTGGTGCACGATAAGAGGGTCCGAATTCCTTTTTGTTCTCCACCTTCTCTCGAACCAGATCACCAATCTTCGGAAGCCAGCCGGCAACCGGAACCTGCAGCGCAGCGTCTGTGGCTGAAGGTAAATGTGCGATTGCAAGTTTGTCTCGGGCTTCTTGTAAGTCCTGTAACATAGGAGAATGGTTATCTACATCAAAGATGGCGGATTGCGCCGCCATGTCTAGACCATCAAGGTCGGGCACAAACATTCTTATGCCAAAGAGCATTTCGTATGGGGTCCGCCCACCCAGAGGTCTTCTAGGGAGATTATTAAGTGCACGTTGTACGGTATACAAGTGGGCCAGCCAGTTTCTGCCAGTACCTAAGACTCTAGCTGTCAAGGATTGCTTTAAGTCACGGTTCATTCGTTCAACAATCGAATTGCCCTCAGGCCGATATGGTGACGAAAATTTCACCCGCACCCCCAGTGAACCCATTGCGTCCTTGTAAGCCTTAGAGGCGAACGCTGGACCTTGGTCAGAATGGAAGGTGCCACAGGCGAAAATTCCCACAAAGACACGCAAATCCCTTATGACATTTCGAGCGTCAGCACTTCGTTGTGGCCAAACCCAGATGAAACGTGTGCACGAATCCACTGTAACCAAGATATATTTATATGCAGTGTCTGAAGAGAATGGACCTCAGTGATCCAGGTAAACACACCCAAAAGGTCTGTTAGAAATCCAGAGCGGGGTCTGTGGTGGCCGTGTAACCGTGGAAGGCTTAATCTGCTGACAAACGTCACAAGAAAGCACATAAGTACGGGTTTGTTTGTATAAACCACGCCACCAGTAATGCTGCTGCAAGATGGAAGCAGTCGCAGACACCCCAGCATGAGCCGAAGCCATGCCTTCGTGTGCTGCAGTTATCAAGGAAAGTCTGCGGTCCGCGTTGGGAATCAACCGATCCCCAACGTCTGGAATTCTTACGTAAGGAGCCTGTTCGGGACCTAATTGATAAGAGTATTTTGAAGGGAAACCCCTAGGGTAATTAGCACCTTCCTTTGTCGCAGCAATAGCTGCTAGAATATCAGTATCTATTTTAGACATGGATCTGGTAACTGCTGCGACTGAGCACGTGGCTACTGCTGATTTGGCAGTTTCATCCGCCAAACCGCTACCGACAGCGTGTGTGCCCACACGCTGGTGGCCAAGAGTGTGTACCACCTGTGTGAGAGGCAGACGTTGTTGTAGATCTGCCACTCGAACCCAAAGCATTTTATGCTTGATTGTGCTGCCTTTTGCATCTCTATAGTCATTTTGTGACCAAAAGAATAGATTGTCATTGTAAGACTGAACACAGTAGTAAGAATCGCATACAATAAGAGTGGTCACATCCGGATTAGCAAACTCAAGTGCTAGCACCAATGCGCGCAGCTCGGCCAATTGTGCAGTACTGTCTCCTAGTACCTGAGTATGCACTACAGTTGATTTGAACTTACCGTTCACAAAGGTACCTGCAACAATAGCACATGCCACTGAATAAGCATGCTTGGAACCCGTGGCCGGTTGTGCCGAACCATCGGTATAGATAATACATTCGTATTCCTCAAGCGGTAGCAAAGACAGAGGAGGAGGATGAACGAATTCATACTGCAAAAACTCCTGAGTCTGAAGAGAAGGATCAAAGATAAAAGTGACATCCGGAGACGTCAAAGATGTTGCCCATTGTATCCAACGGGGGTGCAAAGCTTTAGAGTTCGGAACACTTGCTTTCATCACTGGCTCTAGGGCAGGATAGGGTGTTACCACCAAAATGCGCTTTCCCTGTGCAGTGCGCGTTCCTTCAGAATCGCCATCTGCACTGCAGTCAAAACTTTCTCCACAGAGGAAAAGCGCATTTCTGCAGAAGTGTAAAGCTGTGACTTGTATGCAATTGGTACTGTGTCACCTTCGTTAAAGGTCAAGTACGTGAAACCCACTGCCCCTGGAATGATTCTAATCACCAGGTTGGTGTGGTTATCACGAGTCAACAAGAATTTAGACTCAAGTAGGTCTGTCTGTAAAGACTGCAGAATGGAGGAATGCTCCGGAAGCCAGCATGACTTCGAAAAGTTAGGTTGTATCAAGGCATACAGCGGCTTGATACGCTGGGCATATTCGGGAATGTAAGTACGCCCGAAGTTCAGAAAACCCAGTAAAGACTGAAGTTTCTTCAGAGTGGTAGGAGGGCACAAAAGTGCACATTTCTCTAAGAAATGGGGGGCTAAGCCTTTACCTTCATTGTTGAGCTCATAGCCCAAAAACAAAACGGTAAATTCAGCAATGTGTGATTTGGC
This sequence comes from Calotriton arnoldi, assembly GCA_963921515.1. Taxonomy (NCBI): domain Eukaryota; kingdom Metazoa; phylum Chordata; class Amphibia; order Caudata; family Salamandridae; genus Calotriton; species Calotriton arnoldi. Next base: position 324,192 of record CAWUFW010000413.1, on the reverse strand, counting down.
AAAGTTAAACTTATAACCTAAAACCGCAAATTCGAGAATAATGTGGTCCACTCGGGAAAGATGCGGGAATAACTCGTCGTCTGTCAGATAGATATCATCGACGTACGAACACACATCTGGGTCTATGCCGTCTAACAAAGAGACAACACGGGCAGCGAATACGCCCGGACTGTTCTTGTAGCCCATAGGTAAACGCCGGAATTTGAACAATTTACCACCGGAGGTAAAAGCGCTCCATTTGCTACTATCCGGGGCCAAGTTGTGCGTGTAGAATGCATTGGATAGGTCAAGTGTAGTTTTATATTTTTTACGAACAAGACTGTCTACTAGTGCAGAACTATGTGTGTTTTGCACCGCAAAGGCCCGACAATGTGAGTTCAAATGTCGGTAATCCAAAACCAAGCGGTACGATTCATCGGGTTTAGAAACCGCGAATAGGGGATTATTCATTGGTGATACGCATGTTTCAATTACTCCCTGATATTCTAACTGAGTCAGAATTTCGGAAACGGGGCCTTTTGCTTCCCGTTTGATGGGATATTGGGGTTGTGGCTGTGGCAGCGACCTCAAAGGAATATCATGGGGTGGTGAATCTTCATCCCAGCCCACGTGGTTGCGGTATAACGCTGGAGCCAGGGACACAGCCCATTCAGCTGCAAGAGCCTCCGCTTTGTCCTTGGGGACATGGCGAGAAAAGCTCGGAAGGATTACCTCCTCCCCTTTACGCGCAGCAAGTACGAATGGGGGCGGCCAATCCGCCTCCGCCAACAAAATGTCGTACGAAGAGGTCAGATTTTCCCAAAAATCCCTTTAATAACACGCTGTATGTCACCTTCAATTTGAATGACAATATTATATAGTCTGTCAGGGGGTGCCACTCTGCTATCTGCTGTCTCGACAGTAATGAATGTTTCAGTTGCTGTCGCCTCCACATGAGGACGTAGCGCCTCCCGCACTATGGTAACTTCCGCGGTGCTGTCTAGGAGTGTCACTGCACATGTCCAATTCAGGAGTCTCGTTCTCACCATCTGTGGCATACCTCGCTGTTACAGCGGCAACTTTCTTCTTCTGAAACTGTGGGCGAGAACATTGAAATTCTTCTGCTTTCCCTCTGACCTGTTGTCGAGGTTGGTCTCGTCCCTGTGGAGCCTCTCGACCACTTCCTCTATCCTGACGATCTCCTCCACCAGCCTGCGAAGTTGTTGGTGCCTGTGAAGAACGAGGAGAACGCGAATCAGGGACTTGAAATCTCTCTGGAGATTTAATTCTCGCCCTATCACGCAAATCATAAGTGCGTTCAGAAGAGACGTAAACCGGGGATGCGCCTCGCGACCCCGGCTTCTTCTGTTGCTTACCCTGTTTTTTCAACCTCCAGCTCTTTTTAGTAAAAACTGGTTTGTCATCTTTCTCAGACTCAGTTTTCGGTTGTTGTTGCGATTGTGTTTGCGATTTAGCAAAAGGCTTAACTCCCAGGCTATTGCGGCCAATTGTTTTGTAAGCCTGTGCAATAATTTTAGGTAATTTGCGCGGCTTGTCCAGATCTGGGACCAAAGCCAAAGCATTAGCTACTTGAAAGTTAACTGCATCGCCCTTGACATTTGCAAGGATCAAATCAGCTACTACGTCGAACACTCCCACCAGTCTCATCCCTAATTCCACAGCCGCTTCAGGGCCATGTTCATCCTGCACTCGTTTAATCACAGAGGGGAGAACCGTCATGGAAGGAGTGCCGAAACACTTCGCATATACTGTGGCGAATACCCTACCCCAGTTGTTGCATTCTGCCAACTCGGGGACTAAGTCTTTTGGCAAACTAATCGTCAAAATCCTGTGTTTTTCCACGGGAGATGTATTTGGAAAAACTGCCTCCAGCTGGTCAAATTTCTCTGCAAGCCAATAAGGAAAATCATCCTTATTTTGTGGGCGCTTGCCCATCACCGAATTAACCATGACAGGACTTATGGTTATACCGCCTGCTCCAGCTGGATGGGCTGCAACTCCAGGCGGAACTCCCTGGATGTTGCCTGTAACATACTGTACTAAAGCTCTTTGCACTCGTATCAAAGACAAATGCAAATTACGCAGTTCACCGACTGCCACCGTCATATAACGCGGATGTGGGGTATACCCGGCCAAGACAGGCCAAGTGGCCCCTTCAATTGATAAGGGGCCTAAACGAACCGCGGTAACCGGTTGGAGGAGGGCGCCATCAAACCAAACACGGTGTTGCCAAGCCGTGAGCGGTACTTCAAGATTCCTATACGGTCTATAGTTATTAGGAACAGCGGTGGCCGTACATTCATGGAACAAATTATCAGCCCCATCCACCGCAGGAAAAGTGATCCATGAGTAAAACACGTCAAAGTGGTAAGCTGGATCTGCTTGTACCACAAAGATCAGATAGACACCCGCGTCAGGCACTCCATACACTGTTAAGTGAGCTCGGAGCGCTGCGCGGCTATGTGCCGCAATTTAAGTAGCCATTTTAGGCTAGAAGTTTTTGACAACCTAATATGTTGCAGCACAATCGAGGGTAATATTTAAAAAACATTTTAACAATTTCAAGCTTGAAAGAACCTATAAAAACGTCAATATAGGAGGTATCGCCCTCACACGCCTCCGGAGGCGTCTGTGAAGGGCGTTGTGGACAAGCACAAGAACTACTCAAGCGTCTCGCAGATAAGCAGCCCACTCGTTGGTTGCGCCATGTTGTAGGGATTCTGCACATATACAGAGCTATGCACAGGATAATAGGACCTCGGAATATAGTGGTGAGCCAACCATACACCTTAGCACCTAACACCCCAATCCGACTAGCTTTAGCGTCTCATTAGTAACAATGCTACCAATGATTAGACAACCCAGAACACGGTATCTCTCTCTCAGGACACGCAGGAGCAAGAACACCCTTTCATAACTCACTCATATCTGTCCACAATGTGCGTAAGAAGAGACACTGTATAGTTTAAAATGTTTATTTCAACTACCGTGCTCTAAGATACAGTACACGTGCCAGTACTATCAGCATAATGCATAAGGATAATATAATCAGCATAGTTACAACTCCATAGTATACAAACGGGGAAAGCATTTCATAAAGCAGTGGATATATGGCTAAACGACAATACCACCCTCCCCGTGCTAGTTGCTAGTTTATTATAAAAACAGAAGACCTCTGGGCTTTGTCGAGCGAACCCCCATACCTCAATATCTAGATGCAAGGTTTACATCATCAGACAAGCACAGCTCTTCTCTCTGGAAAGGTTTTTCTCCAAGTGTCTCTAACCGTGAAAATCACAATATTAAAAGCACACGAATTTCTCCAGGGCAGCTGTACATAGTGTTATGTCTAAGTGCGAGGGACTGGCCAGATCAGCAGGAACAAGGGACGTTGTTTTTCGACCTTGTACATGGTGTGCAGACGTAGCCCAAAGGGAACAGGAGAAAAGGTGAAAGACAGAAATGCAGACAGTGCTAAAATAGCCGGGCAGAAGCAGAGGCTGGAAAAACAACGGCACAAAGTAACGTGCGCAAAAAGGCATCATGGCAGCCAGGCCTAAGTCAACGTAGCAAGGCAGACCAGGAGGCCACAAACCACACGACAGCCCTAGCCTAGTCTTGAATTTTGCGTGGTTTGTTCCATGTGGATTAAATGGCTAGGGCACCAAATAGAGTAAGTTAAATTGCTAGTATTACAATTCGTAAATGCCTGAGAGTGCATCTGATAGTCCCATGTATGAATTCCTTGCTATTATCAGGAAATTTGCACATTACACAGTTACCCCAGTGGTAATGACCAAGTGTTTTGTTTTCTCTCGAGTCCATTTATGTCGGTTGGTTTATATTTCTGACCACTAGCGTAAATAAGGTGGTCCCTCAACGTCCTCCCTTTCTTAAATGAAAACATATGGAGATTGTTGATCAGACCAATCGATCGGATTATCGGCCAATGATTTTTAATGATTCTAATATGTTGTTATCTGAGCAGAAAGTAGTAACTACATACAATCCTGTCAGAATCTTTAGTCTCTTCTCCCTGGGGGTTAACAAATATTCCCTGTTGGGAGTGCCAGAATTTTTTTTAATGATCTCCTTATTAGCTTCCTCAGTTAAACTCTAGCCAAGAGTTTGCTACCCAGTGGTGGCTGGCACGGCTCGTGGGTGGCGGGGCGGGTGAGGGGTGGGCAGCGGGGGGACGCATGGGGCACGTTTTTAAATAAATAAAAAAATACACTTACCTTGCCGCCAGGTCCCGCGGCTCCGCTCCCCTCCATCTCAGACTTCAGGAAACAGCCAGGCTCCCCTGACCAATCACAACGCTGAAATGCAGCGTTGTGATCGGTCTGAGCGTCATGGCTTGTTGCTCAGCCAGGGACTGGGGGCTTGGGCATGTTCTCCATGCAGGATGTAATGCAGCCTGCATGGAGAACAGGGAAAGTGCGCATGACTGTTTTGGGCAGCCCGAGAGGGCCGGCCAAACAGACATTGCGTACAGGAGTGTTCTACCACTCCTCCCCTGCAGCCCCGCCCCTCATGCACGCTGCCGCAGCAGGAGGCCAGAATAAAATGATAATAACATTACATTATCATCATTTTATTTTTTCCTTTTTTTACTGCTGCATCAAGGCAGTGGGGCGACGCTCCTCCGCCTCAGCGGAGGAAATGCCCTTGTTGTTACCTAATATCTGGGCATCTCTGAGATAATGCTGTCTCTTCTGAATGCAAACGCTTTAGGACGGTTGCCGGAGTAGTGCAAAAGTGTGTTCCATTCAGAGGTTTTGTAACAGAGTTGTACCCAGGAGACCATTGGAAGTGATCATTGTGAGATCGAGAATGTTAATGGAGGTGCTGTTATGGTTGGAAGTAAAGCACAAATTTGGAGAATTAATCCATGTTAATAATGCATTTACTTTGCTTTCATCATCTTTCTCATTCATGAAGATATCGATAAATCTCTTCCACAGCAGGATATGTTTGTGAAAAGGATTTTTTATCAGCATTATAAATTAATTTGCTCTCAAAATCATTAACGTACAAGATAGCAAAATATGGGGCAAAACAAGCTATGATGGAAGTACCCCAGGTTTGCAAACTATGTGTCATCACGCCCAAAATAGTTATAGGTAAGGGCAAGATTGAGAAGGGGTATAACAAGTTCTGTTGGCACCAAAGAAGGGGCTGGCCATGTGCCCAATAGTTCAGAAATGAATCTCACACCAATATGTCGAGGGATATTAGTACAGAGAGGCTCAATGTCCATACACGCCATGAATTCCAGTTTAGGATCGAAAGAAGTATATTCTGTCTTGTATAAAATTGCCACGTATGTAGCATTCTGAAGTAAGTGCAAAATACTTTATAAAGGTATCAACATATTTACCTAGGGCTTTAAGAACCTAATCACACCCTGGAACTTTGGGTCTACCTGGGGGATTTTGCAAGTTATTGTGAACTTTAGAAAGAGTTAAAAGAACTGGAGAACATGGTGATTGTGCATTGAGGTGCAGGCATTCATAGTTGCTCAGAAAACAACAGTTTTGGCTTTCACACTGATTTCCATAATCGCTTTCCGAATTTGTGGAAGGGGACGACCAACAAATTGAGCATATTGGTCATGATAGCTCAGCTTTTTAGGCATTTTCAGTTTGTAAAACTGTTTGTTCTGAATTTCAATGCCTCTGCCTTTATCGGCGGGCTTGATTAAGATATCATCATTATTCCTCAAATTGAAAAGAGTCTGAATTTCACCCAAGAGTATAGTAAATGGAATGTATTCATGCAATGATTTCACTTTGGAAACTTCTCTCAGAGTAATACCTTCAAAGTTTAAACGTTCATTAGTCACTTCGGCGCTACAGTGGGAGGGTTGAAAGTGGAAGGTGGCCTGAGTCCTGAGGGTTAAAAGTTTGTAAGATCTCCAAGGATAAAATATTTTAAAGAAAGTCTTCCAAAGAACCGTAACAATTCCAGTTGCATGTTGAAGAAATCTGATCTTTTTGTACAGACAATATAAAGTCCTTTACTCAGTAGAGAGGTTTCTGTTGTAAACAGGCTATCAGAAAAGTTGAGAATAGGTATGGTATTGGCATTTCCATTTACTGTTGTGGGCCCCACCTGTAATATTTTCACCTTCTCTGTCGTTCCCCTGACTGAAAGTTCTGTTGTTGGACTCAACCGCCATCCTCTCCGCTCCCTTAGTGGTTTGTGTCGAAAAAGGACAGCTTGTAAGTTGAACTGGCTCTTGGACCTGAACGAAACCCTTCTAATGGGTCATCCAAGGAACTACCGGATAATTCAGAAAAAGTAACAAACTTCTGTGTTTTTGTACAACAACACTTGCAAATTGAGAGTTGTGGGTTATGAATGTCCAACATTGAGGAGATGAGTCTTGATATGGTGCAAAGGCGCAGACTCTGCGTCGCACCCGCCTCACGGTGCAGGACTCTCCATTATGAAACCCCCCTTGGTACTGAAAATGGAGATGACTTACTGAAGCCCCCTCAGCTATTAGGAGTCCTTCTCCACTCAGCAGCCTGACTGCTGGCACTAAAGACTGGTCCGTCGAATGGCAGGATTTGCCCTGACAATGAACCGAGCAGCATTAGAAATGCGATTGTTTGCAAAGGCTAGAGAATGCAACTTTGAGCCTCCTTCCGAAGGTCTTAAAACTAATAAGAGTAGAGACATTTCAAACAAGCATTGCCACTGGCCTTCATACAATAAAAAAGATCTAATGTCAAGCTTCGCTAAAACACTATGCCTATGGGTCCATGTGTAGGCAAGGATGCTTGGTGTTCACTCTCCTGGCCTTAGAAGGCAAATACAGAAGAAGGACTACATTGAGAATAGCCCTTTCATAGCCTGTGTTAGGTGATGGTCAAGATGCTCTTACTAGATTGACCTTGTTCATGCCCCACTGACTTTGAATAAGGAGGGTTGCGAAGGAAACTGAGGGCCCCTTGCATGACTTGGCAAAATATGTGCTGAGTCTTGGGTAGAAGGTGGCCTGATTTATGCACACGGGTGTGGACACTTAGAGGTGGAGTTAGGGCCAGTCTGACTTCAACCCATGATATCTCGAAAGTTACAGCGGCTGCAGAGATGGTTTCTGTAGACTGGCCACATTCAGTGTCATGAAATGGCTCTACAGGTTTGCGACACAGATGTCCTTGGCATTGTCTGGGCACCTGGTTGACAGTGTCCCGATGGCTCCTGAGTGCTTACTTGCTCAAGACGACCCCAATGCTGGTTTTACTCCGCTTGGTCGGGTTCTTCCTATCCAGTCAAGCTTGATTTCTCTTCTTCCAGTGCTGGTCGCAGCAGAGTGTCTCCTGGTACCAGGTGTGATGCTTGTCTTTAAGGAAGGGAGACCTGTTTCTACCAAACATGCCTCTCTGCTGGTTCAGCAGAGCTTCTTCTTGAAGTCCAGATAAAATAGGTTTACTGGCACCCGGAGGACAGTTTTTATCCTCCTTTGGACCAAAGTCCACAATTTCTAAAATGTTTAAATTGCGGCCCAATTCAACAGAATGAATCTTCATGGCCTTTTTCCACAAGGTGTTGCAGGGCAGGAACGGGACGCGCATCAAATGGTCAGTTTGTGTTCCTGGGAGGGGCAGCCGTGCTTCAGGCCAGGTGTATCCCTTGGTAGGTCATACCCAGGCCCACACAGGGGGAGGAATGCTCAGCCATGGTTACTTGGCAGACATCTTGGGTTTAGCACCGTATGGATTTATATTCCCAACACCATGCAGACATGGTTATTGATGTGCAGACCTCGCAGACAGGAGCATGCATGCTGTCATGTTCAGAGTGGACAAAGGAGTATGATGGCAAACCATAATATTTTGCACCAGTATTTTACTCCATAGGACACCGTCTATCAAGCACACAATCTGCTGGCTGTACAATACACGCTACATGCCATGAGGACGAAGAGAGCTCACAATGTACACATTGGGGGAGGTTAGGAACCCAGTTATGGGCAACAGGACAGATTTTGGCCGGGGGTATCTGCCGGCCTTCTGCACACTAGGGGTGCAGGTAAAACAGGCACTTTAGGCCCACCCCGGCCAACTGAGCCTGGTGCCTGGCTGTGAAAGATGAAAGACAAAAGGCAGGGCCTGAAGCGGGCTCACAATTGGTGGGTCCTCACAGCGAGGGGTGGGCGAGTTCACAAGGCCAGCCAGAGAAAGGTGTACCTGGCTCTTCACCTACTGCATGGGCTCAGCACAGTCTGCAGCGGTGCAAGCTTCATTCATACACATAACAGAGTACAGGGCGCAGCAGGAGTGTGCACTTTCACAGCAAAGGCCGGAGCAGTGCAAGGTTATCTCTCACTTAGCACTGGTGCAGCACAGGCAGTGTCAGAGCAAGAGTCCCTTACACACCAAAAACTTCCAGCATCTGCTTGAGCAGGTCAAGCTTCAATCACAGACAGAACAGTTGTCCCACAGGCAGTGGTCGAGCACCCCAGACTGCGCTGCAAAGCTATGGGAAAGGCAGAACAGAATGTGCATGACACAAGTGATAACAGTTAACAATAACAAGCTTCCCTTACACACTCTGAATAGGTCCAGCATGTACATCAACAGTGCAAGCTTCAACCGCACACAGACCAGGTACTCAAAGGCAGTAGCAGAGCAGCCGGAGTATAAAAAGGCGTTTCGATGCCAGGCTAATAGCAGACTGTTCTATCAGCAGTGTAGGCAAGTGTCGGCCGCACAAGTAAAGTAGTCCTCAATCTTTCTATTACTTGATGACTGCGAAGAAAGAAAAATTGAATACAAGAATTTTCAAGACTCCTTGTTCTATACTTTTCTGGATTTTGTGGAGTCAAAGATATCGATTGTACCTCACAGTTTAATTGTATAGATTTTTGTGCTCCTTTACATCACTTTTATACTAGCAGACTGTGTATGATACATGTACTAATTAACAATAACAAGCTTGTATCATACACAATGAACTGGTCCAGCATAAATATCAGCAGTGCAAGCTTCCATCACACACAGTACAGGCACAGTACAAGTAGTAGGCACACATCCTGGACTATCAGAAGGTGCTGCAGTGCTATCCTAATGGCAGAATGTGCTCAATACAAGTCCTCAGTAACCATAACTAGCTTCCCTTACACACCGTGAATACGTCCTACCTGGACATCAGCAGTGCAAGCTTCCATCACACACAGTACAGGCACAGTACAAGTAGTAGGCACACATCCTGGACTATCAGAAGGTGCTGCAGTGCTATACTAATGGCAGAATGTGCTCAATACAAGTCCTCAGTAACCATAACTAGCTTCCCTTACACACCGTGAATACGTCCTGCCTGGACATCAGCAGTGCAAGCTTCCATCACACACAGTACTGGCACAGTACAAGTAGTAGGCACACATCCTGGACTATCAGAAGGTGCTGCAGTGCTATCCTAATGGCAGAATGTGCTCAATACAAGTCCTCAGTAACCATAACTAGCTTCCCTTACACACCGTGAATACGTCCTGCCTGGACATCAGCAGTGCAAGCTTCCATCACACTCAGAACAGGTACATTACCGGCATTAACTAAACACTCTGAATTACTGAAAGGTGCTGTGGTGCGGTTCTACGGCATATTGTGCCTGAGACAAGTGTTAATCAGAGGTCGAAGTGGGCGGGATCTGAGGGGCACGATGTGCCCATACTTTTTTAATTTCATAAAAACAGTCCCCCTACTTTTTGTGAAAATACAACTGTCCCGGGAGGGTTAATTCCAAGAGCTGTAATGCTTCAGCTAAAACGTAAGGCAGGGACTCCACTGTGCTGTGAAACCGAGGGAGGGGCAGATAGATAAGCAAGCCTTCATGCCAGGGTGCCTGCTGACTGAAAGACATGCAAATGTGCACAACAGGTCAAGCTGCAAATGTAAAGGGTGTTTGGGAGCCGGTATTGGCTTTAATTGATGGAGTCACTTCAAGCTTCTTGAGGACTCAGATTTATTCTTTTTGAGCGGTGACGCGGGGGTCACCAGCTGAGCTGTGAAGTGTGTGCTTTCTAAGGACAGTTATAAAAATAATTGTACTATGTACAGTCTGAGGATTACTAGAATCTATATTTTGGAACACTATTTTATCCTAAACATTTTGTGCATTTTGTAGCAGCCTATATACTGTGTGTAATGAAAGTTTAAAATAATGATTTACATATTCACAGTGCTTTTTGCCACAGACTGGAGCCTCGTAGCACTAAATATACACAAGTCCCTATTCTCCACCGCATCAACCAGGATTCAGTTATGCGGCTGTCTGGTTTCAGACACAAACCTCTGCAGCGCATTAACTAATAAAGGTTTCTTAATGTACGCTAGCGCATTTCCCACTGATTAACTTAAGTTGCATTTATTTTTCATTTAAGCTGTGCCTTATTTTAAATCTAGTTACCTGAAGGTGAAAGACCGCAAAAAGTTACAGAATAGTCACGCCTTTGACCCCGCCCCTACACTCACTCACCCAGCCCAATTTGCGCACAGCAACACAGTTCCCATACTTTTTTTAATGCACTTCGACCACTGATGTTAATCAATGATAAATATACATACCACTTAAATCCAGCAGCACAAGCTTCAATAACACACACAGAGCAGTAAGAGAATGGCGAGCAGCACAGCGAGCTTCCCACACATGCCGAACTGTTACAGCGGGCCTGTGCCAATGCATACTACACTCACACAGCAACCATCGCAGTAAAGGCAATACAACCTGTGCAGGCTTGACACTGGAATGCACAGCAGTGCCAGAAGGCACAGCATGCATGCCTAATTCTCTGTCTACTGAAGTGCAGGGTTAATGCGTGAGTAGGGGCCTTCTGCTAATGCAGGGCCCCTGCTCATGATGATGGCTCTGAACCCATATGAACAGGACACCAGCCTAAAGACGAAATATGGGACTTTGTACGGCTCATGTCCCGGCAGAGGGGTGGGTGACGTTCGACAAACAAAGGAGACATAAAGAAAAGAAAAAAAACTTACCTTCCGCATCGCCACTCTTCTGCTCCGTCTTCACCAGCACAGGCTCCCAGAATCCCCTGCGGCCAATCCTGGCGTTGCTTTCATGCGGCTGAAAGCAGCATCAAGATTGGCCTGAGCGCCGATGATTTGCACTCCTAGTGACTCCAGGAGCCTGTGCTTTCTGTTTCCAACCAGGCATCGCAGCTCGGGTTGGAGACAGCTTCAGTGCGCATGGCGGTTTGGCCGGCGTGAGACGATCAGCCAAACCGTCATGCGCACAGACAACAGTGCCCTGCCCACCACTTCCCCCTCCTTGACGGCCCCAAATTAGGCCCCCAAGTCTCGGCTATTGCAACAAAAAAAAAAAACGATAATAAACACTTCTATTATAATTTTATTTATAAGGTTGTGAGGCTGATGGGGGCGGGGGGGGGCGACACTCCTCCGCTATAGTGGAGGAGCTACCGCTGAAGCTGTGTGTCACAATATAGTGACCAAAAATATCGTTCTAAATATCGAAAGCATAAGTATCATTTTTGCTTAACTCCACATCCCCTTATCTTGAAAATATACAAGGCACAAACAGGTGGAGTTAGGTATCGAAAACCTTTGTATATATATATGCACATACACACACATTTCCTTACCTTCACAACATTTTAATAGCTGATATTTTTCGATATTTTGTTCACTATAGTTTTGAAGGACTATATTTTGTACACGATATCATAAGGCACACCCCAGATATCTTCCTCTCGTCACCGGCCCCCTGTGACGGATGTTGTGTCCCCCCCCCCCCCCCGCCCCCCACGTCTTGGTTGTTGAGCGATTGCTGCCCAGGGAGTGTGCTCAAAGGTAAGAGTTGAAACAAAGGGCTGTTTGTTTGTCTTGGCCTGTCGCTGAGACACTCTACGGGAAATTCCACAAAAAAATGGTTATCATAAGAGAATCCTTCTCACTGAATGGCCCATACCGAGCGCCTCTGTGCCACTCTGATGAAAATATTTGCTTAACCAGGTCAATTCTTGTGATTCAGTTATATAAGGCTGTAGGATTCGACCTACTCTGAGAGAGGGCGGTGCATTCCAGTATTCTGAGTTACTTCACGCAATGCCACTTCCTGGCATTATAGCACACGAGACGCCATAGCAGACCATACTGGAATTATAGGAGATATTTATTGGAAGAAAGTACTGTGACATCACAATAAACCTCTACAGTGACATCACAAGAAGGTTTCATGACATCACAGCAATGCCTCTTGGCATCAGCTACAGATCTCTAGCATCAAAATGACGTTCTGAAAGCCCAAAACACTGTGACTAAATATTGAGGATCATGATATCGCAAAAATGGTCATCACAAAAATGTCCTATTTTCATCACCACAAAAGTAGGTGACTTCACAGCAGTACTTGGTGGAATAACAAAAGATCTTTGTAACCTCATAGCAACGATTATTCATGACAATGCATAGACCGCCATGACATTGCAACAAAGTATCACTGTATTATATCAGACCTATGTGACATCAGGACAGGTCTTCCTGACCACAAAGGGCTTGCTAGAATCAATACAAATGCTTGTGACATCACAGAGTGCTTGTAACATCACAGAGTGCTTGTGACATCTTGGTAGATGTCATTAGACCTTTTGTAATGTCAAAGAGAGTTGTGGCATCTCACCAGAGACCGGTGGTGTCACCAAAGGGCAACATGGCCCCTCTGCAGAGCTACTTGACATCATCGGACACAAAAGGTTGAGTGACTTTTCAGGAAGGACATGTGTCATCATCAAAGTGCGGTTTGACAATTCAGCAGAGCTTTTTCGCACCAGTAAAGAGCGGCGTGACATCTCTGTGCACATGTATATATATTATCAATAAAGTGTTCTGTGACAACTCATCGGAGCTCAGTAATATTCTCACGGAGGCACGTGACAAGTTAAAACAGCCATGTAACGTGCAGCTCACCCGTGGGGCTTCAAGACATCACCAGAGAGCTGTGGGACATCTCAGCAGAGTTCTATGGTAACTCCCAGGAACTCCATAGTTTTGTTACATCTGTACAACTTAGGTTTTTAGCAAGATCTTTAATAGTGTGTGAATTTCAAGAGGATTATTTAACATCACAAAAAACTTTGACTACCCAGCAGTGTTGTCTGAAATCAACAAAGAGCTGTGTAGCATGTCAGGAGAGATGTGCGATGTAACTTGGAGCGTTTGTGATGTTCTTAACATTTTTGTGACATCAGCAAGAGTTTTGTGACAGTTCTGTAGCATCGCTAGCAATCTATCTGAAATCTTCGCAGCATCATGGAAGAGCTGTTTGACAGCTCCGTACAGTTCGGTGACATCAACAAGATCTGAGTGAGAAACCCATTGGCCCAGAGACAGAGAGGAGCCTTGAGTGCTTTAGCTTTACGCCCACAGTACCCGAGTCCAGTAGCCTGCAGAAAATGCACGTCACAGACCTCATTAAATGCCCCTCGGGTTGCCTTTTACCATTTTTCAGGCTAACTTCAAAGGCTTAACTTCACCAGCGTAGGCGGCGGATGAAGAAACTAAAAAACACAATATAATTGAAGAACATAAAATCCAAGCAGTACTCATTAAAATAAAAAACTGAATTACCTAACTAAAAAGTTAGAAATTAAAATTGCTGAAAAAGTTACAAATAATTTAGACCATTCCCAATGCAAATCAAAGGGATCTTTCATTCACAAGAAAGTCAATGGAGACACACCTATGAGGATTTAAAAAAAAAAAAAACTTTTCCAAGATTTCAGTTTTCTTCTATAAATTGCTTTAATCGAGGCGGGATCCTACACTGTGATGTAAATGAATTGTGGCTTTAGGTCAGGCCCTTCAGACTTGAGTAAAGTACAGATCACTCAGTCAGAAGCTCGTCATTGGCACGGATGTGAGAAGTTGGCCTGGCATATGCTGTCCACTAGTTATAGTGGGCACCTTGCACCAGTCCAAACGACCCTTATTGATGATAGGTTTAAAGACAACCTTTATTGAAAGCTATCCTAGTGGTAGCTGTGGAGAGCAGCCTTCAGGCTAAGTCTTGAAGGAGTGTAAAGCAGCTTGGTTTACCAGATTATAACCTCTTGAATAACTAAATGAAAGGAGAACCACACAAGATATATATAAAATATATGTATTTATTTCTAAACACTAACTACTAATCCCTTTATAAGATTAGAGTTCAAGATACACAGTATCACAGTATTAAAACGACAGTAAATAGCACAATACACAGTGGGCTCCAGGGGGAGACCAAACCATATACTAAGAAAGCCATATAAGAACCACGACTTGACTAGACACAGTGCCTAGAGCACGTAGAATCGCTGGGACCCCAAGGAACCACCCAAGGTAGTGAGACAGGAGACCCACGGGGGACGTGTGCAGTGTGAGAACACAGCCGCGAGCGCCGTAGGATTCAATGCGGAAAGTCACGGTTGGAATTTTAAAGATAAAGGACACTTAGGAGGGGACTTTCAGCAAACCCCTTTAGACTTAAGGGGTTCTAGGGCCAACACCCACGGGAGCACCGGAGTACTCGAGTTACCTCACCCAGGGAAGCCGGGTGCATAGGTGTCAAAGGGTGTCGGGAATCGTCGTGGTTTTCAATGGCGATCTGCTGCAAAGTGCTGCTGCCGTGAAGAAGAAAAGTGTCCGGGATGATCCAAGCCTGGATCGAAGATGTGAAGAACCTGAAAGCAGAGGGGACAGAGTCTGGGTCACTAGCCAGTGACCAGGAGCGGAGCAATCGAATGCCCACCGATGTCGGGTGCTTCAGGTGCGAAGAGGTGAAGCTTGACTCTGCAGCCACGGGGTCCTGGAGACGTCGACGACGACCAGGAGCCGGATTCAAGCTGTCCCACGAAGGATGTCGAGTGCTGGGGTGTCGGTGATCGGATTGACCACAACAAGTCTTGGCAACAGCAACCCACGCAGGAAGAGAAAAGATGCTTCTGTGCGGACCAGCAAGGTCCTGGGGACTCCCCAAGCGATGGAGAGTCAGGGCACGTCTGGAGTAACCAGGGAAGCCCAATAAAAGTTTGAGTTGCCTTCTTGGGGACCCACAGGTCAACGGACCAGGGATCGCGAAGGGACCTTGAGAGGAATCACAAAATGGCGACCCACGGAACACTCGTTGAGTGTAGGCCGACAATCTTTGGTGCAATTACTGCTCGGGGTCAGGGCTACAAGTAACCCAAAGCTCAGCCTCAGGGGTCGCCGTAAAGCTGATGCTTCTGCAAATGGTCGCGGTGTCCAGGGGTTCGGGTTGCATGGTCTCCACGAGGGATACGGGCCTCAGACTTGCTGTGGGCACAGATCAACCCCAGAGACCTCGGAAAACCCACCTCCTGTGTGGCAATATTCTTCGGAGTCAGTAGGAGCTCGGAGATGCCAACCGGTCAGTTGCGTTAAAGGTGCCTGCCTTGCAGGGGAGTAACTCCTTTAATCCAAGGGAGATTCTTCAGTCATCCAGCGTAGTGTAGATCGTCGAAGTACTTGGTTTCTGGTATCAGAGTTTAGTCCAGGTGTAATCTAAAGTCCTGTAGTCAGGGTTTCCTACTTTACACCCAAGGAAGGGGTGGGACAAACTCTGGGGACCCACCTATGGGAAGGTCAGGAAAGAGGGGTGGCTACACCCATTTCCTTTGTCCAGTTTCGCGCCAGAGCAGGGGCTGTGCCCCTGCAACCAGTTTGAGCTGGACTATGCACAGGGACACCAAATGTGCCCCCAGTGCAAACTTCAAAGCACTCTGAGAGTGCACCCACCCAGCCCCAATACACTAAAGCCTGTCTGGGAGGTGGTCACACCTCCCTGTGACAGGAAACCTATTGTCCAGGCCTCCCTTGCCGGAGTTTCGTCCAGCAGCAGGAGGGCAGACTCGTGTCTGTGGCTGCAGCATCCATTTTGTGATGCCAGGGCTCTGTTAGCTGGTACCGGGTATACCAGTGCTGTCATGTCTCTCCCTCTAGAAGGGTGGGATCATACTCCCACACCAGTTACTGGTGTGGGGGTATGATTCCAAGGTGTTTGACACCAAACACGACAGTTTTCCATGCAGCCATTCCAAAGTTAGCATTTACCGTTTGGTTATAATGCACTTAAAAGTATATGGTCTGGCTGCATCACAAACAACCCCGGAATAAAGATTCCGAAAGCTGCAGAGGGGCTCTGCTCATGCATGGGCACCCTCTCACACGAAACCCAGCACCCTGCCTTCAGGATTGTTAAGGCCTGCCATAGGGGTGACTGATAGGTTTACATGTGCAGTGATATGGAGAGATATAGGGAACCTATATCTCAGTAAGGGGTGGATACACCACCTTACACAGGCTGCTGTAGCAGACCTGTTGTGTCATTTTACAAAGCTTCCCAGGGGTGGCATAATACATGCTGCAGCCCCTGGTAAGCCTCTGGGGTACCTATGCCCTGGGTACATAGTATACCATATACTAGGGACTCACAAGGGTACCCCAGAATCCAATCTGGAGTGTACCTAAAGTACATACAATCAATTTAGAGTAGAAAGCCGTTAGACTGGGGTCCTGATTAGCAGGGCCTCAGTCTGGCTAAGTCGAAAAACAGTGAAACATCAGCAAAAAGTGGGGGTAACTATAAGAAGCAGATCCTACTCTCCTACAACGGAGATCACTCTTCCTTGAAACACACTTGCGTGAGGAAAAGCTCCTGCTGGTAAAAGGTAGGCGGTCACAGGATCTCCCAGGTGGTTTCCACTGCAGCGCTCTTTTCTTACAGTTTCTAGTTCTCAATTGTCGTGAGCAGTGGCCGTTGACAGACCCATGATATTGGATTGGCTTGACAAGTGTTCGCGGTTGAGTCATGGCAAATGCGATGGCAATGGAGAATACTCTGAGTGGGCCGAGATGATATAGAGGGGCCGGTAAGGGTGCATCTTCATTGACTGATCCTGTCGTTTTTCCCATTCACTAGGATGGAGGTAGAAAACTCCTTGACATTTTCTTTATAGAAATGTTTCTCCATCTTTGTTTCTCACACCTTAGTTGGAGAAAATCTAGCGGGTTAAAAGATTCTTCAGAACCTGCTGAAAAAATGAGTGTTCCACATCACAACGCTTGTTTAGATCTAGCAGTGAGAGTAAAATCTGTACCCTCGGAGCTCAGTGTCTTAAAATGTGGTTCCTCTGCATTGGAACAATCTTTTGAAGACCTCTTCGGTGGTCCCGCAGTCTCCTTTTGCCGTCTGTCCTCTTCACGACTAGCGCTTTTAACTACACGCTACATCACAAAGCGTCCTAGGCTTAGGGTGCAGGATGCCTTGGGCATCAGAGTGTGGCAGTCGTCCTCAGCAGTGGTACACAGCTTTCACGTCACGATAATATAGATTTATCAATTGATTAGTCATTGTTTACATAGTGTGTTCAACAAATCAAAATCCGAATTAAAACAATTGGTTGAAAGCTGACCATCAACTGTCATAGATTTCCTAACATAATAAAATGTGAGGCATAACTTGTTCAGCCTTGAATGTATTACTCATTCTAAATTCAATTTGCTAGTGACCCGACAGAGGAAGATTTCACAAAACATTTGTTGAATCCACATATTCTGGAAAACATTAAAAGGAAGGGACTTTTCTATAGAGTTAAATTAACGCCAGAATGAATAAGGGACCAATTCTAATTGGTCCAAAATTTCACCTCTGAATGTTAGCCCTCTTCCCAGTCCACATCTGCCGTAAAGCCCTGAGGACATGTTGTCACCCAGCAACAATTGAAAAAGCACAGCACCAGATTTGCTATTTTGGCTGACGTCCAATAAAACATACTTGACACCGTTTGATTGACAAATATAAAGTTAATATCCATCCAATCTGCAAAGCCATTAAATCTGTTACCTCATAATGCTGCCTCAATGTACATTTCTAATTCCTCAACATATTTTATTTCACATCTGTCCGTCTCACCAGGCCTCGCTATGTTACGTTAACAGAATTATTTCATGAAAAACTGATGCAGGTTGCAGACTAACTTTTATTATAGCCTTATAGCCCGCTGCCGAGGGCTATACCGGCTGTTAAAGGCCCTGATCCCGAGTTATAGGCCCGAGCCGCAGGCGAGGGCCTATAACGAGGAGAGGGCTTTAACAGCCGGTATAGCCTGAGGCAGAAGGGCTATAAGGCTATTAGAACATTCCACCCACTAAGGGTAGAATGTTCTAAATTAAAAATGGAGAAACAAAAAGACAAACATTGGAATGTTGGAGCGCTGGGCTTATACCAGCCATTATAAGCCCAGAGCAACTCCATTGTCTTCAATGGAGCTCCCAACATTCCAATGTTCTAATAGAACTTAATGAAGACAATGGAGTAGCTCTGGCCTTATAATGGCAGATACAGAGCTTCCGCTCCAACATTCCAATGTTTGTCTTATGTTTCTCCAATTTCAATCTAGAACATTCTACCCTCAGTGGGTGTATTGTCCTAATATAGCATTGTTGCCCTTTGCTGAGGGCTATACCAGTTGTGAAGGGCCTTCACCCGTATCATAGGTCCTCGCCTTCAGCTCAGATGTATAACTCAAGGTAGGGCCATTATAACAGCCAGCTGACTGGGGTAACATTTAATTAGAACACAGAATGTTTGGGAGCGCCACTGAAAACGAAAAAGTGATACATACGGCCAATAAGACTGACAAAGGCCTTTTAGTTTGACATTCCAGTGGTTGTATTTCTGTTTCTCCATGTTTAATTTGGAATGTTAAGCCCTCAGCGGGTTGGTTGTTCTAATTTCATTATAGCCCTTGTATCTTACCCTGCACTGGTTGGTTGTTCAGACATCATTATAGCCCTCGTATCTTACCGTGCACTGGTTGTTAAAGGCCTCTTCCACAGGTAGAGAGACCTCAATGATGGGCGTAGCCCTTGCATCAGGCTCTAGTTAGTACAGTACAGCCCACTGCTGGTCGCTAAACCAGCTGTTGAAGGCCCCCAGCTTCAATGACCAGTTTAGCTGCATTTCAATGACCTGCATAGCTCCAAAGCAGAAGAGATGCAAAGCTATCAGTTATTCCACTCACACGGGATCGAATGTTCTCAACGAAAACAACACGAGGAACCGAAAGAGAAACACTGGTCTGTTGAAGCAGAAGGGCTAAAATACCCATTACTGGCCCTCTGCTGCTTCAATTGCCCTGCCAGTATCCCAGAGTGCAAATATGGTATATATTCCTGTAGAATCAGCGACTCTGAGGGGAATCCTAGGTGAAAAAGTCGGAAAAAGATTAGTGCTGCCTGTATCTTGGCAGATTAATTCTAAAGCATTCAAGAGTCCTCTGAGTCAGCAAAACCAGTTCTAAACAGTGTTTTGCACTAGGATTGAAGCGCCGCTGGCAGTCAATGACAAGTTGGAGTTTTGCCAAAACCCTTTCACATCCTTGTCAAAACAAACATGTTACCCAATCTGTGAACAACTGGAGTGGGTGGGAGCTGGTCACGAGGAAATGTGTAGTAGTTGCCTAAATGAGCAATTTAGAAAGCATTTTGTTTGTCTTATTTTACATGAGTCATGTAGTGCTTGTGCACCCAGGTGGGTTTCTTGGTGCTTTTTAATGCAAAACAGTGATCTTTCATTATTCTTCAAGAGACAAACATGCAGGTGGTTATTAAGAGTTTGCAGGGTGGACGAATGGCTGTAGCTCGTCCGTTCTCCGGCTCAGCCATATTCTTGGTTACCGGCCTCATTTAGAGGAGAGGAATTTAGAGCCAGGCAGTGCTTAATATGTGCCGGTTGTTTCTGGTGCTCAGCACCGGCACTTAATTGTCAGCACTAGCTCTAGTGATAGTCCACCACGTGGTGGCGCTGTCTTTTTCACTTTGAGATGAGGACAACAACTGTGTTTATTAAGCCAAAATATATTGCAAATGAATAATACCAGCCTCTTGTGCCATTATTATAGCTTTGTGTGGCCTGAAATAGTCTGAAATGTCACACTTGTAGAAGTGCGATGGTTAGTTGCTATGCTGGTACTGCCATTGGCAACGATGGCAGAGTATGAGTGGTGCAGGCTGCAGTGGCCATCGGAGAAGGCCCTGGCACAAATTAAGCACTGGAGCCAGGTTTCTAATGGCAGAGCCCAGCCCGTTCCACCGTGGGTAACGCTCTGCCTCAACCCATCCGCCACAGGGCCACTGGGCTCAGAGCATTGGATGGCACGCTCTATTTTGGTTTCTTTATACAAAGTAAAAAGAAATGGCAGCCGGCCGCCATTTCAGTTTTCCCAAAAGTGATTCTGACACACCTGTGGGAGCACTTTCACCCAAGCTAGCCATGCCAACTCGGTGGCCACCTCTAAGTGCCACAGGCGGTCTTTCACAGTTGCTGGTGAGATTACATTGAGACTTTGGGACAGGGAGACTTTGACACTGGAAAAAGTAGAAGATAGTAACACTGGACAGAGAGACTGTGAGCAGGAGACACTGATGCTAGGATAAAAAGATACTAACAGTGGACTGGGAGGCACTATACTTTGGTACGGTGATTAAATAGAGAGGCACCGTAACCTAGCGATGCCAACATGATACCAACAGTGGACTCCATCAAAATTCACCAATATGACGTTCACACGCAACTCTACACGCCAGTCTCATCCACTCCGGACATACAACTCCTCCTGCAGTGTCTTCCCCTCGCCCAGACCTCGTCCAGCGCCTACCTGAAGCTCTGCCTCCCCAAAACAGAGTTCATGCTATTCACCGAGAACAACAACCAACAGCCAGTCCATGCTTAGTTCAACAAAATGAACATGGGAGGGTTTGAATGCCAACCTTCTCCCAATGCCAAGTCATTGGAGTCCCTCTGGGCACCAAAGTCGCCCTCAAGGAGCACGCCACCAGGAGTCTCAGGATGTCTGGTGCCAGCCTCGTCTGCTGAGCAAAGTGAAACAGTTCCACCCAACAGCAACTTTAAAGAGACAGTTCAAGTTTCATACTATTGCATCTGGATGGGCACAGTGCCCTAGTCACTCCGCAGTGACCCAACTTTACAGCATCATACATGTCGCGACAGCAAGCCTCTTCAAGGCTCTCCTTGCGACCCTCGCAGCATCTTCAAAACCAGCCACACAACCGTCACCTATCTGGCTGCCAACATCACTATATCCGTATGCTCGTGCACATCTGCATCCGGGGCGCATCGTGCTGGAGACAAAAAATGCAAAAAAAGGGAAAAACAAGTTAAGGGGTCTTTTACATCTGTGCTGCCCACGTGTGGAACAACATCCCACAATCCATCCGGTTGCCTCAACCCTGCTTCAGTGTAGGACAGAGCTGATGCCATACCTCTGTAAACAACACCACACCTACACTCAGATCTCAGCCTCAACTTCACTCACTTGCTGAGTGTATCATTGCCTTTGCTCCTGTGCACCACTCTGATGCATTTAGGCCAGTTTTGTGAAATACAATACTAAATACATACATAAATACATACATACAGGGAGAAACTAACATTGACACACGTAACACTGAGATTAAAACAGGAAGGCGCAGGAACTAGGAGATAACAACACTGGCATAAGAAGATACTAACAATGATAACACTGGATAGGAAGACACCAAAACTAGGGCATAAAGAGACAGGGAGGCCCTGTAACTGCGAGACAAAAACACCGGAAACAGAAAACACTGATATTAGATGGGCAGACACCAACACTGGGACACAGAGACATTGACAATGAGACAGGAAAACGCTCACATTGAAACGAGAAGAAATGAGAAAGTACGGACACTAGACATGGAGACATCAACAGTGACATTGAGAGAGGGAGACACTGTGAGTGTGAAACACTGGAGGAAGAAGAAGAAACCAACACTCGATGAGGAAGGCACCAACCCTGGGACTCGGAGCCACCTGGGCTGGGAGACGGCAGCAGTGGAACAAGAAGTAGTAATATTAAACCCAGGGACTCGGACCCTGGGGCGGGGAGTGCGACAGTGGGGAGCAGATGTGCTGAAACAGACATAAACAGATATTGGAAAGTGGACAGCACCCACAATTCTGAATTTTGTCTATAAGAATCACACCCCCATTAATGGTGCAATGCGCTTTCACCTATTACTGTTACCAAAGAATCTATGCATGAGTGCACCTGTTGAATAGTTACTTATACAGTAAAGCTTGGGGGAAAAGCTAGTTCACCATAGGAATGCCAAATAGTAAAATGGCAAGGAGCAGACAGAATGCTGAAATCTGGGACCTTCCACGATAAGGGCATGGTTGTGTCGTCATGTTATGTTATGTTATGTGGGCACTAGGTAGGATGGCCGGCGGGTGCAGATGGGGGCACTGGCACTTATTCAAGGGGCCTGGGGCTTAGTTTTCATCCTCGGTCCTTGTGCAAGTGAGAAAAAAGACAGAAAACTGAGAAAGAAAGAAGGAAAACAGTGACCGAGAGGGAAATCAGGGATGGAAAAGCAAACCCCAAGAGTGAGCTCAAAAGACAAGCAGTGTACGGCGGTGGAAGAAAGAGGCGAGAGATGGAATCAAAAGTGTCCAGCCGTGGTGCTTGGAAACCCCGGCAATTACCAACCCCAGTGTTTGAAAGTGCCAGCAGCAAGCTTCTAAGAATCATTTTTATTTTTCATAAATTAGGTACTAGATGTGCCTAACGGCCAGAGCTGCCGAGTTTGGAGCTGGGGAGTCCGGTTCGAGCCTTGGCATCAGCTCAGCATCCTGTGATTCTGGGCAAATCATTTAATCTCCCTGTGCCTACCAAAAATTAATGTGTTCTTGTGTAACGTAACTGGTGCTCGTGTAAAGTGCTCTGATACCTTCGGGCTTTTAATGGCTGTTATGATTTCTGCTCCATATGACAGGATCTTGATAAATGTCTCCAGGTTACCCTAGTCCATTCCTCACGTGGCCTATTGCAGATGTGCCACCTGTCTCAGTGCCCCACCCTGGCACAGGAGGATCTGTTTGGATGCTGTCTGTGCCAGGATTAGTCTGAGAGCCAAACGTCTCAGAAGAACCTGCAGAACATAACACATGTCCAAGTAGTAAGCAGTGGACCAGAAAGAAGCCGGGCCTGCAGCAAGACGGCTCGTGGCCAAGGACCTGGGGAAGGAAGAAAACATGTTGATGGCGTAAATCAAACGTGCATATCAGTGAATTGGGGTTCAGCCAGCACATCTGAGACACAGCTGTGTGCACAGTTCAAGTCCACACCTGCCTAGCCCATTTGTAAAGGCGCTGTGTGCACAAGTCTACACTCATGCAACCCTAACACGATCCTGCCTAGGACTGCTTCTGTCCTGCCCAGACACTTCCATTCCCCTGCCTTGACCAGGAAGTGGTCATTGTCCTGCCGGGTCACTGAATCCTCGGCTGGGTCTTACCTCCCACTGTGCATCTTACCAATTCAGACATTCTCGCCTTATCTAGAAACAAAACACTCAAACTCCTCAGCAAAATGGTGCTGTCCTTGGACTCCAGGATCTGAGCAGATTTCAATGATTGGTCCAGCTTTGGAAATGTTCCGCACAGTGCAGCGCTGATGTGGCATGGAGGGACCTCTGTTCTGACAGGATCTGGGGTGAGAGCTTGGCAAATCCACTTTATCAATACGGACAGCCCTACCAGGCTTCCCAAGTCCATGCATGACGCGCTTCTCCACTGCAGGATTTTTTTCTTTGAATTCTGGGCCTTGTAGTCCTGTTTATTCCATTATAAAACAGGGCTACAAGTTCCAGAATTCAAACAAAAAAGAAATGTGGACTGGGGCAGCACATCACGCGTGGACAAGGGGCACTTTCAGCTGTGAACAGATTACTTTAAATAGATACGAGAGTGATGACAAAAATACATCAGTGGAGAAAAATCCCATTGAGGTGAGATGAGAAAGAGTATAGGATGGTCAGTGTAATTCTCAATAAGGAATGTGTGTAAACAAGCGCCACAAATCAGCACACAGATGTCTTATTAAAGCAAGAATCTGCTTCAGAGGCAAGTTCAAGATCTTCAACAGAAACCTGCAAAACTGGCCAAACTTCATTAACTGGGTCTAAAGTCGCTGCAAAGAACAGACGTAGACGAGTGAGCTATGGCATGACCGAGCCTGGCTCACCCCAAAGATCTGGCTCTTGTCTGGCTCGGGTGTCCAATTGAAAGACGAGTCGCAGACGAGCCAGGGCTGACCCGACCATACTTTAAATCACCAGCCACTACGGAAGCAAACACTATGACACCTTTTGGGACTATTTAAAGACTTGTTAATCTGTTTTATTGCTTTTATCTTGTGTATTAGGACATAGAAGTAGATTCATAATAATTTATTAACAAAGTGTCCAGCTTTCCTTACTTTTAAGTTTGTTTTAGGCAGAACAACACGATACGTTTTGTCTAGTCCATGTAGTTTGCTGGAGTGCTTCTTATTAATATTGCAAATAATCTTTTACACCTGACTCATACCCAGCCATATTTTATTGTATGAGCTGTGTACTTTGCATGTACGTTTTATTGAATATCTTGAACGTAATGTGTTAATTCAGGGCTAGAGAAAACAATTAGGGGCAAAGCATTGTTT
This sequence comes from Calotriton arnoldi, assembly GCA_963921515.1. Lineage (NCBI taxonomy): Eukaryota > Metazoa > Chordata > Amphibia > Caudata > Salamandridae > Calotriton > Calotriton arnoldi. Next base: position 299,618 of record CAWUFW010000413.1, on the reverse strand, counting down.
ATTTGGTGAAACTAGACGCAAAAAATATAGCTTCTGTGGCAAAGTGTAAACAGTGTTGTAAAACCTGGCTTGTAAGCCAGTGTTTCAAATCAGTCAAAATGGCGCCGTGCTTAACTGTCCTTAATAGCAACATTTGGGAGCACCAACAACCTGGGGTTACATATGTACAAATGCTCCTCATCTAATTATAAAAATAATATTGTAGATTCATAATACCAACATGAAAAATGCAAATGTCTCTTTGCTCGCACTCAGTCACAGCTGCTGCCAATATGCAGTGGGTGAGGGCTGAATTAAATAAATAAATACAAAAAAAAACCCTGCCTGATCCTGCGGCCGCCTCGCGCTTCAGTGCTCCTCTGTTCTTCTGCTGCTCCCGGCAGTCCCTGGGACAGACTCCCCATCCAATCCAGATGCTGCTCTCATACTATGAGAGGAGCGCGGGGATTGGCCTGAATTGGCTGGTTTGATGCTCCGCTCAGGCACAGGGAGTCTGTGCCATTTCTCCACCCGCCTGTAGAATACAGCCGGATTAAAGAAACATAAGTGCACATGTCTGTTTAGCAGGCCTAAGACGGCCGGCCAAACAGACATGCGCACTTAGAAGTGCACATAGCACTTCATTCCTTCTCCCTTCCGTGGCCCGATCCCGCACCTCCCTACACACGCTTGTTCAGCCAGCAGCTGGATAATAAAATATTGTTTTATTTTTCTGCTGCTGGCTCTGAGCCAGTGGGGCGTGCTCGTACTTGGCAGAGTCGATCAGATATTCTTTCTGAAATCTTTCTAAATTTAATTTAAAAAACTAGGTGGGTTGTTTAGAGAATAACAGGCAGGTCGCTGGGTCTACATGGTGTCCGTCTCCATCTTTCTGGCGAGGATCACCGATCATATTTTCCAATCCCTGCAAATGTCTGCAGAGGCATTCTCTGGGAAAGTGAAATGTTGGTTGGCCACCATGTCATGGCGGCTGGCCAGCAATTTTTTTCTGTACCGCAAAATCATTTGTCCGCCCTCCAAACTAGCAATTCATTTCTGTGGAGCAAAAAATCATTGCCCTGATGCAGAGGGTAACTTTGTATCGGAAATTCTGCCTTAAATAGGGCAGCCTTCATACTTGCTGACAGCTGAGTCCACTTGCTGACAGCAGAGCCCATAGGAGTATGGGTCACTGTTAAAGATTAACCACTGGTGAGACAGCGGCGGCTCAGCCAGCAGACAATTGGTGGTTCACCCACTGCTAAAATGGGTGCGGGAACCACATATTTCTCTCAGAAGGTGGCGTATGCATTGGTATTTTTATATAGCGCAAACCTAGTTGTGAAGCAGTGATGTGACATGAGGCGTTGAGGGATGATCATAGATCGTGTACATCAAGTGAGGGTTACACAAATATATTTTACACATATTTAGGCACACTGAGATTAAGTGATTTGCCCAGAATCACACAATGTTGTGCCTAGAGCCGAGGCCACGATTCTAACCTGGATCCCCAGGTTCCGAAGGCGGCAGGTCGAGCTGTTAGGCCACGCCCCCCCATATCCATTTACAGCAGATCAACTGCTCCACCAGAGCCTAAGTGACTCTATGAATTTTAAGAAATGGCACTCAATTAAGTGATCTAACGCCAATTATAAAACTCAAACACAAAATTCAAACATATCAGACTAGTTCCAATTGCTTCCATCCATTCATTCAACCACCTATCCATGTCTTTAAACTCTTCCATTCATCCTTTGACCCATCCCTCTGCTCACGCATGTATCATTTAACCCATCCATCGATGAATCATTTTAGCAATCCATCCTTTCGATCGTCTATCCTTCACGTCTCCATTCTTTCACCCATCAGGTCTGACCATGCTTTCTCCCACTATCACCTTTCCAACTGTCCATCGATTTATTCACCCATCTATCAATCCATCCTGCCAACCGTTCATCTATCTGGCCTTCTACCTTCCATCCATTCACCCGTTCTTCTTTACTTTTACCCTCCGTCTCATCATGTTCTCCTTTGACCGTTCATCTCTTTTTTGGGCATTTCCTTTTTCCATACACCCTTCCTTTCATCCTCTCTCAATCTTACCTTAGTTTCTTTCAACTGTCTTCCTTCCCTTCATCCATTTCCCACTTTCTTTCTCATCATTCTTTTTCTTTGCTCCCTTACATTTTCTTTTGTACCATTCCCTCTCTGCTGACTCTATTTTCCACTTTCTTGGTTTTCTTTTCCATTTTCATCGTTTCTCTTCCTCTGTCTCTGTCAGTGCTTAATTTGAGCTGGTGGTTTCCGGTGCTCAGCACCGGCACTTATGACAGTCTGCCACATGGTGGTGCTGTTTGTCTAATTTAGAGATGAGAGCAACAACAGTCAATACACATTAAAATGACTAATACCTGCCGCCCAAGCCATTTTTATAGCTTTGGGAGTCTGGAATAGTCACACTTGTAGGAGTGTGATGGTTGGTAGTTGTGTTGGCATCGCTGGCAGGGGCAATAGGCAGTACAAGCTCCAGTGGCCTCCTGACAAGGGCCCTGGCACTTTTTTTTAAATTACAAATTAAGCACTGCTTGTACTTGGCATCCCTCGGTCCCCACCCCTCGGTGTTACCATGCTATTCTTTCACCTGCTATTCATGACTTTCTTTCTACAGAGATGCAGGAAAAGTAGGCCCAAGACACTTTAGTCAACATGTTAGTGGACCGGGGTATGTATCTCATTGGGCTCCTAAAGTGGGGTGCCCACGATACCACTTCCTTGTAGGCATTTCACAGTGTTTCAATGCAAAACTTGTGTTGTATTTCTTGACGTCCCTTCATAGGATCTTTCAGAATTTCAAAGTGTATAGTATTACTTTTATCGTTTCACCTTGCTACTTCGTGTCTATTATTCTTAAGCTCTTACTGCATTTGGGCTCTTTTCACAAAATTCATGCTCCATCCTCTCAGAACATTATCCTCCTATGATTTCCTCTCTTTAACCAGATTTCTGTTCACATCTATGGGCAGCATTTAGTTTGTGAAAAAAGATGTGGAAAGTCCCGCAATGGTCTCCTGGGAGAGTGCTGCTGAATGCTGGGTTTGCTGAATACCAAGGTTTCATAGTCTTGATTCCACCTCATACCTCTTTCCTCCACCACCCTACACTTACTGTTTCTCTATCTCACTCTTGCAAGTCCTTTTTCATCCCTGCTTGCTCCATGTTTTGCTACTTTACTATCACTCACTCCCTCCTCTTATTCTGGCTTTGTCATATGTGTTCTCAGTCGAACTCTGATGATGAAATATTTGACTCGGGCCCTAAAAATAAGAGCCAATGTCACCACGTGCAAACACTTGCACAGATTAAGCACTGTCTGTGTATCTGACTTCTCAGATCTACATCTGTATTACTCTGCTGCTAATCTTTTCCAGCTACTTCGACCCTTTCGATTTGTAACTGAGACCCCGACTATGGGTCGCGGTGAACGGTATCTTTGGTTGTGATACCGCACCATCAGATCACTAGCTAGCCGGTGTTACCAGACGGAAAATCCAGCTGGTAAAATCGTATGAGACCCAGGTTGCAACAACATCCAAGCCTCGTCCCCTTGCCTCAGTCGTCCTCTGACCTCCCTCCCACAGTTTCCGCAGCATGACTCCACTTCCTTTATTCCTCCTCTACCCTTTCACCCAGTTCCATCCCATTAGCTTAATTCTACACCACCACCACCACCACCACCTCCACCACCACCACCACCTCCACCACCTCCACCACCTCCACCTCCACCACCTCCACCTCCACCTCCACCACCACCTCCACCTCCACCTCTCAGAGCAGGTGGCAAATGTGTGTATTAATCCACATGCATATTGCGTATAGCTAAAAATGTAACTCTAATCACTGGGTCTGGTCAGGGGCTCTGGAAGTAGGTGGTGCGGGAGGTTCTACAGCACCCCCAAACTGACCTTATAGGAGACCAAGAGTGGAATAAGCAAGACAGGGACCTTTAAATGTGTTTATATCTTGTTGCCTTTCATATGTGTTCAAAGACAGCAGCCATTTGTAAGACAATGTCTTCTGACAAATGGATGCTTATTCGTTTAACATGGAGACTGGTGTTTACTTTTCCTTTCTCGAACTCCAAGGTGAGGGAAATGTGTATTGAGAACGAAGTGACAACCTTGCTGAGGTACAGGGAGAGTGAAAGGAAAGGCTTTAGGATGTCAAATGTTTTGTAACACTAATATCTAAATAATTGTGAAAGAACCATACGAATATTTCAAAATATATCAACAAGGAAGGTAAAAATGAGACGCGTTTTTTTTGGGGGGTTGGGGGGGTAATTCTGACGGGTGATGGGGGAGAAAAAAAGATTTAAAATGGATCAAAACAAACCAAGACACTTTATTCGAATGATAAATATGTGCTGAACCCCAATTTTCAAACGTCACTGTGCCTGCGCCCTGTATGTTTAACAGTAAAACTGCATGTCGCATCCAAATTTAGTGGCGGCCATTCCTCAATCTGAAATGTCTCCTACACCATTGAGCTCGGTCTAACCACACATTCGCCGTACACCGGTTTATGTAAGTGAGGTGCACTGAGTAGACCCAGTCAGTCTCCATGGAAATCTTCCGTCCTGCTGCTTTTGTAGCACGTGCTGTACCTCGCAGTTATTTGGGGTTAAACTGTAGTTCAGTTGTTTTCACAATAATAGCCCTCGCCACTCTTCCCTCAGTAGTACTTCCGAACACTTACTCAAATGTGGAAGCAGCGCCAAGTGTGACCGACTGCTGCCCTCTGCTGGAGTCTGCTGACTAGTGCAGCTACTGAAATCAAACTCTCAAACCTCAGTGTAAACAGCACCTCAGATTGAATTGAATTCAGTTCAATTCCTGATTCGTAGGTGTTCATTTGAAGGCCCTACTAGACACAATGAACATCGCAAAATGACCGAAGATAAGAACAGGGACTTTGATTGGGGTGAGGGAAAATTAAGATTTGGTGGCGTTTTAAACTGGACAACCCGAATCGTTTAGTTAGCACTGTATGTATGTATATATATATATATATATATATATATATATATATATATATATATATATATAGTATTGTATTTTAATTGCATTTATATAGTGCTTGCTACCCCTGATGAGGTGTTGAAGCGCTTTTTTCAGCGAGTAGCACGCTACTCCAGAACCCATAAAGGATTAGTGTTGAGTTAGTATAGTGAAATATGAAATTAATTTGAGTGGTGGATAGGTTAGTCAGTTATTTGGATTCAGAAGGATAGCGGAGGGATAGAAGAGGGAAAAAAGTTTGCATTTATATAGCGCTTGTTACCCCTGATGGGGTGTGAAAGCACTTTCTTGGCGAGTAGCACGCTACTCCGGAACCCATAAGGATTTGTATAGTGAAATATGAAAGTAATTTGAGTGGTGGATATTAGTTATTTGGATTGAGAAGGATAGCAGAGGGATAGAAGAGGGAAAAAAGGTTTGCATATATGTAGTGCTTGTTACTCCTAATGGGGTGTTGAAGCACTTTCTCAACGAGTAGCACGCTACTCCGGAACCGATAAAGGATTAGTGTTGAATTAGTATAGTGAAATATGAAAGTAGTTTGAGTGGTGGATATTAGTTAGTTATTTGGATTGAGAAGGATAGCGGAGGGATAGAAGAGGGAAAAAAGGTTAGCATTTATATAGCGCTTGTTACCCCTAATGGGGTGTTGAAGCACTTTCTTGGCGAGTAGCATGCTACTCCGGAACCCATAAGGATTAGTGGTGAATTAGTATAGTGAAATATGAAAGTAATTTGAATAACTGATCCATATTAATCAGTTATTTGGATTGAGAAGGATAGCGGAGGGATAGAAGAGGGAAAAGGTTGCATTTATATAGCGCTTGTTACCCCTGATGGGGTGTTGAAGCGCTTCTTTTTTTGGCGAGTAGCACGTTATTCCGGAACCCATTAAAGGATTAGTGTTGAATTAGTATAGTGAAATATGAAAGTAATTTGAGTGGTGCATGTTAGTCAGTTATTTGGATTGAGAAGGGTAGCAGAGGGATAGAAGAGGGACAAGGTTTGCATATATATATATATATATATATATATATAGCGCTTGTTACTCCTAATGGGGTGTTAAAGCGCTTTTTCGTCAAGTAGCACGCTACTCCGGAACCCATAAAGGATTAGTGGTGAATTAGTATAGTGAAATATGAAATTTGAGAAGTGGACATGCTAGTCTGTTATTTCGATTGAAAAGGATTGTGGAGGGATAGAAGAGTGAAGGCTTTAGACATTTTTTTTTTTGGGGAGGTCATAGCAGTAGTGGGAGGGTTGGGATGAGTAAAAAGGGATGTGGAGGGGAAGAGTCAGAGGGAAGAGTTTAGAAAGGCTTATTTTGGGGGATCATTATAATAAAAAAGGTGTCAGGTGGTGCAAGGAGGGGTGGAGTAGGAGAGAGTCTAGAAAGGGCTATTTTGGGGATCATATTAGTGGTATGGGGTTTGGGATGAATGAGAGAGTGGAGGTAGTGGATATATTGATAGAGGTGTAGGGTGAGAAATAGGCTAGTGCATTGGAAAGAGTAGTAGAAAGAGGTTTGAGCTGAGTCAGAGAGTTGAGGTAGAAGATATATTGAGAGAGGTATAGGGTGAAAATAGGGTAGTGCATTGGATATGCTGAATTAGAAGAAAGTAATAAATATATAGATCCATAAGTACATGGAAAGTATTTAGATTAATAAGGGAAGTAAGTATATGTAGATTAAAGTTATTGATAGAGGTATAGGGTGAGAAATAGGGTGGAGCATATCATTTCTTTTTTTTTGTAGGAAAGTAATAAATATATAGATCCAAGTACATGGAAGGTATATAGATGCATAAAGGAAGTAAGTATAAGTAGATTAAAGATGTATTTGATAAACTCTGGTTTTGAAGTGTTGCCCTTAAAACTTTATTTATTATTATTATTTTTTAATCATAATTCTACATGTTAATACAAAGCAATACACATATATAGGTACATATCTATAGTACAAATAAATGCTTATATACAGAGGGATATGCTGTATATTTCTGTTTGCGTATGGTGCTTATGTGGGGAAGAGCCAATTCTTGAATAGTTTTCTGAAGATAAGGTGGTTGTCGGTGGATCTTATGTTGGGGGTAAAGAGTTCCGTATTTTGGCTGCTTGAACAGAGAAGGATCTGCCACCCATGGTTTTTTTCATGTATCTTGGGATTTTGAGGCGAGGTGCCACTGTAGAGCGGAGTTTCCTATGATGAATGTGTTTGGTGATTTTATTCCTGATGAAGAGCGGTCCCATTCCATGTATGGCTTTGTGGGTGATACAAAGCAGCTTGAACCTGGATCTTCTGGCAACCGGTAACCAATGCAGGGCTTTCAAGGCAGGGGGGATGTGGTCTCGCAGTTTGATATGCAAGAGTAGTCTGGCAGCCGAGTTCTGAATCCGTTGTAGTCTTTTCATAGTCGTTAAAGGTGATCCGTGGTAGAGGCTATTGCCGTAATCGAGTTTGGACAGAACAAGAGAGATGGTAGCTTGGACCTTGTGTGGGAATCCCAAATGGGGGAAGATTCGTCGCAGAGTTTTTATAGTGACAAAGCTTGATCTTGCTAGTTTGTCCACTTGGGCAGTCATCAATAGCTTGGAGTCCATGGTCATTCCGAGGTTTCTTACTTCCTTCGATACTTTAGGCGGTGATCCCAGTTCATCAGGCCATGCGGCAAGCGGGTCATAATGTTTCCAATTGCCACACGTGAGTATTTCCGTTTTGGAAGCATTCACTGTGAGATGACTCCACGTCATCCATTGATCCAGGGCTCTGAGACAACTGAAAATTGGCGAGTTTCACAATTGCAATACTATATATATATATATATATACACAATTGCAATACAGTATTTACAAAATATGTATATTTCTATTTTCAACCTCACGAGGAGAGCTAAGTTGGAGGGGAAGGATAGATATTTTATTAAAAATTAAATACATGTCAACCATCTCGATTTAGATGGGACTCCATATCTTTAAAGCATAAAATGACTTTAAACTCCACTTCAATGCAAGTTAATGGGAAACTTCAATTTCTCGAATGTTCTTTTCTAAATCTCCCTCTTAACTGCTATCAAAGGTTGGCATATATGTTTTCAGGACTCACAGGGTGTTGATTTATGATTTACAATATGGAGTGCACCTGTGGTGTCCAAAGTGACCCCTCTGGTGTACCACGAGGAATACAGCGTCCTGTGTGTTCTCCATTCAAATAGGCACAGGGGTGCCGATGCCCCACCAGGAGCAGCACGTGTTTCCAAGTCACTGAACTTCCATTCCAGCAGTCCAAGCACAGAGAGCAACTACACGTCACCGCATTCCACATAGACCAGGGCCTGGATTTACTAAGGGTCTTTTTTAGTGACAACAAGTAAATCAAATTTGCTTTGTGCCACGCAAGCTTCTGCCCAAAATGTTAGTATTTACCCGCCAGGGCTCTCTCGGTTGACAGGTTCTTCCTTACAAAATGACAGACATGCATCATAAATGCACGAAACAGACGGCAGGAGTACCCCAAAATACAATTATGGGAATGGAAGTGTTTAAGATCTGTGTGTTAGCAGAATAATGGCACACTGCGTTCGCTTTACGCCCCTTGTATCTTTTGTAGCATTTAGGTGATTACTTATTGGCCGTTCCTTCTTCTTTATTTTGGGATGTGGAACATAAATCATGGCACTCGCTGGTTTCGGTTCTGTTGTTGTGTATAAGTTATCCCCATCACTTCCTCCCTCCTCTTTCCACAACCTAACCTATATACACCTGTGTTCACCCTCCTTCCGCTTCCTTTATATTATGTATTTATCCAGGTTTGAACAGACAAAGCTTTTTGCTGTGGGTTTTCTGTACTCTTAGATAACAAATTCGACTGATGTGTCCATGTGATGTTTCGTTAAAAAGTGTATGATTTGTGGTAAAGAAAATATACACATATGCCAATTTTTATTTTGTTAATTACTAAACGAGAGATATATTATCTGCAATTAACATATTCAGCTTACCAAGCGGCCCCCCAGCAACTATAGCATATGCAAGCTCCCCAGGCAATGTCTGAACACAAATTCGTACTCCTGGAAACGCAGCAGCCAGACTCGTCCTCAGCATACCACAACAAGACCACATCACCCAGCACCTACGAGACCTCCACTGGCTCCCCACCGAAAAGAGAGTGACCTTCAAGCTGCTCCCTCATGACTAGAAATCCCTCCATAACACCGTACCCCAATACCTCAACGAAAGAATCTCCTTCCACACCCCCGCCGACCTCGCCCTGGCCGAAATCCCTTGCATCCGGAAAGGCAGAATGGGAGGAAGAGTCTTCTCCTACATTGCAGCCAAGACCTGGAATGAACTCCCCCTCAGCATCAGACGAACCCCCACACTGCAAGCATTCAGGAAGAGCCTCAAGACCTGGCTTTTCGGTTGACGCAGAGCTGCCCGATATCCCCTCTCCCCCCCCAACAGCGCCTTGAGACCCTCACGGGTGAATAGTGCGCTTCACAAATCCCTGATTGATTGATTGAGAAGGTGAGAACACTATCTCTACCCCACCCACACCCGCCCAGATGCACCAAGGATGAGGTGGCTAGGCACCAAGGGGCCTGTAGAAAAACCTCGGTCCTAAGCACGGTAATACTAACACCAAGAGACGGCCGTACCATGGGTGTGGGCTTCTAACGCCAGGTTACAAGTGAAAATAATGCCTTCCTGGATATATGCAGCCTATTTGATTGACTCATCTTTCTGAATGGCGGTGGTGTAGTTCGCTGAAACCTAGTGAATTCTCTCTCTGTAGCCAGAGAGACGGTTTTTGCAATTTCAAATCTCACGTATCACGGACCAATTAATAAATACTGAAGTATGGCACTCAGCCAAGCAATAGTGAGCCTTTTTAGGTTTTACCTGCAAACATCGCTTGCGCTGTCCGCAGGGCAAATCTCTTGAAGACTAAAAGCTTACTCTCCGCCCATTATTTACTATTGGTTGGCTTGCATGCCACTCTCATTTCCTTGCTCCTTTTTGGCTAGAAGCTCCCTGCTTTCTCCTTTGCTTCGAGTATCTGTCTCTGCAGTGGAGCCTGGACCAACTACAGTTTTCTGGCTGCTGTCAGTGTGCTTTCCCTGGCCATGCGCTTCCAGAGGTAGTTATTTTATACCTTTAGACATGCACTCTCTAAGAGTGCATGTGTTTGTAGTCTGTCCTCCTACTGCGGTCTGTGGTTTTCCTGACTCCCTCCCACCTCCTACTGTCCGTGGTCTTCCTACACCTACCTCCCCCACCGTCTTGTTGCTTGCCTCCTCCCACTATCCGTTTTCTTTGTGCCCTCCCACCCTCCTGCCTCTGTTCCTCATCTTCCACTACCCCTGCCCCAGCCCCTTTGGGTTGCTTGCCCGTCCTGCCTTACTCCCACCTCCCACTGTCCAACCCCCCATGCCTTCTCTGGCCCTCTCGACCACCACAAAAAACAACATTAACAAAGCCAAATAGCTTTCGCCAAGCTATTTGGTTTTGTTCATCTTTTTACAGACGTTGCACAGCAGCACGGGCTGCTGTGCAACTTGGCTTAAAGTAAACAAAAAAAAGTGCTATGCCGCAGTCAACGATAGCCGCACCAAAGCACTTTGTTTTTATTTACTTTAAGCCACGTTATACAGTAGCTCGCGCTGTTGTGCAACATGTCTAAAAAACTATTTACAACGACAATAGGTCTCGCATAGGCAAAACCTATTTGCTTTGCCCATGCTTGTTTTATGAACCAAGTGCAGGGTTCCTCAGCTGTAAAGGGCTATGATACTGGGCCCCTTTGACCCTGGTTGTGCTGCGGCTGACAATGAAATAAACCAACACTCAGTATAACAGTTGGGCAAGAGCTGGCCTCGTGCGACCACTCCCCCTTTTATTTCTTCGCCTCGGGCCACGCCTGGCCCAAGCGTGTGGGTGCAACACATCCAGCGCACGCCGGGTGAATGAGCTGAACTGCTAACTCATTACATCCCATCTCAACTCAGTCTCTTTTTCTTTTCTTCGCGGACTGGCTGAGGACTTGCCAGCCGGCATGCAAAGTCTTTTAGGCGGGAGCTCGGAGCAGGGTTTCCCCTCAGTCCGTACCTGGGGTGGTGACCCCGATCAGGGGGTGGGGCCTCTGGTCTTGAGGGTGCTTCGGGTTGGCCCCCTAGGTTCGAGATTGTCGTGCTGGCCTCCTGGTTGGCTACCCTCGGCACACCCGGGCGGTTACTCTGCGGGGTGCCCGCACGTTCCATCTCAGCACCCCTCTCTCTGTCTTCCCCTGCTACGGAGTCCCTCTCTCCACTTGTGGTTGGAAAAGTCTCTTCTACTCCCTTGAACCATGAGATGTTCCTGGTCACTTTCTCTCCTTCCTTCTCCGCGGTGACCATAGTCCCCTTGACGCCGGTTACTGTCCAGTAGCCCGGTTCATAGGGAGTTCGGAATTTTCCTCCTGGTCTCCGGTCCCTCATTATTACTCGGTCTCCTGGCCGTAGATCACGGGGTCCGGCTCTTCTCCTGTGACTGGCGGCTAGAATTTGCCTCTCCCTCCATTCCAGGGCATCATCCTTGTTGTAGTGCGGTGGGGTCCACCCGGGGCAGACGGGGATGGTGTCTCGGCGTGGGCCATTAAACATCAATGCCCAAGGGGCTTGGTGAGTGGTACTATGTGGCGTGCTTCTGTACTCCCGGAGGAACAGTTGTAGGTGGCCTCAGGGTCTGCATTTTCGGCCATGGCAATGCGCAGGACCTTGTTGAGGGTCCTCATGAACCTTTCCATTTCTCCATTGGCCTGCGACAATTGAGGGGTAATTCGGCGGTGCCGTACCCCGTGGAGTTACATGAAATCGCGGAATTCCCCTCCCTGGAACGGGAGTCCTTTGTCGCTCTTGATCTCTTCCAGACACCCGAACATTGTGAATGTCTTCTCGAGCACTGGGGCAACCCGGGAGAATGCGGTGGAGCTGACGACTTCCACTACTGGGTATTTGGAGTAGCTATCAACCATGACCAAGGTCATCTGGCCATCGTGAAAACTCCCAAAGTCGATGCTTACTTTCTCCCATGGGGCCTTCCCATGCTCCTCAGTTTGAACAGGCGCTGGTCGTTCTGGTGCGCTAGTCAGCTGGCACGCCGGGCATCTTCTCACAGCCTCCTCCACCCGGCCTTCTAGCCCTGGAAACCAGATTTTCTCCTGCATCCTGGCCTTCATCTTTTCAATCCCTTGGTGTCCACCGTGGGCCAGTTGGGTTACGTGGTGGTGTAGGGCAGTTGGGATGACTTTGCGGGACCCTCGCAGCAGGATTCCCTCCTGAGTCACACTCAGCTCATTCCGGATCTTCCACATTTTTGTGAGGTACTCCCTTTCTGGCCCTGACCAGTCGCTGGCCGTCTGTAGAAACCGATGCCAGTTGCATCCTTGGACGGCACTGCGCACCTTGGTGATTGGGTCTCCCTCAGCTGCTGCTGCGATGTCTGCCAGGGTCAGTGCTTTGGGACATGTGATTGTCGAGATCATGTTAAGATGGGCTTCAAGTGCCTCGACTTCCTGCGCCTCTTCTTGGTGTTCTCTTGGGGTGGGGTGTCGAGAAAGAAAATCGGCTGGATTCTTCGCGCCCGGCCGGTACACTACCTCCATTTCATATTGCTGGAGTCCGATGGCCCAACGCTCGATTCTCGGAGGTGGGTGAGGCGCCGACCCTTTGAACAGGGGTACTAGCGGCTGGTGTTCCGTGACGACCTTGAACAGCTGGCCGCAGATGTACAGGTGGAAATGCCGGCATGCCCACAGAATGGCCAGGGCCTCCTGCTCAATCTGCGCGTAGCGTGTTTCGGTGGGAGATAGAGACTTGCTGGCGTAGGCCAATGCGGCCTATCTTCCGGGTTCTTGCTCCTGGGTGAGCACAGCCCCCAGACCCACCGGGCTGGCATCGACAAGGAGCTCCGTGCGCTTGGCAGGATCGAAGTATACCAAAGTGGTGTGGTCGAAGAGAGCACTCTTGACTCTCTGGAACGCCGCCTCTTCTTGCTGTTCCCACCTCCACGTGGCTTCGGAGCGAGTGAGGTTTCGGAGGGGTTCCGCGATCGTAGCCAGATCTGGGATGAACCAGCCACAGTATGTGGCCATCCCAAGGAAACTTCGCACTTCTGACACTGTTGAGGGGGTGGTGCGTCCTTGATGGCCTGGGACTTCCGCGGGTCTACCTGGATTCTCTCCTGGTTGAAAAGGTAGCCAAAGAATTCTATTTCTCTCTGAAAGAAAAGACACTTTTCCCTGTGTAGGGTGACGCCATACTCCTGAAGTCGTTTCAATGTGGCCCTTAGATGCCGATAGTGCTCATCCGCGGTGGTGGAGTGGATGAGGATGTCGTCACTTACGTTCAGCACGCCTGGTAGGCCCGTCAGGATCTCCCGTACCGTGTCCTGGACTACTTCCGCCGCGGAGGATATCCCAAAGTTGAGGCGCTTGTATCGTCACAGCCCCAGGTGGGTGCTGAACGTAGTAATGTACCTGCTTTCCTTGGCCAGGACCAGCTGGTGGTATCCCGTGTTCAGGTCCAGCTTTGAGAACCACCGGGACCCGTTGACGTCAGCCACTATGTCATCCATCGTTGGTGTGATGTGGCGTTCCCGCCGGATCGCTTTGTTGGCGAGGCGCATATCAATGCACAACCTGATCTTCCCTGGTTGTCGTGGCTTTTCTGCTATGACCATGGGGGACACCCAGGGGGTTGGCCCGGACACCTTCTCGATGACTCCCTGGTCTTCCAGTTTTTGCAACTCTTGCTCTACTAGCGGCCTAAGGTGGAAAGGGATTCGTCGGTGGCGTAGAGCTGTCGGGGCCACTGCTTGGTCGATGTGGAGTTTTACCGGGGCCCTCTTGATGCATCCCAGTCCCTTTAAGAGGTCCGCGAATTGGCTCAGCAGCTCTTCTGTCTGGTTCGCTCGCACGCTTCTTGCAAATGTCACTAGGCCCAGGTCCTCGGCGGCATGGCTACTGAGTAGCATATCGGCCTCTTGGTCGATGACGTGGACAGTTGTCATGATTTGGTTGTCTTCTGACCGGATCGGCACAGTCATCTTCCCCCGTAGGGGCAGGGGTGACTTACTTCCGTACGCGAAGATCTTTGTCTTGGACGGTGTGAGCTCGGGCCTGGGTCTTAGTCGGTTTTATTGCTGGATCCCCATGACATTCACGGAGGCTCTGGTGTCGACCGCCTTCACCTCCGACCCAGCTATTCTCACGGTGCATGTAGGTTGCGGCCTCCTTCATTTCTTCAGTTCTTGTGTGAAGGAGACCAGATACGTCTCGACTTCATCGTCTTCTGTGGATGTGTCTTCCACCCGGTAGGTGGCCTGTTCGTTCCCTTTTGCACAGCTCGACGCTGCAAGGGAGGCGCTCGACAGTTGGTGCACTATTCTCCGCATTGGTTTTCCCCCTCTGCTGTCCTTACGTTGGTTTCTTTTCCGCCACACTGACGCAAAGTGGTTCGGGATCCCACAGTCGGAGCACGTCCGACCTTGGGCAGGGCACGCCTGGATGGGGTGTTCTTCGCCCCCACAATACCCGCACTGGCCTATTGGGATTTGGGGCGACCGGCCTCGCTGCCCGCTCCCTCTGTCTCGTGTTCTCACTGCGTCGGCTTGCTCGGTCTTGACGGCCACGTTCTTCTCTGTCGTTGGCGTCAGGGCTAAATCCATTTCACCGGCTCTGGCTGCCGAGAGATCATGTATCCTTGAAGGAAGTGACCCGATTAGGGCCACCCGGGTCACTCGCGACCTCCTCTTAGCCTTCCAAGAAATGAAGAGTCGGTGACGCAGTAGAGAATACAAACCAAGTTAGTTTATTGTAAAATACGCTGCAGCGGAGTCCAGTCTGACTAGCCTCCTTAGATGCTACAGAGGGGACTGACTAACAAACATTTGGTAACACGGAATAAACCTTTCAACACCTCTCGAACCCCGCCCCTGATGGAAAAATACCACTTGGGCAGAAAGACGGACAAAGGAGGCACTGAGGATGAGCTACCACCTGTGGAATCGGTACACGTTATCAGGCTCCCAAGGCCATCCTACTCGGTCTCAGCTCTCTCTGGTGTGGGAGCATAGCTATGTCCAATGATAGGAATGCAGGGCTGAATAAACTATTCTCTTCGTGCATCTGGGTCCCGACCTTGGATGAGATATGGGAACTTTCTAAACAGCAGCTTCTGCTGAATCAGTAGGAGAGAGCGGGGGCACAAAGGCTGGGGATTGCTCACGGTCCAAAACCAAGACTCAAGGAGGGGAAAATGGCGTCCCAGATGCTAACTTAGGCCTACACTACCATACAGAAGCTGGGCACATACACATTTGCAATCACAATTATATGATCTAGCTACATGAATGCTAACATAACACAGCATACATCATGGAGGACGGGGTAATGAGACATTTCGATTCTAACATCCTGGCTAGGACCAGTATATCGTTAAGGGGTATGTTCAACTGCCTCAGGATCAGCCCGCATAGTATCTTGCTGCGGACGACTTGGATTATTTGAGCGCGGATCTCTTCTGTGGCTCGGTCGCCTGCTGTGTAGGTGCTTGCCAGTTCTCTCATTCTTACATAGAACACATCAATTGACTCTCCTTCCCTTTGTCGGGCCTGGCGTAGTTTGAACCTCTCGAAATCCGGGTTCAACTGCGGATTGAAGTGTGCGTTAATCGCTGTCACGGCGGCATCGTAGTCGGTGGGCACTCCTGTATTCGGGAGGTGCTTGAATAGGAGGTACACTTCTTCTCCTGCGTAGTGGAGTAGTAGTGAGCGTTTCACTGCTCCATCCATCTCTCTCGTTGCTACGAAGTAGTTCTCTAACCGCCCCAACCACGTCTTCCATCGTGGGGACGCGGGTCAGCTGCCTCACTGAACAGAGGTAACACCCCTGTGGGGGCATGTTGCGTGACTACGCGAGTTGGTGACCGATTCGCGTCAGGGCCATCTCCCACCTTTTCTCTCTGGGCACTTCTCGTGCGTTGCGGTGGGTGGTTTATTTGCGCCTTTTGTTTGTTTTTTCTTTCTTTTTTTTTTTTCTTCTTTCGGCGCTGTGCGTTTGGCCAGTGGTGTGCGCTTTTTGTTATGTGCACCTTTTCTTACAGTTGTGTTTTATATTCCTCCCTTTTGTGCCCCTATCTTGCTACGTGGGGCAGAGACGCGGAGGAGGCCCTCTTTCTCTTTTATGCCCTGACTGTGTAAGTATCCTGGGCGTTGCTAGGTGCAGGGTCCTTTCTTTATGTTTTGTTTTTCTTTTATGCCCTCTGTCTTTAACCTTCTTGCTGCGGTTGGATGTGAGCTTTCTTTCCCCACATGCAATCTTCCTTGTCACTCCCCTGGACGTGCTGCCTCTCTCACTGGCTCCACTGCCACGTGTGTAGGAGTGGGCCTAGGCCGCGTGTCTGCTGCCTGGGGCGGGGTAGTGCGCGTCATGCGCGGGCCAGGACAGACTCCTGTGCAGCGCAGGGGGGGCCCGCGCTCATACCGGCTTCTTCGGTCGTCCAGCGCGCGCTGCTGCCTGTGCGGGCATCTCCCCCGCGGGATATTGCAGCAGCTCAATGCAGGGAATGCGGACGGGGTTCCGCTCCTTCCCGGCACACAGGTAGTGATGCCTGAGGCGCTTCGCTGGCATCTCGTCGGTCGTGCAGGTGCGTGGGCTCTGCTCCGCGCTCGTCGCCAGTGTAAAGGGCTATGATACTGGGCCCCTTTGACCCTGGTTGTGCTGCGGCCGACAATGAAATACACCAATACTCAGTATAACAGTTGGGCAAGAGCAGGCCTCGTGCGACCACTCCCCCTTTTATTTCTTCGCCTCGGGCCACGCCTGGCCCGAGCGCATGGGTGCGACACATCCGGCACACGCTGGGTGTATGAGCTGAACTGCTAACTCATTACACTAAGCCACGGTAAAATCAGGTGGGAATACAAAGGCCGTGATATAGTCAGGGCCACTGGTGGTTCATCGTTGATTGGGCCTCAGTCTCTTTTAGGTCGATCTTTGAAGAAAAAAATCACAAAACTGTCTTAATGCAACATTAGAAGCCCTTGAGTGACTGAGTTTTTTCAACTTTTAAGCGGAGACAGAACTTGCATTTCCCGATGACCATGAAATAGGCAAAGCAAACGATTAGCATAAGAAAATGATTCTTTATTTAACGCTCAATAATCAGCAGTAATATTGGCGCCTCAGTTTTCAAAAGACACAATTGAGCACGCGTTTTTGCATATATTTTAAGCAAGTGCCCCAAGAGTGCATGGCATCGTAATTGTCGCAGGTTTTTAAACTCTCTTCTTTTATCCTTTCCTCAGTGTTTTAATCACCCAGTTAGTGTTCTAACTCAGATCCCTGTTTTATCTCTATTTTAAGTGACTAATTGCAGGTTGTCAGTGAGTTTCTATGGCAATGGTGTGTTATATGGACCAGTAAATTGACGCTTATTGCCAATCCATTTCAGTTTCATTCATTCACTCCTCATGTTATGCTCTCTTGGGGTTCAGAACGCTGTGCTATCTGCAAGCAGGAAAACATGGCCAACCAGCCCGTGTCTAAGCCCTATTTAAAGCTTTGTTGAGCATTGACGCGCACCAGTACTGGAAGTCAAACTTTCAATGATCTTAAACATATACTTCAAGCCCCATAAAGCATATACCAGGCCTCCAAGATGGCACATTACCAATCTAATAATCACTGACTGACTACCTTATCAAGATGCCTTACTATGAATCACTGCAGTACCAACAAGATGATGGATGGAATATCAGTCTCTAGCGATGGCTCAGGTACAGTGGGTGAAAAATGATGGAGTGGAATGTGAGCCTGCCAGTGGCTAAGATTAGTTTAAGCATTCCAGCCATCACCTTATTGTTGTTACTTTGAATTGTATCAGAAATATACTCGAGGCTGGCAATGCACATCAAACCTCTAAAATGGCACATTTCTGCTGCACACACCAACATAACATAACATATCATAGCATAACATAAAATAACATACACCCCTACAGGCCACCTTTCCAAAATGATCTCCGTTTATCAGCACTCTTTCTGGGTTATATGCCAAAATATTGCAATTTAGCGAGAGATTGGCAGAAAAAGGGTACTCTATCAGAATATCCTGTCTAAAATATCGTTCTATAGCAATATTGTAGCCAGAATACCAACTACCACAATACCTTGAAGCAAAGTATATGTAGCACATCAATATATATACATATATATATATATATATATATATATATATATATATATATATATATATATACAAAAAAAGAAGAAGAGAACTCTGGGTAGTTCCCAAGTTTAGTTGGAAGGCAGCTTCTGTATAGAGCACCCTCAACACCAGCGACACTCTAAATTTGCTCACCTCAAATGTCTGCTTTTCTATCAAAGTTTTTCAGCATATGATTGGCACAGTGCTATCCACGCCGAGATAGAAAGTGACAAAGTCTTTTGCCATTTCTACAGCAAAGTCTTTAAGCATAGGAGTAGCACAGTGCTATCCATGCCGAGCTGTAAAATGACAAAAGCCATTTACCACTCCAGGCACAGTATTACCTACCTCTTCCTGCTCTTTACAACCCTTGGACAATGTTCCCCCACTATCTACCTCATCCCCGCTCCCCTACCCCCCTCCTCACTCCCTCTTCCCGGAAGGAGGTTTAACTCAAGATTTTGTGCGCTCATCGATGCTATCTCAGGACCTCCCTACCTCAATGACGCACAGCACCCTAAGTCCTTTGAACTTTTATGTTTACCTTTGCCTTTTTATGTGATGTCTGCTTTAAATCTGTTGTAAAGCGCTCCGATACCCTCGGGTCTGGCCAGCGCTATATAAAACTCCTAATAAAAAAAAAAAAAAAAAAATTACAGCTTTGGACTGGCAAAATACCATCCAAGCCAACCTGAAATGAATAAAAGCAACCCCTGACACGTGTTTCGCTGTCATTACAGCTCTTCAGAGAGGTTTAGCTTTGTCCAGACACAAGGGAGCACCCAGTATAAGTCAAAAGAATACCCTTGCAGGCATAGAGTGACGCATAAATTATGCAAAAAAGAAGAAGAGAACTCTGGGTAGTTCCCAAGTTTAGGTGGAAGGCAGCTTCTGTATAGAGCACCCTCAACACCAGCGACACTCTAGATTTGCTCACCTCAAATGTCTGCTTTTCTATCAAAGTTTTTAAGCATATGATTGGCACAGTGCCGTCCACGCCGAGATAGAAAGGGACAAAGTCTTTTGCCATTTCTACAGCAAAGTCTTTAAGCATAGGAATAGCACAGTGCTATCCATGCTGAGCTGTTAAATGACAAAAGCCATTTACCACTCCAGGCACAGTATTACAGCTTTGGACTGGCAAAATACCATCCAAGCCAACCTGAAATGAATAAAAGCAACCCCTGGCACGTGTTTCGCTGTGCACTGTGCTAATTATTCTTTCTATACAAACCAACCCTAAAATACACAAACATTACAAATTCTTAAGTTATAGCCATATTTTAAATTCATAATTTACATACCACCTTTAAATTAATATAACTTTATTTTTTATCTACAAATCAAACTTAAACTATATAAAAAGAAGAATTTCTAAGAGTATACCTTTAATTTATAATTTACACAACAGCCTCAAATTATTATGTCTCGCACCTCCATACACTGTGTATTCAACTCAGTAGTCACACTACATTAACTATAACTCGCACCTTCTCCGTACACTGCTTATACTGTTTTATATTATCTCCCTTATGCTATCTAAAATAATAGTATTTACAGGAACAGTTATGACATCCTAAATTAAATCTTTTTTTAGAACACTGCAAATTTCATACATTTCTCAAATCAGTAATAAATACAAGATTTCAGTTGAACGGGGTTGAGACTTTGACTGGAAAACTCACCCATCTCCGACTTTTCTCCTTCACATTTCGTCCATAAAACCCTGTGTAAATGTGAACTGGAAACAGTGCCTGCAATGACAGGAAATTACTCAGGGAATACTTGTGCAAACACAATTCTCTGTTATTAATACTTCAAACTCAAGGTCATAATGGTAATTACAGTAACCCACGATATGTGTAATTCCAGGCACGGTATTACTACACCATGTTGCACTGCAACTCGCAATGAGACCTTAGTGCCCTATTACCACTTCATTATGAGGTTGCACCATTCGAATGGTGAGAAATTACAGAATCGGTGTTCAATCTCAATTTTCACTGTTTTCCCTTGTCCGGTCACCTTAGTCTGTTTACATTTTGTCTGGTTTTTCTTGGTCAAATGAGAAGAGAAAATACATCGCATGTGGGGGCTCTTATACTGAACTCGTAATCCTGATTGGCCAAAAACTCAAGATTTAGCACCATCAGCATTCTGCAACCTTAGCATTTTGGTTGCACTGCCGGGGTAGCCGCAGACTACATACTCTTGCTTCCACCTCTTCCCTTTCATTCGCCACCATACTTGCCTGTTTATCTCGCCTTTCCAGGTTATTTTCTTCCCTGCTTTCTCCCTATGTCGCAGTTTTGCTGTCTTTATTTTCCTTATCTCTCAATTTCTATCATTCTTAAACTTGATCAAAGTGGTATTGAAAGAGTGCTGGTACCCACCACCGCCAGTCACCGGCGTAAATTAAGCATATGGTGATTAGCTCCAAAGATGGCTAAGAAGCAGAGGACAGACAAGCCAAACTCGGGCTCAAAGTTTTGGTAGTCTCTCTTTGGAGTCTGGCATGCAGTGCTTAATTTGAGCCGGTGCTTTCCGGTGCTGAGCACCGGCACTTAATTGGTTTCCGGTGTTCGGCACCAGCACCTAATTGTCAACACCACGCTTAGGGCAGTCTGCCACAAGGTGGCGCTGCTCATCTAATTTAGAGATGAGCAGTATAACAATTGTTTAGGAAAACAATATAGATTAAAAAAATTGCTAATACCTGCCTCCTCAGCCATTCCTTTAGCTTTGGGGACCTGGAATAATGTGAACTGTCGCATTTACGTGCGAGAGAGATGGTTAGTAGTTGTTTTGGCAGCAATGACAAGGGCGATGGGTAGTGCAAGCTGCAGTGGCCTCCTGGTCAGAGCCCTGGCACTTAATATTTTACAAATTAAGCACTGCTGGCACGTATGGTACTGGTCACCACTGGTGCATGCACACAGTCTGGGACTGGCCCATCGTTCATGGGGGCAGCAAAGCCTGCATGATAAAAGTCAAAAAGTGCACAAATTAGATCAGGAAAATGAAAAAGCACAGGGAAGCTGCAAGTATCACACAGCTCGGCATACTTCTGTCCAGTAATGTCTCTACATATGATGGAATGTGGGGTCTCCTACCATTTCTCTTCCCTATGTAAAGCTTTAACTCACTCCATATATCCATGATGTTTCAGTGATGGAGCGCCGGGCACCCATCATCTCTCTTCCTAATGTCGTCTTACCACGCTCTATCATCAGCAGAGCGTCACTTTGATGGAGGGTCTCTTCTGAAAGTGCCACGTGTCTCGGATTCCTTTCTATCTGTGATCAGGGCCTCACAGGATGAATACACTATGTCTAAAGATGCCTTACACTGTCACTAACTGCAACCTGTATTATCAACGGAGAAAGAATATATTGAAATAAGTCTCTGAACCAGAGGTGGGCTCTGGACTGCTCATGCCATAGCTTTACTGGTGCAACAGCATCAGCCCTCAGACAGCCCGCAGGGTTCTGTACTCGCTCTAGGCGTGCTTTTACACCAACTGGGAAATTATTAGTTCTACCAAGATGAAAGCTGAACTGATGGTGGAGAAATATCTGAAATGGGGTTTTGAAGTACTTGGAAATAGCTTGCAGTTTGTAGCTAAAAACAAGATCTCAGCAGAAATTGTTATTTCATTTGACGGAAGCAGAGCTATCCGTGGACCTCAGGAGCAGGTAGACAGGACCATTGATGCATTAAGGCTGTGCTAGGCAAATAATTTGCAACAAGCAGCTAGAAGCGTTATGGTTTTGGACCAGCGTGTCTGTAAGAGGAAAGTTACAGTCCAGCTCTCTGTTAGTGAGACTCCATTCCAAGATGGCCACCATACACAGACTCCATTAAAAGATGGACTCTAAACATCAAACCATTTCAGTATGTGCCTTCCTGAGTCCAGCACCTTCCAGACAATTGGTTCCTGGTCACAGATCAGCCCCTTCCTGCCAGGTAGTTCCCGTTCCACCAGTTCATAAAGAGCAACTGGCCAGTGTACTAATGCGTTGCAGCTCCTGCTGTTGGAGACTTTGTTCCAGCTAGCTCCAGATCCCACTCCAGCACCAGCCTTGCTCCAGTCCGATGCTTACCAATAACCAAAGCTCATCCAGACAAGAACTGACCAGCAATTGGGATCTGGCACCTTGGAGGTTTTTTGTGCCTTTGGACTGTTTCCTCCTGCTTCTGCCTGGCACTACTTTCCAGACTGCATCGTCCTTGGAAACCGTATTACACCCGGGATGGACAGTGTGGCTTCCAGGAAGGGCAGTCCTTCCCACAAAGAGGTAAAAGATCACTATGCATAAACCCTGACAATAAGTGGGCATCAGACTTCATCCAATGGCTTCTAAAATTGTCTTATTGCTAAGGGAGTGCCTTGAAGCCAAATTTTCATATCTACCCCCCTCTCTTGCCATGCTCCCAAACGCCAGCGTTCCACCCTGGGGCGGAAGAAAGAGCATTTGTATGCAGTCGCGGCTTGCATGACTCGCGGGTGGGGGGGGGTTGCGTGGGGGTTCACGTGGGGGGGGGGTGTAAAAAAATAAAATTTAAAAAACTTACTTGACCGGGCCCCGCGTTTGGCGTTTTTCTGCTGCTTTCCAGGAACAGACATCCTCCCTCCTCTCCCCTAAGCCAATCACAACGCTGCAATGGCAGGGTTGTGATTGGTGGGGACAGCGCCCAGCCGGGCGCCTGTAGGGAGGCCATTTTGTCTATGTAGGCTGCATGCAGCCTACATAGAGAAAATGTAGAGTGCGCATGACTGGTTTGGTCGGCCCCAGAGGGCCGACCAAACAGTCAGGGCCCACAACAGTGAGCAAGCCACTCCTCCCCAACCCGCCCACCCGCCTGTCCCCAACCATGCATACCCTCCCACCTGCCCCCAACCATGCATACCCTCCCACCCGCCCCCAACCAGGCATACCCTGCCTTCTACTTTTCGCAGCGCGAGAAGCAGAAACATAAAATGGTATTTAAAATACCATTTTATGTTTCTGCTTCTCGCACTGCGAGAAAGCAGTGGGGCGACGTTCCTCCGCCCTAATGGAGGAGAAGCCCCTGTTTGTATGTGCACTCATGCAAATGTGTGTGCGTGTCTCTCCCCCACCACAGCCAAGCATGAAAAAATTAGAGGCAGCTGATCAGTGTGACTATCATTTCCTAGGTCGTTAGTACATAATTATGTTGTTCTCAGTTTTCAAGAAACAACAGATTCAACCTTCATACTAAATGATGCAAACAGCACTTAGCTTAAGTGATTTTCTAGCTTTTTGCTCAGGATTAAACTCTTCCGATGAAATACTCTGTTTATCAATATATTACCAGATGATAATACAAGAGCTAAAAGATAATATCCACTAGCCAGGGAAGCACTTTGTGTAATTAAAATATTGCCAGCGGGGATCCCAGGATCTAGGTATAAATCAAATAATTCAATGAATACCTCAGAAAGAATCACTTGCTATCCATTTTATATAAATGTTTTTATTTCTACACCCTCGCGTTCAATGTTTAATGATTTGGGATGAATCAAATCAGGGATAAAATAATTAATCTCACCAAAGAGATTGCACGAATTACACTTAATGGCACATTAGCTGGGGGGTTTCACATTGATAGGAACCAGCAAATTGTGTGGAGAAAAATGAATGTGACGTGCTTGCCTGAACTTCTAAATAAGAGTCAGGTTAAAAATCATGTACATGCTGGCTGTACCCCAACTAAGTCACTTGAGAATTCCAAGCAATCCTCATTTAGAGGGTCCCACAGCAAAGGGCACACACTTTTAGTGAAAAATGCCCTCTTCCTGTTGAGAACCTGACAACACTTGAGGGATGCCAGTCTGGAATGGGGCGTTCTTCGGTCCACAAGGGACAGGACTGTGGTGGTCGAGCTAGCACTAGAGTGGTTCGAGTCACCGATGGTCACACTTGCTAAGGACTTCCTGCCCCGTGGCCATCTCCGCAGCGTGTGGTGGTCACCGGAAGGAAGGAGGTGTCGTTGGGAACTCCTACGCACCCTGAAGTGGGCAACACATGAGAGTCACAGCCCAGGTGGTGAGGTTAGGATCCATCTCCAGTTCCAAGGAGTTAGGCCCTGGTACAGGCCTAGAACACAGCATGGCTCTGCGGTGCAAGGCCTCTAGCTAGTGCTTGGCTGATTATTCTGTGGATACTCGGGTCAGAGGAGCTAGTCCCTCACACTGACTCACATAAACGGTCAGAAGGTAAGAGCCACACTGCCCCTCCCTGAGATGCATCTAGGATGAAACGGCTAGACACCAAGGGCCTTTTGGGGTCAGTAGAAATGCCCTGGTTCCAAGTACGGTAATATTAACTCCAAGAGACGGTAGTGCCACGGGTGTGAGCTACTAAGGCCAGGTTTACACGTGAGAATGATCCTTCTTGGACATGTGTGTGGCGGGGCTACCAGATACTTTATCGGTACCCCGCTAGATGCAGCCTGGTCACTGCAGCAGAATAATGGGACACATACACATACTGTGAAGGTACGGGCAGAAGACCCTGTGCGGTCTATGCCCCTTTATTATATAGCCTCTGGCCACGCCATGCTGGAGGATGTTACAGGGTGTGTATCCGGGGCGGTGAGCTGCCGATGAGGAGGAGGTCCGGGTGACTCACTGCATCCCTTCCCAAGTTGGAATTGAACTTGGCATGCAAAGTCTTTTAGCTATTGCCTCGACCAAGGGTTGGGTTTGAGTTAGTACTGCTGGTGGCAAGAGCGTCCATTGTCCCTCCAGTGCTCCGGCTGCTGCATGGGTCTGAGCCATTTCTGACTTGTGCTCCAGTTGTTTCAGGAGAATTGTTGACTGGTGCAATGCTGGCAGGACTCTCACCCCTGGATGTACCTTCCAACATAGTCTCGTCTGTTTCCGCTTTTAGCTCCCATTGGCCCGGGAAGTCTACCTTCTGAAACCACACGATGTTCCTGACAACTGCCTCGTTGCCCATGCGGGCCATGACTATGGTGCTATCGACACGGATCACAGTCCACACTCCAGGTTCGAAGAGTGACCTGAACTTACACCCAGGTCTTTGATTAGCATCTTGTCACTTAGCGAGATCAGCCGGGTTGCGGCTCGTTGCTTCAGGCTTGCGCGCACGTTGTTCTGCATGCGCCAGGCTTGGGTGTTTACCTGTCGTAACGTGATGGGGTCCAGTCTGGGTGAAGCAGGATGGTGTCACGCCTGGGTCCTTTCAAAATCAGAGACCATGGAGGGCATTGTTTGGTGCAGTGCGGTGTTCCTCGGTATTCTCACAGGAATCTTTGAAGACTGAGCTCATGGTTGACTCCTTCCACTGTGGCTATCCTGAGGGCTTTGTTTAGGGTGTGCATAAATCGCTCTGCCTCGCCGTTGGCCTGGGGTTACTGTGGTGTTATGCGGTGATGTCGGATCCCTAGGTGTCGAGTAGTTGTTGCTTAAACTCTGACCCCTGGAAGGGTGGGCCATTGTCCGTCTTGATCTCCTCTAGTAGGCTGAATAGTGCAAAAGTCATTTAACACCAGTGCCACACTGACAAAAGCTGATAGTCGACCACTTCAGTGATGGGATACTTCGAATAACTGTCTACTAGAACGATGGCTACTCTCTCATCAGGGAAGCTACCGAAATCTAGACTCTCTTTGGACCATGGGGCTGTGCAGGGTTCTTCTGTGATGATGGGTGCAAGTGCTTCTTAGGAGCAGGTGAGTTGAAATGAGGGGCACCGCAGCACCATTTTATCTATGGTGGCTTCAAGGTCTGGGAACCACACTTTCTCTCGCATCAGCAACTTCATCCGTACCGTCACCTGGTGCCCACCATGTGCCAGCGCTGTTATCTGGTGGTGTAGGGTCTCTGGTATTACTAGCCATCGGCCCCTCAGTATGAGGCCCGCTCCAGTGGCACTGATTTCATTGTGCACTCTCCACCACTTTGTGAGCATCTACTTGCCACAAATCTCTCTGCAAGGCATCTGCTACCTTCGCTAGCACGGTGTTTTTCTTGGTGGTTTCTTCAATCTCACTTAGAGTGAGTGCCTTTAGACACGCTCCTTTTGACACCATGCTGACATACTCTTCAGTCGCCTCCGCATTATCATCATTTCCGTCCATGAGGTGAGGTGGGTGGCATGAGAGGAAGTCTGCTGGGTTCTTGGACTCTTGACGGTAAACCACCTCCATGTGGAAGTGCTGTAGGTGGATGGCCCAGTGCTCAATTAGTTGAAGTGGTTGTGGCGCCGTCCCCCGCAACAACAAGACAAGTGGTTAGTGGCCAGTAACCACTTTGAACAGTCTCCCGCAGAGGTACAGGTGGAAATGTCTGCAGGCCCATTTGATGATAAAGGCTTCCCTTTTGATCTGGGCATATCGTGCCTCAGTCTGTGTTAGTGCTTTGATGGCGAATGCCAGCTGCACCCATCTTCCTGGGTGAGGACAGCCCCTAAGCCTATAGGATTCGCATCAACGAGCAGTTCAGTCCGCTTCTTTGGGTCGAAGTAGGCCATCGTTGTCTTGCACAGTAAGGCCGCCTTTATCTTCTGGAATGCCTCTTCCTCGCACGGGCCCCATGTCCAGGGGGCATCAATCTTGGTCAGTGCTCTCAGCGGCTGGGCAATGGTTGTGAGGTTAGGAATGAACCTTCCATAATTAGTGGCAATGCCCAGGAAGCTGCGTACTTCAGAAACGGTGGTCGAGGTAGGGGCCTCTTTGATAGCCTGTGATTTGCATGGGCCAACCATGACTCCATCCTGATTGAACACTATGGATATTTGGAAGAAGGAGCATTTTTCCCTGTGCAGGGTGACGCCGTATTCCCGCAGACGTTTTAGGGTGGCTCGCAGGTGTTTGTGGTGCTCCTTAGCGGTCGCAGAGTAGATCAGGATGTCGCTGCTCACATTCATGACATCCTGGAGTCCAGACAGTGTCTCCCGCATGGTGTCTTGAATGGCCTCCGCTTCTGAAGAGATGCTGAAATTCAGTCTCTTGTATCGGCGTAGTCCGAGATGCATGGAGAAAGTTGTTATGTAGGTGCTCTCTTCCTAGAGGAGCAGTTGGTGGTTGCCGGTATTCAAATCTAGTTTGGAGAACCACCTTGATCCATTCAGATCAGCAATAATCTCGTCCATCGTGGGCGTGATATGCCTCTCCCACTCAATTGCTTGATTGGGGAGGCGCATATCAATGCAGAGGCGTACTTTCCCTGGTTCCTTTGGTTTTTCCGCTATGACAATGGGGGATACCGAGGAGGTCAGGCAAGATACCTTTTCAATCACTCCCAGGCTCTCAAGCTTGTCTAATTCTTGTTCTACCAGTGGAATCAAGTGGAAAGGCACACGACGATGGCGAAGGGCCACTGGCTGACTGATTTATCAATGTGTAGTTTAATGGGTGGGGCTTTCACACATCCAAGGCTGCTGTATAGCCCAGGAAAGTGGTTTAGCAGTTTGTTAGTCTGATAAGCTCATACATTTCATGCAAAGGACACAAGGCCCAGCTCTTCAGCCGTGTGGTTCCCTAACAGGGTGTCACCTTCTTTGTCGACCAAGTGAAAGGTCGTCATGATTTCTTGGTCATCAGCCTTCACACTCATGATCATGCGCCCTTTCAGGTGCAGTGGGGTCTGGCTCCCATACGTGAAGATTTTAGTGTTCAACGGGGAGAGTGTCAGCTTGGGCCGGAGGCACCAATACTGTTGAATGCCCATTATGTTCACTGACGCACCAGTGTCAATGAGGGACTTGACTTCTAACCCAACAATTTCCAACACGTACCAGGGTTGTGGCCTTTTGTGCCTCTTCAGACCGCTTGTAAATGAGATGAAGAAGGCTGCCTCCCCACCATCTGGCAACAAGTCTTCCAGCCGGTGTCTGTAGTGTGGAAGTTGTTTGGAGGCACCCTGCATTTCTGGTTCATCCAGGGATAGCTGTTGTATGGCTTTGGATGGGTCTCGCCTTTCTCTGGCACCTCTCCCTCTTGACCCCCCTCTGCACACCACCACAAAGTGATTCAATTTGTTGCAGTTCGAACATGTGCAGCCTAGCAGGGACAGTCGTCTCGGGAATGCTCGTTGCGGCCCCAATACCTGTAGCGAGATCCATATTGAGGAGGGACCGGCATCCTAAGCTTGCTCGATTTCCCCCTAGTGTACACTGTATCCGCAGTCTCCACTTTCACCCCAGGAGCCTTCTCGGGCGGTTGGGTAATGTCGATGTTGATTTCGGTGGATTTCAAAGCAGACAGGTCATGGGACCTTGCCATGAAAAGGATATCGTTGAGGCTGATATTTGGTTGCCGCAGGATGAGGCCTCTGAGTGTCTTTTTTCCGGCACCCTTGGAGGATTTGTGCCCTTTTTTCTTTTGGCTGGTCTGCTATGTATGTGCTAGCCAGCTTACGTAGATGGGCATAAAAGGCATCAATGGACTCGCTTTCTTGCTGGCGAGCTTTCCAGAGTTTGAATTGCTCAAAGTCTGTATTTAATTGCGGATCAAAGTGCGCGTTGAGGGCTCTTATGGCTGCATCATAGTCGGTCGCCGCTCCTGTGTTATGGAGGTGTTCAAATAGTTTGTAGATTTCCTCTCCTGCATAATGGAGCAGGAGGGAGTGCTTGATGGCCACATCACTCTCACGGGAGGTGAGAAAATAGTTTTCCAGCCTCCTTACCCATGTCTTTCAGTGGGGTGAGGCTGTTGAAGGATAAGCGAGCTTGCTGAATGGTTGAAGTACTCCTACCAGCATATGTTGCAGGGGAAACTGTCCTGGTGGTTGCCCCTGTGGGAATGCAGTATTCGCATCATAGGCCGTGGCTGGGCGGAGTGTTCAGTTCACACCTTCTCTCCCTGTGAGGTCTGTCCCCGGCGTTAGGTGCTGCCGCTGCTGGCACTCCTTCACATATGGTGCGTTGCGCCCGATTCAGCTTATGTATAGCTGTTTGTGGAAGGCAGGGGCTTGTGCTCAGCGTCTTGTGGCAAAATTCACTGAGTGCCCCCTTGCAAGTGTCACTGCCCCTCTCTGGTTGCGTGTACAGTAGCAGGTACATTTATTTCCTTTTATTAATTTTCTTCTTGTTTTCCCCCAAATTGTGCCAGGGCAGAGACCTCCAGCCAGTCCAGGATGGTTACAGTGCAGCACCTTCGTCTCGCAAGCACATGCGTACCTTGTCAGGTGGAGGATCACACCCCTTTCTCGTAGCAGTGGGCCGGCGATCAGGCTGCAGGGCGTGGTACACTCGCAGCTCCTGGCTGGCGCGATGCGGGCCAGACACATGCCACAGGCAGAGCGGGCCATGCTGCCGACAGCAGAGGGGCACGTTGTCTGAAGGTGATGGGGGTGCAGGCCATCGAGGTGAGACCGCACAAAACAGCAGGCACACTAGAAGATAGAGTCGCTGCTCCAGCCGTGTTGACAGGTCACAGCTCCTTCCTCAAAGCAGGGCACCAGTGCGAGCCACGTAGTGAGGCACCGCGTGCAGTTGGAGGAAGGGCCGCGGAAGTACCAGCGCTCGGGCATGGCACAGTGCAGTATGGAGCAGCCAAAGGGACCACGCAGTCAGCAGTCATGGGGAGACACGCGTGGTAGATCCTCGTCGCCATTGTGGCGCGGCTACCTGGTACTATATGGGTACCCAGCTAGGTGTGGCCTGGTCACTGCAGCAGAATAATGGGACACGTACACACACTTTATTTTTAGGAACTTTCAGGAATTGTTACATTTGTGTTGATCGCTATTGTACTTGTTTTTGTTCCCTGCTGCCCGCTGATTTTCTCCCAGCCAGTTCAGGCCGGTCCCACCTATGCAGTCTTCTGCCGCCGTCCTACACCCGCCCCTCCTGACTCCTGATAGTCACTCCCCCCTCCTAGGGCACCTCAATGGAGGACGCATCGCGGCTCCAGTAAGCAGCCCTTTACCCTGGTACTGATCGCCACTCCCCCTTTAGCTCAAAGGCGCTGTCCCAGCCCTCCTACTACACCAGCACCCAGTTCAAGTCACGGTCCCCCCGTAACGCTTTCTGTTTTTTTCTTTTTTGTTGTGCATTAATAGTGCATAGAACTGTCTGACTGTTGATCATTTTATTTTTAGGAACTTTCAGGAATTGTCACATTTGTGTTGATCACGGTTGTGCTAGTTTTTTAGGTCTCGCCTAGCGTTGCAGCGCATGCGCTGCTCACTCTGCGAGACCTCTTGTAATCGAGGAGATTTCGGAAGTGGAGTGGAAGCTCCGCCAGGGCCGGACTGGGAACAGCAACCAGCCCTGGCAGGATGCTTCTCCACCGGCCCTGGGAACGGGAGGGAGGGGGGTGTTAGCTGCAGTTACTGCAAAAACGGCACCCTGTAAGAAAAGCGGCCCCCTGCGGCCACAAAACCGGACCCACCCCTCCGGCCCACCGGGGAAATGCCCGGTGCCCGCTACGGCCAGTCCGGCCCTGAGCTCCGCCCATGCTTTTTATTGGCGTGCGTCATCCTTTATGGTAAACTCTGGCCTCCAATTAAAAGCGAGGCTTTTTGGTGCCCGCCCTGTCTCCTTCTGCGACGGCTCATCCGGACTCGATCGTGTACTCTCGGAGATTACACGGTGGGCTTTATCTGGTGGGTGAGTACTATTTTCTTTCACTCGTCTTTGTTAAAGGCAGCCGCGTGTTTATTTTTGCATCGCGCTTTCACTTAAAGTGAAAGCGCGATGCAAATATAAACAAGCGGCTGCCTTTCCGCAATGGCGAGCGCTTTTTAGGTCTCGCAGACCTAGTGCTGGAGCGCGCATGCGCTCCTCGCTCTGCGAGGCTTATTGTCATCGAGAACATTTCAGCAGGGGACTTGAAGCCCCGCCCATCATTCCCATTGGCTGGCGTCATCATTTATGCAAAACGCTGGCCTCCGATTGAAAACGAGGCTTTTTTGTTACCGCCCTGTCTCCTTGTCGGACGGCCCACCCGGACTGGATCGTGTACTTGCGGCGGGACACGGTCTCCTTCATTACTCGGTGTAGGTCCTTTTTTCTTCAATAAAGTGAAAGAGTGAAAGCGTGATGGCGACAGCTTGCTTTAGTTTGTAAGCCCTCTTTTCTTTAATGGGTTTCTGCCCGCTTTCACTTTTAAACACGGCATGCTTTCCATCAATCCTCTGATTACTCTATACATTGCCTTTTAGGATGTGAGGCTGAGTTATTTATTTTATTTATTTTATATTAGTTACTCGTGGCAGTCTGATATCCGGAGATAAAGCTGCGCAAGAAGCCGTTCCCACGCTGCGTAAACAAGCTGTCCGCCTGCATCCCCCGCAGTGTTGGTCTGTCCTCGGGCTCAGGGTGCCAGATATTATTTCAACATACTTTGTAGAGCTTGTCTGCGGACCAGCGCTTGCATCAGAGCACACGCAGCAAAGCTCGTCCTCTGCTGTTTGTGTGGAGTACATTCAAACACAGCTTGGCGGGCTTTCGTATTATTTCAACATACTTTGTAGAGCTTGTCTGCGGACCAGCGCTTGCATCAGAGCACACGCAGCAAAGCTCGTCCTCTGCTGTTTGTGTGGAGTACATTCAAACACGGCTTGGCGGGCTTTCGTCTGCCCTAATGGCCTTTACTGCAAACGGCACTAGAACAGCATTTGAACCTGCATCCCACGGTACTTGATTTGCATATATCGTATCCAGTATGCATGCAATATAAACATCCTTACGCATATGTATATGTGGCAACCCAGGCATTTGAACTCATATTGTTCAATGAGCTTAAGACGGCATGTGGCATTTGTGAGTTAGCCGTGCTGCCAAGTGGCCCCACATTATATATGATGCCTTCAGTCTCCCGGGCCTTTTTTGCAAATAGTAGTTAGCATGCAGGGCTTTAATCTTAGACTTACAATGTTAAACAAGTATTGGTAAATTCAATAGATATGGGCTCTGTTAGGCATTTTCTATTCTTTGTAGAATTACTTGGTGTGTTTGGTGCAGTGGTAGAGTGTAAGGTGGTTTTGATCAGAGCTATTGAAATTATGCTATTTGTGCGGATGCTGCATTGTCTGCATAATTATGAATTCACCACATAATTCATCATCTGCTGCTTAATCTGCAGATTTTAATAAACAATTTTGATTCTAGTGCAGATGGACCAACAGTTACTAAAACGGGGCAAAATGTTACAGTGCAGTGGAAGGACCTTTGTAAATGTTGGCTGGTCCCCTTTCTGTTGCTTATTGCTATATTTTGGTCTTAAACTGGTACCAATGGAGTGAGGCCTTTGCTCAGACAATGTTAACCTGTGCACAAATGACAAAATAATAAAGTAATACTATACAAAATGTGCCACATAACACCACATAATTTGCCTCTTATTGCTGCATAATTTAGTCAACCATGCTCCACCCTTCCGGTCCTCTCCTGCCGCATAATTCTAGTGGCCTTGGTCATGATGTAAAGAGACCACCAGTCAGAGGAAAGGATTGTGTAAATGGGAAGGCAAACAAATAATGTTAGTAAACAGCAATTGAAGGGTTCAGAGTGTTGGAAAGACAGGTACAGTGTAGCTAACGCACCCAGTAGTAGGGGTTGGTGGTGCATGAAGTAAACAGAGACAGCTAGTGAGAGGGGAGGTTAGGCAGTAACACCTATTGACAGGGGTTATGGGGTGAAATGGCAGGCAGAGACAGAAGGGCAGGAAGAGACAGCCAGTGGCAGGGATTTGGAGTGCAAGGGCAGAAAGAGATCGGCAGGAGATCACCAGAAATCCGAATTAATGGATCATGGGAAGTGAAAGGACAAGATGGTTAAGAAGGGCACGCAGATGCTGTCAAAGACAGCCAGTGACAAAGACTGAGGCAGCAGGAGTGCAGGAGGAGACATCAGGAAACAGCAAGTGACTAAGAGATGTGCAGGTCACACGGACACCTACAGGGGAAGCCATTGGAAAGAAGTGGGTTAGGTGGTGAATGACCCTGAGGGAGCAGGATGAGGAGAAAGAGAGATAGCTAGTGACATGGACTGAGAGGGTCGGGATGGAGACATCACCAGATCAGACAGTCAGTGAGGGGCTGGACGGATGATGTCACTTGAAGTGAGCAGAAGGTTAACTTAAATCTTTATTTCGTCGAAGCACTTTTATTTTTATTATTTATAAACCAGAACAATGGAAAAATTGTGGGAAAACTCATGCTGTGCCTCTACCATGTACACTTATTCTAGGGACACCTCTCCTGTGTGCTGCACAAAGAAAACATTGTTGCACCAGAAAGTAATTGAGAAGGAAAACACACATGTCCAAGAAATACGCAGCATATGAGCTGTTTACATCAGAAGCACACAGGATGCACATTACTATGACAACTACAATTGAGTACTTACCAGACCTTATTTCATTCGAGACTTAAGCCCTAATTTATTTTAATTATAGACTCACTAGACTTAGTTGCTTCCAATTCTCCGTTGGTGCATTTTCTGTAGGGGAACTCACATTTTCCTGCCACCTTTGTTATGCCTCTTTAATTATTTTTTCAATGACAACTTCTTTTAATTTAACAGCCGTGGTCTTGTTAACAGTACATAAAGTTTTGACTCTGTAATGTGTGCACAGTTCCAAAAGTTCAGTACATTATAAAGGCAGGATTCGGTTGTCCGGGTTTATAATGTGAAGATTGTGCTGCATTTATTTTATGCAAAATAGCTTTACTTAATCGCGATCACTATTTCTATTAGTAGAAGGCATAAGTTCTGCTGCATAAGTTCTGCTTGAGGTGGAGCGGCAAGGACAGTAGTGCAGAGAAAATATGGCTTGCCATTTACTCCAGCAGTGGTCTAAACTGTGAGGGGGGGTGGGGGGGGGGGCACCGCTTGGCAACCATTCACAGACAGCACCCATGCTTGAGTGGTCACAAACCTAAGAGCCCATAGAATACCCGCCTGATATTCAAATGACATGGCTTCCAGGTCCAAACACACGCCTGCCATAGTCTATTGTGCTGGTTATCGCACTGGGACCTGTCTAATCAATAACTGGTAAAGGAAGCTTCTACGATACTGCCAGTACACTTCCTGGAGGACTCTGCCACACCTGCCTGTCTGCTACACGCCATTCCTACTGTCAGCTCATGAATTCTTGGCTCGGCACACAGTCCTGGGCCCAGAGGTCAGTGTGCATGCTCTGAAAGAGCTCGCCCTTTATGGAGCTACACTTTGTGCAAGAGATGGGGCTGAAGAAAAACCACGTTAGAATCTACTCCATCCCTAGCGCTGAAGCTGATGCCTCCTGTGCATAAATATTTGCATTGCCAGGAACGTCTCTCGATCGTTTCATCATCAAAGAAGGTTTGTGGCTGTCTCCAGATCGTTAATCGTTTAATCACTCATTTTGAAGTGTAGTTGTCAGTCGAAGCATTTGTGCCTAATTTTGCCTTTATGTATTCAATCCTCTGTACAGTGCTAAGTATTCAGTTTGTGTGATTTGCCTGGATCGCTCTATTCTATGCAGTGTCAGAAGTTATTTCAAAATATTTCAAGACGTTTCATCCAATTGTTTTTTAGTAACTTTTTTCCCTCAGTACGGATAGAGGAATGTTGTCTTTTTTTATTCATTTGTTGCAGCCACAGGAAGTGGATTTCAGGCCCATGGGAAGAGCCCTGGTGTCACCACACCCAATTGCACTAGTTGATGGTCTTGAAACTCATCAGTGCTTTTGCAGGACTGAAACATATGCTGTCACATACTTTACAAGTATTCTGACCAGGGCTTTAAGTGGAATGAAAAAACTTGGGGGGGTCTCTACAAGGGACGTGGTCGATGTCATTAAGGGCGTGGCTTAAATAAATAAGCTAAAAACCTGTGCTTAGCATAGCGTGCCGCTCATCTGATATAATGCTGCTTCTGTCATTGCACTGGATAGCCCCTTTGACATACAGTAATTGGCACTAAGCTTGAATGGTGTTATGCATATTATTGAATGTGGTAGTTTATATTGGTGTTATGTGGGATTAATTGTGGGTAATGTTTTGATCTTTCATTGGCAGATAGTCTTAGCATTGTACAAAAAGAGACTCCTAGTTGGAATTACTCTTGTTTTAAAAACCTGCAAGCGGTGCGTAAACGCGCAGTTTGTACTTCTAGTCCTTGCTCACCAGAAGCAAGGCTGGCAGTAAGAGGTGCAGTTACTGCCAGCCTTGCTTCTGGTGAGCAAGGACTAGAAGTACAAACTGCGTATTTACGCACCGCTTGCAGGTTTTTAAAGCACATAAATAAAAGGCATTGTCATTTACAATGCCAATAGCTCAAAATCTCGCAAATGCGAGACCTATTGCATTGCAAATGCTTGTGCTTCACTGCTGCCTGCTGATTCTGTCCCAGTTAGTTCAGACTGGTCCCACCTACGCTGTCTTCTGCCGCAATCCTACACCCCGCCCCCCTATCTCCCGATAGTCCCTCCCACCTGCCAGGGCTACTTAATGGAGGCCGCAGCACGGCAGCGCAGCAGGCATGCCTAAGGCAAGCCCGTCTGCGACTGTCTGTGCTTAGACCGTGCCCAGCACCAGGAACCCTGGTCCTCAGCAATCCCACAGGTGCTCCACCACAGAGCTCCGTGCCCTGGCCCCGCACGCAGCAACAGCTGTAACCGTGCCTCACCACATTCCACAGTGGGACTGTTCAACTGCATCCACTGCTGATTCAATACAACCACCACCCCACCGAACAACACCGTGCCTACCACGGAGACCCCTCTGAAACAACTCAACTGTCTTCTGATCAATGCCAGATCTCTCCAAACACGCCACCGAAGTCTGGGACTCCATCTACACCCTAGCTCCCAACATGATCTTCATCACGGACACCTAGCTCACCCCCTGACATCACCACGGCAACCCCCACTGGATACAAGATGAAACACCGAGACCGCACCACGGACACGATGGAGGCAGCGCCATCATACACAAGGAATCAATCACCTGCTCCATCTCCAACGATGACACCATCATGGAACATATGAATTTCCGGCTCCACACTGACGCCAAAACGACAGTCAGGTCCACGAACAGGCCACAGAAATGCCATCACCAAATTCATTGCCCCCCTCGCCGTCTAATCCACACACCATGTCTTCCTTGGGGACCTCAACTTCCACCTGGATGACCCCACCGACACCAAGACTGCCGACCTCCTGGAAATATTAGACAGCATCGGCCTCAAGCAGATCATTACCGACCCCACACACAGAGCAGGACACACGCTAGATCCCATCTTCACTTCCAGCAAAAGAATCAGATCCAGCCACACATCAGAACTCACCTGGATGGACCACGCCATTGTACACTTCACCCTAGCCAGCCCATCGCACACCACCTCCATCTGATCCAGCTCTCACTATCACAGCTGGACCAAAGTAACACAGCAACAATGGACAGACGCCCTCAGCACCTCTCAACCCAACATCACTGCCAACCTGGACACAACAGTAGAGAACTTCAAAGCCCGGATGTTAGAAATGGGGGTCTCTAGTTGGCAATGGTTTGCACCTTGTCCAAGTAGGGACCCTTCCTTCTAGTCAGGATAAGGGAGTTACACTCCTAAAATAACCCCTGCTCACCCCCTTGGTAGCTTGGCATGAGCAGTCAGGCTTATCTTAGAGGCAGTGTGTAAAGCACTTGCCCATAACCAACAGAAATACAGTGTAAGCACTACAAAAGGACACAACACCAGTTTAGAAAAATATCCAATATTTTTATATACTTAAGACAAGACCAAAAACGATAAAAATCCACAATACAGTATTCAAAAATCTTCAGTTATCAAAATAAACTTGAAAAACAGTTCCTTGAAGTCGATAGCTCCGTCTGGGGCTATCACAGCGTCGTGAACAACAAATCCAAACAGTTCTGGCTGACCGCAGCGTCGCGGGCCAGCTACGGTGTCGGGACGACCCGCTAAAACAGTACCTTTAGAAATCCAGGGCGCCGGCGACCTCTCGTTGAGCTTCCGAAAGCACGGCGTCCGCAGGCGTCGGTTCCGGAGGTCGGTGCAGGAGTCGTCGGGCCCTCGAAGTCACACGCATTGCAGATCGAACTCCTCGCAGTTGAAGTCAGGAGCGCTGGCGTCGGCGGGCGTCGGGTGCTGCGGTGCGAAGTGCAGCGGCATGCGATGCCCTCAGGTCGCGGTGCGAGCAGCGGCTCGATGGCGGTGTCAGATGGCGTCATCGGTGAGACCAGGGTCGCGGTGCGAAGTGATGCAGTGCTCGTCGCGGTGCTGGCAGGTCACGGTGCAAGCAGCGTCGTCGTTGCTGAAGCGCTGTCATCGGCTGACGAACTGGAGTCGATGGCGCCGGCGTAGGTAGGCCAAGGCTGCGGTGCGGGATGAGGGCGGTGCGTCGTGTAACTCTATGAGCGGTGCCCTCGAACCACGGTGCAAGCAGCGGCGTCGATTTCGGTGTGGGGCGGCGTTGTCGGGGATACCAAGGCGGCGTCGTGAAGCGAGGCGATGCGGAGTGCGGTGCCCACAGGTCGCGGTGCGAGCAGCGGCTCGGTGGCAGCGTCCGCAGGCGTCGTCGGTGAGACCAGGGTCACGGTGCGGCGTTGCGGCGGTGCCCTCTGCGGTGCCTTCAGGACATGGAGTCAGCAGCGGCGTCGTAGACGGCGTCGGGTTGCTTTTTCTTCTTGTTGCAGCACAAAACACACAGTTCCCAGTGCTGAGGGCAGAAGAACTTGAAGTCTTTTCTGTTCCTGAGACTTCTTGAACAGGGGGCAAGCTCTACCTCAAGCCCTTGGAGAAACTCACAAAAATAGATTGCAGAAAGTTCAGTCCAGTCCTTTCACTGCCCAAGACAGAAGCAGCCACTGCAGGCCAACAAAGCAAAGCACACATCAAAGTGGTAGTCCCTCCTCGCAGCTTCTCCAGCTCTTCTTCTTGGCAGTCTTCTTGGTCCAAAAGAGTTCTAAATTTCAGGGGTTTGGGCTCCACTTTTTATAGCCCAAAATCCTTTGTCCTCCCAGGCAGAGTGTGTCTGTGCCCAGCCAGAACCAGTTCTGCCCTCTCTGGTGTGGCTTCCTGGCAGGAGGTGGAGACGGCATTGTCAGAGGCAGACCAGGCCCATTCAGGTGCAAGGAAATCTCCTCCCCCTACTCTAAATGCAGCCCAGGTCTATTCAGCCCTTTCCTGACCCACCTAGACTATCTGGCCTCTGCTGCTCCCCAGCCCCTGTCATCCAAAACCCGACAGTCAATCCACAAACCCAGCAGAGGCTTGCTGGATGGCTGAGCAAGAAAATACCTACTTTCTAAAAGTGGTATTTTCAAACACAGAATGTAAAAATCACCTTCACTAAAAGATGCATCTTTAGATTCTGAGTTCAGGCATACTAAACTTTATTTTCCTACCTAGTTCGCAGGGCCAGTTATGTTTATAAGATGTTATAAACAAACTCCCCATTCTGTCCTATGGGGAACAGGTAGCCTTGCAATAGTGAAAAACGAAATTGGCAGTAATTCACTATCAGGACATGCCACACACACCAGGGCATGTCCTTTCACATACACTGCACCCTGCCCACAGGGGTATCTTGGGCCTACCTTAGGGGTGACTGACATGTAAGAAAAGGGAAGGTTAGGGCCTGGCAAGTGGGTGCACTTGCCAAGTCGACATGGCAGTACCAGACTGCACACAGGCTCTGCAATGGCAGGCCAGAGTTACATTTACGGGCTGTTGGTGTGGGTGGCACAATCCAGTGCTGCAGCCCACTAACAGCATTTGATTTACAGGCCCTGGCACACTCAGTGCACTTTACTAGGGACTGACACACAAATCAAATAGGCCAATCATGGAATCACCAATCCATAACACATTTTACCACAGGAGCACTTGCACTTTACCACTGATCAGCAGTGAGAAAAGTGCGCAAAAACACTAAGCCAGCAAAAAAAGAGTCAAAACCGGGAGGTCAGAAAGCAAAAACTCAGGGGAAACATGCCTAAAGATGCCAAGTCTAACACATGTCCCCTCCAGCTGAAAGTAGGGAGAACTACCCAACCTCCTGGGAGTTCTCTTCACTAAGGCGGAAGAACCTGGACAGACCATCTGCGTTGGCGTGTTCTGTGCCAGGGCGGTGTTCCACCGTAAAGTCCATTCCCTGTAGGGAGATGGACCACCTCAGCAGTTTTGGATTCTCACCCCTCATTTGCATCAACCATCGGAGGGGCCTGTGGTCTGTCTGAACCCGGAAGTGAGTCCCAAACAGGTAGGGCCTCAGCTTCTTCAGTGCCCAGACCACAGCAAAAGCTTCCCTTTCTATGGCACTCCACCTCTGTTCCCTGGGGAGTAGTCTCCTGCTAAGGAAGACTACAGCCTGGTCTAGGCCCTCTTCGTTCAGTTGTGAGAGCACCGCTCCCACACCATGCTCTGAAGCGTCGGTCTGCACAACGAATTCCTTGGAGAAGTCGGGTGCCTTGAGCACGGGCGCCGTGCACATGGCGGCCTTCAGGGCATCAAAAGCTTTCTGGCAGGACTCAGTCCAGATCACCTTCTTGGGCTGCTTCCTGGAAGTCAGCTCTGTTAAGGGGGCAACAATGGTGCCATACCCCTTAACAAACCTCCTGTAGTACCCGGTGAGACCTAAAAAGGCTCTCACCTCTTTCTGGGTCTTGGGGAGCTCCCAAGCCAGAATGGTGTCAATCTTGGGTTGTAGGGGCACCACCTGGCCGCTTCCTACCTGGTGCCCCAATTACACCACAGAACCCTGCCCGATCTGGCACTTACTGGCCTTGATCGTGAGGCCTGCCCTCTGCAGAGCCCTCAACACTTCACCGAGGTGCTGCAAGTGTTCTTCCCAGCTGGAACTGAACACTGCGATGTCATCCAGGTATGCAGCACTGAAATCCTCCAGTCCAGCCAACACCTGGTTGACCAACCTCTGAAAGGTGACAGGGGCATTCTTCAACCCAAAGGGCATCACCCGGAACTGGTAATGTCCTGGGGTTGAGAATGCTGACCTCTCCTTGGCCCCATCGGTTAAGGCAATCTGCCAGTACCCAGACGTTAAATCAAACGTGCTGAGGAACTTGGCAGCTCCCAACCGATCAATGAGCTCATCAGCTCTGGGGATGGGGTGCGCGTCAGTCCTGGTGACGGCATTGAGCCCACGGTAGTCCACACAAAACCGCAGTTCTGGAGTGGCACTGGGTGCAGCAGCCTTTGGGACCAAAACCACTGGGCTGGCCCAAGGACTGTTGGAGGGCTCGATCACCCCTAACGCCAACATCTTAGAGACCTCCTCTTTGATGCTGGCACTGACCCGGTCAGTCAACCTGTAAATCTTGTGCTTCACAGGAGGGCTGTCACCGGTGTCCATGTCATGGGTACACCAGTGAGTAACACCTGGGGTCAGAGAGAACAGTGGGGCAAACTGTCCCAACAACTGGTGACAGTCGCTCTGCTGCTCTGGGGTCAGTGTAGGGGAGAGGATCACACCTTCCACTGACCCATCGTGCTCCTTGGTAGACAGGAGGTCAGGGAGAGGTTCACTCCCCTCTTCCACCCCATCATCTGTCGCCAAGAGCATGCTCACTTCGGACCTCTCGAAGTGGGGCTTGAGGCGGTTCACGTGCAGGACCCTCAAAGGGTTCCTTGGAGTCCGCAAATCCACCAGGTAGGTGACATCACTTTTGCGCTCCATCACCTCAAACGGCCCAGTCCACTTGTCCTGCAAGGCACAAGGTTCCACTGGGGCCATGACCCACACTTTTTGCCCAGGTTGAAATTCGACCAGAGTGGCATTCTGGTCATACCACTTCTTCATTTCTTCCTGGCTTGCTTCTAGGTTCGCCTAAGCGAGTTTCCTGAAGCGGGCAGTTTGGTTTCTGAAGGCCAGCATGTAA
Organism: Calotriton arnoldi; assembly: GCA_963921515.1. Classification (NCBI taxonomy): domain Eukaryota; kingdom Metazoa; phylum Chordata; class Amphibia; order Caudata; family Salamandridae; genus Calotriton; species Calotriton arnoldi. The sequence goes on along the minus strand of CAWUFW010000413.1, from coordinate 258,465 downwards.
CTAAACACATCCTGGGGAGTTTTCCTGGGAGCTGCCTCCCAGCCTTCCTTCACCAAACTCAGAGGTCCTCTCACAGGGTGACAATACAGAAGCTCAAAAGGACTGAACCCAAGAGACTTCTGTGGCACCTCCCTGTACGCAAAGAGAAGGCATGGCAAGAGGACGTCCCACTTACGCCTCATGGGTTCTGTTAGACCCTTAATCATGCCCTTCAAGGTCTGGTTGAATCTCTCCACCAGGCCGTTACCTTGTGGGTGGTAAGGAGTGGTGAACTTGTAGGTTACACCACACTCCTTCCACAGGGATGTCATATACTTGGATATGAAATTGGTCCCCCTGTCAGAAACCACCTCTCTGGGGAACCCCACGCGGGAAAAGATCCCCATTAACGCCCGGCCCACCACTGGCGCCGTCGTTATCCTGAGAGGGATTGCCTCCGGGTACCGGGTGGCATGGTCCACCAAGACCAGGATGTACCTGTTGCCCATGGCTGTCTTGGGATCCAGTGGCCCCACAATGTCCATCCCTACCCTTTCAAAGGGCGTTCCAACAACTGGAAAAGGTTGGAGAGGAGCTTTGACCTTCCTCCCACTCTTACCACTTGCCTGGCAAGTTTGGCAAGGCCTGCAATGTCCATCTGACTGCCTTCGCTTTTGGGGCCAGAAGAAGTGGGTGACAAGCCTGTTAAAGGTCTTGTCCCGCCCCAAATGTCCTGCCAAAGGCACATCATGAGCCAGACCCAGTAGGAAGGTCCTGAAGCGCTGGGGTACCACCAGCACACGGGCTGACCCAGTCTCAGCGACCTTAGGCTCACTATACAGGAGACCATTCTCCCAGTAGATCCAATGTGATCCAGACTGATCACAAGCTGCCTGGTCTGCAGCCTGCCGCCGCAGACCCTCCAGAGAAGGGCACTCTTTCTGCTCCCTGCAGAATTCCTCCCTGGTGGGACCCCCTTCTTGCTGCCAATGGGTCAGCTCAGATATATCCCCCAGTTCAGGTACCTGCTCTCCTGTAGGCACCGGGGCGTCCCCCTCAAGGTCCGCCTCCTCCCGGTCCGTGGGAACTTCAGGGGCCGGTTTCCAGCGCCCCTTGCCCTTTCTCTTGGCAGGGACTTGGGCCACTGTTTCAGGCTCCAAGTCCTTCTGATCACCCTTTCTGGCTTCCATTGACCGAGTAGACACGCATGCCCACTCTGGCAACCCAAGCATCTCCAAGTGAGACCTGAGCTCAACATCCTTCCATAAGGACTGCTCCAGGTCGTTACCTAGCAGACAATCTACAGGCATGGTAGGGCTCACAACCACTCTCAACGGACCTGAGACCCCCCCCCCCCATTCAAAGGGAACCTGCGCCACCATACACTGGCACTCCGAGTTGTCTACAGCAACTACTTGGTGGAATGCCCCGGGGACTACTTGCTCCTCAGAGACCAGGTGACACCGGACCGAGGTCACACTGGCTCCAGTATCTCTGAGAGCCTCTACCCTTGTCCCATTGATGGTCACCCAGGTGCTGTATTTCTTTGTGTTAGGGGGCACCTGGTTTCCTGGGACCATCTCACTGTCCCCTAGTGAGACGATGATCATTTCTGCGGGATCCCCACCCTCCTGTGGGCACCCCTCCTTCCCAAGCGCTACACTAGCCAACACCTTGGTCTGCCCAACAGTGGGTGGCTGTGCCCTTTTGGGACACTTGGGGTCCCCCTTCAAGTGACCCACCTGGTCACATGAAAAACACTTGCGGGGGCCGGTCTCAGCAGGCTTTCCCGAAGAGACCCCTTGCTTCTTATCTCCTGGAGGATGGGAACCTTTACCCTGGGTGTTAGTTTGGAGAACTCCTGTGCTTTACCCTTGTCCCCCCCACTTTTCTGCTGGGGACCCTGCCCACCTTTGGCTGAGTCTCCCCCAAACGCTTTCTTGTGGACCCGGGTACTCACCGAGCAGTCCGCCTCCATAGCAAGCTTCCTGGGGTCAGTTAGTTTACTATCAACCAAGTGGTGGCGCAGATCTGCAAAACATAGACTACACAAGTGCTCCCATGCAATCAAATTGTAGAGCCCCTGATAATCTGTCACATTACTGCCCTTCACCCAGCCATCCAGTGACCTGCAGAACGAATCTACACATTCCAACCAAGTGTTGGCATCAGACTTTTTACTGGACCTAAACTGATCCCTGTACTTTTCAGGAGTGAGTCCATACCTAGTGAGGAGAGCGTCCTTCATGTCAGCGTAGGTGAGGTTCTGCCCCTTACCCAAAGCTATAAGGGTATCCCTTGCTTCCTCTGGAAAGAGAGGCCATAACCCTGCCCCCCAATTCCTTTCAGGGACCCCATTCATGTGAATGGACGACTCGTACCCTTGAAACCACCTCTGAATGTCATCACCCTTCTTGTACTCTTTGCCTACATTCTTGGGGATGTGCACAATTCTATTTGCTGCACTGAGGAATTGCTGCCACCATCTGAGCTGGGCCTACTCCTTAGTTCCAGCTCCTTAAGACTTCTCTCATGATCTAAGATCATCTTCCTTTCTTCCATGGCTATTCTTCTCTCTTCCCTCTCATTCTCTATCCTGAGTTTCTCCAATTCGAACTTCCTTGCTTCCCGCCTGTCCTCCAGCTCCTCTGGGGACAGGCCACTGCTGCCTGGTCTGGAGGGTTCCACTTCTCCCAAAAGCACATCCACCCTAGGAGTAGGCTCCGCCACCTCTCCACTGAGATCTCCAGATTGCCCACTGGCATGTCTGGCTGCTACCCAGGCCCTCAGCGCCTTTTGTAGCTCCTCCTTCCTAGTGAGGCCTCTGACTTGGACTTTTAGGTTTTTGCAAATCGCTTTCAATTCTTTTACATTGTAGGATTCCAACCTATCCTCCTCAAAGGCAACTTCCAGGGATGCAACAGATGATGCTCTTGATTCAGGCATGATGAAGTAGCAAGTTCAAACTAGCAAGATCAAAAATAGGCCAAAAAGAAAAAGAACCAGTATGTGGCACGTAATGGTCTGCGATATGGTAGTAGTGCACACCAATCACTGTAAGTCAAGTGCAAACACAAGTCCTATCCTCACCGCTGACAACCAATGTTAGAAATGGGGGTCTCTAGATGGCAATGGTTTGCACCTTGTCCAAGTAGGGACCCTTCCTTCTAGTCAGGATAAGGGAGTTACACTCCTAAAATAACCCCTGCTCACCCCCTTGGTAGCTTGGCACGAGCAGTCAGGCTTATCTTAGAGGCAGTGTGCAAAGCACTTGCACATAACCAACAGAAATACAGTGTAAGCACTACAAATGGACACCACACCAGTTTAGAAAAATATCCAATATTTTTATATACTTAAGACAAGACCAAAAACGATAAAAATCCACAATACAGTATTCAAAAATCTTCAGTTATCAAAATAAACTTGAAAAACAGTTCCTTGAAGTCGATAGCTCCGTCTGGGGCTATCAGGGCGTCGTGAACAACAAATCCAAACAGTTCTGGCTGACTGCGGCATCGCGGGCCTGCTACGGTGTCGGGAAGACCCGCAAAAGCAGTACCTTTAGAAATCCAGGGCGTCGGCGACCTCTCGTTGAGCTTTCGAAAGCACGGCATCCGCAGGCGTCGGTTCCGGAGGTCGGTGCTGGAGTCGTCGGGCCTTCGAAGTCACACGCGTTGCAGATCGAACTCCTCGCGGTTGAAGTCAGGAGCGCTGGCATCGGCGGGCGTCGGTTGCTGCGGTGCGAAGTGCAGTGGTGCGGCCTGCGATGCCCTCAGGTCGCGGTGCGAGCAGCGGCTCGATGGCGGCGTAAGATGGCGTCGTCGGTGAGACCAGGGTCGTGGTGCGAAGTGATGCGGTGCTCGTCGCGGTGCTGGCAGGTCACGGTGGAAGCAGCGTCGTCGTCATTGCTGAAGTGCTGTCGTCGGCTAACGAACTGGAGTCGATGGCGCCGGCATTGGTAGGCCAAGGCTGCGGTGTGGGATGAGGGTGGTGCGTCGTGTAACTGTACGAGCGGTGCCTTCGAACCACCGTGCAAGCAGCGGCGTTGATTTCGGCGTGGGGTGGCGTCGTCGGGGATAACAAGGCGGCGTCGTGAGGCGAGGCGATGCAGAGTGCGGTGCCCACAGGTCGCGGTGCGAGCAGCGGCTCGGTGGCAGTGTCAGCAGGCATCGTCGGTGAGATCAGGGTCGTGGTGCGGCATTGCGGCGGTGCCTTCAGGACACGGAGTTGGCAGCGGCGTTGTAGATGGCGTCGGGTTGCTTTTTCTTCTTGTTGCAGCACAAAACACACAGTTCCCAGTGCTGAGTGCAGAAGAACTTGAAGTCTTTGCTGTTCCTGAGACTTCTTGAACAGGGGGCAAGCTCTATCTCAAGCCCTTGGAGAAACTCACAAAAATAGATTGCAGAAAGTTCAGTCCAGTCCTTTCACTGCCCAAGACAGAAGCAGCCACTGCAGGCCAACACAGCAAAGCACACAGCAAAGTGGTAGTCCCTCCTCACAGCTTCTCCAGCTCTTGTTCTTGGCAGTCTTCTTGGTCCAAAAGAGTTCTAAAGTTCAGGGGTTTGGGCTCCACTTTTTATAGACCAAAATCCTTTGTCCTCTCAGGCAGAGAGTGTCTGTGCCCAGCCAGAACCAGTTCTGCCCTCTCTGGTGTGGCTTCCTGGCAGGAGGTGGAGACGGCATTGTCAGAGGCAGACCAGGCCCATTCAGGTGCAAGGAAATCTCCTCCCCCTACTCTAAATGCAGCCCAGATCTATTCAGCCCTTTCCTGACCCACCTAGACTATCAGGAGCCTCTGCTGCTCCCCAGCCCCTGTCATCCAAAACCCAGACAGTCAATCCACAAACCCAGTAGAGGCCTGCTGGATGGCTGAGCAAGAAAATACCTACTTTCTAAAAGTGGTATTTTCAAACACAGAATGTAAAAATCACCTTCACTAAAAGATGCATCTTTAGATTCTGAGTTCAGGCATACTAAACTTTATTTTCCTACCTAGTTCCCAGGGCCAGTTATGTTTATAAGATGTTATAAAAAACTCCCCATTCTGTCCTATGGGGAACAGGTAGCCTTGCAATAGTGAAAAACGAAATTGGCAGTAATTCACTATCAGGACATGCCACACACACCAGGGCATGTCTTACCTTTCACATACACTGCACCCTGCCCACAGGGGTATCTTGGGCCTGCCTTAGGGGTGACTGACATGTAAGAAAAGGGAAGGTTAGGGCCTGGCAAGTGGGTGCACTTGCCAAGTCGACATGGCAGTACCAGACTGCACACAGGCTCTGCAATGGCAGGCCAGAGTTACATTTACGGGCTGTTGGTGTGGGTGGCACAATCCAGTGCTGCAGCCCACTAACAGCATTTGATTTACAGGCCCTGGCACACTCTGTGCACTTTACTAGGGACTGACACATAAATCAAATAGGCCAATCATGGAAACACCAATCCATAACACATTTTACCACAGGAGCACTTGCACTTTACCACTGATCAGCAGTGAGAAAAGTGCGCAAAAACACTAAGCTAGCAAAAACCGAGTCAAAACCGGGAGGTCAGAAAGCAAAAACTCAGGGGAAACACGCCAAAAGATGCCAAGTCTAACACCGGATCACCAACACTGCCAACCAGATCGTCCCATCCAACCCTCCCAAGACGCACACACCCAAACGAGCCAGCTGGTACATGCCAGAACTCTGCACGGCAAAACACAAGTGTAAACAACTAGAAAGAAGATGGCTAACAAGCAAGAACAACACCAACCCAACCATCTACAAAACCACTCTCAGCAAATATCACTGCCAGCTCAAAGCCACAAAAAAAGAGGCACTCACTCGCCGCATCGAAACTGGTGCTAACCAAACCAAGGAGCTTTTCATCATCATCAGAGTATTCTCCTGCCCCTCAGCCACAGAAAACTCAATCCCACCCTCACAAGAACTCTGTGACTCCCTCGCCGACCACGTCCACAACAAAATTGCAACCATCTACACAAATTTCTAACCCCAACCCTCCAACATCCTCAGCAACCCGTCGACCACAACCACGTGCTCACCACATGGGAACAACTCAGCACACCAAATACCACGAACGCTGATGAAATCCATCCACTCTGGAGGGCCCATCGACCCCTCCCCCCATTGGCTCTTCAACCTCAGAATCAACAAGATCAGCCACCAACTCACCGCCATCCTCAATGCCTTCATAATCACAACCACCTTCCCTGATGCATGGAAGCACACAGAAGTCAGGCCCCTCCTCAAGAAACCGGCAGCAGACCCCACAGATCTCAAGAACTACCGTCCCATCTCCCTCCTCCTGTTCCCCGCCAAAGTCCTGGAGAAGGCAATCAACCTCCAACTCATCGATCATCTGGAAAGAAACAAGCTACTGGGCATATCCCAACTGGGCTTTAGAGCCAACCACAGCACCAAGACGGCCCTGATCGCCGCAATAGATGACATCCGAGCCCTACTTGACAGAGGAGAAACGGCCGCCCTCATCCTCCTGGACCTCCCTGCTGCTTTCGACACCGTCTCCCACCACAGACTCATCCAATAACTTCGCCAGATTGAAATCACAGACGATGCACTCAGATGGATGGCGTCCTTCCTAACAGGATGTACTCAGAGAGTCCGCCTCCCCCTTTCACCACGCACACCATCTGCGGAGTACCCCAAGGCTCATCCCTCATTCCCACCCTCTTCAACATCTACATGACACCACTCGCAGAGATCGACGGATCTCACAACATCAACATCATTTACTACGCCGACAACACCCAACTCGTCCTCTCTCTCTCAGCAAACCCCACTGAGACAAAGACCAACTTTCATAACTGCATGAAGAACGTAGTGACATGGACGAGAGACAACTGCCTCAAACTGAACACAGACAAGACCGAAGTCCTGATCTTCGGCAGACACACCACCCTCTGGAATGACTCCTGGTGGCCTAAGGAGCTCAGACCCACCCCCGCGCCAAAAGACCAGACCCGCAACCTCGGCATCATACTAGACAGCGAACTGATCGTGAAACAGCAAGTCAACGCTGTCGCCTCAGCCTTCTTCCACACAATCCACATGGTCCGAAAAATCTTCAGGTGGCTCCCCATCAACACCAGGAAAACTGACGCAGGCCCTTATCACCAACCGACTCGACTACGCAACGCACTCTATGCCGGCACAACCGCTGAACTCATGCAAGGACTCCAGACAATCCAGAACGCAGCAGCAAGTCTGATCCTCAACCTACCCAAGAGGACACACATCACCCAACACCTCAAAGACCTCCACTGGCTCCCCATACAGAAGAGATGCCTTTTCAAGCTCCTTGTCCAGGCCTACAAAGCCCTCCACAACCTCGGACCACACTACATGAACCACAGCAGGACCTTCCACCAACCGCCTAGAAATCTTCACTCTCCACACCTCGCCCTCGCACAGACTACACATATCCGCCGCACCGGAGGACGCTCTTTCTCCCACCTCACCGCCAAACCCTGGAACACCTACCCTCTCCACCTCTGCACCTCACCCTTGCTCACCCACTTCAGGAAGGGACACAAGACCTGGCTCTTCGACTGAGACCTGAAGCATAGTGCCTGGATACGTGCCGTGGTGATAAGCTACGCTATACAAATACTATTTTGATTTGAGTGATTTATTTGACTGTGAAGGTACGGGCAGAAGTCCCCCTTGCGGTCTACGCCCCTTTATTATATAGCCTCTGGCCGTGCCTGGCCAGAGGATGTTACAGGGTGTAAATCCGGAGCAGTGAGCTACTACCGCGGAGGAGGCCCGGGTGGCTCACTACTATATATCTATCATTTGTTGCTGCAGCACTTTTCTCCCTAAGTGGGATGGGTATGCCCAGACGTGGGTCCCTTGCTCGCTGTGCCACTGGATTTAAGCAAGCCTGGCTGATGAGGGTTGTTACCCGGAACCAGTCCCAGGATGCCTGTTTCTGGTCCAGGGAGGACCCGGCTTGGCAGTTCGGGCTGGACTGTTCTCATGAGGAACAGGTTCAAGACTGATTTGCATATGGCTAGGTTCAAAATGGAGTGCTCTAGTGAGCAAAAGAACGAAGGATTTAACCCAGATCTCTTGACTGGGGGTGAATGTTTGATTCTTTCAGCATTCCTTCCATCATTTGTTTCTGCAGCACTTTCTCCCTAAGTGGAATGGTTATGCCCAGGCGTGGGTCCCTTGCTCGCTGTGCCACTGGATTTAAGCAAGCCTGGCTGATGAGGGTTGTTACCCCGAAACCTGTCCCAGGATGCCTGTTTCTGGTCCAGGGAAGACCCGGCTTGGCAGTTCGAGCTGGACTGTTCCCATGAGGAACAGGGTCACGACAGATTTGCATATGGCTGGGTTCAAACTGGGGTGGCGTAATGAGCAAAAGAACAATGGATTTAACCCAGATCTCTTGACTGGGGGTGAATGTTTGATTCATTCAGTATTTCTACGTCATGTTTAATTCACTCAGCTTTGCGGATACCTGTGGCGTCGTGAATTCTTTCTCTGTAGCATGTAGGAAGGTTCTTGCAATACCACCTCTTTCACACACCCGGAACAATTAATAAACACTGACGTATGGCACTCAGCCAAGCAACACTGTGTCTTTTTTTAAATATTTTTTAGCCAAGTGCAGGGTTCCTAAGCCATGGTAAGATCAGGTAGAAGCACAAGAAACATGAGATAGTCAGGGCCACTGGTCGTTCATTGGGCCTCAGTCGCTTTTAGGTCGATTTTTGAAAAAAAAAATCACAAAACCGCCTTACTGCCCCCTCAGAAGCCATTGAATTAGTGAGTTTTTCCTACTTTCAAGCCGAGATAGAACTTGTATTTTCCGATGACCATTAAATAAGAGAAGCAAACGTTGAGCATAAGAAACGGATTCTTTATTTAACGCTCGATGATCAGCTGTAATATTGGCGCCTCCATTTTCAAGAAGCACAATTGACTAGCCCCATCTCAAATAACTGAGACATCTCAATATAAAATAAATGTAATCTAGCTAGGGAATATCCCCATAAAAAGATGAAATGAAAATTAGGTGTGATAAGGAAAAAATAAATTGGCAGAATGGAGCATTTATAACAACAGTATTAAACTTTAATGAAACAAGGGCCGCCTAACCAACCCTAACCACATGAAAAGTGGTTTTTAACACACATTTTAAAAATTAAAAATTTATGTGATGGTAGAAAAATATTTATATATATTTTTTATGTTAAGGTAGCACATGCACTTTCTCGCACATTTATTTTATTGGTTTTAGAGCAAGTATAGGCATATTCTGAGGGAACTCGGAATAGGACTTTGTCATGTGAAATGGACCTTTGGGAATTTCTATATAATGTATAATGCGCATTTATGCAAGGATTTTAACCAGTAAACACATCAGTGGTTTTTTACTAATCTTGTTTGGCTTTTTTTGATGAAAATCTTTTAATGAATATTTATTCAATTATTTATTTATTTAATTCAATCAAAGCATTGTACATGAAACGTGATGTATATATATTTATGGTATTTTAAACCTCTATAACATCTCGCATGTAATGTATTAAATTTTAGTCTTTATTAATATATAGAAAAACAATGTATTTTATATGGTATTTTAAAGTCCCCAATAAGTAATTTCAGAATTGGGGGAATGAACAAGATTGTAATATCCGAATGCATTATATGACACATGATTGAGTATGTTTTTTATGTCTATTCTCAACCTCCAATGAAAATGAGCACAAGTCACTTTAAAAGCGGTGTAAAAAATTGTAGGCGTTGTCATGTGATCAAGGTCCGGCTGGACCGAAACGCGTTATGGCCGACACGAAAATAAATATTTAATTGCACTTACTCTGTGGTCCGCGCCTGCTTGGGTTGGTGAACAACTGTTTGGGAAAAGCAGAGAACTTGGATAAATATAGATATATACACATACACACAAATGTATCAGAATACACCAAAAGTATTATCCTCCCCTTCAGGGAAGCAAATCAGAGCCTGCTGCCGCATGCAGGGGAGACTGACCAGTGTAGTAACGAGGAACACCCATAGAAGAGAGGTATCCATCAAAAGATAGATATAAACACAAACATACATTGGTATTCATATAAGAGGAGATAAGGAGTGGAGGCACCACCCACCCAGAAAAATATTGGGAACCGCCCATGAACCAACGCTACTGACTGACGAGGCTACCATCAGGCGGTTAACAGAAAATCAAAAGAAAACAGCAGGTGTAAAAACTCCGCTATGAAGGGAATGAAGGCCACCACGAGGTCCATCAAAATGTATAGTCAAAATTAAGGTCAACACATGGAAGGCCACCAATTTCCATCCAATAGACAGAGAAAACAGCCCAGACCTGACTGAAGCTTCTGATAAAAGATGGACTACATAGCCATGAAGGGATCAAGCCTGAAGTGGGAAAAAAAACAAAAATATTGGATGGCAGTCCAAACAAGCACTGCAAGGATCAAGGCCAGTAAGAAATATCTCAAAAAGAGACAGGATATATACAAAGCAAAAGCTCTCATATACCACCACAAAAAAGAGGAAAAGACCCACACCTCTCAAAGGAATAGAGGGAGAAAAAGAGAAACAATTCCTTCAAGCAGAAGAAATTCACCAAATAAAGCGGAAGTGGTATAACGGACTTCTGAGGAATAGAATCCATATCACCTCCTATGAGGAGAAAGAAGAACTTTCAGGAAAAGGATGTTAAGGGAGACCCCAGCCTCCTTGAAAACCAATCCTTAAAGAAATGGATCCAGAATGTCTAAGGGACACATGTTCCAGAAGGAAAACTAAAGATGCAAATGTTTTTCATCATCCATTAGTGACAGTAGGAAAAAATAAATTCACTAGCAAATCCCTTTGGTTTACATTGAGCCACACAATGCCTAAGAACAAAACGGATTCAAAGGAAAAAGGCATACAGAAAAATATAAAGGAAACAAAACAATGAGAAACACAACATCCTTCAAAGATAATCCTTAACAGTAAACAGAAATATATTTACTTTGCAGCACTCTAACACTTCACATAACACAGGACAATGCAAAAGAAAAGAAAATGTAATCACAAATTCATCGCAAGTTCAGATTCCATTGACCCTTTTAAATATCATTACATATTAAACTGGCTTTTTTTAGGTTTTCTTGTAATTGGCCTGCTTGAATGAGACACAAGGACAAACAGAATGTAGATAACTATATTTATTGGATTCTATTATTCATGATATCATGGAGGCGTAGTGGCGACATCATAAACCATAAGTTGAAGGTCGTGTGGTTTCATGAAATAGGGCATGTGGTTCTCTAATGATTTAGATTTCTTCATTGGGGTCCGTGGACAAGCCACCACAGGTACAACCAGAGGTACACCACATTCAGAATATTTATAATAGTTTTAAAGATTAACAATTTTCCAAGAAACGTTGCATAAATCCATAAGTAATCTTCATTTATTGATGCTTCTTTGATACACTGCAAAAGCCAGCCAACACGTTTCGTGCAAAACAAAATGGACTTTTTCAAAGCATTAATATGGTAAAACAGATGTATGTCATATAGTCCAGTTGAGTAAAATACATATAAGTCGGCCCGGTACTGTGAGTGGAATAGTTGCCACTGTAGTCCGTCCGAAGAAAAAGAACGAAAAGTCATCAGATAAATGACATTACACCCATGTGTGGATTCAGTACTCCAAAGTACTCCTCCCGGTCTCGAGAGAGGTCCTCTCCGACTGCGCTCTCGAGACAGCGAGGAGTACTTGGATGTACTAAGGAGTACTAAGATGATGGATAATGGAATGCTTGAATTGATCTCAGCCACTAGGGATCGCTCAGGTAGTGTCACAGTCCCGGAAAAACGATGCACTAGAATGTGGCCCATGCGCTTGACAGTGGCTAAAATAAATTAAAGCATTCCACCTTGTTGTTATTGTTAATTACATACATGCTACAAACCCTCAAAGATGGCATATTTTGGCTACACACACCAGCATAACATAACATAACATAACATAACTTAACAGTGACACCCCTACACAATACCTTTGCAAAATGAGCTTCATTCACCACTTTTTTGGGGTTGTATGTCAAAATATTGGAACTTAGTGACAGACTGGCAGAACAAAAATAGTTGATAGGTACTCGATGAGAATATTGTGTTTAAAATATTTTTCTACAACAATATTGTAGCCAGAATATAACAACTCTCAGACCCTTCTAGGTGATTTCCTCCCAAAAATGGAGTGTGTCAAACCCAAGCAATTCCTGGGTGACCCACTTTTTAAATATTTTTGGCCCAAAGGCACAGACGCCAACACCAATAATAGATGCTACAACTATTAGCGATCTCACTTCTACCTGGGAACTGAGCCGATCCATTAAGGTCTCTGATGTTATTTTAGCAATTACAAATTGTCCTTCTGAGAAAGCCCCAGGACCGAATAGAATTTCCTCTGATAGTTTTAAATCCCTACCACAGTTTTGGGCACCCTTAATAACTAATGTCCTAAGAAGTGCAATCATCGGGCCTCTGATCAAAACCTGGGAAGAGGCCACTATCATTCTCATTTTTCAAAAGAGTGATAAAAGCCAGCCACACTACTATCGGCCAATTTCACCCCTGGATAGTACGGTAATGATCCGAGGAAGGGTCATATTGGCCAAACTAGAAAGCTGGGCTGCAGATTTATAGTTTGGGTTTCGACCAGGATTGGAAACAGTGGAGCAGACTCTAAATCTGTCTGTTATAGTCCAAAAATACATAAAGGCTAGAAAAGGATGGGTCAATCTTGCCTTTATGGACCAAACGTGCTTTTGACACAGTGGATCTCCCCAGCTTATGGCGAATAATGTCAGAACTAGGCAAGACAGTGCAATGATCTCCCTGCTGCACAGGCTTCACGCACATACCACAGCTAGAGTGCGTTACAATATGAATGGGGATCTTACTGAAGAATTTCCGTCAGTAACGGGTTCGGCAGGGCTGTGTCCTGGCCCCATTCCTATTCTTAATTTACATTAATGCACTCGGAGACCACTTAGTAAAGGCCGGAAAAGATATCCCCAAAATCAAATCACGAGAAATCCCGGTATTATTCTATGCAGACGATGCTGTTCTTATTGCCCAAAGAGCCAATGGTCTCCAATTATTGTTAGATGCTTTTAATAATTTTATGGACAACCTAGGGCTTAAAACTAACCGAACCAAGTCATTTATAATGAAATGCGGCCCAAAAATGTTGAAGACCAGAAAGTTTTTGCTTGGTGGTGAAGAAGTGGAGAAAACCTCTCACGACTGACTGATTTTAATTGGAAGTTTTTATTGAATGTGAGAGTCTTGCAGTTTCAAAGGGCAATAGATGCAGTTTTTAGATTTGCAAAAAGGCTGGGACATAAACCCATAAGTGAGCTGCTATTTATTTTTAAAAGTAAATGTTTATCAGTTGCAACATTTGGAACGGGCATCTGGGGACACACAAACTGTACAACTCTCCAGATTGTACAAAATACATTTATAAGGAGACTTCTGGCTGCCCCACACTCCACTCCAACTTCATTTTGACACAATGAGTTAGGGCTAAACTATCTTGAGGATTACATCAAACTACAACCCCTCTTGCTGTGGCAGTGTATTTGGAAAAACCCCGAAGCCCAATTATGTAGATCAGTGTTGTTAGATTGTATGAATCTGGACAATTTCTTAGATATCCCCTGGCTCAAATTTGACAAAAAGAGCTTTGAAAGCCTGGGCACCCCAGCTTTTTATCATAATCTGGCTGTTCTATCTAACATCCCTTCAGGGTGTATAAAAGACCTTTTTTATCAACATGCGTAAAAGGCACTGTAGGGCGATAGTGGGGAGGAGAGTGGAGCCATCTCTCGGGCCCTACTACTACGCCCAGCATTTTATTTACAGTTTATTGCAGATGAAAGACAGAAGTTCTTACTCCCAAGGTTCCGACTTCAAACTATACACTTCTTGGTAGCCTTGTCCACCAAAGGAACCTGGTTTTCATCCCTCCCCCCCTTGTCACTGTGAAATCACAGCCGAACAGAGCACTCTGCCCTTTACTTTATTCGGCACATTTTACTCAGACCAAAGAAGGCCGTTGCTGCGTCCCATATTGCGTGCTCTGGATTTTAGATCCCACACATCAGCCTTTTCCTATCTGCAGTGTCTGGGAAATTAAGATGTTATAATCGCTGTTTAATACCTAATCTTAAACTCTTCGAGATTACAATCTAAATATTGAAATTTTTACTGTATTCTGCTGCTACTACACTATTTAATGGACTTTTTAAATTTATTTTATTGAAGGATTTATCATCCTTTTTTATAATTGCCTTTTTCCTGACCTATTAATCATGTATTAACCATTATGTATTGTGTATTTTATGATGCAACTTTTATGGCTCGGCAGAGCCGGAGTTTGACTGACTATCACAATATTGTGAAGGTAAGTATTTGTAATACTTTTACATAGATTGGAAATTGCTATATTGCCATTGAGGGTTCTTGTGACATTTACAAACCACGAGGCTAAACCCCAAGATGGCAATATAACACAGGTTACTCATTATGTATTGTTTATATTACATGATTTATTCATTGATTTTAGTAGACTTTCCCATTAGTACGCATTATTTGTCTGAAACTGTAGATATGTCTGTCAATGTTTTGGGAAATGTGTGTTTTTGGTGGGGATAATGTGCTAATATTTAACCTGTGCAACAATATGCATTATTGTAAATCAAATTCTAAATGCAAAATGCATTGTATGGAAATTTTAAAAAATGCATTCTAAAATGTGCTCTTTGTTTGTAGTACATTGACACTAGAGATGGTTTAAAAAGACATACCTAAAGAAAGAAAATAAAGTGAAACGTGGGTCAGTATAACTTTTTGCTGACAGTATTCCACATTTACAATGTTTATTTTCGCACACAGGGGAGGTTTAATTAGTAAACGCTTGCACCAAGGATAGGGCAGCATGGGTACGTTTGTCAAGTCTGCTGATTAATGGTCTACGAGCATCACTCATTGTGAAAGCATTTCTTTTTCTTTTAACCAGCACTAAAAGAAAAATGAAATGCTGTGTTTAACACTTTTATTTATTTAGGGAAGCTAAATAGCCTGTAAATGAATAGAGCACTGTGAATTATGGGAAATAGTAATATATATATATATATATACACCCACACATATCCCATCCTGCATCTTGTGGCTGCTGAACTTCCCTATGATTCATCAACGTGCCATATATCAATAGACTTGAAGACAAAGTAATCTGAACCATTAGCATCCTTTGGTAAGTTTTCTTGTTCACTTGATCAAAAACTCAATTAGTCCCACATTGCTTCTCTGTCTTGAAACCAGGCAGTGTGCAACTTGCATGCTCTGCATTCAATCTTGTGTTGTACTATTTTTTAAGTAATTCAATTAATTTCCTTAGGAATGTTGCTAACCTGAGACCCATCTTTCACGCAGATAGCTCCCAGAACATCCATATAGGCAGTGAAGGAGAGACATTCTTCAAGAACAGGTTGCGAGGGGAGTGATTGGTTTTTGTTTTTGAGACCTACCTTAGATTATTCATGCACGCTCCTGCAAATGTCCTCTGTCCTACCGGCTAACAGGCCATTGCTAGCCCATTAGCTAAGTAATAAACAGAACCATGTCTTGCTCTACAAGTCCTTCTTCTCATTTGTAATTCTGCTCTTATTGGGCATAAGGGCCTTAGAGAATTCAATAGGCTCTTGAAGGAGAGCACAATTTTGTCATCTAGGATAAGTGTACACAGGGGGCTAATGAAATCAAGGCCATCGCCTCTGTTCAACCGCACTCGGGGCTACCCGCTCCTGGGTAAAAAAACGCTTTAAGAGGATTTATTTTATAAAGTGCAGTGGAATTGAGCTGTCTTGCATAGTGTACGGACAATGTGCCAACAGCACCTCATAATTAGGGCTCCCGGTTTTATGGTATTTATTTTTTTAACATTTTCGTCTGTATTTATCCACATTTATTTTTTGGCCATTTTATCTGTATTTATCCATATTTATTTTATTTTGCGTAAAAATGAAGTTGTAAAACTGTACATTTCCATATTTATTTAACTGATCAACGCACACTTCTACTTTGATGTATGTCGTGTTTTAGCTATTTAAGCTGCCAAATATTACATAAAAATACATCCACTGGTAAATATTAGCATTATACCACAAATGTATGTTGACATATGCCATTTTTAAAGAAATTTCATCTTGTTTTTAATTTCCTATGCTGTCCAGCTGTTGGGTTATAATTCATGAAAGACAGCCCGGAAGTTCACTTAAAGAAGCACCATTTTCTGTATTTATCCACCTTAAAAATGAATGCAGACAGAAAACACATTGTTTTCTGTCTGTATTTATCTGTAAAAATCCGTAAATACGGGAAACAGGGAGCCTTACTCATAATGCACGGTCTACTTGCTTCTGTGCTACTCCGAATATAAGACATACCTCGTACTCTTGTCTACCAAGTGTTTAGCTGCATTCTCTAGTATGTGATTTGTACAAAACCAGTGGCGGCTGGAAGGGAACAGGGGTGGAGGGCGCGGGGAGGAGGGGTGACAAACAAAAAACTTACCTCCCTGCCGATGTCCCAGAACGGAAGCAGGAAGCACACACAGGCTCCTTTAAGCCAATCACAATGCTGCAATGCAGCGTTGTGATTGGTCTGAGCGCTGTGGTTCGACGCTCAGACGGGGAATAGGAGCCTGGGCATGTTCTCTACCCAGGCTGTAATGCAGCCTCAGTGGAGAACATGCAAAGTGTGCATGAATGTTTGGCCGGCCCAAGACAGCCGGCCAAACATTCATGCGCACTTACAGAGTGCCCAACACTCCTCCCCCTGTGAGCCCCGCCCTAACCCAGCCCCACAGCTGCCAAAAATAAAATGATAATAAAGTTATAATCATTTTTATTTTTTTCACTGCTTTGAGAGCAGTGGGGCGACGCTCCTCTGCCTTAGCAGAGGAGCTCGCCCCTGCACAAAACTGCAGTGTGCTCAGAAAATCTGCAGCGGGTGCAATGTTCTGCAGAGCCCTGGGGGAGTAGTGGTTTGTGAGGACCAGGAAGAAGATCAACAAAGTATCTCTACTCAGGAAGGAAGGATAAGGTTGGTGAACTTGCTGGAGGTTGACTCCCGATCACTGACAATGACTGCCGTGATTCTATCTGTGTCCTCTGCAGGAGTCTGATTGGATGTGAGGTGTGGACATTTCTAGAATTAATTGCTACTTGGTAAAAGAAGGAACAATGGCGAGTTGCTTGGGGGGTAACACTGCCAGGCCTGGTCCACACCTGGCCCAGCATGGAAGGCAAAGGTAGAGAAGATCTCCTTTCAGGTGCGAGCCCGATGGTAACATGTTGTCTGGAGGATGGTCGGCACCACCTGGACCCAAAGGCTAGACGGTCAGGCACTAAGCCAAATCCAAACTCCAACAGGCATTTTACTTAAGGTCATCTGTGTCAGACACTCCCAGCAGGCGCGAGCAACACAGAATGGAGGGACATACTTGATGTGGGACCTATTCAATCAATCAATCAATCACGCGTTTGTTAAGCGCTACTACTCACCCGTAAGGGTCTCAAGGCGCTGGGGGAGGGAGGTTTCGCAGGTTCCAGTCCATCAAGAAGGGGGTCTGTCGAAGAGCCAGGTTTTTAGGTTTCTTGTGAAGATGGGGAGAGATGTTGTCTGTCTGAGGTGGAGCGGGAGGGCGTTCCAGGCTCTGGCCGTGAGGAAGGAGCGGCCGCCTGATCTGGTCTTTCTGGTGCGGGGGACCACGGCGTAGGAGAGCTGGGCTGATCGTAGGGTCCTTTGGGATGCGTGGAATTTGAGTCGGCTGTTCAGGTATGCTGGTCCGGTGTCATGGAGGGCCTTGTGAGCGTGGGTGAGCATCTTGAAGGTGACTCTAGCTTCGATGGGGAGCCAGTGGAGTGTGCGCAGGTGCTAGGAGATGTGGCAGTGTCTTGACAGGTTGAGGACCAGTCTTGCGGCGGCGTTCTGGATGTTCTGTAGCTTGCGTGTGAGGTTTTTGTTTATTCCGGCGTAGAGTGCGTTGCCGTAGTCGAGTCTGCTGGTGACCAGGGCTATTGGTAATCATTCCCAGAGTGTGAGAAGGTACAGCCCACTGTGGAGGAGATTCATGTCTGTGTATAAGTGTGTGTGTGTGATTACGCATGCTCCACACGGCGTATTTGAGAGAGATTTATGTTTCCCAAAGCCTGACTTTTCAGAGAACCGTGATCTGTTACAGTAATGATCACGCCCCTTCCGCGAGAGGTGTGCACATAAATACATCTCCAGAATAGGATATCCAACCACCTCTTTATGTGTTTTTCACTCTGCCACTGTAGGGCTCATAAGGAGGGCTGCCAGGCCTGCTGACCAGGATGTAGGCCAAAGAATCTTTGTGTGTGATGATAGTTTGTTTCTGAAATAAAGGTGGCATGTCAGATCCAGGGGCGGCTCCTCCACCCACTGCTTTCTCGCAGTGCGAGAAGCAGAAACATAAAATGGTAAAACTACCATTTTATGTTTCTGCTTCTCGCACTGCGAGAAAGCAGAAGTGCCTGGTTGGGGGCGGGCTGGTGGGCGGTCCTGCTCGAGGGCAGGGCGGGAGTGGCTAGCCCACTGTTGTGGGCCCTGACTGTTTGGTTGGCCCTCTGGGGCCGACAAAACCAGTCATGCACACTCTCCCTTTTTCTCTATGTAGGCTGCATGCCGTCCACACCAATCACAATGCTGCCGTTACAGCATTGTGATTGGCTTAGGGGAGGGGAGGGAGGCTGCCTGTGGAAAACGCGACCAGGAGCAGCAGGAGCTGAGGCGGCAGTACGTGACCCGGGGGAAGGTACGTTTAAAAAAAAAATTTTAATTACTGTCCCGCTTTCTCCCCCCCCGCGAACCCGCTTTCTCCCCCCCCTCTACCCCGTCGTCATGCCGGCCGTGACTGCTAATTGACTAGGGTGACCAGACATCCCGGTTTTCCCCAGACGGTCCCGGTTTTTGGAGCAGTGTCCCGGTGTCCCGAAACTTTGCTGCAAATTAAAGAAATGTCCCGGTTTTTGCGTAGTGCCCGGGTTAAACAGATAAATGTCCCGTTTTTAAATAGTGTCTCGCTCGGTGCGCCTGCTTTACTTCTCACAGGTGCTGAGACGGGTCTCTATTGGGCTCTCCATTTTTGCCCTCACGGAGAAAAAAAAAGCTTACTGCTGCAGCAGTACCACCCTTCACTGCTTTTAAAGAGACCCGTTCTAGTTCTTTCACAGTCTGTCTCTTCATTCCTGAACTGAGGCATTTTCAATGTTATGTACAGCGAAGCCAAAGTTGTTGCTTATTTCTCTTATGCAGCTAACAACCGTTGACAAAGCCAATAGTCCAGGCTTGTTCTAGGTGTGGTTACTCGTTATATTGTTGACAAAGCCAATAGTCCAGGCTTGTTCTAGGTGTGATGTTACTCGTTCTATTTTTTATCTGGATACAATGACAGAAGCAGCACATTTTTCGGGCGGGACGCTATGCTAAGTACAGATTTTTTTAGCTTATGTGTTTTAAGCCATGTCCTTAATTACAACGGCCACGCCCCTTGAGAGATACCCCCCCTGTTTTTTCATCCCACTTACAGCCATGGGTACTTCTGTCAGTCCTACTTCTATGTCTATGACACATGTCCCGGTTTTTTGTTTTGAGAATCTGGTCACCCTATAATTGACACGAAACTTGCCTGAACTTGCGAACTAAATACTATTAAAGTCTATTTTTCCGTTTATGTCAAGATCACTCCAAGACATTGCAGTTTAATGTTTAGTGCCCGAGCCTTATTCTGGGCGGCGGGGTCTGGTTGCCGAAGCCTTGCTGGCAGGCGCGTGCGAGTGTGCCTTTAAACTTCAAGTGCGTTTGTGCATGGGGTACTGGTCCTGGCTGTCAGCATCTGCATTCGACAAGAGCCCTTCTCAACTCTGCTAAGCCGCGTGCAATGTGAGTGGACGTTAACTTCTTTTAGAAATCAGTGTATTGAAATACACGTGTTCCTCGTTTGTATAAGCTCGTTGATTGTACATTGTACTTTATAATTGTGTCGACCATTTTAATTACATATTGAACTATGCATTACAATAGCGGTGTGTCTGGTGGCTCAGTAGACTAATGCATTTGTCTGGTATCAGTTTTATATCCTGGTGGGCCCACTCAGCCTTTCATCATTCCAGGATCCGTGAAAAAAGTATCATTAACGTGAGTAACAAAACATCATGCTTCTTTCAATAGCACCAAGAGACTCCTCCGCGATGAGCTTGCGTTCTGCAATTACGCCTGATGCGTAAATATTGTTTTGCACGTGATAATTTGACAATATGTGTTACTTATGGGTGTTTTATTGACTTGCTTTGGAAATGAAATATTTGTTTTGGAGACGTGTGTCGAGAGTGCAGGTGTCACAAGAGACAGATAAATGGGCTTTTCTTCCGCCGCTGCGGTGAGAATGTGAACGCCTACTCTTATTAGAATTCAGCTTAATGTGACACAGGTAGTTCTCGACTTCCTCTAAGCCTGAGAGGACATGATTGCTTTTTATGGGTACCAGTGTACATTTACGGGGTTACTTGACTTTTACTTTCTTTAGAAGGGGCTTAATTTAACCTACTTTAAAACAGTCTGGGAACTTGCTTTGTGAGAGGGAGTTGTTATTGGGCCGCCCCATTATGGCTACTGGTAGTGAGCAACCGCCTATGAAACTAACACTGGGACATGGGAAACAAACTCGATGATCCAAGAGAAATAAATCGCGAAGGCATTAGCAGTGACTGCTAAAAAATGCAGGGGCATATTAGCAAGACCCACGTTAAAATTATCGCCGTTTTAGCGGCAGGAAACTGCCGCTAAAACGGCGATAATGGGTTTGCTAATATGCGTTATGGAATTCCAATAGAAGCCCATGTTAGATGTCCTGCACATCTAACCTGATATGCGTTATGGAATTCCAATAGAAGCCCATGTTAGATGTGCAGGACATCTAACAGGGGCTTCTATTGGAATTCTATAACGCATATTAACAAGCCCATTATCGCCGTTTTAGCGGCAGTTTCCTGCCGCTAAAACGGCGATAATTTTAACGTGGGTCTTGCTAATATGCCCCGCAATGTTTTGGTTCTGTTGCTAGTGTGAGTGAGGGAGTGGCATGAGAGTGTCGAAGGTCGAAGTGGGAAAGCATGATTTGTATTCAACAAAGCAAATGTTTTCTCTTTGTTAAGCAAGATATTGGCACAAAAGTAATCGGGAAGTGGGGACAAATGAGTTGTCAGACTCTGGCGATCAAATTACTGTTTGCATAGGGCAGTGGAGCAGTTTACACAACAGACCATATTGGCTGACGTAGGGTTACCCGCTTCAGTTGCACGGCATGCAGACGGTAATGTGACGCTGTGGCACCAAGAGTGAATGGTGTATCGCAACACAAGTCACTCTTGGTGCGAAACCTGGCCGAAATTCGAGTTGTGCCCTTGCAAATGGTTCCTACTGGGTCCTTTTGCTGCTATATCGGTGTTTGTACATAGATGGTACAGTTATAGGGGAAAGTCCAGTGTATTTCATTGTACCTTGGACGTGCATACACCTGTGTAACGTTTTAAGTTATTTATTTTTATTTACCCTGAATAATATACCCTGTTTTGGCTGGACAAAAAATTAAAATTTCCCAAAACTTCAAGTGCCACATCTAGTCAGCAGAACCCACTTGACGAAAGGAGAAACATCAGAACAAAAAACAAATACGAAGACACCGGTTCTAGGCATCATCCTCCGTTCCCTACGAGTGTTTCTGATTGCATTGCATGAGCAAATGTTGTTTATATTGCACACTAGTGATCTGGCGAGATAAAATACCGTGGCGGAGTAAACTGTCCATAAATATTATAGAATAACAATTACTGGTTGAGACTTTGCCTCTAAATGTTTCATATTGGAGAGGAGTTGGCCTAACGGCTAGGGCGGTCGACCTCGAATCTGGGGAACTGGGTTCGAGTCTCGGCAATGGCGCTGAACATCCTGTGATTCTGGGCAAATCACTTAATCTCCCCGTGCCTAACAAAAATGAATGTGTCCATCTGTAACGCAACTGGTGCTATGTAAAGCGCTCTGATACACGATACCGGGTCAAGTTCGCGCTATATAAAACTCCGTAAAAAAAATATATATATTATGCAGCCTTTGCGATAAAGATTGAGCTGATACTAGTCTGTTCCTTGGAAATCCTAGTCAGCCAGTTGCAAATTGGGCAAATGGGCTTTTATGAAATCGGTCTTAATTCCCGGCTGGTAAAACTTGGGAAATGTAAATCCAGTTGCAACAAATAGACATAATTAGAAACCAGTTCAAATGTGCAACTAAACTCTTCTACGCAGCAGTTCATTAGTTGCACAGTCGATGAATGTATTTATTGTATAGTTAAAACCATTACAAGTGTATCAGTGTGTTCAAAAGTTAATATGGGCAAATGATAACATAAGCATACGCAAAGATTGTCCTCTATAGCTCATAAAAATTGACACTTTCTTAAATGATAAATAATTCAATCGTGTTGCTTTATTAACCTTCCTGCTTCCTCAAATTTGCTAGAAAATGCACCATTTGTCTACTCTTTTTTCAAAATTTTCTCAGGGTTAGAACCCCCACCGAACCCCCCATAGGTTGTTCGGGCTCGCTCGCCGTAGTGTAGTACGACAATAATTTTACGCTCACCACTTTCAAATGTCACCGGCCGCCACTGGTCAGATCAGGATGTGCACCTGCTCCTCTACAGGTTAGCGCCAAATGTAAATCTCTGATATGGTGATCGAGCATAGAACTTAAAACGAGATGAGGCGACCGGTCTATCCAAACACATGTACAGGTTTTACTTCTACTCCAGCCACAGACTGCACCATTATGTATTTGACTGTCTTAGAGTCCGGGAGCTTTGTTACGGGCAGCATGAACAGCTGCGATGACTCTTGCCAGTTTTATGAATGTTACACAGTGTGGTCGTTGTGTGGTGTTCTGTGATTCGAGTGCTTGCTAGAATATGTAACTCTGTTAGTTACCCATGCTTATTTTATTTACTATGGCTTACATCTGAAGGCACTTATTTATTTATTTGCAAAGTTTTATATAGCGCTGGCTAGACCCGGAGGTATCCGAGCGCTTTACATGAGGATCAGCGAGTTACAGGTTCCATAATTACATAGCCAAGTATAGACATTGGAGAAAAACATGAGATTACACAATAATATGAGTTATTAGCGCGTTCACACCTCTTAAGGGGAGTGATAGGTAGAGGGGGAATGGTAAACAGGGGTAAGGAATGCAGGTGGAAGACACAACGGGGAGATGAGGAAAACAATGTCCGATGTCCGGCTTGGTAGGTGCCGGCCGAGGGGTGAACCAGAGCCAAACTCCTCTATAGCTGCATAGGACAGCTCCACTGGGCATCGGCCAAAGTTGCTCGTGCACCGCGGTAAGTACAGACAGTTATGGTTTCCGCTCAGGGGGCATCGTCAAAGTTCCATCGAGAGCACCGGTCACGGAGTTACTGGGAGGCGCCGTCTGCCGCATCCTCCAGCTCGCCCCCAGGTCAAGAGTGGTGAGAGGAGGGGTGGAAGGGACAGTTCCAAAGTCTGCAGATCTTCCCCATTCCCAGCAGCAGTAGTGAGTGTTGGGCATTAGAGCAGGATCCCAGTGGTAGGGGGACCCTGGGCGCCTCACTTGAGTGGTTTTTGTCACTCATCCACTATGCCATATTTGCACTCTTTTTTGCCAGTAGTATGAAGTGTGCTACAATGCATCAATCACCTTTCACAGCACAATAATGCTCCCTCCAGGTGCAGATCTAAATAATCCAGACACATGTAGCACAACGACGAAGCCAATGGGCGAGTAAAAGCTTTGAGTAACGAAGATTTGGATAATCCTCTCTATCAATTTATTTTCCTCAAAATTCTGCAATGTCAAGCAAGAGACGGGCTTTCAGCAAGTGTTGAACCCACCTCCGAATGACTCGAGGCACAATGTTCCTCACATACGTGCAACACATCATGAGTGCTGACTGCCACGTGCCGCCTATCACTACATACAACGTGGAGAATGCTTTCTTCATCTGACACTTCAACAGGAAATATTTGTAGCTTGAGAGACGCTCTTCAGGTCCACCGTCAAGTTTCTTGGCATTCAGAGATAAGAATATATTGCACTTCTCAGAATCTAGCCTTAATTCATTCAGAAAAGCAACTTCTGCAAAACTGGTCGTTTCTGGATCGAAGGCAGTTTATCCTTTCCAGACTCGCTGTATTGATCCTTGAAGGACCCATAACTTGTCATCGAGTCGGCCAGCTAGGGGAACATCAAGTGATTGGTGCTTGGTACCAGCAGCTCTTGCATATGTGGCATTAGGCCATGTCTGCGGTGCGGCTGTCGGGGGAAAAATCACACTCCATATGGACTCATCTGTCACCTTGATCATAAATTCTGGAAAGGTTTGGCCTCCTCGGTCTTAATCAGGCTTGCACTATTCTGGTCAGGGTCTCTTTTCTTTTAGATCTGGCTTAGAGACAGCTTTTATTGCTTCACTAGTCTCAAGCTTTCCAAATCATCATCATAGAAATACAAATGTATATGTGTACATACGGTACGCACAGAGGCTTCCAGTCTGGTATGCTCAAGCGTCAGCCACACTTTGCTTCCGCCCACCACCGCATCCAGCGTGGGTCAATGAGTCAGCCCACTTCAGCCATTTGCTCTCTTACACTGTCAGCAATAGCATTTTGCTTGTGCACATCTGCCTAAAAGGAGTCAGTTTAACGCCACGGTTGTTGAACCAGCATCTGCTTTCATTTCGATTTCCATTTCATACTTTTTTATTTGTTGTGATGGGTCATTTTAGGTCTTGACTACAGACAGCTTTTGGCTGACTGAGAAAGACCTCTTGTGGCCCATACTGAAAACGTACATATTAAACCCTTCCTATTCTTATTATTGGCTGGCTTTAGTTTCATTTGCTTGCTCTTATTCAGTATTCTTGTATTTGTCCCATTTTGTATTTGTCTCTCCACTGGAGCATAGCCTCTTTACCATCCTTCTGTTTGACTGGCTGTATGCTTCCACTGCGTACATTCAAGCACTACTTTTTTTCTTGTTCTTTAAGCACTCCCTGTGTGATGCACGTGTTTTCTTCCTCTTTCTTGCGTGCTGCTCCCCCCTCAAATTCGCACCCCGCGACCACAGTGTTGCTACCTCCTTTCTCTTCTTGTCATCTCCTTTGTATGCTGCTTCTCTCTTTCAATACCTTCCGTCCACCCCATATGCTCCCTGTTGCCTCCTCTTCCCCCATCTCCTCCATTCTTTCCCCCACTCTGGCTTTTTAATGACTTTTTTTATTTCGCTCCCACCTAAAGCTCATCATTGCTTCACCCGGTCACTCTCCATTGCTTCTGACCTCCATCTCCCGAACGTGCTCTTCTGCACACCTCCCATTCCTTCGAAACACTGTTGAGATGTTTTGGAAGGCCTGGCAGCTCCAATTTGTTGGCGAGTCCCTCTGCTGTCAAAAAACTGCTTTGGTGCACATAAAATGTATTTCTCTTATTTACCACTCCAAGTGATGTTGTCATCTTGGATCAGTAAATAAAATAAATACATAAAACTGTAGTTGTGTCATTCTGCAAATGCACGCTTGCGTGGTGATGCATGCATGTGAATACAAGATCACGTGTGCACGCCTATGGAGTGATGCAGCTGCCACCAGTGGCTCGGTCATGCGGGCGTTTGAACATTTCAGCCTTCTTTATTTTTGATGCTGCTGCACAGCATCGGCAAAAAGTAATGGCAAAGCCAATAGGTCAACAAGGTGAGGACATAAAATGTTCATATACCTTTCTGTTCGTATCAACAACTGTGATTTCGATTTAATGGTACTTGTTTGTAGCACACTAAGGCTTTAGCATTATTGCACATTTATACGTACTTTAAATGCACTGACATTTTCATATCCGTGTTGTACACTGCACATTTAGCCAAACTATTCTAGTCAGGGGAGCCTTGGTCTAAAGCTGGAACAACAAAGCAAGGACTGCAGAACTTAGTGACGTCATCCGTTTAATCCTAGCTTACAGTATCACATGCAACAACAACTCACATTCTTCCCGCCAGAAGAGCAAGAGACCTTCTCATTAGTGTCTATATGTATTTCAGTTTTAACGCATGTTCGTTCCTTCATACGTTTGCATTGTGAAACAATGTACAAAAGTAGTGCCAAAATGTATGATATTTAGCATTACAAGCATCAACTGGCCAGGGAAAAAACTCTGGTTCATTGTTATGGCAATCCACACTTACCATATTTTTTATATTGCTGGATCTTTTTGCATTAAACATGGGTTAAACTTCTATGAGCTTTTCTGAGTGGCTGTGTCTTTTTACAAAAGTAAGACGATTTGGCTTTGCCAATACTTGTTCATTTATGTTTGCAACCAAATGCACGCTACCTTTAGACAGCAGCATTAAATTGCTGCACCACAGGTATCCTGGTCCTGATGAATGCCACAAACCTGGTTGTGGCCACCAGGCAGAAACATGTCGACCAGAACGATGCTGGAGTGACTGGTTTTGTGGGCATAGGTTATTATATGTTTTAACCATCCTCATGGTCCTCACTAAGTAAAGATGCACTGTAGACACCTAGAGGATTTTGAATTCCCTGGATCCCCACCTTCTACTATATCCAAACAAAGTGCCTCCTAGAAATCTAGGAAGCCCATTTGTCATTATAAACACTGTTGACGAATGAGGAAACCCAAGGGAGGAAGAGTGACACCTGGGCATGTGTGTGAGTTCTTACCTAACAATTGTTTGAGTTGCCTTTCTTGGGCACACACACATTGCACATTTATTGGCGTACCATACGATTTGGATAATATCTTCGGTGCTCTGTTGTGTTTCATCGGGATTGCTCTTTCTTATGTGGTCTTAAAAATACAGCCTAATCAAACTAAATGGTCTTTACCTTTTTCCTTAAAGCTCGTAAGAGAAGGAAAGCATAGCCTCCAATGTAGCGTAATTCCAGACGCAAGTGGATTGTGCTGAAAAAGTACAGCCTACCTTGTATTTCGAGACTGAATTTAGGTACAGATTGCAAGTCTTTTTACTTTAACACACTAACTTCAAGAAGGCACTATGAAGCTAATTTGCGGGGCAATTGACAGGTATTAGATGCTGTAGGCATCTAATGTGAACCTATTGAGGTTGCATCATGAAGGCTGTGTAGCAACCGAAAGAGGATTAGTTCTTCCCAGGCCAGTTATAGCGGATAGTTCCTTTGGGCTGAGAATGAGAGAGATTTTCATGGATAGAGTCTTTTAGTTTAGAGTCGCCCAGGATTCCTGCCCACGCTACTCAGGCTGAGGGTCCCACATACGGCACGTCTCGAGCCTGAGCGGGTGCCAGCCTGCATGAGCTTGGATATGGGTAAAAGAGAGATCATTTGTAGACAGTACTCCGGAGAGCTCCTGGACTCCAGTGTTTGTGGTCATGGAGGTGTCTTGAGTAGGACTTTGTTGTTGACAAAACACGGTAGGCTAGTATAGGACAAAGTAGGCTGGTATATGACGCCAACGTGATTGTGAATGGCCCTGCCTTCTTCTCTCAAATGGATTGAGCAAGAACGACGGGTCTCTGTTAGCCAGAGGGCTATTTACTTAAACTCAGTTCTTACTGAAATTACATTTCTTTTCACCCGTGAAGCCCACGAGGAGAAAAAACCCTAAAGCGCTGCCAAGTCCTTTAGGTGAACCCATACGCATAAGCAATGTGATTACAACTAATTCTCTCAGCAGGGAATGTTGACTATTACCCAGGGGGTTAAAGAAACAGAATTGTACTTAATCAGTAATAAAGCTAAATGAGCTTAAAGAAGGAAGTCTAAATTCACTGCTATGCCGTGCACAATTACCCCGACTGATAAAGAAGCATTGCCGCAATGTCAACGAAGGAGAGAAGAGGTGACATTATAAAGTATCATAGTACAACAGACGACTGATCAGCGCTAAACCGAGGTCAGAACGAGAGGAATTGTGGTGCTGGCCATAGCTACAGAGACCATCCGCATGAAATAGGTAAAGAGCGAATAATATACACCCAATCTGACATAGCACTTCCCCTATGTGACATCATCAGAAGAACCTAATAAAACCTTCTATGTAACTCTACATACCAAACGTACTAACACAAGAATAAAGCATGGCCCAGCAACATGTCACATAGGACATCTGTGGTGAGTTAAATGCTCTTTCAGGCTTGGAGAGGGCAGCGGTCCGCTGAGGAGCAGGTGGCCTTGGTTGGGTCCTTGAACTGGGACACAGAGAGATGTTTGGAGGAGGTCAGGGTCTGGTGTCTGCCTAGAGAGGTTGTCCTGTTAACCTTGGTGTGGTTGGACGGATTACCCGGCATCTTGCTTCTAAGGTCTTCTTCCAGGGGTATGTTGGATCCATCTGGCAGACTACTCTGAATTGCAGAGTTCCATACCTATCCCATGAGTCTCTTTAAACGGGCAATTGGCTTCGGTAATCACTGGAAAAATTGAGTATTATTGCTTTCTTGAGTGGCAATCTGTAAATCCTGTAGTGACTTTAGTGTCATATGTTGTCATTTTGTTAATTTGATTTCTGTTTATTGAATACTGTATTGCACCATTTTCAGAGGATTTAGCCAAAGGAATTACATTAATTTAGAGCTCTCTTCTCACATCAGTCAAAAGGACATCACTTAGTCTATATCAGAGGTCCGGGGGAGGGAGCTTAATTTGTTAAAAATAAACACAAAATTGCTGCTGGGGACCAAAGTTTTTCTTAGGAGACCACAGCAAGTGATACCAAATGCGGGGGCAGCCCAATACCTAGGCAGCTTAGTTTTGTTTCCCGTTCTTGCATCTTTCTTTCACCATCGAATTCTTCCTTTCGCTTTACCTTACTCGCATGTTCTTTTCAGCTATACTTTATTCCTTTCTTTTCCTCCTTCTTGCAATTTCTTTCCTTTCTCTCTTTGGGTCACAGTATGAGGGTAAAGAATAAGACCCGATGCTACGAAATGAGTGCCGGTGCCCACCACCAGCAACCACCGGCACAAATTAAGCCCTAGATCTCTCACTCAGCTGCGCCCTCATGAAACCCCGAGATCGCTTACGTTGTCTTTAAGATGCGTTCTGTGCCACGCGCTAAACACTTTCCATTTTTCGCCCTGAGGAACAAAAGGCCCAGACGGAAGAGTGTACAAAAAAACAATCTGATTAATTACACTCTTAAACCCAGACATGGCTCATTTTAAATCACATTATCTAGAAGAAATATTAGCTTTCCAGACAAACACCTCACGCGGTGTCTCTCACAAACAGGCGCTTTGTGCTTCCGACCACAGCGGTTCAGAGATTAACAGTGACTCACGCGCTCACAAGGGAGACTCACTCTTAAAGGTACAGCGAGTGCAGATATTAAGGAGGGTGTTGTTGACATGATATGCCAGGGAAACATTACTCATCTCTCTATTTATTACATAAAAAATGTGTGTTCATTAGACGAAGAGGACATAGTGCCCCAGAACAACGCTCAGAATCGAAATTATTTATACCACAAACTGTCATAATTTAATGGTTCCCTAAGCAAATGGCTGAGAGAGAAATGTTCAGCAAATGAAAGGGGGATGTAAAAAAAATAATGAGAAAATAATCATAGTTATGTGAACTGTGAAAATAATCATAGTTATGTGCACTGTGAAAATAATCATAGTTATGTGCACTGTCGCGTCCACCCTAGCCGTGGAGCACAAAAAATTATCACGACACACATGGAGCTTGGTAGCACACGTCTTTATTCTTCAGCATGCAACCGTTAACTGAACGCAATATGTCATAGGTTTTATTGACCACATCCAGACACACCCAAATACCTCCCAACTGATTACGCAACTTTGTAAGGAGTCTGTAGAGGACCACAAAAGTCCTGCTGCACATGATCAGACAACACTACGTCTCCCCCTTTGTTAAATAAAAAGTACGAACAACATATATATACACATCAGAGTTTCTCAATGAGTCGTCAAGGTGCTCGCACCAATCTTCCAGATCGAGTTGTACGAGGGGGAAGGAGTTGCACTGTCATCTGGCATCGTAGATGTAGACTCCGATGCTTGACTTGGGCATACAGGTGGACTTGTCTCACTCGCAAAGGTCTGGAGCCGATGAACATCGAGGCAGATGCTTGAAATGCGATGAGTCTCTCTTAATGGACTTTTCGGAATGTTGAGCGGTCATCATATACCCTTTACTTGTCATGACTCTCAATGGATCAGCATCAAACGGAGTGTCCGTCTTGCGTTTCTGTTTTTGTTTGACTTGGACCCGGTCTCCTTCTTCGAAAACCGTGCCCCAAGCACATTTGTGCTTATCTGCATAGGCCTTCATCTTACTTTTTCAAGAAGTGTCCATGACACGAATCTCGTCAGTGTCTATTGCTCAGCTCATGGTCCACTGTGGTAGTTTTGTCCCAATGGCTCTCCCAAACAGCAAGGTGGCAGGGCTTTCACCTGTTGTAGAATGGGGAGCTGACTGGTAGGCAAGAAGGGCTGAATATAAGGCTGACTTGAAACCGATTCCTTCGAGGGCAGCGACGTTGAACCATTTTATTCAGGGGGCCCATAGATAGTTCAACAACGCTGTGCCCAGAGAGGTGTGTTTTTCTGATGCTTGACATTCAAGCGACTAAGAAAGTCCTTAAACTCCCTTCTGTTGAGGAGTGGACCGTTGTCAGACTTGAGAATGAAGGGAACACCTCACACTGTGGCAATATCATCCAGCCTCTTGATGACTTTGTCTTGGGTGGTCGATGATAAATCTTCCCATAAGGGAAAACGTGAGTTCTCATCAATAACTACCATGAGATGATGGCCATTGTTTAAGGGTCCAAAGAAATCAACTGCAATGTTCTCCCATGCTTTAGTAAGGTCAGACATATTTAGCGGATGCTGTGTTGAAATTGGAGATAAGCAGTTACATAAGTGACATATTTTCAGTTCCTTCTCAACTCGTTCATCAAGGGGAGGAAACCACACTCGGTCTCTGAGGGCTCTCTTGGTGGCTACAATGCCACAAAGTCCTTCGTGTGCCAGTTCAATGGTGCCTGAAGCTCTCGGGTATGACAATTCTCGAACCTTTTAGTTTGATACCTTCCTGCGTGAGAGAAAGTTATTCCTGCACATTTTTGAATTTTTTGATATTCGCATCATCTGTGAGAGGTCAAGTATGTTTCCTCCATGATTGCGTTGCAATGATATCCTTGAGTGTGAGCATGTTTCGGTCTATGTTAGTAGCAGCAATGTTTTGCTCAATGGATAGAGCTGTCGGAGTGCTGGACCCTACTATGAAGTTGACATATGCTTCAGCCGTTATAGAAGTTGTACTGTGACACTGTAACGGCACTCGTGAAAAGTAATCTACAGGGTTTTCATCTTTCCCCGGCTTATGCACAATAGTGTAGTCATACTTTTGCAATCTAAACGCCCCCTCTTGATGCAAGATGCTTTTAGATTTCTGGAAATGGTGAACAACGGCTGATGGTCAGTGACAAGGGTGAAATGCTTTCTGTACAGAAACAGATTAAAATGTTCACAAGCCCACACTACAGCCAGGCTCTCTTTTTCTGGCTAAGAACAGGCATGTTCACTCTGAGATAAACTTCTGCCAGTATATGTCACAATGTCTCTGAGCATTTTGATGCCCATTGTGTTGAATATGGATCTCGACCAACCCCACTGGGCTTGCATCTACTATGACCTCAATAAGTCACTCTGGATCAAAAAAAGCCATTTCAGTTGCATTTTCAATTGCATGTTTGATTTTCTTGAAACTATGGTCACATTCAGAAGACCACTTGAAAGTAATATTCTTCTTTATCAACTCTCTTAATGGGGCACTACTCACCATGGCAAAGTCACCAATATATCTGGAGCAATAGCTGGCCATGCCTAAGAAGGATCGCAACATGGTTACATCCTGAGGGGGACATGTGGAGGACCATGCTTGGACCTTTTCAGGGTCAGGAGTTATTCCCCCATCAGAGAAAATATGCCCAAAGAATTTGAGTTTGGCTTTGTGAAACTCACACTTTCTTGCATTTAAAGTGAGACCTGCATCAGCAAGCAGATGCCATACTTGTGTAAGAGCTTTGTCATACTCCTTTAGTGTGGCCCCAAATACTAGTATTTCATCACTGTAGTTAAAAGCATGTGTGACAGGTTGAATGACTCGGCAAATGACATCCTGAAAGATTTCTGCAGCCGACGACACTATGTCTTTCTCTCTCAATTGCTTTGTTGCCTGGCGCATATCTACACAAATATGTACTGCACCGCCACTGTCCTTTTTTGGTACTATAACCATAGGTGAAACCCATGGCATCGGACCAGTAGAGCGCTCAATTATGTCATGCTTTAGCAATGTCTCTAGTTTTTTTTTTGTAACAAACTTTATTGAACCTTCAGTGTGATTACTTCTCATCATTACAAGTCATCAAGGCATTTTTGTTTTTTACAGTAGTATCCCATCATTATCCATAATTAAACGTTTCCAACCACGTCACCTCATTTCATCCAGCATTATACAACTCAAAATCATAAAGTTCAAATAAGAGGTAACATTCGGAGCCGCTCATATTATGTACCACGACTTTGTAGGGGTGCTAGCTCCACCTCTGAGCCATAAGCCCGAACTTGAATGAACTGCCCCGTCCCTCCCTCTCCCCCCTCCCTGGTCCGTCTGAGATTTACTATCCATCCCGTCGCTTAGTCTGTTATACTCAACAATTCCTAACCTAACTGCTGGTGTACACTGGGCCGTGTCGCATAGGGCGCTCGATCTGTCGCTAGTCTATGTGTGACAAGGTGTGATCATTCATACATTCGGGTCAGTGAATGTAGGGGGGATATCCACTTGTTTGAGTTCCTCTAGCATAATATCCCAGGTCATGGAGATGGGATGTTTCCGTATTGCTCGCGCCTCTTCCCGTCTAAGCGCCGCGCTTTCGGCGCTACCCCATCTAATTACCTCCTCTCGCCATACATGTATCAGGGGGGCTCTCGGGGACTTCCACCTCATAGTGATGGCTCTGACCGCCAATATATTGGCCAGGTCTAGGAAACGTAGGTTGACCCTCTGGGCCTTAGTGCGCTTGCGGAGACCCAGCAGGCCCTCTAGTATGTCATTTTTGATTGTGAGATGTGTTTGAGCTTGGCATTGCGGGAGACCCTTTTGGGATGTTCCAAGATACTTGCCCAGGCTTTATCTGTAAGCTCCGTATCGGCAGACTCTGCCCATTTTGCGCGGAGGTCTGTGAGTGTAGTGGAGGCCTGTGCTCGAATGCCCGTGTAGAGCCATTTGATGAGATGACCACCCCTCCCCATGTAATAAAGCAAGTGTACCATGTCATGTTGCAGGGGCTCGCTACGCTGAGGTGCCCATGTCGTCCGGATATAGTGCGCTATTGCTGCATGCAGTAAATAGAGGCGGACAGGGGCCCCGGTGTTTCTCACGAATGTGGCATGGTCGAGGAGAACTCCATCTCCAAAGAAGGAACCCACCTCCGCAACCCCGGCGGCTATCCAATCTTGTAGCCTAGCCACCGTAAGTCTTCCGCCCGTAATGGGCAGCCCAAGCAGTGGGATATTACTCGCGTAGGGGGTCATGTCCGAGGTATACTGCAGGGCCTTTTTCCAGCACTGTAGTGCCGTCATCAACAACGGGGGTCCACCCGTAGGTAGTTTCACCCTTGGGAGCAGCATATTGTGTAGGGTACCGCGTTCCAACTCTCGCGTGTCATAACCTATTTCAGATAGGTTCCTGCCAGCCGTCCAGTAAGACAGCCACTGTAGTTGCGAAGCATAATAATAAGCCCGGAAGTCGGGGACACCCAACCCCCCCCCGTCCGTCGCTAGTTGTAGCTTCTTGAGACTTACTCTGCGTCGTCTCCCGCCCCAAATAAGTTCTACTAGAAGCTTATCCAATGTGCGAAAGGTGGGCAAAGGTACTATCAGGGGTAGGTTAGCAAAGAAATACAGTAGGCGAGGTAGCATCACCATCTTTGAGATGGCTATCCTCCCCATCACTGACAATGGCAAGGATATCCAAAAGAAGACGCTAGAGCGTAATGAGGCAATAGTTTTCATTAAATTACCCTCCAATTGGTCTGAGTGAGCCCTGTAAACTTGAATACCCAGATATTTGAAGGTGTCCTTCGCTACGGGTATTTGATAGGCGCCAAATTGGATCCCATCCGGCCGCAGTCCGTCTTGGAAATAAAAGGCGTGCGATTTCCCTGCATTAATAGCTAAGCCCGATATGGTCTCGAAGGCAGAGAAGATACCGGGAAGAGGTCCCGCCCCACCCTCCAAATCTCGCAGATATATGAGGATGTCGTCCGCATATATTGAAGTTAAGTGTGTGGTGCCCTGTATGGATATCCCCAAGTCGTCGGACGACTGTCTCAGGGCTATGGCCAACGGCTCCAACGTAAGAACAAATAGTAAAGGGGAGAGCGGGCATCCCTGCCGAGTACCCCTGTGTATTGTGTATTCTTGGGAAATGTGTCCGCCAGTACGTGCTCTCGCAGTAGGGTCGGTATATAGCAACCGCACCCATCTTAGGAAATCCGGGGGGAGGCCAAATCGCAATAGGGCCTCGAACATGTACCCCCATGTTATAGAGTCAAAGGCCTGTCTTAAGTCTAAGGCCAGACATCCCGCATTGTGGCAGTCCGCGGAGGTGGCCGTCATAAGGTGATGAAGCCTCCTAATATTCAGCGACGTGCATCGGTCAGGCAGGAACACGCATTGGTCACGATGTATAAGATTGGGGAGGGCAGGTATCAACCTGTTAGCAAGGACTTTACTGAGGATTTTATATTCAGTAGCTAGTAACGATAACGGTCGGTAGTTGGACATCTCAATACTATCCCGCCCCGGCTTGGGAAGTGACACCACTAGGGCCTGCATAGTAGATTGTGGTAGTCTACCGGTGTCCCAGGCCGTCTTATACAGTTCCTCTAGCTTAGGGACCAGGGCCTCTGAGTATGTAGCGTAAAATTCAATAGGTAGTCCATCAAGGCCCGGGGTTTTGTTACGGTTAAGGCCTTTAATTGCGGCTCTTATTTCATGCTGGTTGATGGGCCCCGAGAGTTCCTTACGTGTAGTCTCCGCAATCGTGGGGAATCGTAAATCGTCTAGAAAGGCCGCAATCCGACTATCGTCCGTGTCAATTGGTGCCGCATATAGGTTACTAAGGTGAGTGCAGAATGCTTCGTTGATCTCTATTTGAGAGTGAACCAGACCCTTCAGTGGGGTGCGTATGCATGTAATAAGCGGCGTTTCTGGAGTATCCCTCAATAGCCTGGCTAACAATGTACCTGATTTGTCAGCGTCTGTATGTTTCAGGCGTGTGTACGCTCGATAATCTATGAGCCTAATGGTTTCCAGCGTCTCCGCATGTGTGATGCGAACTTCCTGGAGAGACGCCCGTTTGTCTGCGTCAGTTAGTGCGGCTGGTTCCAGCTCCGTCATCCGAGCTTCTGTGTCCATCAATTTCCTATGTGCTTCTTGTCTTGCCCCAACAGTGGCACTAATTGCAGAGCCCCGTACCACTACCTTGAGCGCGTCCCAAACTATTAGGTTGGAGGAGGCTGTATTCCAGTTTTCTGTAAAATAATTACTAATAGTGTCCGATAGTGAGACCCGGAAAGGAGCATCTTCCAGGAGTTGGGGCCACAGTTTCCAAGTTGGAACAGGGGATGGGATTCTGCCCCACATAAGCGTTAGTTCGAGGGGGTTGTGGTCAGAAAAGGTTTTCGCTAAGTATGTGGATTTATATATGTGTGTGGCGATGGTGTGAGAGCAGAGGAACCTATCGAGCCTAGTATGAAGCTGGTGAACTGGTGAGTAAAAGGAATATTCCCTGTGCGTGGGATGTAGCATGTGCCATGCGTCAGTGAGCCTCCAGCCCCGTAGCCATGTGTTCAGGAGTTCAGTCTGTTTGTGTGTTCCAGCCCCATGCAGCGGAGGGTGGGATCTATCTAGTTCTATGTCAAGGATCGCGTTGCAGTCCCCCCCCAGAATCCAGGGGATGGTATCCCACCCAGTCAGGGCTCTGCCTAAGTCTTGAAAGAATTTATCTTGGTCAAAATTCGGCGCGTATATACTGCCTAGGACTACCGGTAGGTCATCTAGGGTGCCCCGAATGAGTATATATCGACCTTGGTCGTCTGTCCGTCGGTCAATCTCCACAAACGGGACCCCGTGTCTAATCCAAATGGTCGCCCCTCTAGCAAAGGCCGAATAATTAGTAGTAAATACTCGGCCTCTCCATTTTCGTCGAGTTTTCAATGCTTCCGCCTCCATCAGGTGCGACTCCTGTAGAAAGACTATCTGCGCCCTCCTTCTAAGGAGGTATGCATGAACTCTGTGACGTTTATGTACAGCCCCCAGCCCACGTACGTTCCAGGTCAACAGGTTGTATGAACCTAGGGTGGCATGAGTGTAAGACATAGACGCGCAATGTACACTACTCTCCGTGTCTCACGGAGCTGATAAGCAGATACAGACCAGGAGTCCCCCATCCCCCGTAAACTAAACATATACGGCGCAGCCAATGAACAGTGATGTGCCAAACTGATAACTAAAACATAGAAAGTCCATAGAACAGTGCATACGCTTCGTGGGGGGTAAGCGTCGCCATCCATACTACTGCTTGTGTAGGTGCAGAGCTCCGGTGGCTCTACTGGGCCCGGGGGGGGGTCTTTTTGTCTCATGAAATACCTTTCTGTGCCCGTGAGAAGGAGTGTCCCCTTGCATTACACTGTAGAGCCCCAGTATTAATTCAGCCATGAACTCTTGCCACTTCTGACAGCTTATGTTGGGTTCCATTAGCATTAAGGGCTGACGTGTGTAATTAGCAAGAGAGAGAAACATGTTAGGATCACAGTGCGTGCAGCATATACAAGGCCTGAGCAAAGGCAGACCCGTGCAGTGTCAAAAAGGATACTGGTCAATGTGGGCCATCACATTGGTATGGTCAAGCGGCCTGTCCTAGGAGGGCCCAGCATGAAGAGAGTCCCTCCATATCTGTCAGTTGTCGAGGAGGCCGTCCCCCGTCTGGGGCGTCGCCGAGGGAATGAGAGTAATGCTGTGGTCGGAATCTGAATGGACAGTACTATCCTCCGAGTCCGTCGCGATCTTCGTATTGTTGTCCCCGAAGGATCCTGTGACAGCCAATGCCGTCGCCCTGTCTGCCTGCTTCTGAGCCGGTGTGGGGCCACGCCTTGTCGAGTTCCTTTGGCCCCTGCCACGACCTTGGGTCTGTTGTTGCTGCGACAGTACAGGGCTATGTCTCGCCGAGCCCAATAACTTCTCCTGACTTCGTTCGAGGTCCATCACCTCCAGCCATTCTTCCACGTCATTGGGGCTGTCGAAAAAATAAGCTTTCCTTTCGTGTATGACTTTGAGTCTGGCCGGGAATAATAGAGCATATTTTAGCTGCGCCGCCCTTAGTTTTTTCTTCACTGCTTGAAATGAGGTTCGCTGGCGCTGTACCATAATAGTATAGTCCGGTTACAGTGAAATCCGTTGATTTTCAAAGTGAATATCCGCTTTTTCCCTCGCTTTTTGCAGTAGCACATCCCTATCCCTATAGTTCAAGATTTTGACGATCAAGGGACGCGGGGGTGCCCCAACCTTCGGCGCGCCAGTTGGAATCCGGTGCGCCCTTTCCACACAAAAATACGGGGACAGTCCTTCAGGGGCGACATGTTCCCGGAACCATGCTTCGATAAAGTCCGCGGGTTGCGCGCCTTCGCTGCGCTCCGGAAGCCCAATGATACGGACGTTGTTCCGGCGATTGCGACCTTCCGCATCTTCGATTCGGTCCTGGAGGCCACTGACTTGTTGCTGCAGTTGTTTCAATTGCGTAGCGTGGTCTGCAATTTGAGGATCAATGCTGGTCAAGGCCTTCTCGTGATCTCTCACTGTGTCTGCGAGTTTCCCATGGTCTGCTCTCAAAAGGGTAAGGCCGGTCGTGAGGGCCCCAAGCTGTTGCTCCATTAGTTTCTTAGAGTCTCGGATTTCCCGTAATATCAGGTCCAGTTTATCTGACTGGGACTCAGTTGAGCCAGCGGTGGAGGCTCCTGGCGAGGTGTCTTGTGCGCTAGAATCGGGGGGCCCCCCCGCCGCCAGGCCGGTATCTAACATTTTGCCCTTGAGCCTGCCCATCTCGAGGGATGAGCCTCTGCAGTCTCGGATACAGCCGTGGCGTTAAGGCAACTGTCAGCGTGCCGTGTCGTCGCCCCTAGGAAATTCCGTTCGGGATCCTCGCCTCTCAATCTAGCTATTGTTGCAGCGTCCCTGGGCCTACCAGCGTCGTCGGCCGCTGCCGCTATTCCACCACACCTGCGTCACTCTACAGATCTCGCTACATTGCCCGGGGGCGAAAGTCTAGGAAGTTCGCCGTCCACGTCAGGGCATGCGAGGTCGTCGCACCTCAGCTTCCCTCCGGACCAGCAAGCGAGGGCAGAGTCCGCTCTGTATCCCTCAGTGTGAGGCTGCGCCGCCGAAGTGGGTGCTGCCGCCTGCCAATCGCCGTTATTTTTCTGCGCCAGCTCAGGAGGGCTCTCGCTTCCTCATGCCCGATAGTGGAGCCCCGGAGTGTCTTAGAAGCAGCGGGGGGGAGGGGGCCCCC
The DNA here is from genome assembly GCA_963921515.1 of Calotriton arnoldi. Lineage (NCBI taxonomy): Eukaryota > Metazoa > Chordata > Amphibia > Caudata > Salamandridae > Calotriton > Calotriton arnoldi. Next base: position 219,628 of record CAWUFW010000413.1, on the reverse strand, counting down.
TCTCCAAGCCCCGCTCCCCAGTTCACCCGTCCTCACCGTCCAACAGAGGTGTGTCTCTCCGTGGGCTGAACAGTCCCACCGGCACCGTTCCGGACCCGCTCCAGCAGTCCGCCATCGTCAGTCGCGGTCTCCGGCAGTCAGGAGGAGCCGCCACCCCTATCGTCGGCCTCCGGGACACCGACAGCCCGGGTCCGCAAGGGCCGTATCACAGCTCCGGGCTCTCGTAGTTCTCCACAGGCAGGCCGCACACTCCGCGTCCTCAGCCGTATGCTGGCAGCCGTCTCTCTCCTGCCAATCGCCGTTATTTTTCTGCCCCAGCTCAGGAGGGTTCTCGCTCCCTCATGCCCGATAGTGAAGCCCCGGATTGTCTTAGAAGCAGCGGGGGGGGAGGGGGCCCCCTCTCCAAGCCCCGCTCCCCAGATCACCCGTCCTCACCGTCCAGTAGAGGTGTGTCTCTCCGTGGGCCGAACAGTCCCGCCGGCACCGTACCGGGCCAGCTCCAGCAGTCCCCCATCGTCAGTCGCGCTCTCCGGCAGTCAGGAGGAGCCGCTACCCCTATCGTCGGCCCCCTGGACACCGACAGCCCCGGTCCGTAAGGGCCGTAGCACAGCTCCGGGCTCTTGTAGATCTCCACAAGCAGGCCGCACACTCCGCGTCCTCAGCCGTATGCTGGCAGAAGTCTCTTTCCTGCCGTCGCGCCAGTCCGGAATCGAGCTCGCACACTCGGGGTAGTTTCGCACACCGTCCGGGACCTTCTAGCCGATAATTATCCCCCTCGGCACGGTGAATAACCAGGATTAACCCCCCCGGGGTCCGGAGCCTCACCAGTGCACTTCCGCCATCGTGGGCGTTTGGCCACGCCCCCCAACAATGTCTCTAGTTCTTTCTCAATGGCCACCTGTAAATTAAAAGCAATTTGACCATATTGCTGAGCAACAGGACGAATGTCCTCATTAATGTTAAGTTGTACCTTCATTGTCTTAAGTTTTCCTAGTCCATGAAATAACGAGGGAAACTGAGTTACTATTTCTGAATGTGCAGTGAGGTTGTAGTTGATAGATATCCGTCCCATGTCAGCAGCAGTGCTGAAACTGACTGGGGGTGAATGTTTGCCAATGTGCAGCATTCCGTCCATCATCTTGTGTGTTTTGCATTTCGCCCTATGTGGGAAGGGTATGCCCAGACTTGGGTCCCGTGCTCACAACGCCACTGGAGTCAAGCTATCCTGGCTGATGAAGGCTGATAGCCTGAAACCGGTCCTAGGATGCTTGATTCTGGTCCAGGGAAGACATGGCTTGGCAGTTCGGTCTGGACTGTTCCCATGAGGCACAGGGTCAAGACTGATTTGCATTTGGCTATGTCTGAACTGGGGTGGCGTGGTGAAGCAAAATAACGATGGATTAAACCCAGATCTGTGACTGGGGGTGAATGTTTGCCAATGTGCAGCATTCCGTCCATCATCTTGTGTGTTTTGCATTTCGCCCTATGTGGGAAGGGTATGCCCAGACGTGGGTCCCGTGCTCACTACGCCACTGGAGTCAAGCTATCCTGGCTGATGAAGGCTGATAGCCTGAAACCGGTCCTAGGATGCTTGATTCTGGTCCAGGGAAGACATGGCTTGGCAGTTCGGTCTGGACTGTTCCCATGAGGCACAGGGTCAAGACTGATTTGCATATGGCTATGTCTGAACTGGGGTGGCGTGGTGAAGCAAAATAACGATGGATTAAACCCAGATCTGTGACTGGGGGTGAATGTTTGCCAATGTGCAGCATTCCGTCCATCATCTTGTGTGTTTTGCATTTCGCCCTATGTGGGAAGGGTATGCCCAGACGTGGGTCCCGTGCTCACTACGCCACTGGAGTCAAGCTATCCTGGCTGATGAAGGCTGATAGCCTGAAACCGGTCCTAGGATGCTTGATTCTGGTCCAGGGAAGACATGGCTTGGCAGTTCGGTCTGGACTGTTCCCATGAGGCACAGGGTCAAGACTGATTTGCATATGGCTATGTCTGAACTGGGGTGGCGTGGTGAAGCAAAATAACGATGGATTAAACCCAGATCTGTGACTGGGGGTGAATGTTTGCCAATGTGCAGCATTCCGTCCATCATCTTGTGTGTTTTGCATTTCGCCCTATGTGGGAAGGGTATGCCCAGACGTGGGTCCCGTGCTCACTACGCCACTGGAGTCAAGCTATCCTGGCTGATGAAGGCTGATAGCCTGAAACCGGTCCTAGGATGCTTGATTCTGGTCCAGGGAAGACATGGCTTGGCAGTTCGGTCTGGACTGTTCCCATGAGGCACAGGGTCAAGACTGATTTGCATATGGCTATGTCTGAACTGGGGTGGCGTGGTGAAGCAAAATAACGATGGATTAAACCCAGATCTGTGACTGGGGGTGAATGTTTGCCAATGTGCAGCATTCCGTCCATCATCTTGTGTGTTTTGCATTTCGCCCTATGTGGGAAGGGTATGCTCAGACGTGGGTCCCGTGCTCACTACGCCACTGGAGTCAAGCTATCCTGGCTGATGAAGGCTGATAGCCTGAAACCGGTCCTAGGATGCTTGATTCTGGTCCAGGGAAGACATGGCTTGGCAGTTCGGTCTGGACTGTTCCCATGAGGCACAGGGTCAAGACTGATTTGCATATGGCTATGTCTGAACTGGGGTGGCGTGGCGTGGTGAAGCAAAATAACGATGGATTAAACCCAGATCTGTGACTGGGGGTGAATGTTTGCCAATGTGCAGCATTCCGTCCATCATCTTGTGTGTTTTGAAACTGAGTAAACATGCACTTGACGAAGTACCTTGGAGGATATGAATTGGCGCTTGTACTGTTGTTTTCTTGTGTCGCATGGTCGCTACAAATGACCCTCAACTTTGTAATGGTATAGAAACCCATGTGTACACCTTTATTTTTAATGCCATTAGACATGGTACCAGAGGCAGTTCATTATATTTTTCCACCGGCATGATATTGATCGATGTACCACTCTGTATGATAAAGGTTGTAGGGCAGCCATTCACCTTTAGCGTGATCTTGGGACAGTTTCCAAATGAGTTTGGTGCTTCACATGGCGATCTCTCTTAGACTTGTGTTCTTCTTTGCAAGCAGCCAATCCTACATGTGCATGCTGTTCTGCAGTCGACATCACCATAGCACATCCATCTCCTTCACTGTTGCTCAATGATGACGTTGACGAGCCTTTGGAAGATGAAGTTGATGACGATCAACTTCGTTTAGTCTCTATTTGCCTCAATTGATGTCATTTGGCCTTATGGGTTCTGGAACTTTCTGGCGTCCATTTTCTCTTCTGGTCATGACACACTTGGTTTCTGTTTTGCTTTGCAGACTGTTATGAAGTGGTTTTCTTTCCCACATGCCTTGTATATCTGTCCAATGGCTGGACATTTGCCTTCATGTGGAAACGAGAATTCACATCAGAAACACAATTTTTTTCTCTTCGGAGACCTCGTCTTATGGACCTCCACTTTGTGTTTTTGCTTACTTTTCATGGTCAACGCTGATTCATTCTGGGCCGGTCCAGCTTCGATATCAGTAGCTAGTCAATCTGCACATTCTTCAGCTCTTGCAGACATGAGTGTCTTTTCCAGACTGAGTGTCTCTCTCAGCATGCATCGTCTGAACCAAACGGAAAGGGACGCATAGATGACTCTGAGCCACATGGCTTCTTCGTCAATTCACTGAACTTGCAGAGTTTGACAAGGGCATCAAGTCTCTCGACAAACTCATCCATCGTTTCGCCAACCTGCTGTCTTGCCTGGTTGAAAATGTACCTTTCATATTTGGCGTTTGGCATTAGATTGAACTTGGCTTCCAATGTTTCTTTGATTTGACGGTGCAATAGCTTGTGATATTTTCTTTATCCCTTCTTTCACTCCATCTCCTGCAAGGTTCTTTAAATATTTGATGATCTTTTTGTCATCTGCTTCTTCTAGAGCATCTATGAAATCATCGAACATTTCGATCCATGCAGTCCATGTGGCGCAAATCTTCTGCTTTTTGGTTGTATCGAATGGCAGTGGTGGTTCAGAAATGCAGCTGCAACATACTTCATGTTTCTTTCGACAGCCATTGAAGAACTTCTATTTTTTGAAGACCTTTTGAATTGTGCTGAATGCTACCATCTGCCTCTTTTGTCATTTCTGCAGGAAATACCGGCTTCGTAAACACAACCCCCGTGTTTGCGCTCGAGTCACCTCACTGGATTTTGAGGTTGTGGGACACTTTGTCTGTTTTCCGCAGGTAAGTAGACTTTCATTTCTTGTACCCGATTGTCCCTGCCTTTAGCGCTTCTTCATGCTGGCTGTCGCTACATTTAGCGTTTCTGCTTTGTACAGACAGTGGCTCTTTGTTATGCTGTGGTGCAGTATCTCTCCTTTGGCCTCGCCAGTAGGCTTCTGGTGTGCTTTCTGACTGTGCTCCTCTGAAAGGCCTTCACCTTCTTCGAGGGCCTTGTAAGAGCTAGAGCGGCGCTTGACTCCACATATGTCAACCGTAGACCACTTCTTGCAGCGCACGTGGCACACACAAGCAGGCTGCTGCACATCGGCGAACTCTCAGGGAGAGCAGTCTTGCTTCTTCGGAGCACGTATTCCCCTACTCATGGCAAGTTGTCACGTCCATCCCATCCCAGGGGGGCACACAAATGATCACGCCTCACATGGAGCTCGGTAGCACACGTCTTTATTCTTCAGCATGCAATCGTTACCTGAATGCAAAACGTCATAGGCTTTATTAACCACACCCAAATTCCTCCCAACCGATTACGTAACTTTGTGCAGAGTCCGTCGAGGACCACAAGAGTCGAGTTGCACATGATCACACGACACTACATGCACCTGTTTTAATTCCTATGTTCCATATATTGAATAGAAACAATAGTATTTGTTTTGATTACTCCTTACCATTGTTAATACATTTTAATATATGATCTCTTGTGAGGCACTGCCACTCTTGCCTAGCGCAGAGGCAAATATTGTCTTAAAACACCTTATTTTTATATATTAACAGTAATGAAATTTGGCAAAACCTGCTTAAAAGGTGTTCATGTTTATTTAACGTCTTATTAGAAAAGCATGCATTGCACTTCTGACTTGATACTTTTCTTTTTTTTGCATTTTTATCTAGTGCAAACTCGACCCAAAGGTATCGGAGCGCTTTACATGAGCACCAGTTACATTACACAAGGACACATTCATTTTTTGTAAGCACGGGGGAGATTAAGTGATTTGCCCAGAATCACAAGATATTGCGCTGACGCCTAGACTCGAACTTGGCTCCCCAGCTTCAAAGCCGGCAGCTATGGCCGTTACACTTGCAGTTACACCACATCCTCACATACATTTGACAGAACGGAAAGGGTAATGAATGCACAGAATCCAGTGAAGCTGTAGATAATATACAGTACTCCTCAGGATACCCTTCACCCTCTTTTCTTGACACTGTTTTGATATCTTTGATCTCAAAGCACTTGCAGATGTTGCAAACGGCAGGCCAGGAGTAGCAGCTGCTACCTCTAGTGACCCCCTAGATCACCTCTACATGTGGGACATTGCACACCTGATGACACCCAATCAAATCACAGGGTATGGTCTTCGTACAGACTTTTAGAATAAAAAACCAGGACACCACAAAAACAAAAGTAGGACTACAATTTCACATCGACTGAGAAGCGCAGAATGACTTAAAAGACTGTGCTCATCAATGTAGAAAACGGGTGCAACAAAACTCAAACTTCGGGGAGGGCTAAATCTTTGAACAATGGCGCAGGGAGCCATATTCAGAACCTGGGTCAACATGTCTTGTAGGGGCACACTTCACTGTTGTATGCTGAATAATATGGGAGCGTTTTTCTTGACAATATACAGTCATTTTTTATGTTTTGTTATGTTCTAATGATTTGTACAGCGCACTTATCACCTAAAAGGGTATCCAGGTGCTTGGGCAGGTGTGAAGGTGTGAGGTGCTTATACAAAGAGCCAGGTCTTCAGCTTCTTGTGGTACTCAAGAAGCGAGAAGGAGGCTCTGATGTGTTGAGGGAGGTCGTTCCATGTCTTGGGTGTGATGGTTCATTTTAAAGCATACTTGGGAAATAACATTGGTCTCAATTTAATATCCTTTAGTAGGGTTTAACGGTTCTCAATCAAGGAATTTTAGCAGACTGAACAGTGAAATGCACATTTGGCCAGTAGACCACGTAGGATGTGCAATTTTGGAAACAATAAACGGCAAATAGTGCATTCCAAAATGCACTGCGCCAGTTGAATTGGTCTTAACCTATTGGGAGTTAAAAAAAAAATACAAGATATTTAGGCATACTTGTACAAAGGAGATTTTTCTAAATTTAGCAAATGGTGCAGTTTAACTGCATTTGTTTTGTAATTGTTCTGTTTGCAGCTCATTTCTCAGCACACAATAGGTTTGTGTTAGAAGACAAGCTTATTAGAAGCAACAACTCTCTTGCTGTCTCTTAGAAGCATGCCTAATACCTAGGCACTGTAACATACAAAACAGTGAATCTATATTCAGTGGTAGTGCACGGTAATCCTGGGTTCCATCGCTCATCAAGTAGTCATTGTTTCGATACACTTCGCTAGTACCATTGCCCGAAATGCATCTATCATTTGGAAAAAATGTGGTATTAACAGCACATGGAGTACAGAAACTGAGCATAAAGTGTGATTGCATAAAGTGGGATACAGGTAGGGTTCAGCCTTGTAGTCACATATTCATCAAAGGTCCTGACCCGCCGAAGCACCTACAGCTTTCCCTGGTACCTTCATGTTTTATTTTATTTAACACAGCGGTCCCCGTCTACCAAAGTGATGATTTCCAGAAATGCCCCAAAGACCTTTGTAGCAACAGAAACTTTCTTTGCCCATACCGCCATGAAGACCTCTATGATTTTTTTTGTTCGTTTTTTTAAATATCTTTATTTGCATTTTGTAATTTTTACATTTGAAGGGCATGTTTCAATTTTACAGATAACAGTATACATATACATCATAAGTGGCCAGTTGGCCGCGTCATGCATGGCAATTAATGTCATTTTCTCCACTGAGACATGCTAAAGTGAACACTGTACCAGTACTATACAGTATGAAAATGATTACTTATTATGGCCCTCACGTATTGCAGCATACTTAGATGTCTAGAAGGGTGTATTATTTATGTCCATTGGGATAGCCAGTTATTTGTCTTGCTTTCCATAATTTTAACGTTGCGTCTATGCACCCGGATGGCATCTCGTGTAAATATCCGTATCCAAGCGTGCAATTGGAAAGGAGGATAAAGCAAACTATGATACTTTTTTTTTTTTTAATATAATCAAACAAACAAACAAAGCCATCATTTATCCACCGCACCCGGGTCAGCATGTGTATAATATAAATAACGCCCATCCAACCTCTCCGCATCAGATCTGTCTGCCTCTTATTGTAAGAAGTGTCTAGTGGGATGTGTAATCTGATCACTCCTGCATCAGTGTTCATCTCCCTCAGATACCTTTCGCTGCCTACATGTCAACCCTCTTGCCATCCTGAACTGGAAGCGCTATATGCCTAGGAGTCCACGTCCGCGTCTTGCATATCATCCACCTGTGAGGGGTTGTCTCCTCCCTCCCCTTCTACGCGTTTTAAATCCTCAAGGATAGTGTCCCAATGCTGCGCAATGGGTTATTTACGCAGTCCGGCTACTTCTTCTCTGTGTAGTGATGTACTTTCTGCTTGTGCCCATACTATGAGGGGTTTTCTCCAGCTGTTGACAACTGGAGGGTCTGTGTGTTTCCATCTCTTGGTTATTAATCTTTTAGCCACTATTAGTCCCAGGTCTATGAACCTGGATGTGACCTTGTATTTCTTTGATCTGGGGATAAGTCCTAATATGCACACCTCCCATGTATGTGTTAACGGTCTGTCAGTGCATGCTGTAAGTGTCGCAGTAATTGCACGCCATTATGTATGCAAGGAAGCGCAGGACCAAAGCATGTGGAGGAGATCCGCATCTGTCTGCAGACAGCGTGGGCATGCGGAAGTGCCAATGAAGACCTCTCTGATGTTGACTAAATCAGACAGTTACCAATGTGAGTCCTTAAGGTGTGGGGCCATCCTGATTCAGGAAGAAACTGCAGACATGTGTGGACTACCACCGAACAAGGGTATTCCAAAATAGAGAAGGGCGCCATCAACATTTTGTGTGGACGCAAAGGCTTGCTGGATATTGTTGTGTATAATCACAGACCTCAAGACACTGACACCATTTTTGTAAGAGTCTACACAATGTTCTCTTTTCTCAATCAAGATTATTAATTAGAGGCTCAATTCCAGCCTGAAATGGGCTCCCCTGTGGAACAGATGCCTCAACATTCACAATCTGCCATCATGTCAGAGGAGGCACAGGCTGATAAGATGGAGTAAGCATGGTAACAGAAGTGGCTCCGAAGATTGACAAACATCATCTAGCCACATGTTAGTATGTGTGCCTTAAGAGAGTCATGTCTTCTTTCTAGTACAACTAGGGGAAAATCTACTGGAGCACAGCCTTGAAACCGCGCGCTCGACTTGCTCGGCTCCAACCAAAATGCATGCAGGATGAACCGTAACCAAAACCAGTTCATGTTGCAGCTTCTGGGCCCCATTAATTCCTGCCTCAAGGGGGGGTGGAAATCAAATGAAAACACCAGAACCAGATGGACAACCTTGCAAATGTACACCTTACCACTCCAGACTGGTCACTGCTTCTCTGTCGCCATCCTCTCTCTCGTCATTACTCTGAGGCAGATCCACCACATGCAGTGTTCTAAATTGCAAACCGCAATATAAATACCACGGCCCATCTGCCTCTCTTTCTGCAAGCGTATATCATACAGCCCACCAGCAGCTGCTTTGCTTGTCTCTACTGACAGTCGTGATCCTGGCGGCAGGATTCGTTTTTAGGGCGAAAGGTAAAGGAATCTCCTCGATCCACCGTCTTGTAGACCACGCTTCAGGAGACTTTGGGTCACTTCTGGACAAGAAATTAGCCAATCATCTGATGAAGACCATCCATTTCAAAATGAACTATCTCCAGAAAGTAATTCCGATGCTTCTGCAAACAGTTTTTGGTCACTCTAAAACTTGCAGGATGTTGATATACATTAAATTATCTTCCATGATAATTAAAGGTTCCTTAGGTTTGCAGCCGAAAATCAACTCTCAACTCGCTGTTCTTCCTTTTGGCCTTAAATCTCAGCCCAGAGATTTCACCAAGGTGATGGCTCCTGTGGTCAGCATTCTCCACAAGGAAAGGAAACTTCTGCATCCGAACCAAGACTGCTGGTTAATTCACTCTCCCGCCAATGTCCAGTCCTTACTTCGCCGCGGGCCCTCTGACTCTACCCCAGTCAGTAACTACCTTGGAGTGCCACCACCCCGGATAATACTGCGTAACTCAGAAACCTATATAAATAGTATTCACCTGGAAAATAAATTCTTCTCAAAGAAAAGTTAGCAAACGATTCCATTAAAGAATTATTGAAAATGTTAAAATCCTTGGTCCATCCTACAGCTCATACTCTTCACTGATCTGCCCTCTTCTGGTGTCTTTAAAATCAGGACTTTTTCTTAAACAAGATCATGAAATGTATGGATCTGATCCTGTACATAAAAGGCATCACCTTACACAGTGCTTGTCTGGCATTTACTCAAGCATTAGTGAGGCTACATAAGCACTCCCATCCTGCTTTTGAGTTTCATGACGTCATCCAGGCAGAGGTTAATATTAAGAAGGAAGCGCCTGATTTGGAATTTGGCAAATGGGTAAAGTAGTCACAAACGGGTCGGATCTCCAGCCGCCTTATCAAAAATGCATTTTAACGTATGGCACTTGTAATTAGGTGGAGAGAATATCTGGCACGGAGTAGCCCTCTACCAAACTCTAAAGCAGGCCCTTAGGGTCTGATGCACAGACACCGGTTGCAACCCGGCTGGCTTTTTTTGTGCAATGACTGGATTGGGATTTGCGCTTCATTTTTGCGTTGCCACTGATGTACTAATCAGCTCCACTGAGAAATGCGCATCCACAGGAGGTCGTAAACCTCCTGCCTCATTAATGAGGCAAGAAGCAAACTGTAAGAGCCAGCATAGGCCTTCAAATGCAGTGATGCAGAAACGCAAGGGACAGCAGACCCCTGTCTTTGCATTCACATTATCTAACTGCCTAAATCTTTAGATCTGGTGTTAGCAAAGACATTTTGTCTTTAATAAAATGATATACTAATGGGGTACTGTTGGTTGCTCTCTCCATCCATTAGTATGTCTGTGTGTTAATTACATTGTTGCTCCACCCACCACAGAATATAGACAGGGGCACAAGGCCAGCCCACTATAGCCGTCTGCTTACCCCGCTGCTTTCGGCTTCATTACAGTTTTTACCTGCGCACAAAAAGTAGTCCCCTTCCTGTAGCGTCTCCACTGTCTGAGCCTGCGACAACAAGGCCACTGACCGTTTGACAATGCTTGTGAATGTGTTTTGTAAAACTGTACCCTGTGGCAACAAAATAATGGGCATTTGGCAGGCTTGGGAGTTGGTACCAGGGCAGTGCTGTGGCAGTCATATAATTGGTAGTTTAGATGAAATGAAGAAGGGACAAGGGGAAGTGGCATCTGCATGACCGTCACAGGGGCAAACAGCGTGGATGATCTGCATGGCCTATACAGGCGCAAACAGTGAAGATGATCTGCATGGCCTTCACAGGCGCAAACAGTGAGGATGATCTGCATGGCCTTCACAGGGGCAAACAGTGAGGATGATCTGCATGGCCTTCACAGGCGCAAACAGTGAGGATAATCTGATGGCCTTCACAGGGGCAAACAGCGTGGATGATCTGCATGATCTTCACAGGCACAGACAGCGAGGATAATCTGCATGGCCTTCACAGGCACAAACAGTGAGGATGATCTGCATGGCCTTCACAGGCACAAACAGTGAAGATGATCTGCATGGCCTTCACAGGCACAAACAGTGAATAAGATCTGCATGGCCTTCACAGGCCCAGACAGTGAGGATGATCTCCATGGTCTTCACAGGCGCAGACAGCGATGATGATCTGCATGGCCTTCACAGGCGCCAACAGCGATGATGATCTACATGGCCTTCACAGGCACAAACAGTGAGGATGATCTGCATGGCCTTCACAGGCACAAACAGTGAGGATGATCTGCATGGCCTTCACAGGCGCAAACAGTGAGGATGATCTGCATGGCCTTCACAGGTCCGAACAGCGAAGATGATCTGCATGGCCTTCACAGGCACAAACAGTGAGGATGATCTGCATGGCCTTCACAGGCGCAAACAGTGAGGATGATCTGCATGGCCTTCACAGGTCCGAACAGCGAAGATGATCTGCATGGCCTTCACAGGCACAAACAGTGAGGATGATCTGCATGGCCTTCACAGATCCGAACAGCGAAGATGATCTGCATGGCCTTCACAGGCACAAACAGTGAGGATGATCTGCATGGCCTTCACAGGTCCGAACAGCGCAGACAGTGAGGATGATCTGCATGGCCTGCACAGGCACAAACAGTGAGGATGATCTGCATGGCCTTCACAGGTCCGAACAGCGAAGATGATCTGCATGGCCTTCACAGGCACAAACAGTGAGGATGATCTGCATGGCCGTCACAGGCGCAAACAGTGAAGATACTACAGGAAGATGCTCTTAACCTCTCTGCCCTGTACCAAGATGCCATGTTTAGACCAAATCTGATGAGAAGTTAAGTAGGCAGAGGAAGGGGGGGATGAGAGGCGGAGGAAGGCCTGAAAGGATAAGGAGGGTAAAACTACGAGTGTAATGGAGAGACTTGGACAGGTCAATCAAGGATGCATTGTTGCCAAAAAATATGAAGGCGGTTGGGTCAGGTGTTAGCAAGGAGATTTAAAAACACCTAATAAAAACATACACAAAACTAATTCAGCACACAAAGGCTTCATGCATCACTGCCCAGCAATACTGCCCATGAGACTGTAGGGAATGGAGACCCAGCGGAGACGGTTGGGCGGCTTGGCATCACACAGGCGGGCTATCGTCTCGGCAAGGAAAGGTGAGACTGCGGTATCGTTTGGCACCTAAGATGGGATTGCAAGAGTCAAAGGAACTGAAAAACCTGTCATTGTTTGAAAATGTGAAGCGTGGTTAATTAATGTGCTCTGCTCAGACCGCAGCTATGTACTCCTGGCAATTAGCTACAAGTACTTGAGATGTAGAGAAAAAACCACGTAGGAAAGCATCTAGGATTCACTGCCAGACCTGCCAACCCACACCGTGCCACTGTGTGTCACAGAATATCAGCTCTCTTCACATGGTCACCCGGTGAAAAGGCGAAATCACATAGTGAACTTACAGGCAGCTGACAAGCCTGCACATCGTGGTTCTCCAGTTAGTATTTGGAGGCTCTATACAGCCGGTGTAGAAACCTCTCAAAGACATCAGCAGCAGCTTCAGAAGCTTGTTTTTGGGGGGGCGGGGGCAGAGGGTAGAAGTATGAAGTCTCGCCCCCATCAAGTCCCGCTACCTTTTCACACCCTAAGAAATTCTCAGAAGTTGGCAGGTCTGGAATGCACCTCTGGAGCTCAGGCATCGACCAATCCCGAGCTGGGACACACGACAGGGGCTGAGCATATGTTGGCCCCATGGAAAACAGCAGCTGGAAGGACAAGTGGCACATTTACCCTCTGTGCTAAGAGGGGTGGAGTATTTCCTGGTTTTCTCTCATAAACAACCCGTAATATTCAGAAATACCACAATTAATACTTGAAATTTGCAATTTTTGCCTGCAAGTAGATGTAAAATTTAGCATTCGTCTATCTACAAAGGTGTTTGGAAAAATAGAATGATCGACAACATTCATTCAGTTTCAAAAGTGGGCCTTAAATTTAATTAGTGAGACGTTGTGCATGGTTGATACCTAAAACAAGGAGATGCTGTACTTGAGCAGAGGTTGTGTGGTGTTATCCTGCCAGCTCAGCTAATGAGCAGATACAGAGGCAGTCCTTGGGCATGCAGACCACATCTTCAGCTCTGTTCGGAAGAAAATTCAATGCCCGGCTGGTCACAGCTCAGAAATTGCTATATTGGGGCCCAAAATTATGCTAGCCAAGCCCAGGAATAGAACCCTAGCTGGTCCATGCCATGCGAGCCAAAGCTCAGGAGTAGGACCCACTGAGGGCCCATTTCATGCTCCGGTACATGTCTGCCAAGTTCGACACACGGTACTACTCTACTCTACTCTCTTGTCTAAGTTCACTAGGCATCACTGTCCAGGCACACAACTGGCTCACCTCATACCTCCTTGACAGTTCATTCTCTCTCACATATAACTCTAAAGCATCAACACCTCTCCACCAATTGGTGTTCCCCAAAGCTCAATCCTTGGACCCCCTTCTCTTTTCACTCTACACTGCCTTTCACTGAGATATTATCTCCTCATTCAGCTACCACAGTCACCTCTAAACTGACAATACCAAAATGGTTTCCTCTTTCCTACCTCTGCACCACAACGCCAGTCACGCATGAATGATTCCCTCACTGCAGTCAGACATTGGATGATATTAAAATTACTCAAGGACTCATGCTAAACTCCCCAACAACCCCTCTTCAACAGCTCCCAACTCTCTCAGCGCCACATCCAGTTGTCCCCTGACTCAATGAAATTTCTCGACTCACCAAGCGGTCTTGGGGTTCTTTTCTGTCCAACCATGAAAATGCAAGACATTATCACCAAAACTGCTGCTGACTCCTGCTTCCAGTTACTGCACATAGGGAAGATATGAGCACACCATTCATTCAATGCAGCCGCAATACTACTCAGCTCTTCAGCGTTCAGCAGAGTACGCTATGGCAACAGTCTTTTAGTTGGACTCTCCAAACACACCTTTACTCAACCAATAATCTACCTAAACATACTACCACCACTGCTCACTGTCACCAAGTCAAATGGCTCAATGCCAAAAAGCGTACCCGATACAAATTCCCATCACAGGTATTGAAAGGAGTATATGGTCTGGCGCCAGCTTTCCTCTCTCGCCTTCTATCCCGATGCCCACCTACTCAAAAACTATGGTCCATCAAGCACAATCGTGGTCAACACCAAAGCCGTTGTGTGCCACCTCCATGCTTCAATCATTCCAACCGATAGGCACTGCAACGCTGTATCTCCAGACATTTGTGCTATGTCATCAGTGCAAGAATTCTAAACTTCCCTTAAAAATTATTTGTTGTAACTTGAAAGAAGAGAGCAAGTATTCCTGGCCTTTCTGTAAACATATACAATGCTGACGTATATACTATACACATTCCAGTGACTAAACGTACTCGTACTTTCAAAATACACATTTTATGTCTGTAGCATCATCAATCAAATAATATGTCATAGCTTTAGTTAAAGTTCTGTCATTGCCAAGTTTACCCAATAATATTGAACAATTGACACCAACAACCCAGATTATTCTGTCCGTTCTCAATGATCAGTGGTCATCACGGATGCTAAGGTAAAACATTTATGACTGAAATATTGATGTTGTAAAACTAAAAATTAAAAAGTTGCTTGTTGCGGCTCACGGGGTATGAAGACCCAGGGCGTGCTTGTCAGTGCTCTAGCGTATATCCAATCGAGACTCCATGTCAAGTGGGCCACAGCTCATTGGCAAATGCCTAGAAGTCCCTGTGCCATGCTGGGCACGGCTCAGGCATCGGTCCAAATGGAGGGCTCATCCCACCTGTGCTGCAGGTCAAGGCGTACATCTGGTGGAGGCTCCATGGAGCCGGAGTTGGACTGTTAAGCCAGTGCGGGTCTTGATGATCCGGAGCGCCATTTTATCACTCTCCTCTCCAAATTCAAAGAACAAATTCTTGAGTCTTTTTGTGTTGAGTATTTTTTCCTTTTATTAAACATCAAACTTTCCAGTGATAATATCTTAATGCAGACCTTGTGAGCACAGGCATTTCTTGGGCACGGCTTGTTCTGCGCTGGCTCAAGATACTCTATCAGCCTTTTCAAGGTCAGTGCTCAGCCATAAGTCATGAGACAGCCTTCCACTACGCTAGGCGTGACTCGAGCACGGATCACAAGAAGATCCAATGCCATGCTGGCCACAACTCAGCACAGATCCTTTGCCAGGCCGCCACACCTCAGGCGCCAACCGAGAAAGCGCGATAATGAGACACTGTTATTTATTTTCCGCAAAGCCCTAGTAGGAGGGAGCTTTGTTTGTTTGCTGAATTCCTCTCTTAATAAATGGCCGCAGTGTCTCTTAGGAGAACATTGGATCCATGACAATTGTCCCATTGTCTCCACTACTCAGACCTGTTCTCTTCCTGACCTGGGGCTAACATTCACTCATCGGGGTGGGCTATGGCTTCTCTCTCGCAGCGCTTAGAGACCTGCCTGTATTAGGCGCTTTACAAATCACAATTAACATTAACTTTCTTCTTCCTGAAGAGAGTCTCTGATCTCCACATCCCAGAGACGTTTGTAATGTGCCCACATCTGCCCTTCTAGAAAGGGACTTTGGTGGAGTTTAGGTTCAAGACCAGTAGCAGTGCTTCAGACTGGTGGTCATCGCCAGTCTACCCCGCGGGTCAACTAATTTATTAATAAACATAGGTGAGTTGCTGATGTTTCACTGTCGTCTTACCCCACAAAATTTGACCCACTGTAAGTCAACAGAATGTCTCACTTCTCTTCTTAGTTTCCATGGAAAGCCATTTGCTAGTAACCCTTCCATTGCTGCTCAGAACACTACCTCAGCTTCTGTGTCCTACCTTTGGAATCCGTGTGTGAATCTTCCGTTTTTCAACAATCGACCGAGCAGTATACATGACCTTGCAAATAACAAAATGTCATAATTATTAATCCCTGTTGTTGCAAAGTAGCTTTCCTCCATTCCATTCATTAATTGGATTTCCGATTTCAAAGCAACATAATTTTAGAAAGATAATGTAATTTTTGACTACTTGTAGCCATTCAATGAATTCCAATTTATTTACAATCGAATTTGCATATCCTAGAATACTTAAGGTATTCACCAAGGATTGATATGGCACATCCCTGGAACTTTATAGATCCGAAATGCATTGGAATTAAATTGAATGTCGTCTATTTAATAAATGCGACAGAGCCGTGTAGGCGCACTGTGGTCCTACTCCGTGCCGCTTGCTCAGTGTAACTCACACTGGTTGGCTGCCGCCCTTTAAACAAACAAGTGCCGCGTGAAGATTTCCACAGCTGGAGCATTTAAAAAACAAGAAGAAATCTCACTATTCAGGCTTCCTGGCTCACAACTAATGCCGCTCAGCATGGCTGCATTACAGTCCACCATCTGTAGCTGGACTTACTCAGTCCTCAACCAATCAGAAGCCATCTGAAGGTTACTGCCACCGGATCCCACTAAAAAGATAGGATCTAGCCCTGGAGGCTTCGCGCACACACCATCAGAGACACCACAAAGCATGGCCATGCGACTGACCACACCACAACAAATCAGTAGCCACCTGAGGGTTCCCACCACCTGCAACTTCTAACAGAGGAAGCCCCAGCCTCCAGAATTCTACACACACGACAGGAGCTGCAGCGGAGCACAGTCGCATGTCCGGCCCACCACCTGCAGCCCTTCTTGACTCATGAGCAGCCTAAAAGTCATTTTATGAGTATTCAAGGGGCACACCAGTTTCATGGCGCTATTGTCGAAAATACTCACAACAACCGTAAAGTTGGCAAAAACTAAAAATCTATAGTCTCACTTATTAATAAGCAACATTTTCAATTTGTTCTGAAAATGAGGTAGTTCGGAGAGGGGGTGCGATTATGGCAGAAGGTTGTTCCACTCTTTTGCGGCAGCAATGGAAAACGGCCTGTCCCAAAAGGAGACATAGCAGCATCTAGTGATTGTTTTTAGAAGACACTAACCGGAGGAGTTCATAGTGTTCTGAGGTACATATATCTGAGATTTTGCCTACAAAAAGGAGGCGTTGATTTTGTTGACTGTATGGTGTACCGCTACCAAGGATTTGAAAAGTATCCTTTTCCTGATTGGGAACCAATGGAGAGACCTGAGAATAAGTGAGACATGTTCACCTCTGGAACCAGTGAAAAGCCCAGCTGCAGTTTCCACGAGCTTCAGTCTTTTCGGAACATTGTCTGGAAGACACAGGTAGACAGAGTTGCCGTAGTCACGCAGAGAACCACGGCGCTCAGACCAATCACAGCACTGCATTGCAGCGTTGTGATTGGCTTAGGGGAGCCTGGACGTGTTTCCTGTTTCAGCTGTGCAGAGGGACGAGGAGCAGAGATGGATGCGAGACGCAGTGGTAAGGTAAGTTTTTGTAATTATTATTTTCGATCCCCTTACAACTCCACCCCGCCCCGCCACCCCCGATCTGTGCCGGCCGCCACTGTCTGCATCGACAAAGATGCTTAAGTTGGAGACATGATCCCATGATAAGAGAAAGGATTTAATTTACTCAAGGAGTTTCTTGTATTTAGAAGCTCGGTCTTAAGGAATTAGGTTTCAAGAAATTGGAAACCATGCACCAGGTCATGGTGGATAACACATCCGAAAGAGTGCTTTGGATGTAAAAGGACTTGAAGAGGAGACCTGGTAGACAGTGTGAACACCAGCTGCGTATCACTGGTGTACATGTAAAATTTGATGCACTCAGAGAGTAACAAATGAGCCAGGGGTAATACATAGATGTTAAATAGGAGAGGGGAAAGTACAGATTAAGAGGCGACAACACAGCTGACATGTTAAATTGTGGAAGAAAAGTGGTCTCGGATCAATTGGCCAGGGATAATTTTAGTCATTTAAATGCAGAAGCTTTAATGCCAATATCCCTTTGTCTGATCAGAGGGAGACTGTGAAGAATGGTGTCAAAAGCTGCAGGTAAGTCAAAGAGGACCAGGGCCCGACATTGGCCCTATCAACCAGTATGAGGAGGCCATCTACTACAGACGTCAGGACATATCCAGGGCCACCGTCAACTGAGTGTCCTCAGCTAACAGAGGTTGAGGTCAAGGTTAGTATCCAGTTTGAAATTGTTAAAGCCTAGAGCGGTTCTAGGATCAGAGACTCTGCGCCTCACCCCACTCAGCACCTGACGTCACATAATCAGATAATCTATAGCATTCATCAATGAGACTTGTAGCACCAGGCAGGGTCGGGTTTATGGTGGTGCGACTGGTGCCACCGTGCCGGGCGCTGACCTCGGGGGTGCAGAGATTTCAAATATAATATTGATTTAAACGCACCTGCTGTAAGTTCCTTGTCATCAGCAGTCTTCAGGCAACAATAAAAATGTCAAGATAACTCTTGTGATTAGTGGACCTGCTGGAGAGAGAGGGAAGTTTTGTCCAGTTTTGTCTAGTGGAAGTTTTGACTCATCCAGCGGCGTCACTAGGGGGGTGCGGACCGCACCGGGTGACACCATCACATGGGGTGACACCGTGGGCAGTTCGGCACACTGAGCTACACACAGCATGGGAGCGAGGGGGAGTGTCGCCGTGCAGCAGCCGCGCGTCAAGCTGTCACCAAGAAGCAGTGGGCGGGGTCGTCTTGTTGTCAAAGTCTGGGGGCGGGGCCAGGACGCACAGCCGAGGAGGAGCTCCCAGGATTGGAGCCAGCTATGCGCGAGCAGCGACGCCCTCAGCCTTGCTTCAGGGGGCGGGGCCACCCCTGTCTCGCGCCCCGCCTGCACGCTCTGGCCCCGCCCCGCCTCCCGCCGCTCCACACAAGGAGCCCCTCTCCAGCACACACGCAGCCGAGCATCACACACTAGCACCCCGCCGGCCAGCTCCATGCAGACACACACGGGTACAGAACTTGGCTGACTCGTCCAGGCACCGTCGCCCTCCCGTGCCCGGCGGCCCGACTGTCCCCTCCCTGCCCGGCCCGGCAGTAGCAGAGCCCGGGCCGACCTCCAGCCCTGAGGAAGCGCAGCGCCCCTCGTCGCCCCCCTCCGCGCCCCAGGCCCCCCTCCGCACCCGCAGTCATTGCCTCAGCGCACGCCAGGCGAAAGATGGCAGAGATGGAGAAGGAAGGGAGACCCCCGGAACACAACAGCAAGAGGAGCAGGAAGCCGGCCCACCCGGTCAAGCGGGAGATCAACGAGGAGATGAAGGTGGGTCCGAGCCCTGGGGTGCTGATGGTGGTGCAGCTGCACTTGGTGTTATATTGGGGGCCAGGGGCATTATGTTTGTTTCCATGCAGTGTGGAAATGCAAATCTCCACGCCCCTCGCCCACACTCGCGCACAAAAAGAGAAGGAGGAGGCTTGTCATTTTTGGGGGATGCAAATGACCACGTCTCAGCTCCTCCCCGGCCTGGAAACAGAGGCCGATTCACACACGGGCATCAGGCAGTGTGGCTTTCTTAGGCGGACTCGGAGGAGGTCCATCATGGGGTAAGTCGGGGGGTGACACCATGAGTTACCGCACTGGGTGACACCAACCCTAGTGACGCCACTGGACTCATCATAAAGTAGCGCAGGGGGTACATATGCCTGCTGCAAACCACATATACTATGGAGAGCACAAAAGTGCATTTAATGTATATTGTTTAGTGGGCTACTGCTTTTGTAAAACAGGTTCTTTTGTTACTTGCAGTTCATAAGTTACAATCCTAATATAGCACAGTGAGATATTAACTGTGATCAAAGAGCTGCATTCAAACTTCATGGTATAGACTAGAGAGCTATGATTTTTCTTTCCCCAGTCTTTTATTATCGTAATGTTGCTAAAAAAGGTTCATTTTGGTGGAAACCAATTCTTATTAGTAGGGTCAACCCCAATCACTCCGGCACGTTTAAAATCCTGAGTTTGTGCTTCTCCAGACCAAGCACTCTTAAAATATACTTCCTACTATTACTGGACACATGTGATCCCTACACCTTCTAATCTTCATTGTCCTATATAAGATTTCCTATAGACTGATTTACACACGTGTGGTTCATTGTCCCTATATAACGTGTGTGATGTAAAGTGCTCTGACATCCTACACTGGCGTGAGTAGCGCTATAAAACAAAAGAAATGCATGTGAGAGAGGTTATGGAGCAATGAGGGCACTGTTGGAGGTGGTAGTGAGAGAATTTGTGGAGATGGAGGTCATTGGGGGGCGCAAACACTGTCGCACTGAGTGCCACCAACGTCAAAGCCGGCCCTGGCACCAGGATATAGCATTCTGCAATTCGAATGAACACACAAGAATGGAGGCAGCCTCACAGTCATTCACAGCTCCGTGAGAAGGGCGTAGTCATGTCACTTGAGCTCCTCAATTACCATTTTTCATACTTAGAAGCCCAATCTGTCACTTTTTGACCTCACTTATAGACCACCCGGTCCTAGCATAATCTTTCACACTAACATTTCTGACCTGATCACCAGATCTTCGATGAAGTTTTCAAACAACATATTCATCAGTGACTTCAAACTACCAGGTATCACAGCGACCAAGAAAGAAACATTCTTCAACCTTCTGAATTCCAGGTTCATCTCTCTCTTTATGCACTCCAGATTCCACACCCTTGACTTTACCTACTCCTCCACACCCTCCTTACCTGCTATCCACTACTTCTTCTGTCCTGGTGAGACCACAACACAATCCCAGTCAGTGTTAGTCGTGCCAGACCAGGACATCATGAACAAAGAAAGCTACACATTCACAAGTCCACTCCTTCAAGGACTACTACAGGAAAACTCATCACACCAGCCATCTATACAGACATCAAAGGCAAACTCAACCCCCTGAAAGACAACCTTCAAAACCACATGGAAACAATCGCTCCTCTGCAAACGTACAGATAAAAACTGATGCTCTCTCCCGCATAGAATCCCAAGGCATTCATTTGAAGGCAAGAGAAGCAGTGGAGAAAATCGCTGATCCAGGAAGCCAGATAAAGCTGTTCAGCAAACAGCATTGTTACAGTCACAAACAGAAGCAGCAAGCTCTTTAACCAACAAAGCACGGCTTTAGCTTCCTCTTCCCAGATTCAACAATAGACAACTTCCCGGTTAGGTGCAGCGTAATCGACAGATTATTCACTGACACAACTGAGAGGGTCATCAAAGAAAATAAGCAGTTTAGAGGCGACAACAATATTCCCACTCACTAAAAGGCTTCTATGTTCAGGATATTGGGACAATATTCTAGTCCCTCTGTGAAATTGTATGCAAACTTTTCTGTCTTTGAAATGCCAATATAAACATATATTAAAAAAAAAATATTCCCTCTCACACTACCTCAAAACACACACAAACTGATCCATCGGGTCAACCTCTACACAGATGACCTCTCTAACCATCAAACAGCCATCAACGACAGAACCTACTAAGATGACATTTCGTTTTTTATTCTTCTCAAACTTTTCAGTTTTATTTATATTTAATGTTTAATTTATTTGTTAATATTTAGGTGTTGAGCTTACATTTGTTTAGAATATTTCAACGTTTAATTAATGAATATATACTATATATATATATATATATATATATATATATATATATATATATATATATATCCAGGTCGTCGGTCCGCGTAGCACCCGAGCCACTTCCTGACAGCGGGCTGAGGCGGGGTCGCGAGCCCCCAATATTCCAACCAATGTTCGTTTGCTAGGTAAAAACAAACACGCCAGAGCCCTTCGTTCTACTGCAATCGTGATTTATTGGCAAATTACACCCTATGCGTTTCGGAGCAGCGCTCCTTGCTCACAGTAGAACGAAGGGCTCTGGCGTGTTTGTTTTTTACTTACAAACGAACATTGGTTGGAATATATATATATATATATATATATATATATATATATATATATATATATATATATATATATAGTTATAAAGCCCACATTTCACAGGGAACCCTGATATGTTTCCCATATTTCAAAATTCCCTATGGAATATCGTTTTCTAAAATACTGCATTTTGCGCAATAAAGGCACCCAAACATGTAATCTATAGAAATATATAAGAACACTGAAATATATGTGTGTATGTGTATGTATATATATATAGTATATATTTCAATGTTCTTATACAGGTCTATAGATTACATGTTTAGGTGCTTTTATTGCACAAAATGCAGTGGTATAAAAACTGATATTATATAGAGAATAGACTCTGGGAATTCCCCCCATCCCATAATGCAATATGCCTGGCGCTACTGACGAGACGCGCCATGAAACTGGGCAGTGATTCAAAGATAGGATTTATTGTCAATGAGTTTAATGTTTCTGATTATACTACAGAACTATCTCCTGCGGATCATGCTCAGACTGAGACAGTTGCTGATGCAAATTATCGTCTTTGGGGTTGTACACGTTTTCAGTACATCAGGGACTTACATATCCTGCTGATTATTTGGGAATAGTTTCGTTTTTCAGTATAAAACTAATAGAACTGCTTTCAACAAATGACACCTATTACCATTAAGCCTGGGCAAAGCACTACGCTACGCTCGCGTAGTTTGCGAAGTTTGCGCTACTTTGCACTACGCGAATTGCACGTAGCACAGTGCAAACACGCGTAGCGTAGCGTAGCGGTCATTTTTTGCTTGCTCGCGGTCCTCAACGCCAAGTTGGCGACCGCGAGCAAGCAAAATGACATCCCGGCGAGACTTTTTCCTCGTTCGCGATCAGCAACATCAAGTTGCCGATCGCGAGCGTGGAAAAAACCTCCCGGCGAGATTCTCAACGCGGGAGGTCAGGTTTCTCATTGCGAGTGGTTGCGCATGCTCGCGACCGCTCGCGATGAGAAACTACCAGTCCGCGTTGAGAAAGCTGCCGCTCGAGTAAAAATCTACTCGAGCGGCAGTAAGAGACAGCTCGCACTGTGCAAGATGCCGTTTTCAATGATTGCACAGTGCGGACAAGCATCCGGCACTGTGCAATCAGTGCGAACAGCATTTTGCACAGTGCACTACGCAGTTCGCGTAGCTACGCGTAGCTCGCGTAGTGCGAGGTGCACTTCACGTAGCTTCGCGTAGCGCTACTTCGCGAACTACGCCCAGGGTTAATTACCATATCATCAGATTCAACAGACTGTAGATTCACAAACCGAGATAGGGAGAGAGACACTACGCATCCTGCCCTTTCAGAAGCACAAACAACCAACATATACACCCGCTACACCACATCAAATGTGAGAAAAAATATAACAAATACCCCAACTAACACATCATCACATTCCACAGGGGCTAGAGCTACACAGGCCGAGATATGGAGACACACACCAAGCGCAATATACCAAATATCTTCCCCCTTTCAGAACCACAAACATAGGAACAAACATGCTCACACCAGACTGACCCAAATCTAACAAAGTCATCTCAAAATATTCCTACCACCAAATTTACCACAAACATAGGAACAAACATGCTCACACCAGACTGACCCAAATCTAACAAAGTCATCTCAAAATATTCCTACCACCAAATTTTCACATTCTGCAGGGACTCGAACTACACTGACCTGAGATGGGCTTAAGCAAATGAAGTACAAGATATCACATATCTTCCCTCTTTCCGAACTACAAACAAACATATACACACAGTATATCAAACTAAGAGTAACAAACTCATACCAAAATACACCTGCCACCACATATACAAATAACACATACATATATACTTCATCACATGCCAGAGACTACAGCAAAACAGAACTCAGATTTGGAGAAGCACATCAAGCACGAGATACCACTCATCTCCCTCCTTTTACAACAACAAAGAAGCAAACATACAAGCTCTGTACCAAACCACATTTAACAAACCATATCAAAATGCACCCACAACCACAGATACAAATAAATGACCCATACAAACATACATGCATCAGCGCATTCTGCAGAGGCTAGAGCTACATAGAAATGAGATCCAGGAAATACACAAAGCACAAAAAACACCAATCTTCCCCCTTCCAGAACAACAAAGGACCAAACAAATAAGCACTACATCAAACCATATGAAAATACACCTACCGCCACATATACTAATAACTCAGAGATACCTACATCATCACATTCCGCGAAGGCTAGATCCATACAGAATTAAGATGGAGAGAAACACAAAGCACAAACACCACCCATCTTTCCCTGTTCAGAACAAGAAACAAACAAGCCCTACATGAAACCACATATAACAAACCGTATCAAAAGACACCGACCACCACATCAACACATTCTCAAAAGATTAGAGCTACAAAGACAAGATCCAAATAAACACGGGAAGCACAAGGTATTGCAAGGAGGGCAAAATTGAGACAGTCGTCAAATAAAGGTGACCTAATAGATGTGTCAAGGGAAAGGACAAAAGACCTGTATGATGTATGTATGACTTAATTACCATGCCTGAGAGAGATCACTCTCATCCTAAAAGGATAGCTGCATGTCCAGTCAATTCATAATACCTTCTTTCTGACACGTTGTTTTGTTCACGCCTGAAAGCCTAAATAGTTTTTCCCCATCTGTATATTATTTGTAAACAGCTAATGCCTGCACAGAATCTATTTTCTCAATAAATGGCAATGTCAATAATTTGAAAAGACCACATGCCTTTATTAACCCAGGAGAGGGAGCTGTAATTATCTTATCTAAAGAAGATATTGATATCTTGGTCATTGGTTTGAGACAGAAAGAGCTGTGTCTGGTAGCCAAAAGAAGCATGGCAGGGTTCCCGTGGGGGGTAACATGGATCCCTTCATTTCTTTTCAGAACTGAATATAAGTTGTGAGTTTCTTATTCAGGTTCAAGTATGTGTCATAATTTGGATGTGTAAAATGAGAAGGTCGAACTGCCCTTGGGGCTCTCTAGGGTTGGAAATGATAATTTGAGGTGCTGTCTTTGAAATCGAGAGATTAGCTCAAAGCTTGTTTTGAAGGGAGATTGAGCCTACAGTGTAGGTTGCCCACTATGCCTTGGGGTTCTCAGTGTATGGAAAATGATCTAAGGTGTTAGCCGGGGCTCTACGTTTATGAGGACTTAGAGGTTGCAGACCTTTCCTGATACAGTATGTTGTGTTCCCAGTTCCTTGGGTCACGGAGGATAGGGCTGGGCGGTGGACGCTTTTGCAGATATTCACATTTCTGTTTTTGTTATGTGGGGATTCAGGAGATTTCAGGTTCACCTGTTCGGGGATGCCAGTAGGACTTCATAATTGTTTCTAGCTTCTGTATGATCTGGGTGTCATCAGCATAGGAGACGTCTCAAGTTTTAATGTTGTTTGAGAGGGGGCTCGGAAACGCACTAACCGGGATGCGATCAATAGTTGAGTGTTGATTAAGGTTTGGCGGATGAGCGTATACAGCAAAGCAGAGAGCTCTAGAAGGACAACGAGGCTGAGGTGACGGTTAGGCCTCATTGACCAATTGGATAATTGATTATTCTGCAATCACAATATCCCAACTGGCTTTATGCAGTAGGGCACTGGTGTTCATTTGTTTATGAAGCGGGACTGTGAGCTTCTTCACTATGACCCAGTCCATGCGCGGGATGCTGGTGAATGGGCATTAATGCCTGTGTTGTGATGTGCGGTGAATGTTGACTTCAGTGAGTAGGATGCCGATGTGTGTGTAGCATGCACACTCCATTGGGGGTGTTGTTGCCTTGTATGGAGTGAGCACAAACTACTCGAGGCGAGCTGCTGCAAGTTTTTGCTGCTTTGCTTAGAGAATGCTTATTGCCTTGGGTAGGACGCCCATTGCTGTGTGCCTCGTTGTGATGGTCATCGTGGTTGAATGGTGCAAACTTAATTGGGTGGGTACTCGTCGTGCAGCTCAGTGATGTGTTCCACATAAAAGAATATCGGTTTACTTTCCTTTCGCGTCTTCTTCAGTTAACCATTTCATTGAGTAATGATGCAGAAAGTTTTTGTGCTGTTGAGTGATGCTGAAGTTAATTCATGGTTTTTATTTTCTTGGGAGTATGTTTGAGTTTTGACTTCTATTTTCTGATGTGCGAGTATGGTTTATTGATCATGCTGTGTGTCATAGGTATTCTTTTCTGGGTGATGGTCACCTGGTGTGAGTGTCTCTGTTTTCGATTCAGAGTACTGTATGCATTCTTTTGTATATATATATATATGTTTGGGTTTAGAGGTTGAGTCTTTGTTCCTTTTTTCGTTGGGTATAGTTTATTAATTGTTAATGGCAAAGCGCAAGAACAGAACAACACTTCAAAGCAAGTGTCAATTGTAAATAATTGCTTTAGTGTAAATTGTAAACACTGCAGCCATTTTGATTGCTCGTGGTAACTGTGCTTAAAGGAAGTGCCTGCCTGTCTCTGAGGATTCAACCCTCTCTTGCACAGCTTGGCTCCAGAGACAACAAGTGTTAGTTACCTTGTGCAGCTGAAAAGGTTTACATTCTAGTTACATTTGAAGGTCGTCTTCCTTTCTCATGGTCTCAGCCTCGAGCACCCTTTTGTTTTGTGATGTCATGTGATTTTAGTTGAAAACTTGTATTAACATCGTATGTATCTCGAACACCTGGCTTGTGGGCAGGGACAGGATAATGGAAGCCAGTGTGAGGTACTAACCCTCCTGTTCCCTGAGTACCCACAGAACAGTCAGTCAGCACTGCCTTAGTCCTTGCACCACAGCACCATGGCGTGTCCTGGGACTGTGTCTGGGCCCATCTCTTTGGGATTGGAGCTGGATCCCAACCTCACCGTCTGGGCTGCTAGCCCAGTGCCCGTGACCTATCAGGTGTTTCCCACTTCAGGGTACGTAGGAGTTCCCGATGACTCCTCTTGACTTCCAGTGACCATGACACTCTTCGGAGATGGCCAGGAAGTCCTCCAAGGGTTGGACCACCGGTGGCTCAAACCATTCTAGTGCTAACGCATCCACCACAGCCCTATCCCTTCGACACCGAGGAAGCTCATATTCCACACTGGTGTCCCCCAAGCATTGTCGGGTTCTTGGCCGCCTCAGCAGGAAGGGGGTCATTTTTACTAAAAGTGTGAGCCCATTATAGGACCCTCCGAATGAGGACTGCTAGAAATCCTCGAGTGACTGAGGCGGGTTGCGGCCGCATGTACATGATTGTGACCTGGTGGTTATTGGGAGGTCCAGGCAGCCATGTTACACTAATTTTTCTCCCAAAGTGGAAATAAATGAGCGGAGCGAGCCCACTGTACAACTTGCTGTTTTCTATTCATGTGAACTCTCATCAGCTAATGTGCTAATTCTTGCAATCTGTTTGTTTGGTAAGTTTAATTATTTTGTCCCTGATTTCGTGAATTGAAAATTATTAATAAGGCTCCCTGTTTTCCGTTTTTACTGATTTTTACAGCTAAATACAGACAGAAAACCATTTATTTTCCTGTCTGTATTTATTTTTAAATGTGGATAAAAATGGAAATTGGATTGTTTTTGAGTGATTCAAATGCTGTCAGTCATGATGGCCAGGCCGTTAGCTGTGCGGATTGACAGGCAAGGGGATTAAAAAAATATAGGGATTTTAGTAAAGAACTTTAAACAGCAGTAGATTTGCACAACCTTAATACAAAAATGTACATATTTTCTTCTAAGTGCATATTTTACCATCTGAGTGTGTATATATCATTGAAACCCGTCAGGCGTTCAGGCACGAGTGTATATTAACTGGTTAAATAAATGCAGAAATATACACATTTCAGCTTCATTTTTTCACAAAACCTAAAATAAATATGGATAAATACAGACGGAAATGACAAAAATATAAATACCATAAAACCGGGAGCCCTAATTATTAACCATCTAACATGAGAGTGTAGAAATGAAAACATATACATAAAAAGGATAGCAAGGGATTCCTTGTGAGGAGAGCATTGAATTACTTGCTTTACACCTCGATACTGTGATCCCCGCTGGCAATATTTTAATTACACAAAGTGCTTCCTTGTCTGCTGGAGATTGTCTTTTATTTCTTGCATTATCTGCGGGCAATTTATTGATAAACAGAACCTTTTCATGCTGAAACAAAAATCTGGAAAATCACTTAAGCAAAGTACTGTTTGCATCATTTAGTATGAAGGCTGAATCTAGTGTTTCTTAAAAACCAGGAACAGCAACATAATTACGTACTAACGAGCTAGAAAATGACAGTCACACTGATCAGCTGCCTCTAACTTTATCATGCTTAGCTGTAGTGGGAGGGATGCACAGACACACAAACACATTTGCATGCATGCACACACACACACACACTTGCATGCATGCACACACACACACACACTTGCATGCGTGCGCACACACACACACTTGCATGTGTGTACACACACACTTGCATGCGTGCGCACACACACTTGCATGCGTGCGCACACACACTTGCATGCGTGCACACACACACACACACACTTGCATGCGTGCGCACACACACACTTGCATGTGTGTACAGACACACACTTGCATGCATGCACACACACACACACACTTGCATGCGTGCGCACACACACACTTGCATGTGTGTACAGACACACACACTTGCATGCATGCACACACACACACTTGCATGTGTGCGCGCACACACACTTGCATGTGTGTACAGACACACACACTTGCATGCATGCACACACACACTTGCATGCGTGCGCACACACACTTGCATGTGTGTACACACACACTTGCATGTGTGTACAGACACACACACTTGCATGCATGCACACACACTTCCATGCGTGCACACACACACACACACACTTGCATGTGTGTGCACACACACTTGCAAGCATGCACACATACACATGCCCCTTCTTCGGCCTTGGGTTGGAACACTGGTCAGTGGGAGTATTTCAAGAGAGAGGGATGACTATGGTTGCTCTAGGCAATATGAACGTTTGCCTTTAGTGCACTCTCCTAGCAATAAGAGAAGTTTAGGATTTGCGTCAGCCTGATGCAATCCTCTTGTCAGGCGTTGTGCTTAGTGGGTGGAGGGAGCAGAGTGGCGCATATGGCCACATCGCACCTTGAAGAAAGTGTGACTACAGGGCGATGTTCCCACTCTATCCCTGGGTTTGGACTACGATCAATGAAACTCTGGTACGTCATTTGAAGTGTGCCTACTAAGGGCAAGTATGGCCATATATATCCTCCCTACCATATAGTGATAGACTAGGAGGTAGTTTAACAAAGCGTAAGGGATCTGTATCCTGAGGAAGGCCTTTGACCTCGTTGGGCGATTGTGATAGGCTTAAACATTTCGGTACAGCAGACAGGGTAATAGAGTTGTTGGTTCTCACATATACCCGTTTAGTATGTGTTTTTAATCCTGCCAAGTTGGACCCATAATAAAATATAGTCGGGTACCCACTTTGACAGTTTTAATCTAATTTGTTTTCTGCCCTTGGGATCCCTAGTTTCAAACAATTCTGTTTCATAATCTTTTTTCAAAACAATATCGCTCCACCCTGAGCGTTGGCTTGCGCCAGGGTGTGTGAGCGGCCCTATAATGAAGCATGCCACTATCTAGTGAGTGAGGGCAATTTTAAAAACCCAAAGGGTTTTCCCAAAGTGATTCTCTTTAGTGTTTACCAATTTGGGTTGTTATGGCCAGGAACTAAGTGGGCCGGCCTTTTTTCCTCTTTTCTGTTTCCTTCCCCTCTCCATGTTTAGTGTGAATTAGTTTTATATTTGTGTCCTTCTCATTTTGTGAGTAAGAAAGACCTCTCGGGAGAGCGAGAGAAGGCGTAATCTCTTGTCCCGTCTGGTTGTGAGTATGGTAGGAGCTGGAGCAGAACAGGAGCTGCGCAGGAGTGGCACTTGGACCTGGCATGAACAAAGATTCCAACATCAGCGGCAAGCCTAAGGAGTTGGAACACACTGTTCCACTGATAAGTTATTCTTCATATATTGATCGAAGAGGAACCATCTTACAGTGTTGTGTACTTACCCACTTTCCAGTAGGAACTGCGCTTTTGTTGTACAACATAAACATAGGGATGGTGCTAGACTGATTCTGTGCACCCTGTAGGCTATGTCACCCTAGAGACCAGCTAGCTCACAGTGCCACCATATGCCCCCTACACCTAGACAGGTAACAAATGGTTTTGGCAACCACAGAACATGACAACCCTGAGCCCTCCCAGGGATCGTGGTAACAGATCTGGAACCCTTTTGCTCAGTCACTTGTGCTCTCTTTCTCTCAGAGAAATATACAAGGAATACACAGAGACGTTTTCAATATTTATTGAACTATTGTGATTCTTGTATAGAATATATGAGCTGCAATGACCAATAGACAGAAGCAGATGAAAGTGATTAGCAATATAAGTGACTGATGCCGATACACGGCTAGATACTTATGAAATATGCCAAGCTACTGCTGATTTTTCCAGACAAAAAGCTTTTATCGATTGCGATGAATGGTGCCGATTCACGGCTTTATAACAAATGTTCAAATACAATTTTGTAAAGGCACGGGCTTAATGAAAGTAGTTGTATAAGAACAGTACAAGAACAAGTTGATGCTATATTAGCGAACTCTGTATACAACATGTTAAGATGGCGCCCGTAATACAACTAAGAACTTGTCTGTTTTCAATGTCTGTGAAATCATATGGTAGCTTTAAAAATACTTGCTTCCGGGGTGGCCGGCAACATTGAGAAAGGCGTTAGCCGAAACGCGTCTGTTGGGTCTGCCGTGATCAATAAAATTTGCAAACGACCCCTGCGAGTGCTGTTTTCCTTGAAGGAGAAGGGAAGGGAAAAGTGAGTATATATATATGTATATATATGTGTATATATATGTGTATATATATGTGTGTATATATATATATATATATATATATATATATATATATATATATATATATATATATTTTCCTACTCTGCGTTCCCTAACCTAGATGCCTAAGGTGTAAGAATCCCTTATTGGATGATTCAACCCCCATTACCTGAAGGGAAAGAAGGTTGGTCCCCGTCTTGGTAACAGGTTGGACATCCCTTCACGCAGAGGGATCAGCAAGCAGCTGGGCTGAGGTTTCAGTGTGTAGTGACCTCGCAATGGCAGCAAGTGCTCCTCTGCCTAAGCCCGGAAATGCTTTTTTTTTTTTTTTTTTTTGAGTTTTATATAGTGCAAACTTGCCCCGAAGATATCAGGTATCAGAGCGCTTTACATGAGCACCAGTTTCGTTACAGATGGACATATTCATTTTTTTTTTGTTAGGCACGGGGAGATTAAGTGATTTGCCCACAATCACAGAATATTGAGCGTTGTTGCCGAGACACGAACCAGGTTCCCCAGCTTCGAGGTCGACCGCTCTAGCCGTAAGGCTACATCCTCTCCCTTATTTATTTATAACTAAAAGCATCCTTGCTCTCGAGCTGAGGCCTTAGTCAGGCCGACATTGTTATGATCGGTTGATTGCTGCGTCGCCTTATGGATGAAAATCTTTAACGACATTTGCACAATGTGTGTTGAGGGGTTGTACGTATGTCAAAAGTCATCTTGCGAAAGAGAAAGCAACTTAGGACACGTGTATATGGTAAAAATGGCAGCGTTTTTCCCAAGGCCTAACTAAGGCACATGACAATAGGAAGATGCTGGATTCAACAAGCATTAAAAATGCAATAGGTCTCGCAATTGTTTCAGTTAGAGCTATTGCCATTGTAAATGACAATGTCTTTTACCCATGTGTTAACAGGAACATTTTGAGAAACTGAGTGGATACTTAGAGGTAAATTTGCCAGAGAAATTTACAAGATGCTTCCTTAGAAACTAAAGTAAGAAAAAAGCTTTGGTACAATCATCAAAATTATGTATTCTGAACTCTGCTTCTGAAGGTCACCTGTGTGGCACAAGAGAAAAACTGGTACACTCCACTGCATTTTTCTTTCCGATACAGGGCCGGCTTCAGCTTTTATCAAGTTCAGGGAAAACTAGTTGCACCTTTACTATTGAAGCTTCTGGTTACTTAGTGACAAGTTACTGTGTGTGTATGATGTAGGGAATGGATAGTGCAGTGCTAGGGCAGCCAAAAGGATTGCCTGCCCTAACCCCATCACAAAACCTGTACAAAGTAGCAGTGGTATACCACTCCAGATGAGATAACCCTGGCTTGGATCCTCACCACCACCAGTACCATATTGTAATTTACCACAAATGTGCTTAAAAGGAGGACGGGGGTGCTGGCCTCACTCCAGACACGCCTATTTTTTACCAACGTACATCCAAAGTCACACTGAAGTGAACTTCAAAATGGAAATGTACAAAATAATGTGAGTTAAGGTCCACTCTCCTACCCGACACCCCCATACAGACTGCAAGGGGATGGAATATGCTGTGTGCCGGAGACCTTCTTGCTGCACGTCAATGAAAGACCTGTCAAATGTAACCACTGAAGATTGAACAGGGAAGGCTGGATTCGAACCTGTGACCTGCCGGCCGACCACAGAGCGCAGCTGCAGAAGCTGAGCGCTGCCAGCGGTAGAATCTATATGCTCCGGGCGCTACGCACAAAAAACACAAACGGCTGCAGAAAGAAAAAAAAAGCATTTGTAATGCAATAGGTTTTGCATTTACGTGAGACCTATTGCATTACAAACGGGAGGCATCACGGAAACGGGAGGCATCACGGAAACGGGAGGGAGGGCGGGGTGGGGTGGGGGGCCTCACGGAAACGGGAGGGAGGGCGGGGGGCATCACGGAAACAAGAGGGAGGGGGAGTGAAAGGCACGGACAACGTGCAGGGACAGGGGGGAGTGAAAGGCACGGACAACGTGCAGGGACAGGGGGGGTGGGGGGAGTGAAAGGCAAGGAGGCAAGGACAACGGGAGGGAGGTAGGGCGGGCGGGGGAAAGAAGGCACCAAAGCAATGGAAAGGAACAGAGCGCAGAATGTTCTTTCTCGAGCACGAACCGCGATGTTCGGGGGAGCCGAGCGTGAAACGGCCGCAATGTTAAACGGCCATCACGCGAATGGTAAAAAAAAAGTGCTTACCTAGTAATTAAAAGACAGTGTGGAACGGCGCAAGTAAACGATCCTGTCCGGGTGGGCGGGGCCAAAAGGAGACAGGGCAGTAACAAGGAGGGACTAAAAAGCCTCACTTACAATCGGAGGCCAACGTTTAACATGGAGGATGACGCACGCCAATGCAAACAAGGGGCGGAGCCTACACTCCACTTCTAAAAGTTAATCGATTACAAGAAGCCTCGCAGAGCGAGCAGCGCATGCGCGCTGCAACGCTAGGCGAGACCTAAAAAGGGACACACTGGAATGGTTGTAACAATTGCTGGCCATCTTGCAGTGTATTCGGGGTATGGTGGCCATCTTGGAATGGAGTATTACTAACGGAGAGCTTGACTGTAGTTTCTCGAGTATAGCTGTGCCTATTTCTGGTCTGAACCAAACCATTCCTGGCTGTTTGGGCTTACACCTCACGGTAGTTGCTTACCACAGCCTTAATGTATCAGCGGTCCTGTCTACCTGCCACACGCCGGCCATAGCTATTTCTGCCTGTGTCAAATTAAATAGAAATTTCAGCTGAGAACGTAGACTCTCTTCTTAGCTTTAAACTATAGGCTGGTGCCTAGTGCTTCAAATCCCTATTTCAAAAATGTCTCCATCTGCAGTTCAGTTTTCATCTGGGTAGAGCTAATAATTACCCAGTTGATATAAAGGCACACCGGAGTAATTGCAGAACCCTGCAGGCTGTCTGAGGGCCGGTGTTGCTCCTGCTGCCCCAATAAAGCACTGACATGAACAGTCGCGAGCCCTTCTTTGGTTCAAAGACTTTTTTTCAAAATACTCTTTCTCTGTTTATAATACAGGTTTGCACTTAATGACAGCGGCACCGAATGTGAATGAACTATTCATCCTGTGAGCTGCAGGCTCTGTCAGGGAGCCCCTGATCACAGATAGAAAGGACTCAGAGACACGTGGCACCACCAGAAGAGACCCTCCATCAAGGAGACACTTCTGATGATAGAGCGTGGTGAGACGACATTAGGAAGAGAGATGATGGGTGCCCGGCGCTCCATCACTGAAACATCACAGATATATGGAGTGAGTTAAAGCTTTACATAGGGAAGAGAAATGAAGGGGGGCCCTCACATTCCATCACAGATGGCGGGAGGACGAGGCAGCAGCATGCCGAGCTGTGTGATACTTGCAGTTCCCTTGTATTTTTAATTTTCATGATGTAATTTTTGCACTTTCCGGCTTTTAACATGCAGGATTTGATATCCACGCGCTGAATGGGCCTGTCCCAGACCGTGTGCGTGCACAAGTGGTGGCCTATATTGTAACAGCCACCCTCCACCCCGGGACTCCTGAAACTTCATACCAGAGTTTCCTTTGTCCGTCCACTGCTTTTTCTCCACCTTTGGAGCTGAACACCGTGTGCTTAATTTGTGCCGGTGGCTGCAGGTGGTGTACCGGCAGTCTTTCATCACACTTTGATCAAGAGAAAAAAGGATATAAATTGAGAAAGAAGGAAATAAAGATAAGAAAACTGTGACAAAGGGAGACAGCAGGGATGAAAAGAACCTGCCAGGGTGAGCTAAAGAGGCAGGATGTGTACGGTGGTGAAAGAAAGAGAGGCATGGCGCCTAATCTTACATTTTTGCCAATCAGGTTTACTGGTTCAGCTAAAAAAAAAACTCCACATGTGATGTTTTTTTTCTCTTTATATTTGACCAAGAAAAAACAGTCAAATGTAAACAGGATAAAGTGACCAGAATGAACGAAAAACAATTAAGATTGATGCTCTGAATCCCATTTCTGCAATTTCTCATCATTCGAATGGCACAAACTCATTACGTTGTATTAGGGCGCTAAGGCCTCATTACGAGTTGAACTGTAAAATGGCGCAGTAATACCGCGCATGGAACTACACATACCGCGGGTTACTATAATTACCATTACGAGGTTGCCTTTGAAATGAAGAATAACCACAGAAAACTGGGGTTGTACGCCTATTTGTCGAGTTATTTCCACTCATTGCAGAAACTTTTTCCCCCTTCACATTTCCAAAGGTTTTTTTTTACGAAATGTTAAAGAGAAAAGCCTTAGATGGGTGAGTTTTTCCACTTGAACTCTCAACCCCGTTCAACCGAAACCTGTATTTATTACTGATTTGAGAAATTTATGAGCAACTTGTAATGAGGATCCAAGTCATAATTTAGTTGCCTAACAAAGGTTTTTTTATTTCGGAAATGGCGCCCCAATACATGGGCGCTAAGACTGAACGCGGTGGGCTGCTGTGGACAGTCTGTAGTATTATTCAGAATAACAAATGTTTGGATGCAAAACTGCTTTCATTTTGAGGTCAGCAATTAAGAAATTATAAGAGGATACTGAGTGAGGCTAAGAAACCAGAGACACTTCTTGTGGTTTATGGTGGGAGAGGACGACAACGCAACAAGCTGGATCATGGTTGGACCATCTCCACTAAGGATGCCTTGTACAGACCATGAAGGTGTCACATGACTGCTGGACAATCAAGGATGTCCCACTTTTTCAATGATCTTAGCTCCTAAATGACAAGTCAAGAGCACGAAGGCAGACTACTTCAGATCCCAACTTGATCAAGCAGCTAACCGTCCCAAGAAACGTTTTGAACTGGTTAAACAGCAATCAGTGAAAGCTCCAAACCACTCTGACTCTGGAGTCAGCCCTCCCTCATGCGACGATCTGGCTGCTTTCTTCACGGAGAAATCAAGACTTATCAACATTGAACTCGCCGCTAAGAAGGCTCTACTGCCATCCTCCGGGTCCACACCACCCCCTGCCCTCTTCGAGAAGCTCAATCCTATCAACCTGAGCACCAAGAACAATGCATCATGGGACACCTTTACTCCCCTCCGTGAAAGAGACATCAACAAGATTCTTCAGAGTATCAACCCATCTATTCACTTTAGCGACCCTTTGCCTCCTTCCATCTTCAAAGAAATCAAGAATGTCGTCATCCCAATCTGGACAAAGATTGTAAACGCTTCAGTGTCACAAGGCATGATCCCAGATTGCCTAAAAGCAGCTCAGGTTTCACCTATACTAAAAAAAACTAATGCAGATAGTACCGACCTTAACAACTTCCGCCCTATTTCTAACATCCCCACACTAGCAAAACTCCTAGAAAAATGCGTCCAATCCCAACTCTGTGCTCACATAGAGAATTTCCAACTCCTGGACCAGCATCAATCTGGCTTTCGTAGTGGGCACAGCACTGAAACCGCTCTTACTCACGTTATGGATGACATTTTAAAAATGCTTGACCAAAATGAATCCTGCCTCCTAATCCTCCTTGACCTTTCCTCTGCTTTCGACACGGTCACTCACGACAACCTCCTATCCATTTTGAAGATCAGGATGGGCCTCTCTGGTCGGGTGCTACAATGGTTCTCGTCCTTCCTTCACCACAGAACACAAAGAGTCAAGGCAAACCTCTCTCTCAGCCCTCTCCAGTATCCATGGGGGTCCCCAAAGGGTCCGCCCTATCTCCTATACTCTTCAACCTGTTCTTGGAACCATTAGCTAATGCACAAAATTCCACGAACATTCTCTTTCATATGTATGCGGATGATACGCAACTTTATCTGAAAATATCCTCCCCGGATAACATCATCTCACTCAACACTACCCTAACGTCTACTCAAAATTGGTTAACCAAGAACCACCTCCTGCTCAACACCTCCAAAACTGAATTCCTTCTCATCTCCCCTCCGAATCACATCCCAAGCTAGACCGGTGGTTGAATCACCTCACTGTCTTCAACTGCTCCCCACTCATTATAGACTCAGCCAAATCTCTCGGAATCACCCTGGACAAGCACCTGAACATGCAGAATCATATCAGCAACGTCTGTAAGGGAACTAATCACTTGATGAGGATACTCAGAAATATCAAACCATTCCTTCCACAAGATGACTTCAAGCAGGTGGTCCAAGCGCTTGTGTTGCCGAGACTAGAGTATGGCAGTGCTACGCTCTGTGGCCTCCTCAAATTCACCTTGGCTCCACTAAGGGCATCACTGAATGCTGCTGGAAGATTGGTGATGGGTACCAAGAGAAATGCGCACATATCCTCAGTCCTAAAATCCCTTAAGTGGTTGCCCTACGAAGCACGAATTCAGCTAAAGATTGCTTGTCTGTCGCACAAAGCCCTCCATTTCAAAACCCCCAGTTACCTAGCACAAAAGCTCGAACTATCCGGAGGTGGTAGACCCTCAAGAAGTGCTAACTTTTTTCTCCTGAAACCACAGATCTTTAGCAAAAAGAGAACTTGCCACCGAGCCTTCTCCGGCGCTGCCCACAAGATCTGGAACTCTCTTCCACCGGAAATACGCAGAATCTCCTCCACGGTTGCTTTCAAATTGGAAGCTAAAAGATTCCTGATAAACAAGTTCCTACCTTAAATGGGATAGGATCTTCTGCTCTAAGTCATTGACTTTACAACCATGAGACCTTCTTTGGAGGCTACTTTCTTGACACTACCGTGTGCTCCCCACTGTGCATGCTATGTAACAGTTTTGGTATTTCTCTCCTCTGACCCCTCTGTCATGTAATTGTTTTGTTTTGATATTCTTATCTAATGCTGATATTACTCTTATTACCTGCCTCCATCCTTTGTAAAGCGCTCTGATATCCTTCGGGATCTTGTTCGCGCTGTATAAAACTTTATAAATAAATAAATAAAGTCTCCGATCCACTAGGCCTGCAGAACGGAGTTGACCACAGGAAAGGGCACGTGCCTTTGGTAAATGGTGCTGTGATGTCATCCGAAAAGCCATTTGAGGATCAAAGCTTCAAATCTTAGAGCTTCCAGAGATGTGTCACTGCTGTGGGAAACTAAGAGACAGATGACAGACAGACATCCAAAGGAACCCCCCACGAGATGTCAATGAAACAGGAAGACACATCTTAAAGAGGCCAGAGAGTGTTCATAGGTACAGGGAAGCCAACAGACACTGCTCCAAGAGCTGGGAAACAAGAGCTAAAGGGAAAGGAGATTTACTCCACCCAATGGATATCATAAAATAGAAGGTGGAAAACTCTGTTGAGGGACATCAGCTATAGGCCTCAGGTGCATTCATCAAGAGCCCAGGCGCACGTCCACACATCCATCGGAGAGACATCACCAGCAGAACCCAGCTGGCTCTATGACATGATTTTGAGTTGAGTGATACCCACTTACAATTATATAGAGTCAGAGTAGATCATCATGGAAGTTTATTATTATTTGATCTTTCCATCACCTAACTTACCCTATTCACTATCGTACTCACCTATTTTACTGCTCTTGCAATGTAGTGATTTGACTGTGTACTTGATATATTATAATTGTCATGTGACATAATGCAAGTAATATGGCCTGGGAATGCCTGCCCAGAACCTTTCGCATAGAACCCAGGGATACCTTGCAACCCCAGCCCACACACGTCATCAAAAAGACATCACTAGCAGAACTCAGATTCCCATGGGGCTCAGTGACATCAGGCACAAACACTACATCACAGAGACTTCACCAGCAGAGCCCAGATATGTCTCGTAGAAATCAGGACACAATGCACACAAAGCCCATACACTACACTCCAGAGACATCACCAGCAGAGCCCAGATATGCTTGTAGAGCTCAGGACGCAGTGCACACAAAGCCCGTACACTACACCCGAGCTATCTCCAGCAGAGCCCAGATATGCCTTGTAGAGCTCAGGACGCAATGCACACAAAGCCCATACACTACACCCCGAGACATCACCAGCAGAGCCCAGATATGTCTTGTAGAGCTCAGGACGCAATGCACACAAAGCCCGTACACTACACTCCAGAGACATCACCAGCAGAGCCCAGATATGCTTGTAGAGCTCAGGACGCAGTGCACACAAAGCTCGTACACTACACCCGAGCTATCTACAGCAGAGGCCAGATATGCCTTGTAGAGCTCAGGACGCAATGCACACAAAGCCTGTACACTACACCCCGAGACATCACCGGCAGAGCCCAGATATGACTTATAGAGCTCAGGACGCAATGCCCATAAAACCTGTACACTACACCCCGAGACATCACCAGCAGAGCCCAGATATGTCTTGTAGCGTTCAGGACGCAAAGCACACAAAGCACTACACTACACCCCGAGACATCACCAGCAGAGCCCAGATATGTCTTGTAGCGCTCAGGACGCAAAGCACACAAAGCACTACACTAGACCCCAAGACATCACCAGCAGAGCCCAGATATGTCTTGTAGAGATGAGGACCCAGTGCACGCAAAGGCCATACACTACACCCCCGAGACATCACCAGCAGAGCCCGGATATGTCTTGTAGAGCTCGGGACCCAGTGCACACAAAGCCCTTACATTACACCCCGTGACATCACCAGCAGAGCCCGGATGTGCCCTATAGAGCTCGGGCACAGTGCACACAAAGTCCGTACACTACACCCCCGAGACATCACCAGCAGAGCCAGGATGTGCCCTGTAGAGCTCGGGACACAGTGCACACAAAGCCTGTACACTACACTCCTGAGACATCACCTGCAGAGCCCACATGTGTCCTGTGGCGCTCGGGACACACTGCACACAAAGCCCGTACACTACACCCCGAGACATCACCAGCAGAGCCCACATATGTCTTGTAGCGCTCAGGACGTAAAGCACACAAAGCACTACACTACACCCCGAGACATCACCAGCAGAGCCCAGATATGTCTTGTAGAGCTCAGGACGCAATGCACACAAAGCCCGTACACTACACCCCCGAGACATCACCAACAGAGCCCAGATATGCTTGTAGACCTCAGGACGCAGTGCACACAAAGCCCGTACACTACACCCCGAGCCATCTCCAGCAGAGCCCAGATATGCCTTGTAGAGCTCAGGACGCAATGCACACAAAGCCCGTACACTACACCCGAGACATCACCAGCAGAGCCCAGATATGTCTTGTAGAGATGAGGACCCAGTGCACTCAAAGCCCATACACTACACCCCCGAGACATCACCAGCAGAGCCCAGATATGTCTTGTAGCGCTCAGGATGCAATGCACACAAAGCCCGTACACTACACTCCAAGACATCATCAGCAGAGCCCAGATATGTCTTGTAGAGCTCAGGACACAATGCACACAAAGCTCATATACTACACCCCGAGGCATCACCAGCAGAGCCCAGATACATTCAAAGATCTCAGGCACATCATTCCCTACAGTCCCCACTCCCCAGCATAGAGCTATCACTAGAAGAGTGCAGGTGCATACACCTAGAGACCAGGGACACCATGCACATGTAGCTCATACACCCCATCATAGAGACATTACCAGCAGATCACAGATACATTCGAAAAGAGCTCAGGGAGGAGACTGCTGCATCTACCGCCCCTACTTTCATGCAGAGAGGCATTGCTAGAAGACAGCAGATGCATTCATCCAGAGACTAGGGCACCATAAGCTTAGAGCTCAGACATTCCATCACAGAGACATCGCCCAGCAGAAGAGCAGAGATGCATTAAAAAATAGCTGAGGGAGACAATTTCCCTACAGTCTATATCTACTCCATCAAAGAAACATTACTAGAAGAGCCCAGATGTATTCCCACACAGATCGGGGACACTGCACGTACAGATCATACACTCCTTCAGAGAGACTTGACTAGCTGGGAACAGGTACGTAAAAAAGAAAAGCTCAGGGACCCCATGTAGATACAACCTATACACTCCATCAGAGAGACATTACTAGGAGAGCCCAGCTGTAGTCAAACACAGATAATGGACACCATGCACTGTTTACTTACATTATCAGACACAGCCAGACTGAACGCATATGCAGGAGGCCCAGTATTGAAGGGCTGAGCACAAGTGACACAGGCTCATACTGTCTCTCGAAGAGACATCGCCAGGCAGCGGAGCAGAGACATATTCAAAACAAGCATTTGGAATGAAATAGGTCTTGCGTTGTTAAAAGATAGAGCAATTGGTGTTGTTAGGCTACTTAAGAAATAGACACCGTACTTTCAGAAGCATTGCCTGTGCACGATCAGCTAAAATAAGAGTTGATCTTGACCAGACCAGACCAGACCGGTATTTTGTTATAGAACTGCAACCGGTAATAGTGCGCCTGCTCCAGGTGTCTAATGCGCAAGTGTAATTCCTGGCTGCGGGCTGGTTTAGTAGAAGATCGGCGAGTGCCTAATGCCGGGACGCTTGTGTCCTCTCGCTGGCCACCATTGGTAAAAATAAAGCACGACATGCCACCCTCCAAAAATGTTTTAAAACATTGTTGGGTGAGCTGCGGACAACAAAAGAAAAGACGCGCAGCCGGCATTGGTAAAGATAAAGCACAGCATTCCGTACTCCCCCAAAAAAAAAAATTATACGTTGTTGGGTGAGCCGCGCACAACAAAAGAAAAGACAGGCGGACGCCATTGTTAAAGATCAAACGTGGCATTCCACGCTGGAAAATAAATAAATAAATAAAATGTTACCTTGCACGCTTACGCAAGAGAAGCCATAGAAAAACACACCTAAAATTACAAGAAACAATTACAAGAACAACATGTCGGGGAAGTGCGGTTCAGGGAGTGTGTAGCTATTGTGCCTGCAATGGCAGACACGCAGAAGAAGTCATTAACAAAAGAGTGCTCACAAACTGTAGATAAAATATACTGAGTAACAACACATGTAATAGGGGCAGTCCTTATGTGAGGTTACAAGAGTAGAAAAGGAGGGACTAGTAAGCAAAGTAACCAAAGACAATGAAGCATTTGCAAAGGAAAGTCTCAAGAGCCAATTGAAACATGGGCGGGCA
The DNA here is from genome assembly GCA_963921515.1 of Calotriton arnoldi. Lineage (NCBI taxonomy): Eukaryota > Metazoa > Chordata > Amphibia > Caudata > Salamandridae > Calotriton > Calotriton arnoldi. The sequence goes on along the minus strand of CAWUFW010000413.1, from coordinate 177,867 downwards.
ATGGGTGGAGCTTAAAGCCCATATCCTGAACACAGCATGTCTTGAAGAGACAGCGGTAGCGCTGCCTAGGCAAGACCTAAAGAGCTCAGGAGATAATGCACGTCCAGCTCCTTCAAAGAGACATTACTATAAGACAGCCCAGCTGCATTCACCAGGAGCCAAGGGACACCAGGCACATAGCTCATGCACTTCACAGCAGAGACATCACCGGCAGAGCATTTATGCCGAAACCAGGCATATGCCACATACAGCCGGTACACTCCATCGCAAAGACATCACCAGCAGAGCACAGATACATTCACTCCGAATCCAGGCACACCACACAGAACCCGTACACTACATCGCAGGCACTAAATCCACCCCAGACCTGTCTTATTGCCACTGCCTACTAAGGTCGATGAAATGATAGAACCGATTGGGACAGGGTTGCAGAACCAAAAGGCGGAAACTTTGTGAGAGCAGAAAGACCCGCTTTTAATCAGAGGAAAGCACTGTGTTTTGAGAAAACATAAAGCCAGTTTGAAAGAGGTAATACCTCTAATTTAGGCCACTGAATGATTTTGATTGTAAACTCGCAGGACTACAAATGTCCCCGCCGGTCGCTAGGCTGAAGGGCGCTCTTATCTTTGGCTATGCTGGCACTGTTCAGCCTCCCTTTATCTAGCACCTTTAAGGGTGTTTGCAGGGCGCTTGGAGAAGGAGGGGGCTAATGAATAGAGCCTCTGTGCCTTATGCTCAGCCCTTCAATACTAGGCCTCCTACACGTGCATTCAGTCTGGCTGTGTCTGATAATGTAAGTAAACAGTGCTGTGTGTCTGTGGGTAGTTTGCAAAGCATGCGCCCTTCCTAAACCAACTTCCAAAAAGTGGCAGTGGTGATCTTTAAAATGCACAGGTCAAAGTCCCAGATAGATTCTCAATATACTGTGCCCACTCCTAGAGTTCTGACTGCCCACAAAACTAAATATAGAACCTAAATGTTTTTTAACTGGAGGGCAACATTTTTTCTCCTTGTTCTCGTCGAATATCCAAGCTTCTGTTGCTTATTGCTGTAATCACTTTTTAGATCCAAATATTCATGCGTAAAGTCTTTCTTTTTGTTGTTAATATCCAAACGCTGGTACTTTTTTTCATACAAAATTCTTTGGCTTTACCTTATTCACTGTGCAAACCCAAGTCACATCAGAGAGCTGAAACACTCTAGCTCCACAGTGTGCCCAACCCCATGCTGTGCTTGAAGCCAGCATTAACTCTCATCTCTGAATGCCCAGAGAAGGCCTAGCCAGAGACTCTTGCCTCCAGCACAGCAGTGAACTGAAACAACAAATCACCAACCACTACCAAGTCTGTGTGCTAACCTGGTGCTTGCAATGCAAGCCCAGCACCCTGCCTGCTTGCTGGGCCTGCAACGATTGTCCACTTCCATAGCCTGTACCCCCTACTCAGTGTACCAGGACGCTGTCCGGCCCCAGACACGGGCACACTGCGTACGCAAGGTGCCCTAATACTGCTGGAACCACGACCAGACATACACCTCTTCAAGGTGCAGAAATAACGCCCAGCCTAGTACGCAACCTCCTTTCTCCTCAGTGTGAAAACCAGGCTGGCATGTGAGGATGATCACCCCACCACACTAGTGTACACAGAGCCAGCACACTACAGGACCCCCCTTCCTTCATGTATCCGAATGTCGCTGGCCCCTGGTTCCCAGCAGACCCCCTCTCAATGCTGAGATATAGTGCTTGTTACATGGCCCAGGTACCCCATGTCTGTGTATACACATCCTTCTCACGCGAGGAAGCGAATACCTGGTCTCTGTAGTGTGCTCAAACACTACTCACCTCAATGTTCAGGGTCCAGTCTTTCCACTCTGTGGCTTTTGGCAGAACCAACAAATAAGTATTAACCCTAGCGTAGAGGTGGAGAAACAGCAACTCACCTGCATCCCTAACATTATTATTAGAATTACTTCTAATGATATATACACATGATATGTTATGCACAGACAGGTGTAGTGTCCCAGAGTTCAGGCCTCTGCATGGAGCAGCAGCAGGTTGCCAAATATCAAAACATGCAGCCAAGGGCAAACAAACACAAAATGTTATATAGAAAACCCCACACTCACCTAAAAGGGTGCCTTTAAAAGTTACATCACTGGATCTTCGGATAGAAATTCTCCATGTAGAATATCAGTGAGGGTTCGTATTTGTAGCGCACTTTGTGAACAAAGCTGCCTCTCGGCGCTGTGCAACAGTCATATGCTGCATATCTATTTTAACATTGAAAGAAGCACATAATTTTGGTTAGGCCAAGAAGAAAATCTGAATAACTTTTCGCTTAAGGACTGATTCTTCAGAATAGAAATATTAAAAAGTAGCTCAGTGCAGCACAGCAACCAAACTTGTTGCACTGCATTGCACTAATGGGAGAGAGCATCACAGAGCCATAGTGCAAAGGCGTGTGCATGATGTCAAGCATAGGGTTCGCACAGGAAGGGTTCCCTTCCAGCACAAAATACTATGATTAGATTAACTTTAAAACAATTCACCCATTGGATGTGTGCTGTTCTTTGTAGCACACATGCAATTTGTGAAACATTAGGAGAAATTAAAAGATTTTTTATTGTTAAGGCCTCTGTTTAGGAGGCTTTATTTTTTGCCACAAAGCCTTGTCTTCCAATTTCAATAGATAGGCCTTTGCATCAAAACCCATGAGTGGTTGCTTGGATACACCCATGTACCGACCATGGGCTGCCTCTTGACGCTAAGTAACACCAAGCAGTGAAAAGAACTATCACTGTTACTTTTAGGGCACTTTTCCAGCACAACAAATTGTCTGCACTATAAACGAAATACTTTATCAAGACTTTGCACCAGTTTGTCCGACTTTGCGGCTCTCTTGATAAATCTGCCCCATAGTGTTTACATTACAGGAGAGTCTTCCAGATGGTTGAGGTCCTGGTTAACTAGTTATTTTTTGTACAAAATTAAGGCACTTGAGGAATACTTTGAAAAGTGGGATCAGCAGCTGAATCATAGGAGTTCCAGAAAGCTTGACTTGAAGAATTTCTGGTACTTGCCACTGACCTTCTTAGTTGTTAACCGGGAAGTTTAAAAAAACATTTTTTGAGTCGCCAGAAGCCAATGATTCTCTCTTCTCGCCAAAGGGATAATCTTAGCAAGAAAGGCCTTCAGCCAGGCGCATCGCGGCGCACTGGTGGACTTGCCTACGCCAGCTCTGGTTAGCTGATAGGACTTGGAGGATGTCTCCGCACTATTGAAGAATTGAGTTCGTAGTGGCCCGAGCACTGTCACTTCATCCATGTTATCCACAAAATGAAGGGTCCTCGGTCCTCAGTCCTCTATGGTTTGGCAGAAAGGCACCCGCTTTATGTTGCCCCAACATGGGATTTGAGGGAGAGTTTAACATCCAAGCAGACCTCGAAAAATGTTATTGTCTCCTTTATTTCTAACAGGGTTAACAGAAGAGGTTCACCAGTGCATACTTAATTTTGATATTAGACTTTGACTAGGTCAAGAGAGAGAGAGAAAGGCTGGAACGGGAGAAAGGAGGAAAAGAAAGCTAGGAAAGTAGTGCAAAGGGGACAAACATTGTCAAAGCCAATAAGTTTCACCTTTGAGAGTTACTGGCTTGGCAGTGTCTTGTAGTCATGTTGCTTTGGAGCATGGCTAAAACCAATTTAAAACAAGCATTGACAAAGAAAATAGGTTTGCCTATGTGAGATTTATTGGCTTTGCAAATGTTTTTTAGCTACGTTGCAAAGGGCTGAAAGTAATGTAAAAAAAGCTGTATGACACAGCCAGCGTTGTCCGCATTATAGCGCCTTTTTTATTTTCAGTTATGCTGCACTGAAGCTAGCACTGCTGTATGATTTGGCTAAAAAAAACATTGACAAAGCCAATAGATCTCGCAAAGGCGAGCCCTATTGTCTTTACCAATGCTTGGTATGGAATGCCATATGGTAAGTTATTAGTATTTATAGAGTATTTACAACGGCTGAAGAGCTAATGTTATAGAATAGAGAATGCCCCTGCTAAGGTGTTAGTGTGTCCAGATACAGAAGCATTTTAGGACTATACAAAACCGGTGAAAATGTGCCATATAAATGCACTGAATGTAACATAAGTTGTAGGTAGACAGAAAAGTCCAATAAGTTACAGCTTTTATTACACTGAAGTTTTAGGCTATGTGTTACTTTGGGTGCAAAGGTTACAAAAGAACCAAAAAAACACTCCTGGCTGCTTGTTTAGCAGTAAAATATAGCAATAATCGATGTTCAGTGGGCTTTCTAGACCATTTGGCTCCTGTGGTACTGCTTATAAACAACAGATGGCCTGACCACAAGAGTACACCTAGTATTGCAAGTTCGACACTAGAGGGGTTTCCAATACTTTACAACTCCCTCATACACGTGTTCCCTACCGCTAGTCAAAATGTCGTGGTGTATCAATTTACAATAGAAACGTCAAATAACCATCATCAAACATTTCCCATCCAGAAATACTCAAGAAAAAGTGTGGGAAAGGAGAGAAAGCATCTTTTAGGGACGGAGCATCACAGACGCCGGCGGGACGCGGCAGGGGGGACTTGACCTTGAGCAGTCACCTCGTGGGCACGTGATCGGTAGACGCGTGTGTCACTAAAAGATGGTTGCAGGTATGAGGAATCTCCGCAACCAGCTGGTCTGATGTGAACCTCGAACAACGTTTATAATTGGAACCCCAGCAGCCCTGAAAAAGTTGCTTGATTTTATAGCAACGAAACATGTTGGCTTAAGGGAATTGACTATGGTTTGATTGAAACCATTTTTAATTGGGAAAGCTTACAGCACTCAATAAAGTTACGTAGAGCCAGTAAGCTTTACCAGTTTTTAATAGGTGAGAATTATATCTTTGCATTCAGCAATGACACTATGCACTGACAGTTGACTTTTTCACTTAGGTTCACTGTTCTTTTACTCTATTGGGTTTGAGATTCTCACTACAGAACACACACTTTTCTTTGTTCTATATGGAGTGAAAGCAAACTATGATGAGAAGTGGGTGTGCCGGTGAGTACCAGCCAGCAACCCCTTTGGTGTTACGACCGTGAGGTGCTTTCTCTCTCTGTTCTCTCTCTGTTGAGTGGGGGGCGGCCTGGCCTGTTCTCTCCCCCTGTAGCTCCTATTGTGTTGATCCTGTGCTACTGCACCTGCTGCACCATTCAAATCATGACTCTGGTGCCTGCACGGTAACTGCACTTGTGACTGCTTGATTAGTAGTAAAATATAGCAATAAGCGGTGTTCAGTGGATTTCTTAGACCTTTTGGCCCCTGTGCCACTGCACCTGCTGCACCATTCAAATCACGACCCTAGTGTCTTCAAGGTAACTGCACTTGTGACTGCTCTTTTAGTAGTAAAATATAGCAATAATCGGTGTTCAGCGGGTTTCCAAAACCTTTTGGCCCTTGTGCCACGACACCTGCTGCACTATTGAAATGATGACCCTAGTGCCAGTAAGGACAAATGAGGAAATCGTTTATGTCCAGTAATATATGTTACGAAAAAGGCAGAGCTGCAGATGAAATGCATAATTATTGTGTAGCTAAACCTAAATACAAATACTTCCATAAAAAGTGCCTTTAAACTTATCGAAATCGAGTTGCCACAGATGTCATGAATAAAGCATATGCTTTACACATCAAAGTGAAAATCAAGCATTGTTAAATTGTGTTACAATGTGGCTTGCTCTTTTCTGTGAAAAGATCTTATCGTGTGCTTGATAGTGAATGGGCCATGAACGGTATAAATTGCCCAAGCTCACCATGTGCTAGGCTGACACTGAGACTGAAATGCGGTTTTCCCACAAAGGAAGTTTCACAAATTAAATAGACTCACCAAAGAAGAGGACAACATGCAAATGTTTTTGTGCAGCTGCAGAATGTGATAGCTTTTTAAATGGCTATGCCTTAAATAAAAAATAAAAAAGGCACAAGCAGGATCCATGGTGAAAGTACACTGCATTCCTCTTTCCTCTAAACGCTCTCAATTTGAAGTCTGCCAAAAGCAAAATAAACACCAGGCTCCCACGAAAACACAGCTTGACATTTGACCTCGGTCTTTGAATGCTCAGCAAATGTGACAAGATCAGAACAAGATTTAAAGGCCTTTTTATTACAGAAAATGCGTTTGTGGAAGAATACTGTAAACACAGCTTTCGCATGGGGAAGCACAAATTTAAGCTGCACAGCCTAAAGCAAATGAAGCCAGCAAAAGGAAAGGCAGAAAATGTGAGTTACAAACAACAAAGCCAATAGCAAGCCACAGGCGGAATGCATACCCAGGTCAACTTTCTGAATGTCCCCAAGATGTCTTTCACATAGCCAGACAGCTGTGCTGTCTAGTCGGCGGCGAACTAAAAAGCGCTATGATGTTACCAAGGCTAATGCGTTTTTTTATTTAAAGGTGCATTAGCGTTGGCCGACTCATAGTGCTTTTTAGGTGGATGTTTATCAGACAGTGCAGCTGTCTAGTTTTCTGAAGACATCTTGGGGACTTTTGGAACATTTCCCTGGGAATGCATTTGACCCATTGCTTACAATTAGCTTTGTGGTTTGTAACTCACATTTGTTTGCTTACTATTTGCTGGCTTTATTTGTTTTAAGCTGTCCAGCTTGGTTTCTCCCTCCTGCGGAGCATACCCTGTTTACTGTAGTCTTCCACCAGTGCTAGCTTTCTGGCCTTTAAATCTTGTTCTTATCTTGTCTCATTTGCTGTGCATTCAAAGGCAGAGGTCAAATGTCAGGCTTTGTCTTCCAAGGGAGTTTGGTGTTTACTTTTCTTTCTCTGACTTCAAAGTGAGAGGAGTTATGTGACAATCTTGCTGTAAAAGGAATGTGTTTTTTCTAGCACACAACAAAATTTGAATGTGTGTAAATGAACTGTGCAGATTTTCAGAATATATAAGAATTAGGAAAGCCCAAATTACCATATTTGGTCATTCTGAAGTGTGGTGGAAATAAATATTTTAATACCACCAAAACAATACACTAGGTGATGACAGTTCCACACATTATCGTTTGTGTGCTTTATACTTTTATCAGTAAACCTGTATGTCTGTTCAAATGTAATGGCCTTTTCAGTTGTAAATGTGTCGTAATTAACAGACCATGCATACTCTTCTCTGCACGACTCCACTCTACTTAGCTTCACTCTGCGTCACTGCACTCTACACCACGCCACTCCACTCTACGCCTCTCTACTCTACTCTGCACCACTATACTTTATTCCAGTGCACTCTGTGGCACTCTACCCCACTCCTCTCTTCCTCACTGCACTCTACACAACTCGTCTAGGCCCTTTACTCTGCACCACTCCACTCTACGCCACTCCACTCTACGCCACTCCACTCTACGCCACTCCACTCTACAAAACTGCACTCTATGCCACTGCACTGTATGCCAATGCACTTTACTCTGTACCATTCCACTCTACGTCATTGCTCTCTACGCCAATCCACTCTATGCCACTCTTATCTACTCTGCACCAATGCACTCTATGCCACTGCACTCTACACCACTGCATTCTATGCCACTACAATCTACGCTGTGCCAGTCCACTCTACGCTACTATCCTCTACTCTCCACCACTCTACTCTAAACCACTGCATTCTTCTCTTCTACACTGTACACCACTCCAGTCTACGCCACTCCACTCTGCACCACTCCATTCTACCCACTCCACTCTGCAGCACGGCAGTCTGTCACTGCACTCTACGCCAATCCACTCTGTGCCACTTTAAGCTACTCTGCACCACTACACTCTAGGACACTGAACCCTATGCCACTCTACACCATTGCACTCTACCCTGCACCACGCCACTACCCCACTTCACTCTACGCCATTCTACTCCACTCTGTGCCACTCCACTCTACGCAACCCCACTCCACACCACTGCTCTCTATGCTACACCATTTCACTTTACTTCACTGCACTCTATGCCACTCTACCCTAAACCACTGCACTCTACACTAATTCACTCTACACAACTCTACTCAAAACCCCACTCTGCACCACTGCCTTCTATGCCACTATACTGTATTCTGCAACACTCTACACTGCACTCCACACCACTCTACTCCAATGCACTCTACTTCACTGCAGTCTACGCCTCTCTATTCTACTCTGCACCACTGTATTCTATTTCACTGCTCTCTATGCCACTTTGATGAACTCTGCACCACTCTAGGCCAATGCGCTTTATGCCATTCTACTCTACTGCACTCAATGACATTCTACTCTTCAACACTGCACTCTCTGCCCCTGAACTCTACACCACTCTACTCTGCTGTACTGCACTCTACTTTGCACCACTCTACTCTATGCCACTCTACGCACTCCATGCCACTCTACTCTGCATCACTCTACACCACTGCACGTTAAGCTTTTGCACTCTACGCCACTGTACTCTGCAGCACTTCACTCTATGACACTATACTCTACCCCACACCACTCAGGGCCACTCTACTCTGCAACACTGCACTCTACGCCACTCTACTCTATGCCATTACACTCTTCCCTGCACCATTTCACTCTATCCCATTTCACTCTACTCTATGCCTCTGCACTCCACTCCACTTTGTGACACTCCACTCTACGTCACCCCACTCTACGCTGCACCACTCCACTCTGCGCCACTCCACTCTACACCACTACACTTTACGCCACTCTCCTCTACACCTCTATACTCCATTGCACTATATGCCCTCTATTCTAAATCACTGCACTCTGTGCTAATGCACTCTACACCGCTCTACTCAAAACCAATGCACTCTATGCCACTGAACTCTACGCCAATCTACTCTACACCACTGCACTCTAGGCCACTATACTCTACTCTGCAACACTCTACTCTATGCCACTGCACTCTACACCACTCTACTCCATTGCACTCTTCTTCACTGCACTCTATGCCACTATTCCACTCTGCACCACTGTACTCTACACCACTGCTATCTACGCCACTTTACCCTACTCTGCACCACTCTAAGCCAATGCGATCCATGCCACTCTATACCACTGCACTCTATGACATTCTACTCTGCAACACTGCACCGTCCACCACTGAACTCTACGGCACTCTACTCTGAACCACTGCACTCTGCCACTGCACTCTACTGCACTCTAAGCCAATACACTCTACACCACAACATTTTATACCACTCTACTCTGCATCAGTCCACTCTAAGCCACTGCACTTTAAGCCAATGCACTCTACGCCACTGTACTATGCAGCACTCCACTCTTCGACACTGCCCTCTATGCCACTCAACTCTGCGGGAAACAACCTTCACAACGCATGCATTACATCGCATGCCATTAGATCGCGGTTTTTACAACGCAAGTCGATACAACGACTTGCGCTGGAGGGCGCTATAGGACAAGGAATAGTTTAATTTACTATCCAACACCTTCCCTACTGTACATAGGCTGGAGTTGGAATAGTAAATTAAACTACTCCTAAGTCCAGCGCCCTCCAACGAAAGTCGTTGTAACGACTTGCGTTGGAAAAACCGCGATCTAATGGCATGCGATGTGAATGCATGCGTTCTATCGTCATACATTCAACTCTGCTCCACTATACCTCATTGCACTGTACGGCACTCTACTATTCAGCACTCTACTCTACACCACTGCAATCTTTGACACTGCACTCTACACCACTTTACTCTGTACCACTGCACTCTACACTGTTGCACTCTATGCCACTCAGTTCTGCTCTGCACCACTGTTCTCTATGCCACTGCTCTGTATGCCACTTTACTCTACTCTGCTCCACTCTACAACAATACGCTGTATGCCACTCTACACCACTGCACTCTACGACATTCTACTATGCAACACTGCATTCTCCGCTACTCTACTGTGCACCACTGCACTCCATGCCACTGCACTCTGCTCTTTGGCACTCTACTGCACTCTGCACCACTCAACTTTATGCCACTCTACTGTGCATCACTCCTCTGCATTTTACTCTACGCAACTGTACTCTGCAGCACTCCACTCTACGATACTGCACTCCACTCCACTGTACTGTGCTCTATGCCACTCTACTGTACGCCACTCTACTCTGCACCACTCTACTCTGCACCACTGCACTCTATGCCCCTGCACTCTACTCTAAACCACTGTGCACTACTGCACTCTATGCCACTGCACTCTATGCTGCTGAACTCTACGCTGCTGCACTCTACGTCGCTGCACTGAACACCACTGCACTCTACGTCGCTGCACTGTACACCACTGCACTCTATGCCACTCTACTTTGCACCACTCCGCTCTATGCCAATGCACTGTACCCCAGTCCACTCTATTTTACTTTACTCTAACTACTCCACTGTACGCCACTCTAGGCAACCCCACTCTATTCCACTACATGACACTATGTGCCACTCCACTGTATGCCTCTCCACTGTACGCCACTCTACTCCACACCAGTGCACTCTACTCTGCACCACTCCACTCTACGACACTGCACTGTACACCACTCCACTCTACACCTCTCTACTCTATGCCAACACACTCTGTGGCATTCTACCCAGCCCCACTGCACTGTGCAATACCCCACTCTAGGCCACTCCACTCTACTCTGCAATACCACTGCACTCTGTGCTGCACATTTGCACTCTACTCTAAACCATTGCACTCTACACCAATGCACTCTACAACACTCTACTCTGCACAACTGTACTCTACGCCACTCTACTCTATTTTGCAAAACTGCACTCTACACCACTGCTATCTATGCCACTCTGCTCTGCACCACTGTACGCCACTGCACTCTATGCCACTGCACTCTATGCCAATGCACTCTATGCCACTCTACTCTACACCACTGCACTCTCAACCACTGAACTGTATGCCACTCTACTCTATTCTGCACCACACTGTGGCACTGCACTCTATGCCACTACTGCATTCTCACCAATGCACTCTATGTCACTACACTACTCTGCTCGATGCCACTCTACTCTGCACCACTCCATGACACTGCACTCTAACCCACTCTACACCACTGCATGTCACTGTACTCTCCTTTGGCACCACTCTACACCACTGCATTCTACCCCACCCTACTGCACCATTCTACATCACTCTACTCTGCACCACTCAATGCCACTGCACTATGCCACTATACTCTACACCACTGCACTCTATGCCACTACACCCTGCACCACTGCACTCTACACCACTGCACTCTGCACCATTCTACTCTCTGCACCATTCTACTCTACGCCACTGCACTCTACTCTGCACAACTTCACTCTATCCCGCTGCCTCTACACCACTGCATTCTGCGCCACTCTACTCTGCACCGCTCGTCTACGCCAATGTGCTCTACACCACGCCACTGCACTCATCTCTACAACACTCCACGTTAGGCCACTCTACACCATTCCACTATATGCCACTGCACTCAACACAACTCTATGCCACTCCACTCTACACAGTGCCACTCTATACCATTCCACCCCACTTCACACAATGCCACTCTACTCTATGCCCCTTCACTGTGCAACTCTACTCTATGCCACTCTACTCCATTCTGTTCCACTCCATTCTACTCCAGTCTATGCCACTGTACTCCACTTCACTTAATCCAACTCTACTCTATGCCAGTCCCTCTACTCTACGCTCCTCCACTCTACGCCACTTCACTATTCGCCACTCTACTGTACTGTATAGCACTTTATGCCACTCCACTCACCGACTCTCTAACACTCCATGAACTCCACGCGACTCTACTCCACTGCACTCTATGACACTTTACTCTACTCTATGCTACGGCACTCCACTCTGCTCCATGGCACTGCACTCGATGACACTTTACTCCACTCTGCGACACTTTACTCCGCTCTTTGCTATGCCACTCCACACTGACACTCTACTCCACTCTACGCAACTCTACTCCACTCTATGCTGTCACTCCACTCTACTCTGTGCCCCTCCACTCTGTGACATGAAACTTACTCCACTCTGTGCCATTCTATGCTACAACAGTCTACTCCACTCTACGCCACTCCATAACACTCTCCGACCCCCACTCTATGACCCTCCACTCTATGACCCTCCACTCTATGACCCCTCACTCTATGACCCCTCACTCTATGACCCTTCACTCTATGACCCTCCACTCTATGACCCTTCACTCTATGACCCCCCACTCTATGACCCTCCCACTCTATGACCCTCCACTCTATGACCCTCCACTCTATGACCCTCCACTCTATGACCCTCCACTCTATGATCCTCCACTCTATGACCCTCCACTCTATGACCCTCCACTCTATGATCCTCCACTCCACGACACTCTAAGGCACTGTACCTACTCTACCACACTGTAATCTACGACATGACACTCAACATCACTTGACTCCACTCTACACTGCTCCACTCCCCTCTACTCCTCTTCACTCCACAACACTGTGCTCCACTCTATGCCCCTCTACTTCACTCTAAGCCCCTCCACTCTGCGCCACTCTACCCCACTCCACTCTGTATCACTTTACAATGCTCTAATCCACAACACTCCAGTCTACGGTGCTCCACTCTGACACACCACTGTACAATACTCCACTCCAATCAATGCAATTCTTTGCCACGACACTCCATGCCACTCTCCTCTATGCCTCAAACATTTAGTCATGCTGAACAGCCATGCTGCTGTACAACATGACTAAAACCCATTGTCAAAGCCAATAGCTCTTGCATAGGTCAGACCTATAGGCTTTGCCACTGCTTATTTTTAACCATGCGCTCCACCATCTTCTCTCACCTGCCTTCTCTTTTAACCATGTTCTTCTCACCTGCCCTCCCTCTCTCCGTGCTGCCTTGTCCCCTTGTGGGATGAGGTAAGACAGGGGGAGGGAGGACGGCAGAGAAGGAATCGAATGGAGGGAGAGTTCAAGCAACCAGGGATGGGGGACGATGTGGACAACAGATGTTTGGGGGAGGGACAGGAGGCAAGCACACAGATAACGGAGGTTAGGTCAGAGGGGCTTGCGGGCAAGCACATGATCAAAAGCAGATGGGCTGGGGAAGCAAACTGAGAAGCATCCGGACAACAGAGGGTGGGCAGGAGGAGCTGGGCAAAGAGATAGCTCATGAGCTTTCTTAAGCACGTTTTAAAAAGCAGACATGAAAAATCATGCAAAAGCAAGATAAAGAGACAGGAAGTTCAGGGTGGTGGAAGAAAGGTGTGAGATGGAGTCAAGATTAAGCAGTTTTATAAACCCTGAAATTCACATCAGTGGCAACAGCTGACTCCTAAACAAAAGTTTGCGCCCTTGCACATATTTTTAGGTCGGGCGTTAGTAAAGATCTTTAAATGTTGCTAAAATTATATTTATACTTAATTATAGTGGCGTTTAGCCAGTCTTCTTCATCCATTGATCTGTTGTTCTGTCACTCACATTTTTCTTCCCCTTTATTAATATACTGCATGGGGCAATGGGCCAGCCCGCTCTATTAACATACTGCATGGGGCAATGGGTCAGCCCGCTCTATTAACATACTGCATGGGGCAATGGGTCAGCCCCGCTCTATTAACATACTGCATGGGGCAATGGGTCAGCCCGCTCTATTAACATACTGCATGGGGCAATGGGCCAGCCCGCTCTATTAACATACTGCATGGGGCAATGGGCCAGCCCGCTCTATTAACATACTGCATGGGGCAATGGGCCAGCCCGCTCTATTGACATACTGCATGGGGCAATGGGTCAGCGCCGCTCTATTAACATACTGCATGGGGCAGTGGGCCAGCCCGCTCTATTAACATACTGCATGGGGCAATGGGCCAGCCCGCTCTATTAACATACTGCATGGGGCAATGGGCCAGCCCGCCCTATTGACATACTGCATGGGGCAATGGGTCAGCCCCGCTCTATTAACATACTGCATGGGGCAGTGGGCCAGCCCGCTCTATTAACATACTGCATGGGGCAATGGGTCAGCCCGCTCTATTGACATACTGCATGGGGCAATGGGCCAGCCCGCTCTATTAACATACTGCATGGGGCAATGGGCCAGCCCGCTCTATTAACATACTGCATGGGGCAATGGGCCAGCCCGCTCTATTAACATACTGCATGGGGCAATGGGCCAGCCCGCTCTATTAACATACTGCATGGGGCAATGGGTCAGCCCGCTCTATTAACATACAGCATGGGGCAATGGGCCAGCCCGCTCTATTAACATACTGCATGGGGCAGTGGGCCAGCCCGCTCTATTAACATACTGCATGGGGCAATGGGCCAGCCCACTCTATTAACATACTGCATGGGGCAATGGGTCAGCCCGCTCTATTGACATACTGCATGGGGCAATGGGTCAGCCCCGCTCTATTAACATACTGCATGGGGCAATGGGTCAGCCCACGTCAGTCATTGGCTAACTTCACTGTGAGCGACAACATTCTGCCCTTTCACATGCGGCACATTCACATACACATTAAATTCCTCTAAGTGCAATGGACTACTATGGTAATGAATGCTTTGAGACCAAAAACAGTTAGTATTTTTCTTTGGATTGATAAGGGTCCAGTAGCTTCCCAAACAACACCCAATTGGCACTAATGTTAAATAAATTACATGTAGTTCTATATTTAAAAATATCTATATTTTAAGTGCAAAAAAGTTATATAAAGTTAGTTTTTTTATAAAAAATGTAATGCACTTATTTTTTTATTCAATTCAAATTTTTAAACTTAAAAAAATACATTTTAAATCAAATATATAATTTGTAATCAACACTACTAAATATTAACTAAGATGTTAGTGAAGGTGAGTATTTTCTAAATTATTTAAAAATGTATATATACATATATATGTGTGTATGTATATATATATATATATAGATGATATTTAAATATGTAAAATATTTTATTATTCAATAGGCAATTAACTGGATGAGTCAATGTGCTGTAAAATGTTATTTTATTATTTTGTGGTTAATAAGTGTTTTAAATTAATTTACATTTATATTCTACATTAAAATATTTGTATTTAAAAAATAAATGCTATTTAATTTCACTACACTTTCCCACAGGAAGATCTCCACCCTAGTGGCAGAACGCTCCAACAACAGTTGAGAAAGTTACTAGTAGCAAGTTTACACTCATAAATTCAGTTGTAGGAGGCTCCTCCCTTGAGGATGTGGATACACGTGGGTCTCTACCTAGATGTAGCTTCACTTGGAAATAGTGAATAGCAAAAAAGGGGCGACTTACATCTAGGTGTAGGAGTAAATATACATGTGAGTAAATTTACAGGTGTTTATTCCCCTTTGTGAACCGGGCCCTTGATGTTTGCATCGACAAGTTTTGCCATTCAATGACAGGTTAGTGATATAAAAAATATATTTCAGCATATCTCGGCCTAAGAAGCCAGCCCCACAGAGGACTTGCAAATACAACCCCTCTTTGGGCGTAGTGATTCAGCCGAAGTGAAATTCCAACTCAGTCATTGCCACAAAATGTGTGAGATTGGGTACAAGAGTGTCTGCGCATTGAATTTTCTACTGGAAGCTGGGGAGCAGCTGTGTGGCAGTGGGTGCTGGGTTGATGTGTTAGCAACACGTCTGTTCGTGCCCACAGGAGTGCCCGCGCTCCTTCGCTGGCGCTGCTCACACCTGCTACAAAAACCTGCTAGGAGAGCTTGGCACAAGTCACTGGGATACAGAAATAATCACATGAAAGGAACAAGATGTCTCTGACATGGATTCTTCCTCGTGGCTTTCATTTCATGCACACACAAGGCAAACGTGCCATTAACTGCATATTATACAACTACTAACAATTACTACATTTACGTGGCACTCTCTCCATCTGATCTCTGGGTGCTGGTAACAGGTACCAACTCAGTGGTGGAAAGAAAGCTGAGTGACCCACTGGAAGTCTGTGGCCTTCATGCTTACAGACAGCTCTCCGCAGTGGATGCATTAACCCATTGAGCTATCTTGCTAACAATGCTCTATGTTGATATCTGTTTATTAAGTGCTGTTTTTTGAGTGGTGCTTTATGGCAGTTTTGCAGTTCTTGGAAGTTTTTCGATATGAAGGTTGCCTGGTGAATCCGCTGCGCCTTTGTGTTTTATCAGGAGCCTGGGGAGGAAGGGAAGGGCTTCTTCACTGGCCCCGGCCGCCTCCTCATCACGGTCACAGCTTTCAACCTACAAATCAATGCATTGAAACTGGGGCCTCTGGAGGGAACCCAGCAATAAGGAAGCAGGGAGCAGGTACAAAGAACGTACCCTCATCTATGACGCCTTCGGCTGTGGGTGGTGGTGCCCACTCAGGGTGCCCGCCTAGTGCACCACTGATGAACAGAATGAAAGCTGATGGAGCACCTTAGTGTGACCTGAAAAATAGGGTCAGCCAGAAAACCGGAAGTAGGGCCATAAATGGCCCAGCAGTCCACTCAGACCAAGAGTGTTTCAAGTCAGAGACTTCCATAGACTGCAGTATCTTTAAAATAATGTCCCTTCCAGCTGTGGGTCGCAAAAGGGTTGTATGGCATTATGTCAAGGTTGACAAGATATTGACCTACGCCATTTTTGCATCCATCACATCACCTAGCACTACCTTGTCAAGATAAATATGCAGTTATTAGGCTTCTATTCACATCTGAGTACCTGGACATACCTGGCGGTGTAGCAGTTCGGTCCATTTATTGGATGTCATGTGGTTTATCGGATGGGATACAGCTTTGCCATGCAGTACAACTGATGGGATAGAGGAGGATATATATATGCTCAGAAGTATTATTGAACTTGCTGTCAGGTATTTATTTCCTTTGGACTTTTTTTCTTGAGTCCCTTCTTATTCCCCCTGTGCCCACACAGGTGTTCTTGCAGATATGATTGGCTGCTGGTCTCTACATCTTGTTATGATGCTTGTAAAACTTATTCCACCTCACCTAAGCACTGTCGTCTATTGTTACTGTCATTTATTTTCTAAATATCCACAATAGAAATTGTGACACTTTTAGGTATGGAAAACAGCATAGACCACAATTAAGAGTAGCCAATGTAAGAAAGCAGCCCCCAGGTTTGTGTTTTGTTAGTCCTTTCTGATAGATACTTTTAACTGTAGATCCTAACCTTTTGAATATTCCTCAGACTAAATCTGGAAAATCTTCTGTGGTACCAGTGCGCACCAGCAGATGGCATCACGTGTCTCCATGCCGATGTCGTTCCAGCTCCGGAAGTGACCTGCGGAGGCGCATATAAGCGCCACCCAGGTGCGCTGACATCAGTTCCTTTCTTTAAGTTCCACCAAATTTGGATATGGAGCTACATCTTATCTCTTTGAGATAGTTTTGCCTTAAACATTTTTTTATAAAAACCAATGTGCTAGGAGAATGTCACCCCCTAACATCACAGGGTTCAAACCTTGTAAGGACTGTCACAAGCATATGTCTTACCATATGTCTTGTCATATGTATGCTCCACATCATGTTTGCTTATGGTGACTGGGATCAGAACATGACTCCAAGGCCTGCAGCGACTGTGCTTTGATGAATCCCAAGGACAGCCATTAACGCAAAGCCAAACCCCATGTCACCATTGGACCCCTCTGGACTTGCTCCGATCCTGGCGCTACAGCTCATGGGAAATCATGGAGCATCACTGTCAACGTCGGACGACAAAGCGCAACCCCTTGTGATTTCTTACTTCGAGTTAGTGCCACTTAAACCTCGACCTTTACCTCATGGAAGGACCCACACACTACATACCTTATTTGGAACGTATTCTGATAACGATCCCTATGATCCTGTGGGTGAAATTGTCCAACCATATACCGATGATAGCAAGCCAATATTGCCATTACATCCATTTAATGGAGCCCTTAGAGCCACCCTTCTTGTGGCCTGTGTAAAACCCTGCTTCGGACCTCCAATGAACAAGCAAATTGCACAACGCCATTGCCCAACCCTAGGGGATCCTGATTTTGTGAATAACCACCCCACTCCAGAAAGCCGTGTTGTCCAGGTCTCAGTGAGTAAGGTCAGCCCGAATACATTTCCTGTCATTCCACCAGACTGCGGATCAAAGTGCTTGGAAACATTTGGGAAGCACCTGTTTCCTTCTACTAGTTTGGCATTAAGCTTGATGAATGCCAGCAGCCTCCTAGGGCGTCATACCCAGACCTTCTGGGATTTAGTTGCCCAAATTTTGTCTGCTGTCAAGGAAGATTTGCATACCGCTCTCACACAAGTCATTAAAGACGGCCGTGATGCGGCATAAATTTACTATTCGATGTGGCTTAGGCACCACATGTTACCTGAGTAGGACATTGGCACCAGTGTGACTGTTAGACGTCATGTCTGGATGAGGTCCACAGGCTTTTCCGGAGATGTCCAATCCACCTAGGTCACGCCTGTTTACGCGAACCTTGGGCGCTTTAAAGATAATAGGGCCACAGCATGCTTGCTGGGTCTGTCCACTCCTTCGTGTCAGCCTCACCACCCATTTCATCCCCTCTGTGGCTACAGTGCCGCCAGCAGATGCAGCTAGCACAGCAAACTCCTCAGACCATGCAGACAACAATAGCAGCGTGCAGCTCAGTCTTCCACCCCCTTGGCTGCTGCAGCCTCAAGACCTCTTTAGTGTGCCGTTCATGGCACACAGCCACCCTGTCGGAGCCATGATCTGGCACTTTCTACAGGGGTGGCAGGTGATGACTTTGGACAAGTGGGTTCTACAGATTCTGCAGTGGTTATGTCTTACCATTCATTGCCTCCCTGCCACATTTTCCACCATCCTCAGAACGGCTCTTAGAGGACCATTTATCCCTTTTGCAGCAGAAAGTGCCAGTGCTTCTGCCCAAATGGGTCATAGAGAGGGAGCCGGCATCAGATTTAGGCTGTGGTTGTTATTCTTTCAGCATTCTGGGGCTGAAGACGGACAGAGGCCTTCATCCTGTTTAAGACCTGCGCCCTCTCAATGCTTTCCTGCAGAAGGACAAATTCAAGATGCACACCTTAGCTCAGGTCTTGTCTGCCCTGCACCTGTAGGATGCATATTTTCACATCCCTGTTCTGCATACCCACAGGCATGGTAGGACAAGAACATTTCCAGTTTGCTCCCCTTTGTCCTCACCAGTGCCTCTCAGGTGATCACAAAATTGATGGCGGGGGTTACAGCCCGTCTTCGGAGGTCAGGGTTCCCAGTCTTCCCCTACTTAGATGACTGGCTGTTGAAGGTGGGCTCGCACCAAGCAGTCGTTATCCACCTCCAGACTACGGCAAACCTCCTGCCATCGTTGGGGTTCACTATCAATGTGCCAAAGTCACACCTGATTGCTTTACAGATGCTCCCTTTCATTGCAGCTATTCTGGATGCTGTACAGTTTCATGTCTTCCTACTGGGAACGGAGAGTCCAGAACATTCGGGTCATGATACCGATCTTTCAGCCACTGTCCTGGCTCTGCAGTGGGATCTGTAGCCCCAGTGGGCAAAGCATCAGATAAACCTCTTTGCTTACGTCCAGATTTTGCAAACAATCTGCAGTGGTGTTCGCTGGACCGCATTTGGGTCAGAGACAGACCCCCTCCCTAACCCACCCAGAGCTCACATTGGTGACCGATGGATTGCTTCTGGGTTGGAGAGGCCATCTGGGAGAGATGGAAATCAGAGGCATCTGATCTACGGCAGAGTCCCGGCTCCACATCCACCTTCTGGAGCTGTGGGTCTTCGACTTGGCGTTGGAAGCCTTCCTACCATCCATCAAAGGGAGGTTGCTACAAGTGCTCACAGATGACACAACCGCCATGTGGTACTGCTACATGCAGGGTGGGGTGAGGTCGTGAACCCTATGCCTGAAAGTGTTATGCCTCTGGAATTGGCTGGAATACTAGGAGATTTTTCTGGTGGTACACCACCTGATGAGATCTCTAAAAGCCTGGGAGGATAAACTCAGCTGCCGCCGCCTAGCAGATCCCGAATGGAAGTTACACCCAGAGAATGGCACAAGGTCTCTTCCATGAATGTGGAGGACCTTCGCTCGATCTTTTCGCCATTGTCGAAAATGCCCAAAGTCAGCACTTTTGCGTGTTGGCGTTTCCAAGGCATTTCTCTCTCTGAGATGCTTTCTGTCTAGAGTGGGACTCGGGACTCCGTACTCCTTCCCGCCGATACCTCTTCTGTCCAGAGTACTGAAGAAGATGAGGAATGATCGGTCCCAAGTTATCCTAGTGGCACCGGATTGGGAGAGTGTGTTATCATGAACTCCTGAGCATGAGTGTCTGTTCTTCGATCAGGCTGCCACTTTGGGGGGATTTTCTAATGCTGCAGAAGTGCAGGGTCCCTGGTCCAGGCCTGCACAGTCTCCACCTCCATGTGCTTGGAGAATGAGCGGTGGCAGCTGACTGCTTTTGACGTACCTCCCGAGGTTGACAATGTGATCTTGGCAGCCAGGCGTCCCTGGACAAAATCGGTACATGCCTGCTATTCGGATAAATTTGTGAGATGGCGTAGGGACTACTGGATTGACCAGCTTTACACCACGCTGTCCTAAGTATTGTTGTTTGCTTACCTTTACCCCAGCAAGGCCTTGCTGTGGACACAGTAAAAGGGTACTTGTCGAGTCTTTCTGCTTTTTTGCGGTTGCTGGTTCACCTTCTTAGTTTCAGTCACCTGTTATGATGCATTTCTTGAAAGGTTTACAACATATGTTTCCACCTTTCCCGTTCATTATGCCCAGGTGGGACATGAATTTGGCTCTTACTTTCCTCATGTGCACTCCTTTTGAGCCGCTGTATAGCTGTCCCCTACAGCTCCTCACTCTCAAGACAGTCTTTCTTGTTGCCATAACATTGGTATGCTGGTGAGTGAGCTACAAGCCCTTTCCATCAACCTGTCACACACCATGTTCAACCCAGGCAAACTGGCCCTGAGATTGCGGGTCTCCTTCTCTTAAAAAGTGGTGGACCCCGTTTCACGTCGGGCAAAGTATCACTCTGCTGACGTTCTACACTCCACCTCACCCCTCAAAGGAGGAGGAGAGACTTCATCGACTGGAGCCTAAAAAAGTTCTTAGCTTTTACATTGATAATACCAGAGAACATTGTGTGGACGATCAGCTCTTTGTGGGATTCGCTGGAGCAATGAAGGACAAGGCAGTGCAGAAGAGGACCATCTTTCGGTGGATTGTGCTCTGCAATGCATAGACCAAGAAGCAACCCCGAGGGTTTGTGAGTTCATTCCACCAGAGCCGAGGCTGCTGCCACTGTATTGGTATGCGGGGTGCCAGTTTTGGATATTTGCCAGGCTGCTACATTGGGGGGGGGGGGTCACTCCATACGTTCATGAAGCACTAATGTCTGGACATCTAGTTCTGTCGAGGCAGGCACTTTGCCGGTTCAGTCCTAGAGGGCTTTTTGGTCTCAGCCAGTTCACTGACCCACCACCTGGGCGGTACTACTTTCTATCTAATCAAAAGGTGAGGAATCTGCGGCTGAAAGTGTCTATTAGAAGGATAAGTTTCTTACCTCCAGTAATCCTCTTTCTGGTAGATACTCTGTCTAACTGCAGATTCCTCACCAACCCTCTCATCCTCCCCGTTCTGTGAATTGGACTCTTCCATCTAAAAAGATCCCAAGCCTGGAGATCTGCATGCTGGTTTAAACCAATATGTTATTGGGCTCTGCATGGGGGGCGCGGACAGTCTTGAAAGCAACTGATGTCCGCGTGCATGGGTGGCGCTTATAAGCGACTCTGCACATCACTTCCGGTGCAGAATGATGACGGTGCGAAGCCATATGGTGCCCCACCTACTGCCGCACTGGGGTATGCTGAAGATTTTGCAAATCCCGTCTGACACCTGGAGACTATTCAAAAGGTGAGACATTTTTCCTGGTGTTAATATTATATGGCCTCCTTACGCATGATTTTCCTTAAAAACAGTTCATCTGAAAAGTAGAAAACATTTGAAATTATTATGTAGGGATCTCACTCATAAGTCCTTTAGGATTCAAGAAATGGGACATTCAGCGGAGATGCAACGTGTTTGGGATTCTTCTCTGGTCCGAGAGTCCTACTGGTGTGAACCTAAGTGTGCGTGTAAAGAGTGAAATAAAAAAAATCATGACAAAGAGGAGATCCCGCTCTCTGCTTTGCTTTAACCCCTGCAGCGCGAATTCCGCCGCGGCGCGGGGGGGGCTAGGGGGTGAGCGCGGCGCTTCGGTGCTCATGACGGCTCCACGCCGTCATGAGTCAAGGGCGGCGTGTGCTCATGACGGCGTGGTTCCGTCATGACCACGCCCGCTCATTAATTCACCCGCACAGGCAGGGAATTAATGCCGCGTGGGCGGAGCGGCCGCGGCATGACGGAACCACGCCGTCATGAGCACACGCCGCCTGTGACTCATGACGGCGTGGTTCCGTCATAAGCACTTAAGGGGTTAATTACATTTATGTGTTTAATGTTTATGTTTCCTGCTCCAATTAAAAGCCCTGCCCTCAGTCCATCCAATGGGAGTATTTATACAACCTGGACAACATTGTCAACTGTTTAAATGCCCGGTTAGAGGCAATCCAAGGGTGAAGGCGACCTGTTCATTTTCACAAAGTGTCTTGTAATGAACTGAACACTAAGCTCAACAACTGCATTACCTTTTGATACGTTTGAGAGCGAAACATAGAATATTGTTATTTAAGTCTGCGATGTGTGCCGCAGCTGTTTGATTATGTGGTGAGTGCGGCAAATTCATATATGGCCAGGTACTACCTACACCCCCTCCTCCCATAACTGGACCCAGATTAAATGACATGAGAAGGGTTTTGGATGTGGGGGTCGTAAAACCCCCGGCCGTATTTATTAAACAAAATGAAAACATTATTAATATATACAAGATTTACAAATTACGCAGAAAATTATGCATTACACTGATTACAATTGATAAGTACATATGTCGGTTGGCTAACCTTAACATGACTCTAATACAAAGGTTTTCCTATCCGAATCTAACATATCTTTAATAATCATCACACATTTTACTTTTCTGCGTATCCTATTTGGGCCTACGGCAAGGTCACTAACTGGTGTCAGATCCTTATCAAATTTTAACCACGCCCTCCAGCCGGAGTGCGCATGCGCAGAGGGCCCGTTTACCATGAGGGTACTCCCCCCCGGTTACCCCCGTACGCTCTGTATATCATCTCCCTAAAGGG
Organism: Calotriton arnoldi; assembly: GCA_963921515.1. NCBI lineage: Eukaryota > Metazoa > Chordata > Amphibia > Caudata > Salamandridae > Calotriton > Calotriton arnoldi. Next base: position 154,638 of record CAWUFW010000413.1, on the reverse strand, counting down.
GCCCTTGCAGTTCTGCGCCGTTTACTGGCGACCTTGTGCACGTGCGGGGTGGCCAACCAGCCTAGGGAAAGCGTGACTCCCCCCTCCCCCGCACCCATCCAGCCAACCGGCTGTAAACTGCCCCTGGAGTTCTAGGAGAGACCACCTGTCCCTCCCACTTAAGCGACCCCATTCAAGAATGGCGCCGCCCTCTAAGGACCTTAAATTTACTGCTCACCAATCATGACCTTACCGCCTGACCTAGGAATAGTACTAAATACGACGATTGAAGACCTGTAAACAGAATCAGTTGGTGGGAAAACACAAGTTTGATACACCTACAACCAAATACCTATACCAGCTTGTTGCTTATACATTGCTCACAAAACCCCAATACATTTGCTTTAGGGGACGGTGGGTGGGCAAATTGAAGTTAAAGCCTCCTAGCGAGGCTGGTGTGGGGGGGGCTGGGGAGCGGGGAGCGAAGAGACCTACTCCTGCGCTCACCAGCCTTTTAAAGGGTTTACATGCCAGGCCGGTTCTAACCGGCCTGGCGCTATCCTCTCGCGTGACCCGGAAGTGATTCCAATCACTTCCGGGCACGCCCAGGACACGGGACCAATCAATGGTGAGGCTCGCCTGTCGCGTCACCAAAGTGCGCGACAGGCTTGCCTCTGTGGTCGCCGGAGGGGGCCGGCACGACCGCCATACTTTTGGCATGGCCAATGCCGGCCCCGCCGTTCTCTATGGCCAGGTACTACCTATACCCCCTCCTCCCATAACTGGACCCAGATTAAATGACATGAGAAGGGTTTTGGATGTGGGGGTCGTAAAACCCCCGGCCGTATTTATTAAACAAAATGAAAACATTATTAATATATACAAGATTTACAAATTACGCAGAAAATTATGCATTACACTGATTACAATTGATAAGTACATATGTCGGTTGGCTAACCTTAACATGACTCTAATACAAAGGTTTTCCTATCCGAATCTAACATATCTTTAATAATCATCACACATTTTACTTTTCTGCGTATCCTATTTGGGCCTACGGCAAGGTCACTAACTGGTGTCAGATCCTTATCAAATTTTAACCACGCCCTCCAGCCGGAGTGTGCATGCGCAGAGGGCCCGTTTGCCGTGAGGGTACTCCCCCCCCCCGGTTACCCCGTACGCTCTGTATATCATCTCCATAAAGGGGCCCTTGCAGTTCTGCGCCGTTTACTGGCGACCTTGTGCACGTGCGGGGTGGCCAACCAGCCTAGGGAAAGCGTGACTCCCCCCTCCCCCGCACCCATCCAGCCAACCGGCTGTAAACTGCCCCTGGAGTTCTAGGAGAGACCACCTGTCCCTCCCACTTGGGCGACCCCATTCAAGAATGGCGCCGCCCTCTAAGGACCTTAAATTTACTGCTCACCAATCATGACCTTACCGCCACAGGCCAGCATAGTTGACCAACTATCTGGCCCCCCCCCTGCGCTCACTAGGAGGTCATACCCTGCCCCTGGAGACCGAACCATGCTAGAAGATTTTCTAGGAAAGCCTCATTGCCTACTCTTGACAGATGGACCCCGTCCTTTACAAAGCAAGACTCACCCCTGATACACCCGTGGGCGATTGTCTGTAGACGAGGAGCCCTGAAGAGCCTCTCTATTTTGTTATTTATTCTCCTTACTGAGTGATTCAGTGCTCTTACCGACTCCCCCCCCTCCATTGGAATCTTGGAATCATTTGTGACCATACAATGGTACACCCCTGGCATGTCTTGGCTAACCAACTCACTTCTGATATTATTGCTTCCACTAGCCCCTTTCTACCGAGGCTTGCCAGATCATTCCCCCTAGGTGTAAGATAATAATACTGGGACGGGGACCACCCTTCTCTAATAGCCCCAATGTGAAACCCCTAAACTGGCTCAAGCATAGGCCCCCTTCCCATGAAATGATACCCTAAAACCTGCCCGCTCTACCCTAGTCTTGTAGCTCCCTGTAAGGAAAAAGTTAGACAAACGCTTCACATACGAGTGACCAATGATCCATGCGACCTGTGATCCCTGCCTTGGTGATGATGTTCTTTGTGTTGCTTGGTGCTGGTGCGGCGTTCGCAGTTTCCCCCCTGCGTGACAGGTTTGAGAAACTGTAGATGAAAACAGAGAAGACATACGCATCAGCACCTGGCAATTATCCTGCTCATAACATATGTAGCCGCACATAGCGCTTGTAACAACTGGAGGACCACCTCCCAATCCTTTGGACGCTGTTGCTAGGTAAACCCCTAGCCGTTGCTTCCGTGGCCGCCCCTATCCTAAAAGAATGCGTACCAAAACAGCTTGGGTTTAGCCCTGCCCTCTGTATTGCCATATCCAGGACCCTCTTAAACTGAAACCGTGTAAGTGGAATACCATCAGCATGCACCAGGAGGGGCCCCCTTTGCTATCAGGTCTAGATTGTAGGAAAGCCTCCACCTGTGAGAGGGGGCAACACGGATTGCCATGCGCCCGATGGAGTACTACCCCATCCCCTCGTGCCTCTTGGTCTGTCTTGGACTTCCTAATTGATATCGTTAGAGCGTCCCCCAGCACCTTCACGTCCTCAAACTGCAATCCGCCTTGCACATCTTTTTTGTTTTGGGCCACCAATTCCCCAATTCTAAAAGCACCATAAAAGGCCAATGAAAAGGCGGCGGTGAACAACAGAACTTCCTCTGATGTGGTGCAAATCAGGGGAGGGTCCTCAGTAAAGACGTTAGCAGCTCCACCCCGATTGGCCGCCTTGTATCTGGGGTAGACCCTTGGAGGCGCTGCCAACCCTTCAGTGCTTTCCTGACTATAAAGCTGTTGGTAGGATTCCCTTTGTCCCTAGTTTGGGCAAAAAGGAGATTGCCGCCACATGCCGTTTAGCCGCTGCCGCTGAGCGCCCCTCCCCCTTCAAAAATCCTAGGTAATGAAGGAGTGCCCCTGCGTCATGCCATTTTTTAGCCCACTCCCTTCCCAAGAAGGAACAATATGCCCCAAACGCCCCTTCATATGCTTTCCTGGTCCTGGGTGCTAGGCTAGCTGTCACGAGGTCCGGTAGTTGGGGGCACCAATCTGCCAAAGTAGTTCTGGGAAAGGGGTGGCATACTCCGCCGCCGCCGGGAGGTGAGCCCTGAAAACCTGCATCTTAAAGCGAGAAAGTGCATCAGCCGCATGATTTAATACCCCTGGCACATGTTTAGCTTTAAATTGCATATTTAGCTTCATGCACAACAGTACAATCTCCTTCAGTAGCCGGAGAATCATCCGACACCGTGCCGCTTGTTGGTTGATGCATTCGACCACTGTCATGTTATCTGACCAGAACACCACTGATTGATTACGCAGTTGTTCTGGCCACACTGTTAACGCCACCCAGATGGGGAACAATTCTAGGAAGCCTATGTTGCCCGTCAAACCTGTCTCGACCCACCATGCTGGCCACCGTTGCGCCACCCACTCGGTACCGAGTATAGCGCCAAATCCCTCACTACCCGCAGCGTCAGTCATTAAACCTAACTCCGCGGAAGTAGTGGGCGGACCGGGCCACACTACCCTGCCATTGAAGACCTGCAGGAATGCCATCCAAATCCGCATGTCCTGCCTGACCTCAGATGACAGCCTGGTGTGGTGGTGTCTTTCCTTGAGCCCCACCATCGCCTGTGAGATGGATCGGGAAAATGGCCTTGCCATAGGAATGATCCTTAGTGCAAAATTCAACTGCCCTACTGTCTGTTGTAACTGGTGTAATGTTACCCTCTCCCTAACCAAGCACTGCTGTAATGCGGACCTGAACTTGGTGATCTTGTCCGCGGGCAACCTGAAACACCCCTGCATGGAATCTAACTCAATCCCCAGGAACTCTATTGTTGTATTAGGTCCCACCGTCTTTCCTGGGGCAAAGGGGACCCCAAAAGCACGCATGAGTGCGCAAAATTCCTGCAGCGCCCACGCACACTCCCGCGATCCCGGTGACCCCAAGACAAGAAAATCATCCAGGTAGTGCATTACCCACTGGTGCCCTGTCACCTGCCTAAAAACCCATTCCAGAAATGAACTGAATTTTTCAAAATATGCGCAGGAGACAGAGCAACCCATGGGCATACACATGTCCATGTAGAATTTCCCTAAAAATTGAAAACCAAGTAGATGAAAATCAGACGGGTGGACTGGTAATAGACGAAAAGCAGATTCTATGTCTGATTTTGCCAAAAGGGCTCCAGGGCCCAACCCCCTGAGCATCTCCACCGCTTGATCAAAAGAAGCATATCTCACGCTGCAAAAATCGTCATCAATAGCATCATTCAATGAAATTCCCTTGGGTGCTGATAGGTTATGTATAAGTCTGAATTCTCCTCTTTCTTTCTTGGGGACCACGCCCAACGGGGAGCAGACAAAATTCTCAACCGGGATTGAGTCATATGGGCCAGCTACCCTGCCCAGTCGCAGTTCTTTTTCAATTTTCATTGCTGCTACGCTAGGTTTAGCTCGCACTGAGAGTTGGTTCTTGCAATCTGATGCCCCCACATAACCAGGTGCCGGTATCCTAAAACCGTACCTGAAACCATCTAGCAGCATTTTTGCGGTGGTGTGACAAGGATATTTGTTCAGCCAGGATGTCAATGCCGTTACATCAATGGGTGACCGTGCCTTTTGTTGTCCATGAACCTCACTCCTGTTTCTTCCCTCCCTTATCCTTTGATTTCTTGAAGCATTTGGACTCTGGGTGAGACGGGTTCGCGCAGATGGAACACGCATGCTTAAACCTGCACGTGCCCTGTGGTCTAGTTCAGGTACGTCTATTGAAATCCCAGCATGTCCCTTTGCGCCCTCCCCCGGTGTTTGTATGGCTGGGGGGACCTGTGTTTGGCTGTGACCGAAAGGACTGAAAGGCCTGAAAGGACTGGTTCCTGGCCCTATCCTGGACCCCACCGCCAATTTGGTCTAACCATGCAATTGTGTCTATGCGGTCCCATGATAGGGATGTGTCAGACGCTTTAGTTCTCCTGAAGCTCTTATCATATTCTTTCCATCCCTCACCCCCGTATTTATCATGTGCGAGAACAATCCTGTTTTGGTAACATGCCATCTCAGCCTGTATGTTAGGGAAACGCTCAGCCATGACTGCCATGAAAATGGAAAAACCTCTAATCCAATTCATCAAGTTTTCCTCCATTCTGTACTTCATAAGTTCGCTTGCCCATTCCCTCGGGAGCATCCAGTCTTTGTTCTTCCTGGCCTCTTCCCTCTCTTTTTTGCAAATAAGCAAAGAGAACATGTTTATGTAAGACCCCGACCAAATTCTGTCTTTTACGTCCTGTGTTACATGCCTCCCCAAATTCTCCCGATCTGTGCGGGACTCACCCACATTCAACATTGGCAATGTCATCAGCTTACCTCCTCCAGCGGACCCGGCTGACCCTGACGGCTTCTCTTCCGTCATGCTGCGCCCCAGTACTTCCCTGCTGGGTTCAAGTGGCTTGGCCACCCCTGCTGAAATGAGAGGGGACAGCGCACCCTGACCCTCGCCCGTTTTGTCCACTGGTGTCCCATGAAACTGGGCCACTATTCGCCTCGCTTCTACAAACGGATCACCGCCCCCGTCCTTACCCCCCACCGTCGATGACAGGATCCCAGCCTTACCCAACCAAGGAAGTATTGCTGCCAAATGGGACACTACATCCTGTGGAATGCCCTCCCCCCCGTACCGGGCAACACCGGCAATTGCCGGCTATCCCCTGACGGTCCGGGCCCCCTCACCGGGCTGGGGGACTGGGACCGGAGCAATTGGGGGCTGGGGAGCTGGCACCGGGACAGGCGCTGGGGCTGGCACTGGGGCAACTGGCGGAGCAGGTACCTGTTCTGCGGGCGGGACCCCCTCTGTAGGCAAAACAGGGGCCGGGGACAATGGTAACCTTGGTTCCATCCGCCCCCCCTTGTTAGACCCAACCCTTTTGGGGAGGGGAGGAAAAGCCGACCTCGGGGGCACCATGCTGCGCCTGGCCCTCTCTTCTCTCTCCTCTGCCCCCCCTTGTGCGTCCACCCGTTCTCTGAGGTCCGCAAGACCCTGCCCCAACTCGTTCACTTTCTTGAGCATTGCCTCCATAAAGTTCTCCATGCGGGAGGGCTTGCCCCCCCTCTTCGCTTTCCCAGCCATGTTAAACAGTCCCTGCGTATATGACCACTTATCAGTCCCTGCTACCGTGCTGACACCGGCTGGATGCTAATGCCCAAATCACACTGCTGAGGGTAACTAGCGCTGCTTTTCTAAAGCCACTGGATGCTAATGCCCCAATCACCCTGCTGAGTGTAACTAGCGCTGCTTTTCTAAAGCCACTGAATGAAAAAAAAACCGATATTAGGCTCTCCCTGAGCCCTGTACGTGCTTAATCCCCACAATCAGGCAAAAACGGGCATAATACAGCCCCGGGCACTGCACGTGCTACGCACAAACCCCCCCCCTACCAAGCGTATCCTGGAAGGGCCACAGTTGCTGATGCCACCTTTAACAATTGCCTCAATTCTATTCAACCGGAAGGGTGCGCGCCCTCGCTAGTCGAGCGCCACCACAAACCGGGTACCTGCCGTCCTCCGTTGCGTGCAACTCGCCGCCGGTATTCCGGGCCTCCACACGCCTTCTCCCCCGCACAACAGCGGCGCTCTGCGACCGCGCACTCCTCCGATCGCTGCCGATTACAGCTGCCGATTTTTCGGGCCTCCCCACGCCTTCTCCCCCGCACAACAGCGGCGCTCTGCGACCGCGCACTCCTCCGATCGCTGCTGATTACAGCCGCCGATTTTCCTGGGCCCAAACGTTGCGAAGTCCGCAATGCCTGCGCCTGCAAAGGGGAAAGAAAAAACAAATTGAAGTTAAAGCCTCCTAGCGAGGCTGGTGTGGGGGGGCTGGGGAGCGGGGAGCGGGGAGCGAAGAGACCTACTCCTGCGCTCACCAGCCTTTTAAAGGGTTTACATGCCAGGCCGGTTCTAACCGGCCTGGCGCTATCCTCTCGCGTGACCCGGAAGTGATTCCAATCACTTCCGGGGCACGCCCAGGACACGGGACCAATCAATGGTGAGGCTCGCCTGTCGCGTCACCAAAGTGCGCGACAGGCTTGCCTCTGTGGTCGCCGGAGGGGGCCGGCACGACCGCCATACTTTTGGCGTGGCCGATGCCGGCCCCGCCGTTCTCTTTATGTGAAAAACGGTGCAGCTGCACAAGCAACTTTCTAGTGGCCTGCCCAGGCCCTGACGCTGCCTCAGCAAATAGGGAGGTGTTTAGAGGTGGATCGAGGTGAGCCACACAATGCAATTGATTGCCATGGGGTTTGTGATGTATTATATTGTAACACAGTATTTAAAGAGCGCTTACTAATCCTGCGTGGGGCACTGAAGCGCTGCCTACATGAGTAGCATGCTACACTGTGTAGGGTGTGTGATTGGAAGAATGTTGTCTTTGCTTTGATCCTATGTGGGAAGAGTTTCCTTGTTGTGCGTGAGGACCACCGAGGTGCGTCCATTGTGTTATGGCGCGCAGCGCTAGCAGTGGGTTCCATGATTTTGCTACTCCTGGCACTTTAAGGAGGTGACATCCGTAAAAGACAGGCGCGATGCTGTCCATCTGCTGTTAAATTCTAGATGATGTCGTCGTTGGAAAGGGGAGAGATTTTGTCGGTCTCTTTGCTCGTCTCATTTTGGATTATGCACTTCTAAGCCCCCGCCAGGCCTACCTAACCTGCATACTTTCCGGGTATCCGTGATGGCTCGCGTAAGCCCATCTCCTTTACCAGCCCAGGCGAGGTCTGGGGGGACCAAATCAACCTGGGAAATAGAAGAGATGAAGCGGCTGGGGGAACTTATAAAAGCCCAATCTTGTTTTGCTGACAACGGACTACAGTAGACAGACGTAACACTCCACGCGGACAGGTGTCCTGCCGCACATCTTGGTAGGCAAGCCCCACAACGCCCAGGTGTTCTGCCGCACATCTTGGTAGGCAGGCCCCACAACGTCCAGGTGTCCTGCCGCACATCTTGTGTCCTGCCGCACATCTTGGTAGGCAAGCCCCACAACGCCCAGGTGTTCTGCCGCACATCTTGGTAGGCAGGCCCCACAACGTCCAGGTGTCCTGCCACACATCTTGGTAGGCAGGCAGGCACCACAACGCCCAGGTGTCCTGCCGCACATCTTGGGAGGCAGGCAGGCACCACAATGCCCAGGTGTCCTGCCGCACATCTTGAGAGGCAGGCACCACAACACCCGGGTGTACTGCCGCACATCTTGGTAGGCAGGCACCACAACGCCCAGGTGTCCTGCCGCACATCTTGGTAGGCACCACAATGCCCAGGTGTCCTGCCGCACATCTTGGTAGGCAGGCACCACAATGCCCAGGTGTCCTGCCGCACATCTTGGTAGGCACCACAATGCCCAGGTGTCCTGCTGCACATCTTGGTAGGCAGGCACCACAACGCCCAGGTGTCCTGCCGCACATCTTGGTAGGCAGGCACCACAATGCCCAGGTGTCCTGCCGCACATCTTTGTAGGCACCACAACGCCCAGGTGTCCTGCTGCACATCTTGGTAGGCAGGCACCACAATGCCCAGGTGTCCTCCTGCACATCTTGGTAGGCAGGCACCACAATGCCCAGGTGTCCTGCCGCACATCTTTGTAGGCACCACAGTCAAGCACCACAATGCCCAGGTGTCCTGCTGCACATCTGTGTAGTCAAGCACCACAATGCCCAGGTGTCCTGCTGCATATCTTGGTAGGCAGGCACCACAACGCCCAGGTGTCCTGCTGCATGTCTTGGTAGTCAGGCACCACAACCCCCATAGGGGCCGGTGAGCACAGAGCCTGCCATTGTTTCCAACACGCACCGTGAAGGGGTGTCTGATAAGTACAGCCCCACCCCCCTCGTTGAGTAAACCTTCATCACAGGACACCTGTAGTTCTGTTCCAGACGTGCGCCAACTCGCTCTCTCAGACTGCAAGAGGGAGTGTACAAGTCAGTCAGGCAGCAAATTAAGAAGGAAAATTAGCAATTTGTCATTATTTGCATTGAAGACTCCGACAACATGATTAGGCTGCGATTTTAAGATGATCTGAATCCGAGCTGACTTTCTCAGAACCACGATAGACATGCGATTGTCCACATGTTTTATTTATTTCACCACCCGGATGATTGGAGGCGTCCCTAGGCACTTATTCTGTGTCTATGTGGATACCAACGGGATTTTTTAATATAGCGTTTTAATGTCTCTTATGACTCGAGGCGAGATGTTACTTATTTCCGCAATTTAGTGTCATTTACATGGCTGCTAGCTGCCTTCCAATGTTTGCACGATCACTGTGCACCAGGCCTGGGATTTTATGTTACAAACCATAGTAACCGGTTGCAATAGTACAGGGCAACTGCAATTATGTGGCAATGAAAGGCCAACTTGTGGGAAAGGGCGGACTAAATTGTGCAGAAAAAAAGGCAAAATCCGCAGCATAATGTGGCACATTCTGGAGCAGTATTATTTCTGTATTTTGTCATTTTCACACATATTAATACTGCTTCAGCAAAGGTTGAACCTTGTCAGAGCCCATTTAACACCTGGATACAGCAATCTGCAACTTGTAGGCATGGCCACTGGAATCATGCGATTCTGCGGGCGCTGCGTTTTCCGCATAATAATGGATTTGCAGCATTTGCCACATAAAACCTCATCTGCTGCTTAATCCGCAGATTTTATCCCCCCCCAAAAAAAATCTAGCCCACGCGAATAATTTTTTTTACCTAAAACGTGTACCCGCGCAGTGGAAGACCCTTGAAACACATTGACTGATGATTTTTGAGTTGTTTATTGCTGTTTTTGATTGTTAAACTGGTACTAATGAGGTGAAGACAGTAACACCATGTGTGAAAATGACAAAATAATGTAGCAACACTATCGCAAAGTGGGACACATTATACTGCATAACTTGCCTTTCTTGGCACATAATTTAGTCAAACCTGCCACATAATTTGATGGTCTACAACTGCACTGCACTGTATGTGGCACTTTTTTCATAACTTTCTATCCTCTTGAACTTGAAGCAAATTTTTCTTTTTGAAACTGCCATTTATGCCACTTATAGAAAGTGTGGCAAATGCTTAATTTGTAGAAGAATAAGTGCCGTGGCACAAAGTTTTGTTCAGAAGCCCTCGGCCAACACTGTCGAATGCCGGTGTGCCGAATACCAAGGATGAGTAGTCTTGATTCCACCTTATGCCTCTTTAATGCATCACCTGCCTCGTTATCTCATTCCTGCAGGTTCTTTTTCATTCCTGCTTTCTCCATTTGTCTTTTTTTTTTTTTTTACATCTTCTCTAACGCTTGCTTTTGTGTTTTACTCTTTTGAGTTGGATCGAAGTTTGTTGAGGAAAAATCGCCAAAAATCAGTGGCGGTGGGCCCCCACCTGTAACTACTGGCTGAAATTAAGCACTGACTTGTGTGTAGTAATGCTGGCCGTCATCTCCTGTTAGGAGACTCACCCTCCAGTGCACGTTTACGTGATGGTTGATGGTGACAGCCGGTACCAGTAGCAAATGCTTTTCTATTGCAGGATGTACTGCCCCTCGAAGGCGGGACTTCCTGCTGCAGGAAAATATGCCGTCCCTAAACAACACCTCGGGCGAAGTTGGAGAAGTTTGCCCACATTTGGGAGGGCGAAAATGTCTATCTTTGCCAGTGTATTTACCTATGCCTGCTCTGCTTAAGAGTAGACGTGCTATAACTTGCACAAGAATGAGCATGACATTTTTTTATTCGATTTAATGAAGATCAATCTTGCTAGCATGTCACTGAAACTGAATGAAGCTCTAGTGGTATCTTCGGAAGAGGACTTTGACGCGCGGGGGTGGGTATTGTAGGTAAGGTTGCCACCTGACCAGTTTTCTACCGGCACCACTGGTATTCTAATGTCCTGATCCGTACAAAAATAAGCAAAATCACCTAATGAGCGCCTTATGCCAGTATTTTTGTTTCAAAATGTTTTTATTGAAATGTTCTCAGAGAGTGCGACAAAAGCATTACATATGCAACATTTATTGAAAATATCATCCGCCCAGCTATACAGTTCGCTCATGAAAGTTACAGTTTGCTCACCAGGTCCGAGGCAAATAAACTTGAATATATAACACTGTTTCGTCATAACATGTCGCAATCCAGTCAATGTTTTCAAATAACAATCTACCCACCCTAGAGAGTAACATGAAAAGAAAACTTAATTATACCTAAGGAAAAAAGGAAATAACCCGAACTAAGATGTCATGGTGCAAATGAAGAGAAAACAGAAATGAGCGCGAGGATTGGAGAGTCGGAGCCTCTGCCCCGGTGCTCGGCACATTTTTCATAGATCCCTACGATGGGAGGTGATTAGATAAGGAACAAGTTAAGGGCCCTAAGCCTTGGATTGCAAGCCGTCAAAGGAAGCCCCTCTGATAAGTAGCTGACCAATGGAGACCAAATGTAATCAAAACCTTTCCTGGTATCTTCTATGATATCAGTCATACGCTCCAAAGCCAAAGCCCTCCACGATCTCGCATGCCATTGGGTTAAGGATGGGGCCTCTTGCTTCTTCCAAGCTGCGGCCACTGCCATTTTGGCGGCCCCCAAGCAGAGCAACAACACGGATTTATCGCCCTGTGTATCTTCTCAAGTGAGGGTCACGGACCCCCAACAGAACCTGTTCCATGGAGCTGGGAATGGGATAGCCTAGGATAAATTTGATTTGGGACAGGATCTCCTTCCAAAAAGGTTTAATGACAGGGCAGTCCCACCAACTATGTCTGAAATCTCCTAACAACCCTCACCCCCTCCAGCACCTATCAGATGAACCCGGGAAAAACGTGTGTCGTTTCTGAGGGTACAAGTACCAATCGTACATAATTTTATAGTGTGCTTTCCTAAGATACATAGAGCGGTTGAATTTCACTATGTCCCTACCCAAATGCTCCCATTGCTTGTCCTCCAAAGGGGCATCTACGAGAATGTTCCAAAAACACTTAAAGCGCGGCGTCGCCCTGGGACTCAACGATTGAATAAGAGCATACAGATAGGAGATACACCCCTTGGAGGAGGACCCAGACTGAGCAAACTTCTCAATAGGGAGCAACTCCCTGGTGGCGGCCCGCCGCACCGAGGGCTGCAGTACCCAGTGTTTCAGTTGCAAGTAGTGGTATTCTTCTTTTTTAGTTAATGCGAATTGTTTCTTGCACTCCTGGAAAGAGAGGAGTTCTCCCTTGTCAAACAGGTGAGAGATCATGTGGCACCCGCCCTCCCTCCAAGCCTCAAAGGGACCCTCTCGTAAAGCGGGGGGGAATACAGCGTTAAAATGTATAGGCGTGTGAGGGAAAGGTCGTAAGATGCAGTCTGGTGGTGAGGATGTCCCAGACCGTAAGTGTGGTGGACGTAGGCGTGCTAATATAGGCATTGAGTGGTCGGTCTCGCTTAGGCTTCCAGAGGAGATCCCATATAGTGTGCCCAGTTAGCTGTCTGTCTATGTGAAGCCAATGCTTCTCTGAAACCCGCAGCGACCATTCCGTAATCACTCGCATTTGCACCGCTCGATAGTAGGATTGAAAGTCCAGTAGTGCTAGGCCACCCTCCTTACGCGGTCTAATAAGCAACTTATAGGGAAGTCGTGCCCTTTTCCCTTGCCAGATGAATTTGGTCAGCATGAGCCGCAAATCCCTAAATAGCCCTCTTTCTACTGGAATAGGAAGCCCCTGAAAAAGATAAAGTAAGCGGGGGAGAACATTCTTCTTAATGGCATTAATCCGGCCTAACCAGGTGATGTAAGCCGCACTCCATTTGCCCAGATCGATCTTTAGTTGTCGCAGGAGGGGGGGGGGAAATTAGCCTGATACAGATCCCACACCTGAGGGGTAAGCTTAACTCCCAAGTAGGTGATCTCCTTAGAGGTGCAGCGGAAAGGAGACACCTCCTCTACCCTGCGCCAATCGTCTTTGGGTATTGTCAGGTTCAATAGGAAGGACTTTGTCAGGTTGACCTTGAAACCTGCCACCCCTTCGAACGCGTTCAGCTCAGCCTGGCTGGCCGGGAGAGAGACCAGGGGATCTGACACCGGGAGAAGCACGTCATCAGCGAACAACGAGATCTTATGATCATCTGTGCCAAAACGCATCCCTTGGATCTCCCTATTACCTCTGATCCTGTGTGCCAGGGGTTCAATGCTCAAGACAAAAAGGAGGGGAGATAAAGGACAGCCCTGTCTCGTCCCGCGAGTCAGGTGAAAGGGGGAGGAAGCTACTCCGTTGACAAGGACCCGAGATCTAGGAGAGTGATAGTTAGCGCGAATCATCCCTATAAAGGCTTCGTTGAAGCCAAAGCGCTGGAGCACTTTAAATAAGAAGGACCATTCCACGCGATCAAAAGCTTTCTCCGTGTCTAGCGAGAGAAGCGCTGTTGGGATGTTTTTCTTGCGAGCCTTTTCAATAATATGGATGATGCGTCTCAAGTTATCGTGGGTTTGTCACCCCATAATAAAACCGAACTGATCCGGATCTATGAGAGCGGGGAGAATAGTTTCGAGACGAGTAGCCAGGATTTTGGAGTAGATTTTGGCATCAAGGTTCAGAAGAGCAATCGGGCGGTAAGAAGAGCAGAGGGATGGATCCTTGCCAGATTTAGGAAGTACTGCCACTATTGCTTCTCCCATGGAAGGAGTGACTTTTTGCGAAGAAGCGATGAAATTAAATAGCATAGTTAGGAAGGGGACGAGCTCCGGTGCGAAAGTACGATAGAAGTGGGCTGAGAAGCCATCCGGCCCAGGAGCTTTCTGGAGTTTAAGGGAGTCGATCGCCTTCTGCACTTCTTCAGCGGATATGGGTTGCGCCAGTTCTTCATTGGAGCGAGCCCCTACCGGAGGGAAGTCTAGGGGGTCTAAGTAGCCCGAGGGGTCGTGTGTCCCCGGAAGCTCCGAGGTGTAAAGGGATCTATAAAAGACCTCAAAGGCCCTAGCCTTTCCCTCCTCCGACCTATGGGAAACGCCTTTCTCATCTACTATGTGTTTGATGTATTCTCGTTCCTGTTTGACCAGAATTGGCGCGCCAACAAGGAACCCACTTTATTTCCGCTCTCATAACCCCTAGAGTGTAAACGTAAGATGGATTTTTAAGCTCTATTAGTGTAAATGGCCTGTAGTTTTCCCTTTAGGGCCGTGACTTTCCGAAGAGTCAGAGCTGAGGGTTTGGCCTTATGGGCCTGTTCTGCGGTCGTAAGTTCTCGTTCTAGGTGAAGGCGCTCTGCACATTGTTGAGAGCGTAAAGTAGTGGCCAGTGCAATGCACTTGCCTCGGATTACAGCCTTAAGAGCGTCCCAGGTAGTGGAATGAGAGGTATCCTCAGGGTCATTCAGCTCGAGAAACTCTCTAATGGTCTTCCGGAGTTCATCACGGAGAAGTCTGTCCCTGCATAAAAAGTTGGGGAAGTACCAACGAGCCTGTTTGGGGCGCGGGTTCGGCCAAGTGATCGTCATCTCCAGGGGGGCATGGTCCGACAGGCATATCGGGTGGAACTGAGATTGCAGTACAGATGGGAGTAGGGATTGACTCAAGAAAATGTGGTTGACACGTGAATACGTTCTATGGGAGTGCGAGAAGAACGAGTAATCCCGCGCCGTGGGATTGGCATCCCTCCATACGTCCACCAACCCCATGCTCTGAAGCTGTGAGCGCAGTGCCATTCCAAACGCCCCCCCCCCCCGGAGCCCTGTGTGAGTGTGTCGTGTCCCTATCCAGGTCCCAAACTAAATTGAAGTCCCCCAAAAGTAGTATGTCCCCCTGGGCAAAGTTCTCTAAAGTCATGAGGAAGGAAAGGATGAAATCCTGTTGACCTGTGTTAGGAGCATAGAGTGCTGCAAACGTACATTGGCGACCTCGGAGATCCCCCTTAATGATAATGAACTTCCCGCTTTTGTCTGTTTTAGTGTCCTGAGCTTGAAAGGGAACCCCGGCGTGAAACAGCAGTGCCACCCAGTTTTGTTTCGAGGAATGCGAAGATCGAAATATGAGGGGAAAAGCCTTATGGCGCAGTCGCTGATCATCGGACTTTTTGAGGTGTGTTTCCTGAAGAGCTACTATTTGGACATTGTGATCAAGCATGTACTTCCAGAATCGCTGGCGCTTATTGGGGGAGTTCAGCCCCCGAGCGTTCCAAGAAACCACTCTAACCGCCATGTGCACTTAAAAGAGAATACCGCCCTAGTGGCAGAGGCCCCCGCTGATAAAACCTTCTCGTAACCCCCTCCACCTTCCCCGCCCATAACCAATAAAAATACGGGCACCATGACATCTAACTAAATTAAAAAACCTAAACAAATACTTAAAATGAGTGTGTAGAGTCCCCCTCCTAGAGGGGAATCCCAGAACCAGAATACACTCGAGGAACATTACCATTTCCCATCCCCCAGCCCTTGTCATAGCAAAGTTCAAGGCATTCGTTGCACAGAAAAACTTTTCCCCCCCCAACTGAGTAACCGTTAACATTGGCACTTAGAACCTTGCAGTGGGTGGTCTCAACGCAGACCCCTGGGACCAACTCCAGTGTGTAGTATTGAGCAAGTCCACGACTACCACCACCCACCCCCGTCTCCCCCGGCCACAGTGTAAATATTAATAACCCCCCATCCTGACACCACATGTAAAGTTATCTCACGTGTTGTTCGTGCCAAGCGCCGGGAATAAGGCCTGAAGTGGCGACCGGGCACCCAGGCCCCAACCAAGTATATAAGATGCAAATCCTCCGCCCCATCCAACTCTCCAAATCTTCAGCATGTCCTACTCTTGGGTGGATAGGAGGGGAGGGGGAGAGTAGCCCCTTCAGAGCTGCCGTAACTTCTTTCGGAGGGGCCTCAGGGCGGCCGCCTCTCCAACGATACGAAGCGATGGAAACCTCGCGACCCTCCCAAGCAAAGGCCTCAAACTGGTGCTTACGTGTTTCTCCTGCCTATTTTGCGCCATTGACCTCCATTGCGTCGATCCGGTCGACCTTCCCCGTCTGGATCCAATGAGGTTGTGGAGAGTTCCAAGCCTAGAAAATCCGCCGCCTCAGAAAGTTCCACACAGTGGTGTTGCTTGTTTTGCCATTGGAAAGATATCCCAAAGGGGTATGTCCATCGGTACCTGACATTCTTCTCCCGCAGATGTTCAGTGACAGGTCGGAACTGTTGGCGACGCAAGAGAGTGGCTTGAGCTACATCCTGATAGAGCGTACACGTGGTATTTCGGAAGGTGAGTGTGTCGGAGGCCCTAGCCTTTTGCAGGACCATTTCTTTGATCTTGAAGGAGCTGAACTTAGCCAGGATATCCCGCGGGCGACGGTTCTCCCCCGGCAGGCGCGGGCCAACTCTATGTACTCTCTCCAACCGGACTTCCGGGCCATCCTCTCCGAGGGCTAAAGAGAAGAGGCCCACCATGAATGCCTCCAAGTCTGGGCCCTCGCAATCCTCCTCCAGGCCCCGGACTCTTATATTGTCGCGGCGAGAGCGGTTTTCCAAATCTTCGCATTTGAGTAATGAATCGCGTAGTTGGCTGCGTAAGTCAGCTGTGCTTTCTTCCAGGGATTTAATCTTACCGGTCACCTCCTGTTGTTGTGCTTCAAGGTCAAGTGTACGCGTACCCACGGAGTCAACATCTGCTTGGACAGCTACTAGTTTCTCATGCACCTCCGCGCTGAAAGTTTCGAAGGAGGCCTCCATTTCTGACTTGATGTCCGCTCGTATCTCAGTGCGCAGCTCCTGTTTAAACTCGCGCAGGGAAGATAAGAGATCTTCCCGGGTCAGCGCCATGGCCGCCCCCTCCTCCGTCGCCCCCCTACCAGCCGACGTGAAGTAGTTGGAGACCCTGTTATTGAGGTTCTTCTTGGGTGGCATAGGGGGGCCCTCCGCACGGTCAGCGCTCGGCCGCCCCTCAACTGCGTGGAACCTGTACACCCCTGATATCCGCCAGTGGGGACCCCTTCGCTCACTCCTCCGCTCCCGGGTCCACACTGCTCCTCTCCTCCAGGCGCCCGGCCAGGTCAGACTCGTCCGCCCCACCCGACAGCCCGCGAGAGACAGCAGGCTCAAAGATGATGCCAACCAGCGACCGCCTCGGCGCCCTCCTTTGACTCTCCCAGCGGGGCAGGTATCTTTTCGTGCAGGCGCCTCGTGGGGGCTGCAAGCCGGTAAGGGGAGACTTCTTGGCAGCCATGTTGGGGTCAGGCTCAACTCTACTGTGCTTCCTCAGTGCGGGTCTCCAGCCCCCCCACCGATAATCTCCTCGCCCCAGCGATTTTCTTATTGATGTCCAGACCCAAAAGGAGAAAGGCATGCAGTTCCTCCGCAGATACCCCCAGTGCACTGTCAACAACAAAAGGGGTCGAAGACTCACTCAGCGTGAATCAGGGCCGACTTCACCTGTCTCAGCAATGCTCGTCAGCGAGGTTGTCTCAAGGCTGGAGGGGCGCTTCATCCCTGTGCAGAGAGGCCGTCACAGGCAGGGCCATCTGATCTGACCGATCGTAACCCCCTCGCAGCAGCCGCCCGCCATTTTGATGAGCGCCGCGTCTGGCTCGGGTCGGTCCCGTGTACTGCTGCAGCCTGACTTCGGGAACGGCAGGGGAGCCGAGACAATCAGGCGCGCTCCCCCACGAGTGCTGGCGGCAAGATCCCCCGGGGCAAATCTGCTGCAAGGAGATGCGGGGAATCAGCAACACCGCGCTCTCGGTCCCAGAGCCCGGGCGACCGCCATTTTCTCTCCGGTGCCGCTGCGCCGCCTTCTCCTCTCCGGATCTCTTCTGCTCACACACCGGGACCCCAAGCGCATCGGAGCAGTCCCCCGTGTTCAGCGCCACCTCTGCATCGCGGAGCTGTGCCTGCAAAGCCGGTAAGATGCCTTAATGCCACATAGTCAGCATGGCCTGGAAAGGAGCCGATCGGAGTCACGTCCGATCGGCCATGTTGGTTGGCCACGCCCCCCCTCATGCCAGTATTTTTAACCTTTATCTGTACATACTTCACACATCCAATATCAGTTCCGGGTTACCAAATAGGCAAAGTATGTACCGGCCTATGGACCCCACTCCTTTTAGGGCCCCCCCCCCCGACAACATATCAAAATAATATTGATTTGATCTTAAAAGAAAATTGCAATCAAGCTTTCTTAAATATTGTTTCCAAAAGATAGAAAACAATGAATCAACTCAAAGAAACGAAAACTTTACATTAAAGACTCTATAGAGAAAATACTGTATTAATGTAATGCACCCATTATCAGCTTAAAGTACATAAACCAGAGACATCAGATTCACCTCATCTTCTGGCAGCTGTCCGATGCATTGGGTATTAGGAGATAATTTGCGAGGGGCCCCAAAATGTGGACTGCCTAGAGGCCTCCAGAGGGTTTCACCTGGCACTGGCCAATACAAATAGAAAACACTTTTAAATGTGTTGTAGAGATGCGTTAATAATCCATGACAAATAATTAAAGTAAAATTTAAACACACCAAAAGGAGTAGGGGGTGATAAAATAACTCTAGGTGTGGTGGCACGTGCTCTGTGTCCAGATACTGCCCTCACTCACACAGTTGTGTGACATGCTTCATCATAGGGCTGCTTCAGTACACCCCTGCGCAACCCAACGCCTGGGGTGGAGCAATAGGGTAGGGGAAGACAAGACACAACACATAAAAGAATAATATAAATTGACTGGGATCACCGGAAGTGGAAGTGCAGTGTGAATTAAAACTAGCTCGGAGGTGTCGCTATGCGTAAAGTTTATTCCTGGACCCTCCGGCCAGGATTAAAAACGTGAAGGATGGTGGTGACTGGAAGAGATTATGAGCTCCTTACACCCCTGCTTACTGCCAATTTGTCAAGCAACAACACATGGCTGGTGTTTTTCTCTTGGAAAGGTGGCAACCCTAATCACAGGCAGCAGCGTTGCAGGCACAGGGCCCAGGGTAGGTCCGTGCCTAGGTGGCATCTCCACTCTTCCCATGAACCTCGTCACGACTGCTGCGCTGTGTGTGCCTGGAGACAGATGTTCACCTCATTGTTAAATGAGCTGAAAATCTGTCTCCAGCCACACACAACAGCTGGATAGTTCTTAATGGAATTAAGTGGCGAGACACTTTTGTTCTGGGTCTTACGAAAAAAACAAACTTTGGCAAAGCCAAAAGTTCAAAATTGCCACTTTTTGGTGTGAACATTACGTAATATGCAAAAAAGGATTTGACAAAAATATAAAAATAAAGGAGTGGCCCAGCAGCCCTGGCACAGAGTTGTTGTCTTTTTCATGTGGTTGTCCACATGTGATCAGGCAAAATGTGTTGCTTACCACGCAGGACAGCCTGTAGATGAAGTGGGTTGATCCATTGCACACGCAATGTATGCTGTGGGGAGAGGAAGCAAATGTGATTGACATCTGAGCAGACCAGTGGATGATGAGGGCTGACTGGCAACCCCTGTAAGTATGTCTGCATTTTAATTAAGAATTTGTTTGGAAAACATGAGGCTGGTGAGGTAGATACAACTGTCTTTAGGCCATATCTAAAACAAGCATTTGCAATGCAATAGATCTCGCATTTACAAGACTTTGAGCTTTTGGCACTGTAAATGTTAATAGCTTAAATTCTCGCAAATGCGAGATCTATTGAATTGCAAATATTGTTTGTTTCCAAGCGCTCCTTGGCACGCTTGCACTTAATAGATGCCATGCCCCTTTCTTTAGACGAGCTGCGTCTAAAGAAAGGGGCGTGGCCTCTATTAAGTGCAAGCGTGGCATGGGGCGCTTGGAAACAACCCACAAAAAAAAATATTTGTAAAGCAATAGGTGTTGCATTTGCGAGAGTTTAAGCTATTGTAATTTATAATGCCAATAGCTCAAACTCCCCTAAATGGGAGACCTATGGCATTACAAAGAAGCAGCCGCCATTGTCCCGGCTGCTTGGAAAGTGAAAGAGCGCATGGCGTGCTTAATGTTGCTGCAAAGCACGTCATGCCTGCAGTAAGACAAAACTCACTAAAGAAATAGTGCTTACAGACTAAATAACACAGACAGTGTAACAACAGAAGTAAAAGGGCCGTCCTCATGAGAGGTTACAAATGAAGACAAGGCGGTACTAAGGAGGGACTAACAAGCCGATTACCGAATCAGAAGCCAGCATTTAGAAAGGACAAAGACACAAGCCAATTAAAAATATGGGCGGAGAGTGGGCGGAGCTTCAAGTGCATACTCTAATACAGCATGCCTCGCAGAGCAGCGCATGCGCTGCCCAGGCTCGACCTAAAAATTCTAGTTGTAAATGAAAACAACAGCAGCTTATCATGAGCAAGGTGTGTCTGTGCAACAGTTGTTTTATGCCCCACCAACTGTACATCTGCATTTTTGTGATTTATCTGTCCAGTCGAAAGTCCTGTGTTGTGATTAGCACAGTGTCACAGATGATATTTTTTCAGCAGCTAGTGCAAATTTTATGAAGTTGATGCTAACTGAGAATATGATTAAAAAAGACACATTTATGTCCACATTCTCATTTGGGAACAACTTATTAAAATGAGTACTATTTGATAAAAAATGTGATTTAAACACCTGTGCTTACGACAATAAAGATTGTGCACAGACTGATAATCGGACGCATAAATCAGAGAATGGCGATAAAACTGAAAAAGCGGTGCACAAAACAGTGTTTGCACAGGCGCACATTGTTCATGACATGGACCCTGATGTTTACATTTCCTGTAGATAAGCTTGTAGAGACATGCTACACAGATCTGTGGAACTGTGGCAACCTGGCCTTGTCTTTGTCATGCCACAGCCCTAGTAACAGTGTCAACACTGTTACTAGGGCAGTGAGGGGGTCAGGGTGCTAGGGGTTTAACTGCTTTCTGACCATAGGCTGATGAGCACGGAGTTAGTTCCCCTGATTCTAGGCCGTCAATAGTTGGAAGGCCTGCAAATCTGACACTACTAAGAGTCCTCTAGCTAAAGTGAAGCGGTCAGATATCCAGGCCGCTTTACCCAAGGGTTACCGAGTGGTCATCGGTGCATCCCAGTGTCACCAGTTATTCCCAGTCTTGGCATGCAGGAAAACAGGTATTTTGTGAGAACCAGTACTGTGTGCAGGACCGTCACAGTGGGGAAGACAGAGGGGGGCCATGGTTCCCTGTGCTTGTCATGGCATTCCGGTCCAGCTGCACCTAATGATGAGGCAGCTAAGACAGACACACTGCCAGAGATGCCAGATGCTGGAAGGAAAAGCATGTTTTCCTTTCCCTTTCTTAATATTTAAAAATAGATGATTGTTTCTCTTGGCATAAACGAAGATCGCCCATGGGTGGCGGCTCCTCAATGGCGGAGGACCGTCACCTCACTGGCTCAGTGCCAGCAGCTGAAAAATAAAACAATATTTTATCATCGTTTTATTTTTCGATTGCTGGCTGAGCCAGCGTGTGTAGGAAGGGGCGGGGCCATGGGAGGGGAGAGGAGGAGTGGAGTGCACTTCTAAGTGCGCATGTGTGTTTGGCCGGCCTTCTTAGGCAACCCAGCTGTATTGAACAGCAGGTTTGAAGAAACAGCCCAGACTCCCTGTGCCTGAGCGAGCGTTAAACCAGCCCGCTCAGGCCAATCCCTGTGCTACGTTCATAGCATGAGAGCAGTGCGGGGATTGCACAGGGAGTCTTTGATGCTGTCCCAGTGTCTGCTGGGACCAGGAAGAAGAACACTGAGGCGGCAGGCAGCTGGCTACTTCAGGTAAGTCTTACTTTTTTTAAGTCATTTATTAGTATTAAACTCCTCCCCGCGCTCCCCCTCCAGTGCTCCCTCCACCAGCCGCACCACTTTTTGCTTGTGGCAGCCGCAACTGAAATCGCCCAAAAGGGCTCCACTTTGTTTTTGATGCAAGTCCAGTAAAACCATCTGATAAGCCTGTTTGTGAGTGAGGGAGCAGGCACTGCTACTGCCTGCCCTGCACACTCAGTGTATGTTCGTGCATACGGAAGCTCGCACTGCTGCTGACATGCTGTACCGTGTGTCTGTGTGAAGCCTACTGCTGCCTGTGGTGTGTCCGTTCTATAAGGTAGAGAAACCTGCACTGATTCCACTCATGCTGGCCTATTGTGTGCATTTAATTAAAGCTAGGGAAACCCAAAACACTGTTTCACTGTACAAACAGCACAAGCTATTGGTTTTGACAACTCTTGCATTAAAAGCGCTTGTCATGTGGCACACTACCTTGTGCTAGTTGTGGATGTCATATGTACACCTTTCTAGAAATGGAGCAGTTGCTGATAGCTTAGAGAATTCCTACAAGCCTGAAGTTCAGAAGAGTTCCCTTATCCAGGTTCTGTTGCGTTGATAAAGGGGCGGGGGGTCAAGGCTGTCCCTATCCACACAGGCACAATGGTCTCCTTTTCCATCAGGCCTTCGACAGAACTAGGACTGGTGCTTTCACAATCCAAAGTAAGGAGACAGCTATCACACTCCATCTGGTGGCGAGTCTGAATTACTGCAAAAGGCAAAAATGTTTTTCAGTCTACGCTGTGCATTCCAGGAACATTAAAATTCCTTGAACCGTTCATGAATGTACCGAAGGAACGGGTCTGAAATGTGGAGTTTGAAAATCTGCATTATGATTTAAGGGCTTCTGCTGCCCTTCTGTACTAGGCAATGGCAGGCACAACTGAGTAATGCTACATGTGTTGCATGAAGGCATTCTATTGTACTGTGTTGTGTTGTATTGTACATTTATATAGTGCTTTTCTACCGTTGTTGGCCTGAGGCACCAAGAGGACAATGACCGTTTTGTTGCAAGCCAGGTCTGTGGTTAATGGTTGGCATACAGCATATATATATCTCCATTATGTATCTTTAGAGGGAAACTTTGGGGGAGGGGGGTTGTTCTTGAGGTGAGCTTGTGTTCTTGCCTAATTCCTTTGTACTCTACTCCCCAGCCTCGCTTCTTGTATGAAATAGGTAGTCCTAGCTGACAGCATGACTTGTAGAATATGGCGACAGAAAGCTTCTTGCCCTTTTCTGACACTCACAAGCCACTTTTTTCATGGTGCCAAAAGAAGCCCATCCTTTATTATACTGCGGCAGGTAGTTGGGTTATTCGTCAATAAGTGAACCAAAGTTTCCCTCTCACCACAGTCTTTTGGGCTACTTTGGTCCAGTGTCTGATAGGCAACTTAAGTTCAGCCTAGATAGGAAGAGTATGATGTGATGGGGTTTCTACTTCGAGCTTCATTCTGATGTGTGGGTGAGTGTAGGCGAGTGGACCTCACCTGCAGATTCAAAGAATTTGGAATGATCATGGATAAATACATACACCTGGGATCGGGCATGGCACATACACAGGGGACATACATCATTGCGTGCCATCTGCACAGTACCAATGACATGCATTACACGCAGCAGCAACACACGGCCCAAAACACACAATCTCCAGGACACGGGTGAAACTCTTGTAACTGAAAGAAACATGTTAGACACCAAGCAGCCTACACAATGTACCATAGGTCTGAAAAGCAAGACCTGCCCTTCTAAGGTAGAGTTGTTCTATCCCAGCGTTGCACTCCTACCCTCACACTTAGGCCTGGTGGAGCAATAAGGAGGTACACATAGGAGGTCTCAGGCACTGTGTTCATGGTAACATTCCTCCAACATGGTTTCTTCATTAGCATCCGTGAACACTGAAGGAGTCTGCCTTTCCTCTCCTGCTGGAAAGCCCACCTTCCGTGCACCATTTACTTGATGTCTCGTGGTGACCGGTAGCTCCAGGAGCAAACGATTTCCTGCCGCAGGATGTTCTGCCCTTCAAAGGCGGGACTTCCTTCTGCAGGAGAACATCCCCTGCAGCTGATTGGGTGGCTGGCTACACATTACCATGGGCGAAGTTGGAAATGTTTGTGGACTTTAGGGAAGGGCGAAGATTTCCACCTTTGCGGGAGTGTCATTTTACTTCGCCTGCCTTACAGACTAGGGTTGCTACAGTGTGTATAGGTCGGAGCTCATATGGTTACGGGTGTTCATAGGAAGAGATTTACATCACAGCTCTTCGTTAGTGCTCATAATTACTGTATGTCTCCACGAGCGCGTGTGATCCTGCAACACTTCTGAAATGGAAAGGCAAAACTCTCCAAACAAAGCAAAAGTGGATGACCATGTAAATATAACATGTGCTTTCAATTATGATCTTTGTATACAAATGGAAATGGAAAATAGGAAAAATGCCATTGATAAGCCAAAATGGGTTGAAAATACGTTGCAGCGCTGCTGCCAAAAACCTTTTAGCATTTTTCCCTTTTAGAAAAGCGAAAAAAATGAAAGGCAGCTATTCCCACAGGCATGCAGACGCACAAAGAGAACGCACAGTGCTAACACGCATCCTTTTTGTTTCAAATAAGTATGTTTATGGAGCGGCTTGTTTACACTTAGAAATATTTAATATATCTCCTACTTCATTCTGATTTGTTTGCTGTGAGGTAGGTTTTCAAATGCCCCCCTTTCACCACTCACCTTCTCTTCCTGTTGAAGGAACATCAGAGACCTGGTTGGGTGGAGAACGTTATTTTTTATGGTTCCCCACTGCATTTCAGGATATAAACATTTCTTTCTGGTAAAAAGTAGATGCCCTTTTTTCCCCAGAAGTGTAGTTTGTGTTAAGAAACAAATTGATTTTATCTGCTTCTTTAACATCTTTCTGGCCAGGATAGCGAGTCGGCCCTAGATGTGCAGTGCTTCGCCTATCCCCACCCATACCTCTGCGACATCTTGCAAAAGGGGTCTTTGAGGCTTTTCCACCAAGTCGAGACCTATTGCATGGATGGACTCCAGAGGGAAATCCTCAAGATTAAAATGAGATAGCCCTCAATGACAAGGAGAGGGTGTACATCAGTGAGGAGGCCCTCAATATAAGGAAATCCTTCTCTGTGACTAAAAAAAGATTTCTAGGTTGACAGAGGGCTCTCAAATTCGAAGAGTTGCCATAAGGTCATCCTCAGAAGTAATGGTCGCCACCGCAGGGGGTGCTTTTGTAGGCCATAAGGCGACAGACCCATGCACTGTATGCAGGCCTTTGTGGAGTTTTTCCATGTGTCAATCATGACATTTTCAGGAGAGCTGGCTTCGATTTCTAAGACCCTTGCAGTTGTGAAGTCTCCATACTTTCTCATAACAGGTGTATACTCCATGCCCGTGAGCAGCACCAGAGTACTTAAGACTTAAAAAACACATAAAAGGTAATGCCGCCAAAATATGCGGGCATGCAGTCTCAGTGATGACAGTGTTCACCCAGTGACTTGGCCATACTACCATCATGTCTCCCGGATTTAATGTCACAGAGATTTTAATAAGATTTATTGGCCTCATGTAGCTGAGCTAGACAGCCTGTGGTAATAGAATGTGAGACTGACATGAACTTGCTGCTTCACATCTATTATTACAGCTTCTCCAGAGAGAAGCCTCTCCAGGTCTGCGGAATGTGGTGATCTGATGACCCCCGCGTAAGGCAGCCATGAGATATGGTAGGTCCAGGAAGGCTTTTAATCGCTCAATGAAATGCAGCTAATCCAAGTGAAAGGAAGTTAGCCCCTGTAAGCACAAAACTAACCATTGTGAACATTTGGAAAACATTCCCTTGTCATTTAAAGTGCACAAAAATGCCATGGTATTTACTAAAGCGATACCAAAGGGGATGATGGACGGAGCGCTGGAGCTAATCAAACACTCACCCCCAGTCAACTGATCTGGGTTTAATCCATCATCATTCTTTAGCTCACTCCACCACCCCAGTTCAGACATGGCCATATGCAAATCAGCCTGACCCTGTGCCTCATGGGAACAGTCCAGCCCGAACTGCCAAGCCATGTCTTCCCTGGACCGGAAACAAGCATCCTGGGACCGGTTTCTGGCTATTCAGCCGTCATCAGCCAGGCTATCTTGAATCCAGTGGCAAAGTGAGCAAGGGACCCACGTCTGGGCATACCCTGCCAACTTAGGGCGAACAAAGCGATACCAAAGGGGATGATGGACGGAGCGCTTGAGCTAATCAAACACTCACCCCCAGTCAACTGATCTGGGTTTAATCCATCATCATTCTTTAGCTCACTCCACCACCCCAGTTCAGACATGGCCATATGCAAATCAGCCTGACCCTGTGCCTCATGGGAACAGTCCAGCTCGAACTGGGGTGGCGTGGTGAAGCAAAATAACGATGGATTAAACCCAGATCTGTGACTGGGGGTGAATGTTTGCCAATGTGCAGCATTCCGTCCATCACCTTGTGTGTTTTGCATTTCGCCCTAAGTGGGAAGGGTATGCCCAGACGTGGGTCCCGTGCTCACTACGCCACTGGAGTCAAGCTATCCTGGCTGATGAAGGCTGATAGCCTGAAACCGGTCCTAGGATGCTTGATTCCGGTCCAGGGAAGACATGGCTTGGCAGTTCGGTCTGGACTGTTCCCATGAGGCACAGGGTCAAGACTGATTTGCATATGGCTATGTCTGAACTGGGGTGGCGTGGTGAAGCAAAATAACGATGGATTAAACCCAGATCTGTGACTGGGGGTGAATGTTTGCCAATGTGCAGCATTCCGTCCATCAGCTTGTGTGTTTTGCATGGTATTTACTAAGACACATTCAATTTCAAGGAACATACCTTAAAGTTTTACATTATTTAATATCCTCTTCTTAGGTTTTAAACCTCTGAGGTGGTTAAGAGAGCACGGAGCCATAGACACCATTTTATTTATATTTGCAAATAGATGTGTTAAATATCTAGAGTTGTTACCAGAACTTCTTCTTCAATCTTTAACCATAACATGCACATTATTCCCTCCCAAATTAAAAATATATATATATATTAATCAGATAGGTCTTTACTTAGGCTGAAATATTCTGCCAGATGTCCTGTCGATCTGCAGTGCCTTGTGTTACTGCCGTTCGTTGTTTTTCCCATTGTAAGCTTTATCAAAACTACTTTTAACAACAAATTCCAGCCTGTCTGGCTGTCTCTCTTCTGCTTCTCAAAAGTTTAGAATTTATGGGAAGGCTTCTATAACTTCCATAGATAGCACCAGGTAGTAAATCGCCTTCTCAACAGAATTTATGGTTAGCCTAAGCAACATTTTCCAAGTCTTCTTGACAACAATCATGCCAAGCTACAGATACCCCCTCCCACTTAGGAATTATAACTTAGTTTTGTGTTATGAGTTTGTGGCAAGTTCAGCTTCTTCATGAGGAACAGTGTTGTCGTCACTGGAGGGTGCGTCCTTTTGATGTGCACCAGTCTGAACTAGATGACCTCGCACTCTCTGGTTTGTTCTTCTTAGGGAAGATCCAAAGTGTATTTGGAAAGTCGTGAAGTGTAAAAGTAGCAAAAGAGTTTATCATACTGTCCTGAGACTCTCTCTTCAGCCCAGTAGGAGCGGAGAGGACATCCTTGTTTTCCAATGTGCCTGATTGCTACAGCAAAGTTCTTCGTGTCTAGTACAGTGATACTCAAAGTACGGCCCTGGGGCCGCATGCGGCCCGCCAGACTTTACATACGGCCCTCTGGGCAGTAGCAGCACTGGGCTGCTGTTTGCTTGCCTCAGCACTAACATTAAAAAAAGTTAAATATACAGCAAGCACTTACTTAAAGGTTAATTGCAGTTAGGGAAAGGAAGTAACTAGGCCCTTAACTTTAGGAACACCTTCATTTTTAAAGACAGCCACTAGATATTCATGCTTTGCTTTCCCTACTCCCATTTTACACCCCCTGCTGGCATCAGTGCGGCCCTTGGTCACACTATATACATAACTTCGCGGCCCCTGGGAAAATGTTTCTGAGTACCCATGGTCTAGTAGGACCACAGTTTCCACTTTATACGTTCGAGGGAAAGAAGAAAAATCCTTTTTTTTTTTCATAAGTCTTTACCTTAGTAGGTTTTCTCCTCTTCAGATTTACCCATGATATTATCTACATCATTCTCATAAGGCATAGACCTACGTTTGTCTTTGTTTAACTTCATAAAGAAGTGTAATACAACACCTCCACGAAAGGAGGGTGGATTTTGTTTTATGGCATTAAAATGTGTTCACTGATGTCAGTATGTCTTCGCTGTTCATGATGTGTAGGACTTGGCCTTTTTGGCTAAAGTTCCCTAAAACCTTTTGCTTTCCCCCTAGACCGTTTTCCTGACATAGAGTGCCGCCAATTTAGATGCTTTGGGCACTTTGCCACTGCTGATCAGTGTCAAAGTACAGTAGTTCCCTGTGTAAAGTGTAATGGTAATTGGTTGGCCATGATTGGTATGTTTGCCTTACTAGTAAAGTCCCTAGTGATGTGCACTGTGTGTGCCAGGGCTAGTAATGCAAGGGCGCGCGGAGAAGGGAACTCAGGCCTACAGTGTAGGGCCTGTGCGCAGTTTGCTAAGTTAGCATGTGTCCTGACAAGTACAGCTACTTGTCAGGCCTTACTTTCCCTTTTACATGCACCGTGTGCACCCCTGTGGTAGGTCCCAGGTAACCCCTGGGCAGGGTGCCGTGTAAGTAAAAGGCAGGACATATACTGAGGTGTGTGTTATGCCCTGACAGTGAAAAACACTCCATTTCGTTTTTCACTGGTGAAAGGCCATTCTGCCCATAGAACAGAATGGGGGAGGCTGGGTATTGTGTTTCTTAGCCGAGTTTCCCATAAGTTTAGAATGGAGAAGTGAAGTTTGGTATGTATGAACTCACAGCGTCATAACCCATCTTTCTATGAAAGTGGTTTTGTCACTGTGTGTTCAGAAGCCGCTCTTTTAGAAAGTGGCTGAGTTTTGTGCTATCAGCTTATCTGTGTGTCTCTGTTGAATGTGGATTGACTGTCTGGATCTGAGAGGGGAGGGGGTGAGATGGCACCAGGCTGACCTGCAGCTGGAGAGTATGCGAGGAGAAGCCCCGGGAGGTGAAGAGGCCTGGGTTGCGGCTATAAAACAATTGACCCATCTCCTGCTGAGTGATTAAGGATCCAGACCCCCAGTATCAAAGGGAGAAAGGTGACACTGGGAGGGAGACACCCAGAACTGATTTAGGCAGGGGTCAGGGACCCCTGAGCACAACGAACTTCAAAGACATTTAGGGGTATATCTATGAGAGCTGAAACCCCTGAACGTTGGAATGAAACAGAAATGGATTGAGACTGAAAAGGCTTGGACCCATTCTGTGGTCAAGAGGAACCTCTGCTAAAGAAGGAGCAACTGAAGAGACTGCTGGGGAGACCAATCCTTGCTTCGTGATCTGGGGCTGGTCTGCAGTTTGCTGTTCTAACTAAGGGAGAGGCTGTTGGGACTGTGCTTGGAGGCGCTGGGTCCCCCTGCTTGAAGAAGACTGTGCTTTGTGCTGTGTCTTGTAACCCCAAGGGCCCGAGGTGAGCTGGCTCCCTGTTTGGAAACACAGGAACATAAAAGTTTCCGGAGACGTTTCAAGCAACGCGGTGGGCGCGTGTTGTGGCAGCTTGAGACCCTCAGAAGGTGTGCCCTGTGATCTTGGACACACGGAGGAGAAGCGAGACTCGGACGCGCTGGGTGCGTGTCGTGGTGCACAGGAGGCGTTGGTGAAGAGCGCCTGGTGAACGTGTGCATCGACGGAGGAGTGAGTCTCGACGCGCAGGGTGCGTGTCGTGGTGCACAGGAGGCGTCGGTGAGGGGCGCCTGGTGAAGTGTGCACCGGAGGTGAAGCGAGACTCGGACGCGCAGGGTGCGTGTCGGGGTGCACCACAGGCGCTGGTGAAGAGGGCCTGGTGAGTGGGCGCATCGGAGATGAAGAGAGTCTCGGACGCGCTGGGAGCGTGTCGTGGTGCACTGGAGGCGTTGGCGAGGAGCGCCTGGTCAATGCGTGCATCAGAAGTGGAGTGAGTCTCGGACGCGCAGGGTGCGTGTCGGGGTGCACCGAGGCGTTGGTGAAGAGCACCTGGATATCGGGGCACCGGAATTGGAGTAAGTCTCAGTGAAGCAGTGTGCGTGCTTTGGTGCAACCTGGGACTGTGGAGGTGATCGGCTGATCATCGTGTGCACCGGAAGAAAGTGAGTCTCTGCAGTGTGGTGTGCGTGTCTTGGTGCCAACTGAGACCGCAGAAAGGAGTGCTGGTTGAACGTGCACTCGGAGTCGACGTGAGGTCCCATCAGCGTTGTGTGTGTGGCTTCGTGCCAGAAGAGACCCGGAGGGTGCGGTGGTGAAAGTGCACCTGGAGTAACGTAATCTCAGGGGCGTGGGGTACGTGTGCCCTGCGGCCGCCTGAGACCTTCCTAACAGTTGCGTCCCGGACCGGCAGCCCAGGAGGAGCTGAGCTGCCAGGCCGAGCCGCTGAGGCCCATTGAGAAGTTCTGCACGAAAGGCCTAGTTCATTGAAGGAGGAGAGGAGAGTGGGGTCGCGCCCCCCAGGTAACGTGGATCACTGCCTGGGCGGGGTGCGGCTCGGAGGGACACTCTCTCGGCCTCTCAGTCCTTCTGACGATGTGAGCCTTTGCTTCAGCTCAGATTGGGGCCCGTACTGACCAAGGAGTGGTGGTACTGGGGCCCGAGTGGGAAGCTGTACTGTATTTCATCGTGAATACGTGTGGGGGGCAACTGTTATCGCAGAGGCTGATTGTCGTAATACACATTGCCAATATTGCTGCTAACGAACTGCCGGACTGTCTTATGACGCCTGACATTATTTCCGCCTAACGAAGTACACGATTATAGCGCTACGCATTGCATTATTTCTCCCTTGCAAAGTACAGGATTGTAGCAGCCCGCATTGCATTATTTCGTCATTGCAACGTACATGATTGTAGCTACGCATTGTATTATTCCTTAATTGCAAAGTACATGATTGTGGCGGCGCGCATTGCATTGTTTCTTCATTGCAAAGTACGTGATTGGGGTGTGACGCATTGCATTATTCCTTCATTGCGCAGTACATGATTGTAGCGGTACGCATTGCATAATTTTTCATTGCAGGTACCGGAGTGTATCGTTACGCATTGTATTATTTCTCCTGTGTCCAGCACAGGATGGTATCGTTACGCAGAGCACTATTATTTGTCCATTGCAACGTGTGTGATTCTAGCATTACGACCAGCATAGCGTTTGGAAAGCGGTGGTTGGGATTTGAACCTACCAACCAGCCGGAACGAATATTACCCTTTATTATATGTTGGCTTTTGTAACGTGTGGTCTGATCGTATATCTTTCTATATAAAGTTTATACTCGTTTTTATCAAACTCGTGTGGAGTCCATTTCTGGTGTCACCAGGGGGTTGCTGTGGGTGTGGTTGCACATACTGTACACTCGTGCCTTGGAGATAGGCCTGGCTGCTCGTGCCAAGCTACTAAGGGGGTGAGCAGGGCTTTCTCAAACGGTGTCCTTACTTGGCCTAACGTTGAGTGGGGAGTCCCGGGTCGCGCATTTGTGACAGTGACGCGTGACGGGGACTCCGGCTTCCAACAATGAGACTGCCTTAAACCAACTAAAGTATCAGTTTTCATCAGAAGCCTAGGACGCAGGCTCTCAAATTGTCTCTGATAATATGACTTACAAGAAGACAGACGGGATGACACTCAACTGTGTAAGCTTCTGTACTGCAGTTCAGCCCCATTGGATAAATGAAAGAATGAAACAGGATTTATACAGTGCACAGCTACTCCTAGGAGTGTCCCACCACTCAGCTAATAGGCAAGACCATTAATCTTGAACAAATAGCCATGTCTTCAATCTTTTTTTGAAAATGGTGATTGATTCCATTGAGCGGAGCTCAAGAGGGGGCTTATTCCATGCGGACGGTCTCAGATAGGAAAAAGCGCGCCCTCTTGCTCTGTCCCAGCATATCTTTCCATTGCAATTATCTTTTATCTACCTCTTGTTCTTCATCATCTTATCCCCATAAACTCTGAAGTGGAGAAGTGCAGGGAAATCACGGTGAGAATCCAGCGCAAAGAATCATCCGTTTTTTTTGGTTTAGTGCAGTTTAACTGAAAGGACTCCTGTTGCGGGGTAAAGACCAGTTAGATCCCAGTTACTGGGGAGGCCAGAGTGGATGGAGCACTAGATATTTTCACTGGGTGTTCAGTTCACAGTTGCTCTTTATGAGTCAGTCAGTGAACCAAGGATTTACCTGGCTAATAGATGGGCCCAATTAGCGGACTTAAAATTGACCAGTCGAGTTTTGCTTTTTAAGTATATGGCCAGGTACGGCCTAGACCCCCTCTTTCTTTGACTTACACCCCTAGGTGATGGCCCCCTTCCCGGTGCCCAAGTTGCTCGCCTCCCGTCTTCCCCTAAGGCGACAACTCAATTATCACAAGGAGTTTGGAATAGGGGTCGTTAACCCCGGCCGTATTTATTACATATTTAATACTCAAAACATTTTATATACATTATATACACAATACGCAGAAAGTCCAGTTTGTTACATTGATAGGTACATATGTCTTGTTTGCTATCCTTAACATATCTCTAATACATAGACATTCCTATCCTAAACTAAGCATTCAAAATCAAGCACATTATCTTTCTGCGTATCCCTGTTTGAGCCTACGGCAAGGTCAATGACTGGCCCCAGATCCTGATCAAACTATGCCCGCACTCCAACCGGAGTGCCCATGCGCAAGGGGACCCGTTTACCGGGAGGGTACTTCCCCCCCCCCGAGCCCCCCCTACGCCCGCCGATTATCTCCATAAGGGGCCCTTGCAGTTATGCGCAGTTTACTTGTGCGCTTGCGGTGTGGCCAACCAGCCTACCGGAAAGCGTAACTCCCCTCCCCCCGCACCCTTCAGCCAACCGGCTGTAACTGCCCCTGGAGTTCTATGAGAGACCACTTGTCACTCCCCCTCGGGCGTCCCCATTAAAGAATGGCGCCGCCCACTAAGGACCTTAAATTTAAGCTCACCAATCATGACCTTACCGCCGACCAAGGAATAGCACTACAAATTCGACAATTAAAACATTCTATGATGCATACCTGATGAACCTGCAAATAAAACAATTACCTGTAAAGGAAAAACCACTATAAACACACAACACTCTATAACCTCTGCTTTAGGGGATGGTGGGTGGGTGAAATTGTTGGGGCCTCCTAGCGAGGCCCGGGGAGCTCTGTACCTAACAGCTGTGGGGGCGGCGAGAAAAGAGGCCGTCCTTGCCGCTCCCCAGCCTTTTTATTCCAATTTAGCGCCGGGAGCCGGTTCTAACCAGCTCCCCGGCGTTTCGCCAACGCGCGACCCGGAAGTGATTCCTTTCATTTCCGGGGCATGCGCCAACCAGCCAATCAGGGAGGGAGGCGAGCCCGTCACGTCACGACCGTGCGCGGCCAGGCCCACCTCCCTGTGGCGTCATCGGGGGCCGGCACGACCGCCATACCTGCGGCGTGTCCGATGCCGGCCCCTGCCTTACTCTATGGCCAGGTACGTCCTAGACCCCCTCTTCCTTCGACTTACACCCCTAGGTGATGGCCCCCTTCCCGGTGCCCAAGTTGCTCACCTCCCGTCTTCCCCTAAGGCGACAACTCAATTATCACAAGGAGTTTGGAATAGGGGTCGTTAACCCCGGCCGTATTTATTACATATTTAATACTCAAAACATTTTATATACATTATATACACAATACGCAGAAAGTCCAGTTTGTTACATTGATAGGTACATATGTCTTGTTTGCTATCCTTAACATATCTCTAATACATAGACATTCCTATCCTAAACTAAGCATTCAAAATCAAGCACATTATCTTTCTGCGTATCCCTGTTTGAGCCTACGGCAAGGTCAATGACTGGCCCCAGATCCTGATCAAACTATGCCCGCACTCCAACCGGAGTGCCCATGCGCAAGGGGACCCGTTCACCGGGAGGGTACTTCCCCCCCCCCGAGCCCCCCCTACGCCCCGCCGATTATCTCCATAAGGGGCCCTTGCAGTTATGCACAGTTTTCTTGCGCCCTTGTGCGCGTGCGGACGGGCCAACCAGCCTACCGGAAAGCGTAACTCCCCTCCCCCCGCACTCTTCAGCCAACCAGCTGTAACTGCCCCTGGAGTTCTATGAGAGACCACTTGTCCCTCCCCCTCGGGCGTCCCCATTAAAGAATGGCGCCGCCCACTAAGGACCTTAAATTTAAGCTCACCAACCATGACCTTACCGCCACAGGCCTGCATAGTTGCCCGACTATCAGGCCTCCCCCCTCCGACACCCCGAAGGTCATGCCCTGTCCCTCAATCTCCCTAACCAGGCAAGAATGTTCTCCATGAAAAGCTCATTACCCAATTTGGACAAGTGGACGCCGTATTTTAGGAAGAACGGCTCCCCCCTGATGCACCCATGTGCAATCGTCTGTAAATGTGGAGATCGGAATAACCTATCCATTTTGTTATTGATCCTTTTCACAGAATGGTTCAAGGCCCTCACAGACTCGCCCTCCCGCCACTGAAACCTTGGGATCATATGGGACCATGCCAGGATAGACCCCGGGCATAGCCTTGCCAGCCAACCCACCTCGGTGATCAGCGTTTCAACCAGACCTCGCCTACCCAGATGTACCAGATCATTCCCGCCCAAATGCAGAATAACCACTCTAGGGTGAGTCCCTTCCTTGTTGACCAGGTCTACCACCAGATCCCGGAATTGGTCAAAGCGCAGGCCACCCTGCCCATGGAAAGAGACCCTAAAACCAACCTGCCTTGCTCTCTTTTCATAATTGCCTGAAAGAAAAACTTTGTGTAACCGTTTCACGTATGAATGACCAATGACCCACACGCTGTGTACTCCCTGGTCCCAGGCATGAACCTGAGCCCGCGTAGATCCCGACTGTTGATGCGCCGCCGCAAGTCTCCCTCCTGCGTGACAGGGTTGAGAAACTGCAAAAATAACAGAAAGAGCGTACTGTCAGTGGACCATCCGTTCCATATTATAGCATATGTAGCCGCACATAGCGCTTGTAGCAATTTGAGGACCACCTGCCTATCCTCTGCACCTCGCTCTTACTGAAGCCCCTTGCCGCCACTTCGGTGGCGGCTCCTATCCTGAATGAGTGTGTTCCAAAACTGCCGGGGTCCAAACCTGCCTTCTGCATGGCCATATCCATGACCCTTTTAAATTGAAATCTCGTGAGTGGAGTACCATCCGCATGATAATGGTCCCCCCACACCCTTGGGCCTGCGCGCCAAGAAAGCCTCTAAGTTGGTGACGGGGCAGCAAGGGCTCTCCTGAGCCCGTCGCAGCACCACCCCCTCCCCCCGGGCCTCCTGATCGGTCTTCGACCTCTGGATTGACATGAACAATGAGTCTCCGTGCATTCTTACATGGCTAAACTGTAGTCCCCCTTGCCCATCTTGCTTGTTCTTTGCCACCAGTTCCCCGATCCTAAATGCGCCGTAAAATGCCAGTGAAAAGGCAGCCCTGAACAGGAAAGCTTCCGCCTCGGTGTTGCAAACCTGCCCCAGAACTCCCAGTATTGTGGCCAAGGTGTTAAGACCTATTGGCTGCCTTGGGTCCGGCTGTGAGCCTTGGAGGCGCTGCCACCCCTTTAAGGCTTTCCTCACTGTGAAATTATTAGAGGGGTCCCTCACGCCCCTTGCTTGTGCAAAGAAGGAGATAGCCGCAACATGTCGCCTTGCTGCAGCCACTGAGCGCCCCCCGTCTTTTAGTGCCCTCAGGTATGAAAACATTGCCCCCGTGTCTTGCCACTTCTCCTCCCATTCCTCTCCCAAGAAGGTACAGTAAGCCCAAAACGCCCCTTCGTATGCCTTCCTGGTTCTGCGTGCTAGGCTAGCAGCCACGAGGTCCGGTAGTTGGGTGCACCAAGTTGCCAAAGCTGTTCTAGGAAAGGCGTCGGGTTCTCCGCCGCTCCTGGGAGATGGGACCTGAATACCTGCATCTTAAAGCGAGAGAGTGCATCAGCAGCGTGATTTAACACCCCCGGGACATGTTTAGCCCTAAATTGCATATTTAGTTTCATGCACAACAGAATGATTTCCTTCAACAGACGTAGAATCATCTTACACCTTGCTGCTTGCTGATTGATGCATTCCACCACCGACATGTTGTCTGACCAGAAAACCACTGATTGATTTTTCAATTGCTCCGGCCACACAGACAATGCCACCAAGATGGGGAACAGTTCTAAAAACCCAATGTTGCCTGTCAACCCGTTCTCGACCCACCATGTCGGCCAGCGTTGCGCCACCCATTCAGCACCTAGTATAGCGCCAAACCCTTCACTACCCGCGGAGTCAGTCATTAAACCTAACTCTGCAGAAGGTGTGAGCGGGCCGGGCCACAGTACTGTGCCGTTGAAGTCATGCAGGAATGCCATCCAAATCCGCATGTCCTGCTTAACCTCGCCGGACAACCTGGTGTGATGGTGTTTGTCTTTGAGTCCTGACATGGCTTGTGCTATGGATCGTGAGAATGGTCACGCCATTGGGATGACCCTCAATGCAAAGTTTAATTGACCCACGGTCTGTTGCAGCTGATGCAGTGTAACCTTCTCCTTTGCCAAGCATTGCTGTAACACTGCCCTGAATTTTGTGATCTTCTCTTTGGGCAGCCGTGAGCAACCCTGCACCGAGTCCGACGAGTCCCTAAAAATGCAATCACTGTGGACGGCCCGACAGTCTTACCTTGTGCCAGTGGTACCCCAAAAACCTGCATGAGTGCGCAGAATTCCTGCAGTGCCCACCCGCACTCTTGAGAGCCTGGTGCTCCAAGGAAGAGGAAGTCATCCAGGTAATGCAACACATACCGGTGCCCCATCGCCTGCCTGAAAACCCACTCCAAAAATGAACTGAATTTCTCAAAGTAAGCACACGAAACAGAGCACCCCATAGGCATGCATTTATCCATGTAGAACCTCCCCTGGAATTGGAAACCCAGAAGGTGGAAATCTAAAGGGTGTCCTGGCAACAAGCGGAAAGCTGACTCGACGTCTGACTTTGCCAGAAGCGCGCCAGGGCCCAAACCCCTGAGCATCTCAACAGCCTGATCAAAGGATGAGTACCTGACCGTGCACAATTTGTTGTCAATGGCGTCATTTAAAGATTGACCCCTGGGAGCTGAAAGATTATGAATCAACCTAAATTCCCCTGGTTCTTTTTTGGGGACCACCCCCAGTGGAGAACAGACAAAATTTGTAACTGGAACGCTGTCAAATGGGCCTGCTATCCTGCCCATGCGCAGTTCTTTCTCAATCTTTGCTGCTGCTACCCCTGGATTAGCCCTCACAGATAGCTGATTCTTGCATTCGGGTGACCCAACATAAAATGGGGCGGGAATTCTGAAACCATCTCTAAAACCTTCTAGCAACAACCTGGCAGATGGAGGGCAATTGTATCTATTCAACCATGGGATCAAGGCGCTGGTTATTATGGGGGAACGGGCTTTCGTCAGTGAAACACCCTCATTCCTGCTTCTTTCCCCCCTTATCCTTTGTTTTCTTAAAACACCTGGACTCAGGGTGGGAGGTATTGCCACAGAAGGAGCATGAGTGCTTGAATTTACACGTGCCCGCTGCCCTTGTGCATGACCGCCTATTGAAGTCCCAGCATGCTCCCTTCCCCCCCCCGCCGCTGAAGCTAGCCGGGGGAAATGTCCGAAAGGACTGGCCCTTGGGACTGTCTTGCACCCCATGCCCCAAGTGGTCTAACCACGAAATCATGTCAATTTGGTCCCATGTGAGGGCAGGATCAGAAGCCTTCGCTCTCCTAAAGTCCTTATCATAATCCTTCCAGCCAACCCCACCATATTTGTCGTGTGCGCCAGTGATCCTACTCTGGTAGCACGCCATTTCTGCCGCTAAGCTTGGAAACCGTTCAACCATGACTGCCATATAAACTGAGAAACCCCTCACCCAATTAATCAAAGACTCCTCTATCCTGTATTTCTGCAATTCGCTTGCCCATTCCCTTGGGAGCATCCAATTCTTCTTTTTCTTGGCCTCCTCCCTTTCAGTTTCATCAAGCAACAGCGAAAACATATTGACATAACTTCCTTTCCAAATGTTTTCTTTCATTTCCTGTGTCACATGTCTTGCCAGTTTTTCCCTGGGCGTGCGTGCTTCACCCACGCTTACCTGTTGCGGCTGCCCCTGCTGGTTCCGCTGGCTTCTCTCTTGCTGGGTCTGCGCCTGCGCCTACTGCCGGCGAGTCTTTACTGGCCCCAGGGGAGGCTGCCCCTCCCACCGGAGGGCCCTGTGGCGGAGCTCCCTGCCCTTCCCCTGGTTTGCCACCCGACGCCCCGTCCAACTGTGCCACTATCTTCCTGGCCTTCTCCAGTATATTCTCCCCGCTGCCAGACAACCCAGTTGCCGGGGACCAGTTACCCACTTTCTCTAGCCAGGGGAGGACCGCTGCTAAACTGGCTACCAAATCCGGCTGAACCGGAGGAACTCCCGCAGGGTTAACCGGCATAGGGACGCATGGACCCGACGGTCCCGGTTGACCCCCTGTACCTGACGGGTTATCACCACCACCTGTCCCTGGTGGAGTGCCCCCCCCCAACTGGCCCTGGCTGCCCACCTCCCCCGCCTGCCGTCGGGACTGGCACTGGGGCCACCGGCTCGATGGATCCGTTCGCTCCCTCTCCTAATCTTGGTGCCCCCACCTTCTTGGGTCTACTCTTTTTTGGCACGGGAGGGAATGCTGCCCTTGGGGCCACCCCGGTTCTCCTGGGCCTATCTTCTGTCTCCTCATGCCCATCAATCTTATCCCTTAAATCCGCAATGGCTTGGCCCATCTCATCGACCTTTCTCAATCTGGCCTCCATATCCCCCATCTTACGCATCATTGCTTCCATGAAGTTCTCCATGCGGGAGCGCTGCTCGCTCCGCTTTGCTTTAGGGGCCATAGTACTATAAAACACAAAATTGCATGCCTCCCGCGTGTGCAGATAACCAAACACTACCCCCACTTGCTAGTGCCAACCAAAATGCTAAGGCACGAATTCCTAAAACCTTTGGCACAGCCCACGTAGATTATCTAGCACCCAATTACGGTCCCACAGTGCTGCTTGGCCCGGGACTCTCCCCCCACCGTTACCTCCAGTAGTAGGGAGCCGACGACCGACCACAAGCAACCACGCAACCGGAGCCACGCCCACCAGCTAGTCTAGTGGGTCGGGTGAGTGTTCTCAAACCCGCGTGGCTCCCGGAAGCGCTGGAATGCAGGCCTGTCCGTGGGCCCCAGAAGGAAAGCACCAGCTGGCGGTCCCTGTAGGCGCTGTGCCCTTGTTCGGCCTCAGCTCCCAGCAAGCGCTGCGATCCTACAGCAGGGGACACAAATAACAAAAGCACGTTGGGGACCGGAGTGTCCCTTCCAAATCCTCAGCTGCCCGCCGGCGCTGAGAAACTGCTGCTGTTTCCTGATCGTAAATGCAGGAGCGTCCCTGGAATCTTCCTGCTCTGCACCTCGCTCTTATCGACCGACCGGAGATGCACCTCTGCTGCCGAGATCCTCCTGAAAAACAAAAACAACGTGAAATTGTTGGGGCCTCCTAGCGAGGCCCGGGAAGCTCTGTACCTAACAGCTGTGGGGGCGGCGAGAAAAGAGGCCGTTCTTGCTGCTCCCCAGCCTTTTTATTCCAATTTAGCGCCGAGAGCCGGTTCTAACCAGCGCCCCGGCGTTTCGCCGACGCGCGACCCGGAAATGATTCCTTACACTTCCGGGGCATGCGCCGACCAGCCAATCAGGGAGGGAGAGCCCGCCACGTCACGACCGTGCGCAGCCAGGCCCGCCTCCCTGTGGCGTCATCGGGGGCCGGCACGACCGCCATACCTGCGGCGTGTCCGATGCCGGCCCCTGCCTTACTCTTCGTGTGGAACTCGGATCTTAATAGCAGGGCCACTGGAATTAAGCTGTGTGGCTGCGGCGATTTTCGCATAATTATAGACTTGCCGCATTTGCCACATAATCTATCATCTGCCGCATAATCTGCAGATTTAAAAAAAGAAAAATTTGTTTCTAGCTAACGGTTCAAAAGTTACTAAAAATACAGCGACACATGTTGCAGTGGAAGGCCCTTTACAAACCGGGACTGGTCACTTTTCTGTTGCTTATTGCTATATTTGGGTGTTAAAAAGGTACAAATGACGTGCAACCAATGCCCAGACAGTATTACCCAGTTTAAAAATGATGAAATAATGAAGTAATACTTCTACAAAATGTGCTGCATTATGCTGCATAATTTGTCTTTTCTTGTCGCATATTTTACTCAACCCTCCCGCATAATTTGGCCCTCTCCTGCCACATAATTCCAATGGCTCTGCTTAATAGTACCCATCTCAAAATGGCCTGGTATTCTGAATATTTTGGTAACCCCATGGAACAGTGCTCCAAGGAGATTCGCGAGAAGAACAGCAAAGCCCAATGTCTTTCAAATTACCATTCAGAATCAAAAATAAGTGTTTTGCGTTCTTAAATGCTTTGGGCCCTGTTTGGATAAGGTCTGGGGCTCCCACGCAGGGAAACTTGCAAATCTTTTTTTCTGGGAGTAGTGGGGGTGATCAAAATTTAAACTGGGATTCGACCACTACATCCCTTGCTTTTCACCTCTACTAGCCGCAGACCAGGTTGAGACCCAATGCCTAATATGACCACCTGATACATGGCAGGAATGGTCCACTCAAAAATCAGTCTCCCTTTGGCCTTGCTGCAAACCAAAAGCCCACACCAACACCAGTTTTCTATAACCAAACCTTCTAAAGCCACCTGTCACCCCCCTCCCCACACACACCCCAGTACAACCCTGGCTGCCCTGCACGGCACTATGGGTGAATCCTGGAGGATGGTGCCATCGTAGAAGACATCTTGTTGCTATTCCTACGTGATGCTGTCCCTGGAGAAGAAACTGGAAGGGATTTTGACACACAGTTTTAGTCTTCGCAAATGTGACAAATTTCACCTGTTGGCCATAGCCAAAAGTTGTCCCAGTTAGGCCCACCTGGCAGAAAGCTTTACTCGTTCTCATCCACTCTCTTTTTCTCATTCTCTCTCCTGATCTATGCCAGGGAAGGCTACAACGGAAGACTCCTTCCCCAACAAATGGCTACTCTTTGATTGCTTGTGGTCAGGTAACGGCTATTCTGCGCACACTTGCTTCATTGTGTTATCACCCATTGCATCACGTCCTTCATATAACGGCTGGATGGAAAGCTAAACCTTGGTAAACAAAAAACAAAAACAAAAAACCACAAGCTTATTCAAGGCAAATATCGCATTGAATGTTGCTCAAATGATTTCCATTTCCTCTTTCATAATAATCCCTGCACAGCTCCCTGGCAACCTCAGATGCTCAGGGCCCTGTTTGGCGCTGCTGCATGTACTTCCGACCAGGCCCCTGGAGACCCCTTGCTACTCCTACCCAAAGACCGGCCCGTGTGCACAGGATCTCCACTCCACTGTCACCCACACCATGCTCCTCCATCCGACCACTCCTGCAGGCTCTAGAACCTCCATGTCATTTCCTTGAATGTTGTTATGATTTCTGGGTACTCTGTCCTTTAACTTCGCTCTCATTGTGTAAGGATAAAATCAACTCTCTTCAGTTACTTGTGTATATTGCATCTTTACCCTCAGAGCCAGTGCCCCCCTCCCCCACCTAACTCCCATCAGTGCTATCGCCCTCCCACCAACCCTGTCCCTTTGGTAGGGCTTACAGTGCTGGTGAGGAGGTGCCACAGAGAGGAGAGAACTGACCAGCCTTGGGGATGCTTCAATCTTCATGGAAACAAGACCTCTACCCTCATCTTTATTCCAGCTGCTAATGCTTCAGTCTTCTTTTTCTCCCAGGCTTCCCTCTTGTAAATGTCTCATTTTTTCTCTTTTGTCCTTCTGCTGCAGGGGCCACTACACAGAGGCAAAATAAACTATACCATTATTTATTACACCAGGGGAATGTTGAGAGCTGCATTGAAGACACTGGAGTGGCTCGGGCCAATAATTGCTGCTACAGAACCTCTGCGCCAACATTGCAACGTTTGTCTTTCTTTTTCTCCCTTTTAATTTAGATCATTTGACCCTGAGTGGGTGGAATGTTCTCATAGTCTTCCAGCCCTCGTGCCTCAGACTGTACCACTGGATGACCATGTATCATTCATTGACTGATGAGTTGTTGTTACTGGAAAATGCCATCTCCAAATTCTCACTGATTTTTTCTGAAAAAATAGGTAATATCACTAAATTTGAACAACGCATAAAACTTGAGGAGGCGTCTAATCCTGTGGTTCACAGGGTGAGACCTGTTCCTATGGGTTTTAGGAGTGAGTTGAAAGTGTTGTTGGACAAGTTATGCTCAGAGGAGGTTATACAACCCACTGAATCCTCCTAGTGGGTTAGTCCAGTTGTAATTGTCAGAAAATAAATGAACGAGATCAGTCTTTGTGTGGATTTACGCACACTAAATTGTAATATCATAGTTGACTGTCATCCATTGCCCAAAGTACAGAAACTATTGTCTAATGTGGGAGGGTCTATCATGTTTTCTTTACTAGACCTCAAATCAGCGTACCACCAGATTCCGCTTGCTGCATAGAGTCAAGACTTACCACCTTTATTACTCCATTTGGTGCTTACAAATGCCTACATATACCCTTCCGTTTGGCCTCTGCGCAAGTGCTTTTCAGACATTTATGGACACCATCTTGTCTGGGATTCCTGGGGTTCAAGCCTTTCAGGATGATGTTCTGATATTTACCATCTATGTCAGGGAGCACAATCTGATTTTGGGGAGGGTTTTACGCATATTTGACACTGTATTTCAAATCAGGGTATTAAACCCAGAATGTCATTAGTACGGGCTATACAAGAAACCACTCCACCTGGAAACAAAGACACGTTGAGTTCCTTTCTTGGCCTCTATGAATATTATTCACGGTTCGTTCATGGTTATGCCTTAGTGGTTCAGCCCCTCAGACTGCTTCTCAAAAAAAGGGCAAAGATTTAGTTGGACAGAAGAAGCGAACAACATCTTTCAGAATATTTAAGCATTAATTACTTCTGCACCTATTCTGTCTGCCTTTACAGCTGGGAAACCCGGTTTCATAATGGTTGATGCTAGCCAGTTAGGACTAGGGGCAGTGTTATCCCAGTGGGTTAATATGAAGGAACACTCCGTTGCCTTTGCTTCCCGTTCTATAACTACTACTGAAACTAAATACAGCACAATGGAACGGTAAGCACTGGCTTGATCATGGGCTGTGGAAAAATGTAAGACTTCCCTCCGGGGTACAAAATTTGACATTTTCACTGATCATAAGCCTTTGATATATATGCTTAATGGAAATAGCACAGGGAAGGTATCCGCAAGACTGGTGAGGATTTTGTCACGGCTCCAAGAATACAATTTCTGTATTAAGTACCTGCCAGGTGTCAAGAACGCTAGGGCGGACTGTCTATCGTGAATGCTTTTGAGAGTGGAAGCTGAAGACAGTCAGATGGATGATGTTGAGTGTGTGGTAGCACTCATTGGTGATGGGTGTGCTGGTTGGAATGGTGTGCTAGCTAAAAAAAACAATGGTTAGAGCCTCTAGATAAGGATGCAATATTGCAGGATGATATCAAGTTTGTGAGGACTGGTTGGCCTAAGGAAAGGAATCTCGTATCAGGGCTTAAGACCCTTGCACAAGTGTCTGATGAACTTTCCATCGTTGATGGTTTTCTTAATAGACATGATCTATTGATTCCACCGGTAACTCTTAGAAAATTGT
Source organism: Calotriton arnoldi (assembly GCA_963921515.1). Classification (NCBI taxonomy): domain Eukaryota; kingdom Metazoa; phylum Chordata; class Amphibia; order Caudata; family Salamandridae; genus Calotriton; species Calotriton arnoldi. The sequence goes on along the minus strand of CAWUFW010000413.1, from coordinate 110,929 downwards.
TGTTCAATATTTCCCATGAAGGGCATTTGGGCGTGTCCGCAGCAACACGCAACATCAAACAGTATTGTTGGTGGTCTGGACTGGATGCTCAGGTTAATAAGTGGATTGCTGAGTGTGATACGTGTTTGGTTTCGGACAAACACTGGAAAACTACTGAAACCAAATTACATGCTGTTCCTCTCCCTTATGGTCCGTGGGAAAAAAATATCACTGGATTTTGCAGGTCCTTTTGATCGACTCCCTAGTCACATGAAGTACATGATTGGGCTTGTTGACTATTATTCAAAATGGTACTAATTTGAACTTGCGCCATCTCTTGATACCAAAGCTGTGATTTCTTTTCTGAAGAGGATTTATTTAAATTGAAGGGCCTCCCAGAGAGCTCGTTTCTGACAATGAAACACACTTTAAAGCTTTCCAGATTAAGCCTTTCATTGAAAAATTTCACATAAAGCATCTGCAAGTTGCACTATATTCCCCCATCTCCAATGATCTTGAGCGGGTCAACAGATTTTTGAAAGAGGGGGTGCAAACTGCATTGTCCTCTGGGGTCAATGTGGAGACATTTTTAAGGAGGAAGACGAGGAACTCCTTGGTGACTCCACATAGTGTAACTGGTTTGTCTCCTTTGCAGTTGCTGTGTAAACGGTTATCAAGATGTGCTTTATGCCCTGATTGGGTCAAGGATCTTTTTGGGTCAGATGATAATGCAAGTGTCAAGGAAGTGGTTAAAAGAAAACAGAGTGCCATGGAAGGTTATTTCGACAGCAAACATCGCACCAAGGATGTAGAGTACAGAATTGGAGATTGGGTTATTATTAAAAAAAAAAATAGAGTAAAAAAGGGGAATTCCAAGTTTACCCTTCCCTTTAGGATTTCGAAAGTGTCCAAGGGTGCCATTCCGGGGGTGGGGGGGTGGAGCAGGAGGAGTCTGGTCCAAATGTATTCTGACCAGGCGGAAAAAATTCAAAGAGCTAAAGGAAAAGGTTTTGGGAGATATTCTGATCACATGGACAGTGCAAGCTGGTTTGAGGTTGACTCTGAGTGTACACCTTCAGCTCCTAGTTGTGGAGGGAGTGGTTTGGTGACAGAGGCATTTAGTTCCAGTGTCTATGAAGACTCTTTGAGGAGTCCTGGTTCTGGGGTTGGGTCAACTTCAGTGTTGGTTTCTACAGGGTTATCTACTCATGAAGGTAGCAGTACTGCACGAAGGGCTTGTCGGAATGTTTCTGTTCCTGTAAGATTTAAAGATTATTATTATGCAGTGAAGTACTAAAATATGTGCATTTTTAATGCAAGTGCATACATGTTTATTTCTTCATTTATATAAGGGACAGGATAGTGTAGTATGTGTAGTGTGGCTGTGCCTCTCGTTCTGTGTCACGAGATGCACAGCGGTAGTTCTATGCTTTGTGTTGGTTTGATTCTGGCCAACGTTCCAGGTTCGATCTCGTAGAAAGTTATGGTTGGAGTTGGACTCTGGCCGTTGCTCTGGACGAGTAGGGACCTGGTCGTGGGCTCCTGTGATTAAAGAGACCATAAACGTGTCTCCAACGTTTCCCTGCGTGGTCTCTTCATTTAATACTTGCAACGAATGTTCTCACAGTCTTCTAGCCATCGTGCCTCACACTGTACCACTTGCTAAAGACCCTCTCCCTTGTTATAGACCCAAGCCACTCGGTTTAGGGCATTTAACAACTGGTCCAGCCCTCGACTGCCGGCTACAATGCTATATGATACCAGATTCTCTTCCACTTTCATCCTGCAGCGAGGACACTCCTTAATCACCTGTTCAGATGTTTGTTGCATCTCTACCTAAGTGGTTCTAAGTCTGGATTTGGAGCCAGGAAGTCTTGTGTTTGAATGAATCACAACTCCCCACGCACAATTAACTAAGACTTTACTTGTTAAGGCCCCTGTCTCACTGTCTGTGACCCACATCACCTGAAATTGATCCTTTTCCACTTTAGACAGTCTCTTTGCTGGCAGGCGGTCCTGTACACTCCCTGCCTGATAAGGCTGTTATCTCACTAGATGTTTACTTGGGCGCAGACATCGATGCAATGGCTGGACGCAGACATCGATGCAATGGCTGGGCGCCAAGGCTGCAAAGTCTAAAAAGCCTTTAGACCAACTCTGGTTTAGACCCTCCTCCCCTTCCGTATGGCACCAAGGGGCTTTGCGCACCAATAATTAGTGATATGCATTGGAGCGCAGCCAGCAAGCAGATTAATCATAATATATCTAGCACACGGGGATTATGAGCTGGAAAACACTTATTAGTACGAAAGAGGCGTACTTTTGCAGCTGAACACTCACACTGCTCCAAGACTGGAGTAACAATTGGTATCGCTGTTACTCTTAGTACTCCTCTGGACCGCCCTGCAACTCCTATGAGCCCCACCGATCCAATTAAGAAGGTCACTAGAGAGATCCTCTTATCCAGGAAGAGACTCAAACCAGGGCCACTGGAATTATGTGGCAGGGGAGGGCCAAATTATGCGATGGGGTTGAGTAAATTATGCAGGAAGAAAAAGCAAATCATGCGGCATAATGCAGCACATTTTTTAATAGTCTTTTGTCATTTTTCCACTTGTTAATCACTGCCTGGGCATTGGTTGCACCTCATTAGTATCAATTTAATATTAAATACAGCAATAGGCAACAGAAAAGTGACCAGTCAACTTTTGCAAAGGGCCTTCTGCTGCGCAGCAACACGTGTCACTGAGCTTTTAGTAACTTTTGAACCGTTTGAGCTAGAAAAAAAAATTTTTGTTGTTAAAATCTGCAGATTATGCAGCAGATGATGGATTATGTGGGAAACGCAGCAAATCCATACTAATGCAAAAATCGCTGCAGCCGCACAATCGCATAATTCCAGTGGTCGTGCTCAAGACCAACCTGTTCACAATAATCCTGAATCCAGCCCTCCCATAATGAAGTGACCTCTCACATGAGGGCGAAGACACCCAACGCTATCATGACTTCCTTTAATCCTACTTTTTGAGTCCTTTAGGTACCTTAAAGTTTGCTGGTCACACCGAGTTATTCTCTGGCACCTCTTTCTCAGCGCTCCTACCTTTCCTGCTCCTTCCAGCCACCCTTAAAGGTGACCCTCATGTTATTGCGTTAAACATAAGTAGTTACGGCTCCTTGTAAAGAGCGCTAATACCTGCTGGTGAAGCAACTCCATGGAAAACACACTACAAATATGCAAATAAATACATTTGAACTAAGTCATCTGACTAGTGATCCTTAAAGTATGATTTTAGCCTTTATTCGTTTGAAGAGGTGGGTCTGTTCCTTTGTAAAGTACTGTTATTCCCCATGCTGCCTCCTCATTCACCCTCTCCTAATCCTTCCTTTTCATCATTCGTCTTTCCAGAGCGCTTTGAGGCGGCCATACGGTGTGGAAACATGCCATGCAGCCAAGCGATGCAGCCTTCTGTACAGCCTTCAACAAAGATTGAAGAAAAAAAAGGTACAGTTACCAGTCAGCGAATGTTTGAAGCCATGTGATGTCATTTCCTGTAATATCATCAGGGTCGGTTTCATCGCTTGTGATGTTATTTCTGCTTTAAGCCTGGTGAAATGATGCCTCTCACAGTACACAGGAGTTTCCAAGCTCCCGGATGGACCTGGACTGTACAGTAATCCACGAGTAGAGACAATCCAGATCTTCGGAAAATGTGAAAATATGCAGAAATGTCATCACATTTCTTCATGAGTTTAAAAAAAGTTACAATCTGCACTGCAGTGGTGGAAAATCATATTAAATCAAACCAATGCAAAAAATAATGATAAAATGCATCACAAACAATCAATATATCTTTAAAACCTCCGAAAGTTGAGGAAATCTGAAGGGTTTCTGGTCACCTGGCACACAGCTCATCAGCATATTTACCTTGCCTGCACTACAGCTCAGCAGAGGTGCTATTCAAATGAATGAATACTGCAGTCAGTGCATGAGGGTTGCTAGCAGGTCGTAATATTTCCTACTGTGGATGCTCCTCCTTGTCCCAGGTCATTCCTCCTTTCTTTTTTCTGTTCTTTCAACAAGCTCTCTTTCTGACAGGAACTTCGGACTAAGATAGAAAGGCTTCAGATAATTTCCAAGATTTCAAAAATCTGCACAGAGTTAGCAAAATGCATATAACAAGACATTTATTGGGAGCAAAGAGATCTGGACTATAGTTTTGAACTTATCCTACCCCCAACCAATGGAGGTCGGTAATTAATCCTTATGTTCAGAAGGGTACATCATGAAATTAGTACACGGTATCCCAAAATAATTATCCCTATAATTTGTTTTCAGTGGTGCTTAGAGAACGCCCCACCCTATATCTATAGGCAGAGCTGCCCTCTGTAACCACAGGATAGTGTAAAATGTACCCAGGAGTAGTAGCTAGGGGAAGATTCTTACAGGGAACAGATTATTCATGGCCCATTCATCAGCGAATTATTGACTTTCTAGTTTCTTTTTGGTAACATTTTTGTCATGCATTACGAGCTTCGAGTCCCAACCTTAAAAATCAATACACACTTATTCACAAGTATCAGTTTTCAAGAATAAATAAATATATTCAGTCAGCTTGTTTTAAAAAATGTGACTTAATTGTTGCACCTCAGTGATGTGACTGTATTAGATTTTAGAAAAAAGGGCAGACCAATTTGTAAATGGTGTGTAGGTAAAACAAATGAAATCAAACTATATGAAGATTCATCTTAGTTTAACTTCTTAAAATGTTACTCTTCTTGCATTACTGTGACCTATTTTTATTTTCTCGAGCGTCACATGTAGTTAGCGTTTTCTCTGTGATCACCCACACCTGCTAATCACTTAACTGATCAGATTTTTTTTATAAGACACATGAATGCAAAAATAAAAACAATGCAATGCTTTTTTTTTTTTTTTAAATTATATTTTGATATTCAGAGGTTGGGTCTTGAGGCTTTTATTGCAAGGCATCAGACTAGAGCTGGGAATTTTTTCAGCAGTCCCACTGCACGTTGGTGGGAGGCGCTGTGCAGCTCCGCACTAATGCCATTCTACTCCGGAAAGGACAGGCGGGCCCCACATAGGTGCCACTCCAGGGCGCTGATGTCAGTTCATTTCTTTCCATGCCACCAGACACGGATCCAGAGGTACCTCTCGTCTCCTTGAGACAATTTACCTCAAAAAAATGTTCTGTGTGCAGGGGAAATGTCACCTCCTCAAACAACAGGTTTTCAGCTCTGTAAAGACTGTTGCAAAGAAGTGTCTGTGACACAGTTTAGCCTTTGGTGCCAGGGGTCAAGCCGCGGGTCTACAGCACGCAGACACTGAGCATTGATGAACTCGAAAGCCCCTCAAGGCGAAACTTTGTAACCAAACACTGGAAGACTCTGCACCAAGACTGGTCCAAATCCAAGAGTCCGCCCCAGTCCTGAAGTCACGCTGAAAGTCTTCAGGTAAGTCGAAGGAAAAACATAAAAATCCATGCAGGACTTGGCCCCGTCCCACCACTCGCATTCTCCTGAGAAGGCGCAAGGGCGTCTCCATGCCTCTCCATCTCGCACCCGAAGTCGGTTGACCTCTGAGCCCTTCCCACAAATTGTCCCGGGCACAAACCAAATGTCCGGAGCCATCTGAGACCCCGAGGCCAATGTAAGAGTTCCACGAGGCCATGTTCCAACCCTTCAGATCCTTACCAACCCCATCTGTCAAGCCCTCCATCTAAGATACTGTTGGTGGGTTTGCCCTCAGTGCCTGTTGGGCCCTCCAAATCCATCACTGGGCCTCCCCGGCTCCTGCACGAACTCCACCGTCACGGTCCATACCAGTTCCCCGAGCCTTGAGACCGATGCCGACTCCATTGACCCCAGAAGGCCAGGTGACCATTTTGCTCTCTGACTCAGAGTTTGCGCCACTACAACCCTGACCGAGACCGCACTTGATTTCCGTAGAGGCGCCACCCCCAATTCCCATCCCCGCTTGGCTTACTTCTCCCACAAGGAAGAACACATACGTTGCATTCCTTATTTGGTATGGATTAGGGCAATGACTATGATGCGACTGACAAGATGGGGCAACCAGACCACGAGGAAAAATATTATGATGAATTCCAAGACCCCAGCGGCCTTGACAATTCCCTTGAGTCTGGACTTCTCTCTCTCTCAGGCCCTGCCACTGAGGAGAGTGCATCTTACACAATGGTCATGCGTAGGGTAGCCGAAGTTCTTGAATTCCAACTTCCCACCTAAGTAGTCAAAATCAATGTCTTGATGGAAGTCCCCAGCTGGGTCAAACATCTAATAAGCCCCTCTTGCACTTCAATGGAACAGTTACATGTTCCTTTTTAGTGGCCTAGGCCAGACTTTTCTCTGGCCCCCAGCCAATTGCCATGTTTTGAGATTCCAAGCCCCAATATGGACAACCCTGCCTTTTTGTCTCAGCACCCTCCCCTGAAAGCTTGGTGGTGCATGTGTCTGTCTACAAGTCAGACGAAACTGAATACCTTTCCGACGACTCTTTCCCCCCCCTCCCCCAATAGGGAGTACAAACGCGAGGAGACCTTTGGGCAGAGGGTATTTTTTTCCAACAGCTTTGCCCTCAGGTCCGTAAATGCCCGTTATCTCCTCCAGGGGTCCTGGGGGACCTCTGACCTGCCCTAACCGTAATCATACAGGACGGTTGTGATGCGGCCAAGTTCACAATTCGTTGTGGTTTTGACACCACTGATTGCATTGGGCAGCGAGCCACTCATTCCATGGGCCCCACCTGCCAAACTTCTATAGGGTCCTGAGCACAGCATAGCACACCTGTTGGAGGCAGAATCCAACTATTCTTGCTGCAGTGGCAGTCTATAACACCAGGCGTGTGGGTTCTGCAGATGGTGTGAAAGCGGTATTCCTTACCATTCATTGCCTCTGGGGCACCCTCAACCATCCCTAGAGTGACTGATGGAGGACCATCTATCCGTCTTAAGGCAGAAAGTACAAGTCCATGTGGCCAAAGAGGCTATCAAGAGGGAGCCTCTGTCAGAAGTAGGTTGTGGTTGTTATTCCTGCTACTTTTTGGTGCTAAAGGACAGGGGCCCTCGTCCTATTTTAGACCCTTTCAAAGCCTTCCTCCGGAAGGAAGAATTCAAGATGCTCACAATGGCCCAGGTCTTGGCTGCCCTCAACCCTGGACACTTGATGGTGGCGTTAACACCTGCAGGATGCCTGTTTCCATATACCCATCCTGCAGGCCCATCGTCACTGCCTGTGGTCCGTGGTCGGACAGGAGCATTTTCTGTTTCTTGTGCTTTTCTTTGGTCTTCCCAGTGCACCTCGGGTGTTCACGAAAGAGTTGGCGGTGGTAGCAGCGCACCTTTGGAAGTCAGGGGTTCCAGTCTTTCCCTACCTCAGCGGCTGGCTGCTGAAAGTGTGCTCTCCGCAGGCAGTTGTCAGCCACCTCCAGACTACGGCGAACATCCTGTCAACTTTGGGGTTCACTATCAATGTGCCACATTTACACCAGACTCCTTCTCTGACGCTCCTCTTCGTCAGCTCCATTCTGGACAGTTTGATTTCGTGCCTTTCCACTGGAAAGTAGAGTCCAGGAAATTCGGACAATGATCCCGATCTCTCATCCTCTGTCCTGTATTTCAGTGAGCTTGATTCTGAGACTACTGGGACTGGTAGCATCCTGCTTCTCTAGCGCGCCAGGTGCTATATGCCGGCTCTGCAGTGACATCTGAAGTCTTAGTGAGTCCAACATCAAAGAGGACCTCTTAGACCATGTCCCGATTTAAGTCGAGACAGCAAAAGATCTGCAGTGGGGGTTACTGGACCGCAATGGGAACAATCCTCATTGGTTAAATCACTGGTTGTGATGAGTTTTTGTTAAAGTTCTTCAACACTTGTTTCCTGCCTCCCCTTTCGTTATGCTACTGTGAGACCTTAACTTGGTCCTCACATGTTTGATGTGGACTCCCTTTGAGCTGCCTTACAGCTGTCCTTTCTAGCTTTTTACCCTCAAGATGTTTCGTATCACCATAACATTGGGTGGAGGCTATCTTTGCCAATCAGCCGTATACCTCCTTCTCCACAAACAAAATGCTTCTGCGGCACGAGCATTCTTCTTGCCGAAAGTTGTGACGTCATTCTACGTAGGCCAAACCATCGCCCTGCCGGCGTTCTGTGCCCACTCACCCATACCAGGAGGAGGAGGGACTCCATCACTTGGACCCCAAAAGAGCACCGAGCTTTTTATCGATCATATCAAAAGACACTGGCTGCACAGTCAGCTCTTTGTAGGGTACCTAATAATATCCCAAGTCTAAGAATCTGCACACTGGTCAAAGCCAATTTGCTATTGGAGCTCTGCGTCTGGGGGCACGAACAAACTCGAAAGCAACTGACATCAGTGCCCGGAGTGGCGCCTATATGGGCCCTCCAAAGCATTTCCAGAGCAGAACAGCATCAGTGCGGAGCCATGCGGTGCTACCTACCCGTGCGCAGAGGTACTGCTGAAAAAGATTCCGGATCCAGTCTGATGCCTGGGGAATATTCAAAAGGTGAGAAATCTGAGGTTAGATAGTCTCGACCAGAAACAGCATTTCCGAAGGCCAGTAACTTGTTCCTTCCATCGGGATACTTCCTGTAGCTTTGTTCCTAGAAGAACGTAGCATATTCCAATGGGCTCTTGTTTGTTCCACACCTGGTGTAGCACAGTGACTAATCAGGTGAAACCTTTGCCTAGACAGTACTAATGTATATAAACATTTAAAATAGTGAACCTATACTGCCACAGAATGTTCTGCATTTAGCAGCATAATTTGCCTTTTCTTGATACATAATTTAGTCACCCCTGCCACATAATTCCAGTGGCCTTGATAATAAACTATTGTTGTCCCATTTCCCTGAGTGTAACTGCAACAAATGATGGACGGAATGCTGAATGATTCAACATTCTCCCCCAGTCAAGAGATCTGGGTGAAATCCATCGTTCTTTTGCCCACTTCGCCACCCCAGTTTGACCCCAGCCATATGCAAATCAGTCTTGACCCTGTGCCTCATGGGAACAGTCCAGACCGAATTGCCAAGCCAGGTCCTCCCTGGACCGGAAACAAGCATCCTGGGACCGGTTTCGAGGTATGTCACCCTTCATCAGCCAGGCTAGCTTGAATCCAGTGGCACAGTGAGCAAGGGACCCACGTCTGGGCATACCCGTCCCACTCAGGGCGAAAAGTGTAACTGCAACAAATGATGGACGGAATGCTGAATGATTCAAACATTCTCCCCCAGTCAAGAGATCTGGGTTAAATCCATCGTTCTTTTGCCCACTACGCCACCCCAGTTTGAACCCAGCCATATGCAAATCAGTCTTGACCCTGTGCCTCATGAGAACAGTCCAGACCAAACTGCCAAGCCAGGTCCTCCCTGGACCGGGAAACAAGCATTCTGGGACCGGTTTCGGGGTATGTCACCCTTCATCGGCCAGGTTAGCTTGAATCCAGTGGCACAGTGAGCAAGGGACCCACGTCTGGGCATACCCGTCCCACTTAGGGCAAAAAGTGTAACTGCAACAAATGATGGACGGAATGCTGAATGATTCAAACATACTCCACCAGTCAAGAGATCTGGGTTAAATCCATTGTTCTTTTGCCCACTACGCCACCCCAGTTTGGACCCAGGAGGATGGACTCCATCACTTGGACCCCAAAAGAGCACTGAGCTTTTTTTATCGATCATATCAAAAGACACTGGATGCAGAGTCAGCTATTTGTAGGGTACCTAATAATATCCCAAGTCTAAGAATCTGCACACTGGTCAAAGCCAATTTGCTATTGGAGCTCTGCGTCTGGGGGCACGAACAACCTCGAAAGCAACTGATATCAGTGCCCGGAGTGGCGCCTATATGGGCCCTCCACGTCATTTCCAGAGCAGAACAGCATCAGTGCGGAGCCATGCGGTGCTACCTACCCGTGCGCAGAGGTACTGCTGAAAAAGATTCCGGATCCAGTCTGATGCCTGGGGAATATTCAAAAGGTGAGAAATCTGCACTTAGATAGAGTCTTGACCAGAAATAACGTTTCCGAAGGCCAGTAACTTCTTCCTCCCATCAGGATCCTTCCTGTAGCTTTGTTCCTAGAAGAACGTAGCATATTCCAATGGGCTCTTGTTTGTTCCACACCTGGTGTACGATAGTGACTAATCAGGTGAAACATTTGCCTAGACAGTAATAATGTATATAAACATTTACAATAGTGAAACTATACTGCCACAGAACGTTCTGCATTTAGCCACATAATGTGTCTTTTCTTGATACATAATTTAGTCACCTCTGCCACATAATTCCAGTGGCCTTGATAATAAACTGTTGCCCCATTTCCCAGAGGGACACAGGGTTGCCATGTGCATTATATTGCCGGTAAATACCATTGAAAGCAATTATAACAGTGCGGCAGAGAGCACAACTTTGGTATTCAAAATAAATATGGATTTTAATTTTTGCACACTTTTACGGTCCTCGTATTTCTCGCAAACAAAGAGGTATTTCAGGACGTTGTTGGCTAAAGCCAGGGCGCATGGCACAGGCGGAATATATTTATTACTTACATTACCCCCTACGGGGCCATCAGTCAGACAGCTTTTGCCAAGGGCTCAAAGGAAAACAAAAACAAAATAAAAATCGGAAAAATGAGAAATGCGAGTTTGTGTGTGAGGTGGCGCGGTCTCACGGCCTGGAACAAAGCGGCTTCCTGTGTTTACCAGACACTTTGTTATCGCTCTTAAGAGGTTTCCCTTCAAAGGCACGTGTGTGGTAGGAGCGCGGCTGTTTGGGGCTGGGAATACGAGGCGAGAAGGCAAGGAAAGGCGCAGGCGGGGAGGGAGCGGAGAGGACGTGACGTTAGTGAGAAGGAGGCGGGAGAGCTGAGGGAGCAGGAAGACGGGGCTTTTGTTGATAAATTGGCTTTTGTAAACGCACCATTTGCGATTACTGTAAAGATGTAAAGAGGCAGTAGCTATGGCGTGTGTACTGTAGGCGGGGGGGCGGGGGGGGAGAGGCACTCACTTATAATACAGTAAACAACTAATCACTTCTCAGCTCCTCCCTGCCTTCAGTCACACCTCCGCTTCACACTTGGCTCAGCAGAAAGCAGGGTGTGTGGAGCGGCCCTGGGGAAGCAACAGCTCAGCAACACAACAACACAACATGGGACGACACCGAGAAAGAAAAGAAGGGGGGCGGGGGGGGGGGATTAGAGCTGAACGCTCAAAGAAGGAACAAGTGCACGAAAAGAAATGTAAGGGTCAAAGACGAAAGCCGCACTGCATCGCATTACCTGGGCAGTGGCCTGCCACTGGCTCTTATCACACCATGGCACGTGCAGGGTACCAGCTCAGCGGGGGCAACATAGTGGTGTAACGCAAGATGATGGGGGCCCCCTTGCAGAATATGAGGTGTCTGAGTCTTCTATGTCGCACAGATATTAATTGGCCTTGGGCGGAATGGTGCCCCTAAATGGTTGGGGGCCCCCTTGCGCCACAGGGGCATGCGTTACCCCCCCTAGGGCCGAGCCCACCTGACCTGACTGAGACCCGAGTTAGGCACAGGGTGTTTCAGTTGATCCTTCCCTAGTGGAGTGAAAGCTATGCCTTTGATTGGCCACAATAGTTTCTACTCCTGAACAAACATTATTGCACCACTGTCAACCCTTGTTTTAAACATTCCCTTAAAAAACAAAAACAAGCAATGGCAAAGCAAACAATGTATGTAAGGGGTATCATAAAAAAAAAATACAGATCAAAAGCCCTGATTTAGAGTTTAGCGAACAGTGACGTACCCCGTATGCCAAACTGACGGGAAGCCTACCCAATTGAGATTCTGTGGACCGTAAATATTCAGTCGACTGAGCACCTCTTGACTCTGTCCACAGTTTACTTTCTCAGCCCGACGGAGTAGGGACCGCTGCAGGAAGGTCTTTGCACCATCCACACTGTTTTTGGATGGAGGGTGTAAATGCTTTTTTTCCAGTCCGTCAGGGCCAAGAATAAAACAACAATGACCACTCACACCCTGGGAGAAAACTTCCAGAGTGGGGGCCATTAGTTTTTTGTTTTTCAAAAAGGAACTCCCACTTTGAAAACTTAGACAGCCGGCCTTCATGGCTAATGGTGCCATCAGACAAACTTTCATACACTGACAGGCACCACTGTGACAGCAGTGCCTATCAAAGTACAGAGTTATCGGAGGGGCGGGCAACTTTAAATTTGGTGAACGGAAGTCACTCAAGTGGCAACGGTAATGCCCTCCATCACCCCAACAGAATACTCATTACCCACCAAACTCTGAATCACACCCTAAGAGGGCAGATGCCATTTGGATTGGTAAATAAAAAGAATGTAAATTTAGTCGCATGAAAGTGCTTTTTACATTGTGAAGTGTCAGAAAAGCAAACAGCAGCCTCTAGGGTTCTCCCAAACAAATAAAAAAAAAATGATATATATATATATATATATATATATATATCTAGTGTTGGCACATTAGATACATTTCACCTTGTATCGCTAAACGAAATTCCACCAAACCATAAAAAGATACTGAAATATGGAAAAGGCCCATGTGCTGTTAAAATTCAGTGAACTTTTGTCTAGGTTTCAGACTTCTGCTGCACAAATGCCTTCTAATAAAAAAAAACGGTGCTAAATCTGTAAGTGACAAGTGTTGGGACTCCACTTAGAAGTTTTGAATAATTTGATCACTCTACACTATTTTAGTATCCCCGTGGCTTGAACTTTGCACATACTTTCCCCGACGTTTGGAGCAAACTGGCCAAATGAAAAAGTTATCCATAGTGGAAAAGGGGAATTTCTTATGAAGTAACTCGTCATTTAACTGTAGTAATGCAATGCCACCTCTGTAAATAAAATGTTTTACTTCCCACAGATATTTCCTTTGTTGTTTTACCTTTTAATATCCCAAGCAAAACTGTGTTGAAAAATCAAAATATAATAAAAATAAATAATAAAGGTGAGTATTACTGAAGAGCACGTGCGGCATAAATGGAGTGTGGTTACTCCCGCCTCGATTGGCCAGAGAGAAGTGTCTCAGAATGATAGGAGAGTGCACCAGGGCGTCCACCCAGAGGACCTCACTCCTGCACAGACTGGAGAACAGAGCCGCAGGGCAGGCCCGAGGAGACCTTCAGTCCTACCCAGACTGGAGGTCAGTTCCCCAGTGCGGGACCATAGAGTCTTCCAGACCTGCCTAGAGTGACAGGACAGTCATCTAGTGCAGGCTGCAGGAAGCCTTCAGACCTGCCCGGACTGGAGGACAGTGCTTCAGTGCAGGCTGCCCTCAGACCTGCCCGTACTGGAGGACAGTGCTCCAGTGCAGGCTGCCCTCCGACCTGCCCGGACTGGAGGACAGTGGTCCAGTGCAGGCTGCCCTCCGACCTGCCCGGACTGGAGGACAGTGTCTCAGTGCAAGCCATTTGAGAGGCCCTCAGACCTGTCTAGAATGGAGGGACAGTGCCCCAGTGCAGGTCCCAGGAGGCCCTCAGACCTGCCAGGAGTGGAGACAGAGTGCCCCAGTGCAGGTCCCAGGAGACCCTTAGACCTGGCTGGAGTGGAGACAGTTCCTCAGTGCAGGTCCCAAGAGGCCCTCAGAACTGCGTAGGGTGGTGACCGACTATCACCGTGCATGTCCAAGAAGGCCCTCAGACCTGCATGGAGTGTAGACCGAGTGCCCCAGTGCGTGTCCCAGCAGGCCCTCAGACATGCCTGGACTAGAGACAGAGTGCCTCCTTGCATGACCCAGGAGGCCCTCAGACCAGCCTGGTGTGGAAACAGAGTGTCACAGTAGGCTGTCAGACCTGCCTGGAGCGGGCACAGAGTGCCCCAGTGCAGGACAAATGGAGGCCTTCAGACCTGCCTGGAGTGGAAGGAGAGTGCCCCAGTGCAGGTCCAGGTATTCCCTCACACCTGCATGGAGTGTGGACAGAGTACCTCAGGGCAGGTCTCAGGAGGCCCTCAGACCTGCCTGAAGTGGAGGGGCAGTGCTCCAGTGCAGATCCCGGGAGTGGAGACAGAGTGCCCAGTGCAGGTCCCAAAAGACCCTCAGACCTGAGTGGAGACAGAGTGCCCCAGTGCAGGTCCCAGGAGGCACTCAGACCTGCATGGAGCGGAGCCCGATTATCCCTGTGCATGTCCCAGGAGGCCATCAGACCTGCCCAGACTGGCTGACAGTGCCTCAGTGCTTGCCCCAGGAGGACCTCAGACCTTTCAGGACTGGTGGGAGAGTGCGCCAGTGCAGGTCCTGGGAGATCCTCAGACCTGCCTACGGGGTAGGGACAGTATCCCTGTGCAGGCCCCAGAGACCCTCAGACATGCCCGAAGTGGAAGGAGAGGTCCCTGTGCAGGTCCCAGAAGGCCCTCAGAACTTCTTGGAGGTGAGGGAGAGTTCCCTGGTGCAGGTCCTAGCTGTGTGGAGAGTGAGTTTTCCAGTGCAGCCCCCCGGATGCTCACAGACCTGCCTGGAGTGGAGGACAGTGCCCCAGTGCAGGCCCGCAGATATGTTTGGACGGTAGGATAGTGTCCCTATGCATGCCACCTGGAGGCTCCTAGACTCGCCTGAACTAGCCCACCGAGTCCATTAGATCTGCCTGGATAGTACCCTGTGCAGGTCCCAGGAGGCCCTCAGACATGCCTGGAGTGGAGAGAGAGAGTGCCCTAGTGCAGCCCCCTGGATGCCCTCAGACCTTGGACTGAAGGACAATGGTCCAATCCAGGCCCCAGAGTCTTTCTGACCTGCCTGGAGTGGAGTAAACGGTCTCCAAGTGTAGGCCACAGGAGGCCTTCAGACATGCCTGGAGTGGAGGACAGTGCACCAGTGCAAGCCACCCTAAGGCTCTTAAACCTGCCTGAACTAGAGGAGAGTAGTCCAGAGAAAGCTCACAGAGTCTCTTACATCTGCCTAAATAGTTGTGGTGCATGTCCCAGGAGGCCCTCAGACCTGCCTGGAGTGGAGGGAGAGTGCCCTAGTGCAGGCCTCCTGGAAACCCTCAGACCTGCTCGGACTGAAGGACAGCGGTCCAGTGCAGGCCCCGGAGTCCTTTCGAACTGCGGGGAGAGGAGTAAAAGGCCTCCAAGTGTAGGCTACAGGAGGCCCTCAGACCTTGCTGCAGTGAAGGGACAGTGGCCCAGTGCAGGCCCCATGGGGCCCTCAGAACTGGAGTGACTGGCGGACAACACCCTGGTGCAGGTCTGCCCTGGAGGACAGTGCCCCAGTGCAGGCTCCAGGAGCCCTCAGACGTGCCTGTACTGGAGGACAGTGTCAGTGCAGGCCATCCCAGAGGCCCTCAGACCTGCTTAGATTGGAGGGACAGTGCTCCAGTGCAGGCTCAGGAGGTCGTCGGACCTGCCTTGAGTGGAGTGCGAGGCCTCCCAGTGCAGGCCCCAGGAGAGGTTCTCAGACCTGGATGAAGAGATGGGACAGTGCTCTAGTGCAAGCCATTCAGAGGTCGGCAGACCTGCTCGGGCTGAAGGACAGTGCCTCAGTGCAGCCCCCCTCCTGGACTAGTGCCCCAGTGCAGCCACATAGCCCCCCCTCCCTCCGGAGGCCCGGTGAGTTGCATTGAATAGAGGACAGTGCCCCAGTGCAGGCTCCCAGAGTCCCTCAGGCCTGTCTGAACTGGAGGACAGTTTCCCATTACAGGCCGCAGGTGGCCCTCAGACTTGCCTGGAATGGTGTTGGCGTGCAAGGCTCCCCTGTGCAGGCCGCAGGAGACCCTCAGACCTGGCGATAGTGAAGGGACACTGCTCTCCAGTGCTGGACCCAGCAGGCAGGCCTGGAGTGTAGGGAGAATGCTCCAGTGCAGGCCTTGGGAGGCCCTCAGACCTGGCTACAGTAAAGGGACAATGCTTCAGTACTGGCCATCACATCTGCCCGCACTGGAGGACATTGCAGGACCCTGAGGCACTCAGACCTGTCAGAAGTAGGGGGGCAGTGCCCAAGTGCATGCACTGGGAGGCCCTCCGACCTACCTGGAGTAGAGCAACGGTGCTGCTCTGCGGGCCCCAAGAAGCCCCCTGGCCTGCCTGCAGTGGTTGGACACTGTCCCTGTGCAAGTCCCAGTAGACCTTCGGACTTGCTCGAACTGGGAGAGTGCCCCAGTGTAGGACCTCGGAAGCCCTCAGACCTCCCTGGAGTGAAGTGCAAGGCCTCTCAGTGCAGACCACATGAGGCCCACAGACTTGGCTGCAGTGAAGGGACTGTGCTCCAGGACAGACCTTCCAGAGGCCCACCGACTTGCCTGGAGTGGAGGGACAGTGTACCCCAGTGCTTAACCCAGGAGGCCCTCGGAGTGGCCTAGAGTGGTGGGAGAGTCCTCCAGTGCGGGCCGCAGGAGACCCTCAGACTGGATACAGTAAATGGGCAGTGCTCCAGTACTGGTCCTCTGGAGGCCCTCAGACCTGCCTAGACTGGAGGACAGTGCCCAAGTAAAAGCCCCAGGAGGCCACCAGTTCTGTCTGGAGTGGAGGGGGGATAGTACTCCAGTGCAGACTCCGGTGGACCACAGACCGGCCCAGACTGGAGGACAATGCCCCAGTGCAGGACGCAGCACGACCTCTGACCTAGATGGAGTTGAGGGGCAGTGCCCCAGTGCAGGCACTCAGACCTGCCTGCAATGGATGGATGCTGTGCAGGGCCACGGGGGCCATCAGACCTGTTTGCGATGGATGGATGGATGGATGGATGCTGTCCCTGTGCAGGGACCAGTGAAGGCCCTCAGACCTGCCTGCAATGGATGGGTGCTGTCCCTGTGCAGGCCCAACAAGACTTTCAGACCTGCCTCGTCTGGCGGTCAGTGCCCCAATGCCGGCCCCCGGAAGCACTCCGTGGAGTGGAGTTCAAGGTCTCCTAGTGCAGGCCAAAGGAGGCCCTCAGACCTGGCTGCAGTGAAGCAACAGTGGAGAAGTGCGTACCTTAAGGACGCACGCCATTAGTGTGAGAAGGTGGCCTGGTATATGCTGTCCACTAATTAAAGTGGGCACCCTCTACCAGTCCACACGACCCTTATGATGTATGAGGTCAAAGATAACCTTTAGAAAGCTATCCTAGTGGTAGCTGTGGAGAGCAGCCTTCAGGCTTAATCTTAAAGGAATGTAAAGCAGCTTGTTTTACCAGAGTATCACCTCCTGAATGACTAAATGAAAGGAGAACCACACAGTAGTGATATAAAAATATGTATTTATTAATATAACACTCTCTACTAATCTCTACACGAGATTAGAACACAAAGCACACAATACTGAATCAATAGAACATTCGTAAGTAGCAAAATACACAGCGGGCTCCAGGGGGAGACCGAACCATATACTAAAAAAATGGTATCACAATCACGACTTCACTAGACACAGTACATAGAGCACGTAGAATCGCTGGGACCCCAAGGAACCACCCAAGGCAGTGACACAGGGCGCCCACGGAGGACGGGTGCAGTGAGGAAACACGACCGCGTGCTCCGTGCAACTCTATGGGAAAGTCGCGGTTGTAAAGTTACAGTTTAAGGACACTTCTACGAGGACTTCAAGCAAACCCTTTGGAACATAAGAGGTTCTAGAGCCAACACACCAGTGAGTACCGAGGTACCCGTGTTACCTATCCCAGAGGAGCCGGGTGCATAGGGGGTCAAGTGGTGTCGGAAACCTTCGTCGTTTTCAATGTTTCGGTGCAGCCATTCCAAAGTTAGCATTTAACGCGAGGTTATAATGCGCTTAAGAGTATATGGTCAGGCTGCACTACAAACAGCATCAGAGAAGGGTCTCCGAATGCTGCAGAGGGGCCCTGCTCATGCAGGGGCACCCTCTCACATAGGAACCACGCACTCTGCCTTCAGGATTGATAAGGCCTGCCATAGGAGTGACTTATAGGTTTATATGTGTGTATGTATATAGTGATATAGGTAGCCTATATCACAGTAAGGGGTGCATGCACCACCTTACCCAGGCTGCAGTAGCAGACCCGTGGTGTCAGTTTGGATGGCCTTCCAGGGGTGGCATAATACATGCTGCAGCCCCTGGTAGGCCTCTGAGGTACCTATGCCCTGGGTACAAAGTATACCATATTCTAAGGACTTATAAGGGCACTCCAGATTCCAATCAGAGATGTGCCTAAGGCACATGGAAACCTTTTTACAGAGAAAGCAGATATACTGGGGTCCTGAATAGCAGGATCCCAGTCCAACTAAGTCATAAACCAGCAAAACACCATAAAAAAAAAGTGGGGGCAACCATATAGTCAGATTCCACCTTCCTACAAATGTAAACTCTGAAATAATCATTTTGTTCACCAGGGAATTTAGAGGCAAACATAATATGGGGCATTAGGGTGGGGGCCCTGGGGAAGCTCACACAATGTCCTTGATGCCAAGAAGTACTGCCGCCAGGAAGGCGAAAAGTGTCCGGTGGAATCCAAGCCTGGATTCTAGGTGAGAGGAACCTGAAAGCAGAGGGGACAGAGTCTGGGTCACTTCAAGTGACCAGGGGCTCGGTAGTCGAATGCCCACCGATGTCGGGTGCTTCAGGTGTGAAGAAAGGATGCTTGACTCTGCAGCCACGGGGACCAGGAGACGTCGAGGACGACCAGGGTCCGGAGGTGAGCTGCCCCACGGAGGATGTCAAGTGCTGAGGGGTCAGTGTCCGGCTGGAGCACCAACAAGCCTTGGCAAATGCAACCCAAGCAGGCAGAGTAAACAGGTTACGGTGTGGACCAGCAAGGTCAAGGAGACTCTCCAAGCAATGGGGAGTCAGGGCACGTCTGGAGCAACCAGGGAAGCCCAAGAACAAACAAGGTGACCCTCGCCAGGACCCACAGGACAACGGACCAGGGCTCGCGAGGAGACCTTGAGCAAATTCACAAAGCACCAGCCCACAGAGCACTCGGTAAGTGGAGGGCGGATATCTTCGGTGCAAATGCTGCTCGGGGTCAGGACTACACGGAGTCCAATGCACAAGCTCGGGGATCGCCAACAAGCATATGCACTTGCAAATGTACGCGGTGCACAGGGGTTCGGGTTGCACGGCCCCCACAAGGGATACTGGTCTCAGAATCGCTGAGAGGTCAGATCTACCTCAGGGACCTTCGGGAACCCACCTCCTGTGTTGCTGAAATCTTCGGAGTCCGCAGGAGCTCTGGAGATGCAAGCTGGTCAGATGCGCTTAGGTGCCTGCTACTGCAGGGGAGTAACTCCTTTACTCCAAGGGAGATTCTTCAGTCGTCCAGCGTCGTGCAGACAGTCGAAGTACTTGGTTTCTTCTTAGCAGAATCTTGTCCAGGTAAAATCTAAAGTCCTGTAGCCAGGTATCCCACTTTATACCCACGGGAAAGGGTTGGAAAGATTCTGTGGACCCTCTTAGGGGAGGGGCAGGACAGAGGGGTGGCTACACCCATGTCCTTTGTCCAGTTTCGCGCCAGAGCAGGAGCCACTGGCTCCCAGAACTGGTTTGAACTGGACTATGCACAGGGACACCAAATGTGCCCCCAGTGCAGACTTTCTGGCACTCTCAGAGTGCACCCACCCAGCCCCAATACACTAAACCCTGTCTGGGAGGTGGTCACACCTCCCTGTGACAGGATGCCTATTGTCATGCCTTCCTCTGCTCGAGCTTGGCTCAGCAGCAGGAGGGCAGAATCGTGTCTGTGGCTGGCAGCACCCATTTTGTGCTGCCCAGGTCGAGAAAGCTGGTACCGGGTAGACCGGTGACCCACAGTAGTGGTTCTAGAAGGGTGGAATCATACCTCCCACACCAGTTACTGGTGTGGAGGTATGATTCCAAGGTGTTTGACACCAAACACGACATGTTTCTAAGCAGCCGTTTTAAAGTTAGCATTTACCTCGAGGTTATATTGCAACTTAACCTATATGTCTGGCTGCATCACTGACAACCCCGGAGAATGGTCTCCGAAGGCTGCAGAGAGGCTCTGCTCATGCAGGGGCACCCTCTCACGTAAAACCCAGTACCCTGCCTTCAGGATTGATAAGGCCTGCCATAGGGGTGACTGATAGGTTTTTAAGTGTAGTGATTTAGATAGATATAGTGAACCTATATCTAAGTAAGTGGTGCAAGCACCAGCTTACACAGGCTGCTGTAGCAGACCTGTTGTGTCATTTTGAATGGCTTCTCATGGGTGGCATAATACATGCTTCAGCCCATGGGAGGCCTCTGGGGTACCTATGCCCTGGGTACATGGTGTACCATATACTAGGGACTTATAAGGGTACCCCAGTATCCAATCTGGAGTGTACCTAAAGTACATGCATAGCAATTTAAGGGAGAAAGCACATAGACTGGGGTCCTGGATAGCAGGATCCCAGCCAGACTAGTCCAAAAACAGTGAGACATCAGCAAAAAGTGGGGGTAACCATAAGAAGCAGATCCTACTTTCCTACAATTAGGACCCGGGACCCTGGCCACACCTCCGTGGCTGTCCCCGACTCGTTGGCTAGAGAGGAGGGGTTTTCAGACTCTTTCCGGGGCACGGGGGTTGTCACTTCCGCTCCCGCCGGATGTTGGTGGGGGGAGGGTTGGGGGCCTATTTAGGGCGCCCGGGCCCTCGTCCTCTTTGCATCCGGCACCGACATGGGAGCGACGCAGAATCATTGGGGCAGCAGTTGTTTTCTTTCTGTTTCCTCTCCAGATCGATGGTTGCGGCATCTTCGGCGGCGGTTAGAGGGCTTCGGGTCGTTGCGCCGATGTGGGACGAGACGATCATCCACGCACTCGCCGAATTTAGACCGGGAGCCGCACTGGCTCAAGAATACTCACCCAGCCCGGGTTAAGACCTGGTGGCGGCTCTGGTCTTCGTGGGCATCGGAGCGTGACGGGACAGGAAGGGCTTGGGCGTACCCCCCCCCCCCACTTCCATTGAGGTCAGCAGTTGGGGTTTTTACTTCACGGGCTGCAAGGGAGGGGGGGTCTTATTGTGTATCCGTGTGGGTGCGGGAGGGTTTCTTGAACGCGACGTGGGGGCGCAGGGCTAGAGTTGTTTAATCCCGAGCTGGGAAAGCAGATTTGACGCCCACATTCGCTTGAGATAATTCTACAACCCTCCCCTTTTTCATTTTATGCACTCACCCTAGGTGCTGGTGTGTTTGTGGGCCCGTTGCTAGTGGGGCCAAGTTAGCACTCAGGGCCCCCAGATATCTGGGCATTGTCGTCCCCCTGGGCCTGTGTCGTCCCTTGGCTAGTTTGAGTATAGTTTTCTCTGCAAGGGTGGGGCTGAGTTCAGGTGAATCATCGGGTGTGGGACCTGAGTAGCAGGGAGGGTAGTCTATTGTTTTTAAGGTCACTTGGACCTCTGCCTTGCGTGGGTGAAGCCTCCTCCATAGTGATCGTCTCAACACACCGATAGTGGGTAGGCATGCCTGTAAAGGAGGGAAGAGTGGGCAAGAGGAAAGACAATGATCCCGAGTTGGCCCAGCTGTTGAAATTGGTCTTGGCTAAGCTGGGTAATGGGGATGATTCAGGCGACTTAATGACTGGGCCTGAACCTGATCCTGTGTCAGAGCCGGTTGGGGGGGGGGGGGGGGGAAAATCGCCCCCGCCGTTCTAATGTGCCCCCTCGGGCAGCATTTCCTCCAGTAAAGAAGAGGGCGAGGACTCAACCAGCTAAAACGAAAACTGGGGTTCTTGGGGGTGATGTAGGCGATCTTGCTAGCAGTGGAGGACAGGCAGGCCAGTTTTCTTCGGGGGATGGAGTTATGGGTCAGGGGACTTCTCTCGCAACTGCCCCTCCTCTTCTTCCAGCTACTGTGCAGCAGGTATTGCCAGGATCTACCGAAGTGGGCTCCGTGCTAGCTGACATTAGGAAGATGTTGCAAGCACTTTTGGCTCAAAGGCAGGGAACCTTGCCTGGGGAAAATGGGGGTCAGTCCTCCCTTCTTACTTCTGGGGGGACGGGCGCCCCACCTTCTGAAGCACTGGCTACTGCGGCGCAGACGCCGTCAACGGGTCTCCAGCTTGTAGGTCTGGTGGGAGTCCGCACAGGGCGTGCCACCAGGGACGGTACTTTCGTTGGTGCCGGGTCCGTCCGGGGGGTAACCAGTGTATCTCAGGGCTTAACAACGGGCATACTTACGTCGGTTGCCTCTCTGTTACCACAGATGGCAGCTCCTGCGATTGGGAGTCAGGGTAGTTGCGCCTCAGTGGCCCCATGGGCTCCTTCGCCTAATTTCAGTACCGCAGTAGCCGAGTTGCAGAAACAAGTGGAACTCATTGCCAGGGCCCAGGATAGAGAAGGGGCAGGCTCAGCTCCTCGTTCAGCGGGTCAGGAGGCCCTTGCGCAGTCCAATGCAGCCACCGTTGTTCCACCAGGTAAAGGATCAGGGCCCGCAGACAAGAACCCTGGAATTGGGGGGAGGGCGCTGGGGGGCCAGGACACATTGCTATCCAATGCCGGGAAGTTGGCATCTCACGTCCCACCAGATGTAAAAGAAAAGATATGGAAGGGCGAGTTCATTTACATATTTTCACTAATCAGGCCAAAAAGGAGGGAGGTGGATGCCAAAGAGAAGGAGGGGGAAGGACAACTCTTCCAAGGAAAAGAAGCCAAAAGTAGAGGAGTCGATTACTAATTGGCTTTAATGTATTCATGACTGTGATGTTGGAGAAAAGACCCGAGTTAACTGCGCCTATGATATTTTATTCCAATAAGATCCTGAAGGCGCATGCTATGTATGGTGGGGTGGCCTGGCTAGATTATGATAGGTATTTCAGGGGGGTTAAAGTAGAGGATCCTGAGATTGGGTCGGATCAAACAGAGGTCAACGTATGGTTGGAGAGTGTGAACAACAAAGCCCTAATTAAGCTGCCCTTTCGCTCACAATGGGGTCTGGCGAGAAAAAAGGGTCCTGTTGGGCATTCAATAGAAAAATGTGTACGCGGCCTCCAGGGTCGTGTAAATTCAAACAAGCCTGTTCTTTTTGCAGCCATCCCTCCCACCCCGAATTCAGATGTATTAAAAAATCCAAAGATAAAGGAAGGGACCCCAAACCATCTTCCCAGTAAGGCCTTACCCACCCCTATAGCTATAGAGAGACTGGTACTTTGGCTAAATCAGTATACCAACAAGAACGCAGCACAATTGCTTTATCAAGGGTTTTCTATGGGCTTCCGCATACCTGCTCAGGGAGTACCCCCAGTTTTGCATTGCGAAAACCTGATGTCAGCACGCACACACCCAACCGTGGTAGCCCAAAAATTGGAAAAAGAAGGCGCCTTAGGCAGGAAAGCGGGCTCCTTTCTGGCACCTCCCTTGCGCAACTGTTTGTTCACCACTAGGGGTGGTACCAAAAAAGGACCTGGGGCAGTTCCGCATGATTCACAATTTATCTGCCCCCAAGGGTTCCTCAGTCAATGATGCTATCGACCCGGCACTCTGCTCAGTGACCTATTCCTCATTTGACGCGGCATTGGCGAAACTGCGGGCGCTTGGCCCAGCTGCGTTCATGGCAAAAACCGACATTGAGTCAGCTTTCCGGCTACTGCCTGTTCACCCAGACGATTATCATTTACTCGGTTTTCAATTCAAGGGCCAATATTTCTATGACAGGTGTGTGCCGATGGGCTGTGCAGTGTCTTGCAGGTATTTCAAGCAGTTTAGCTCAATTCTGCATTGGTTATTCACTTTCAGAACAGGTCACACGAACATTGTGCATTACTTGGATGATTTCCTGGTGATGGGTGCGTCGTCCTCGGGAGTCTGTGGGCGGGCCTTGAGAGATTTGATATCCATGTTGGAGGAATTGAGGGTACCCCTGGCAAGACAGTGGGCCCAGCCACCTGCATGGCGTTCTTGGGTATTGAGATCGACACAATGGCGGGTGAGTGCAGGTTGCCGCCTGACAAGGTGCAAGCATTCTCCCGGGCGATTGAATCTGCCCTGACAGGGCCTAAGGTGACTTTATACCAGCTGCAGGTACTCGTAGGCCAGCTTAATTTTGCCTTGCGCATAATTCCCATGGGCCGCCCGTCCTCCAGATCTATTGCTAGGGCAATGTCTGGTCTGACGAAAAAACATCACCATACTAGGCTTCGAGCAGAGGTGAGGGATGACATGAGGATATGGCGAGACTTTCTACAGTGATTTCATGGGACAGTGGTTTGGCCAACTCCCCCAGTCTCCAGCAAATTTTTGGGCTTGTTCACGGATGCGGCAGGCAGTATTGGTTTTGGGGCAATTTTAGCACAACATTGGTGCCAGGGCGATTGGCATGATGCATGGCACGAAAGCGGGCTGACCAGAAATATCGCCTTTTTGGAACTGTTCCCCATTGTTGCTGCAGTCACTGTGTGGTCCGACTTCTTCTGTGGCAAGCCAGTGGTTTTTTGGTCAGGTAACATATCAGTGGTAGAGGCTATTAATAGGCAGGGTGCTTCCTGTAGCCAGGTTCTATGACTTCTGAAACATCTGGTTTTGTTGTGCCTAAAGTTGAATGTAGTATTTAGGGCTGCGCATATTCCAGGTGTTTCGAACCAGGCAGCTGACGCTTTGTCTTGCTCTAAGTTGCAGGAATTCCGGAAGTTTCATCCACAAGCAGCAGACCAGATGACAGTGTTCCCGATATCTCTGTGGAAGATGTGCCCTGCCTTAGCTGGTCTCGTGGGAGCCTCGCTAAGCGAGCGCACCCGGAAGGCTTACCAGCAACACTTTAAATCTTACAGGACCTTTGTGCAGCTGCAGGGGATTGTAGGCCTCTTCTCGTCAGAAGCTATTTGTAATTTTCTGCAGGCGAAGAGGGCACAGGGCAGGCCGGTGTCATACGCGAGGGCTTACTTGGCTGCAATCGGCTTTTATGCTAAACTCAGCGGGGTTCGGGATGCAGGCAATTCATTCTTGGTCATAAAGGCTTTAGCGGGCTGGGGCAAGCTGGAGGGCGTAAGGAAGGATAGTAGGAGGCCGCTCGATATGAAGACCCCGGAGGACATATCTTGCCTCCAAGCAGTATGCGCTCCACTTATGAGGTGACCTCGTTTCAGGCCGCTTTCTCAGTGGCATTTTATGGAGCTTTCAGGGTGGGCGAGTTAGTCGGGTCATCGAAATCCGATACTGCTGGGGATTTGCAGTTTCAAGATGTCAAATTACAACATGACGGGCTTTCCATCAAATTGCGAAGATCTAAAACGGACCCTATGGGTAGGGGTGCCACAATTTGGCTCAAGCCCACTACAGGAGCCTTAGTATGCCCGGTGGCCCAGATGGGGGCATATTTGGCGGTCCGCCCTCAGAGGCATGCCCACCCCCTTTTTATTCATGCAAATGGGGAGTGCCTATCAAAATACCAGTTCACAGCCGTATTTACGATCGCCCTCCGGAGTCTGGGTTTGGACCCTGTTGGCTATTCTTCTCACTCATTTAGAATTGGGGCAGCGACTTTGGCGGCGGGGCGGGTTTATCTGCACATGAGGTGAAGTGTATTGGACGATGGTCTTCCTCATGCTTCAAACGCTACGTGCGTCCTGAGTTATTGTAAGCTGCGCACGAATATGTCCCTGCGTTGCCATTCTCAAATTTGTCTCTTTTTCCTACAGTAGCATGCCCTTTAAGGTGGTATGGGTGCTGGGACCATCTTTCGTACGATGGGCCGCTTACTGTTTGCAGCAGCAGCAGCGTAAGTTGAAACCAACGTGTATGGACAAGATTTCCTTCCATTGGCGGGGCATTGGGGGGGCCCCGAATTGGGCAGCTGCGGCAGTTGGTGGAAGAGATGAAAGTGCACGGGGGACTTCAGTTCCCGGACTTCATTATCCTGCATGTGGGCGGGAACGACATGGTGGAGCTGGGTCACAGTGCTATCAGAGAGGCTTTGCTGACAGAGTTGGCTTGGTTGGGGAGGAATTTTCCCAGGGCTCGGATCGCATGGTCCAACATGATTCCGCGGCGCAAATGGGGGCCCGGGGTGAGGTCGAGGGCCCTGAACGTTTCCGTGAGGCACCTGAACGCAGAGATGGGTAAGTTATGTACCAGGCAGGGTCGCCTTTGCCACATACCATGCAGGTTGCACAGGGGGGGGACCACATGTTTCACCATGATGGCGTTCACCTGTCTGATGTCGGCACAGACCTGTTGATTGAGGGAATTTAGGCGTTTGTCCGGAATTTGTTAGGTGGTGGGGAGGGCGAAGGTCCGGTTAGCCCTGGTCACCCTTGTGGCGGTAAGGAGAGCACATAGATTACTGTACAATTGCAAGGGGAGCCCTCCTGCATACTCCCTAGGCCAGCACTGAGGGGGGGTGCGGGGGGGGAGACACTGGCTGGGGGCAAGGGTGCTAGGTTATGCAAGCTAGGGCTTGGGGCTGCTGCTTGTGGTTATACCCTACGAGTCCCCGTGGGCAGCCTGGTGTTGGGAGGGGTGGGCCCCTAGGGTTGCGGACAAGGAGCAGATGGCAGGGGCTCACCTCTCAAGGATGCAGGTGGGATACACCTGCGTGGTTCTCCTTGGGGGCGCGGGCCGGAAGGCCCCTTAGTGCTGGATGGGATAGGTAACATTCGAGAAGCTCATGGATTTGTCTGCTATATATTGTCAAAAATGATTTTGATATTTTGCCTGTATTGTTCTTATGCTGAGATGATCACGCTTGTAAATATGATTATAGAGACTCGTGTTTTTAACGTTGACTTATGATTTGAATTTTAGATTGTTAGATTTGAAAATATATTGTCATGTTTGATTGTTGATGGCTTGAATAAACATGGCCTCTTTCACCCACAAAGCTTGCTTGTAAGTCACTGATTCGTAGGGTTGTCGGGGTGGAGTCAGGAGCAACCTGGGGGATCCGGGTCCTATGGAAAAGAGCGTACCTTAAGGACGCGTGCCATTAGGACCCGGGACCCTGGGAGCCTGGCCACACCTCAGTGGCTGTCCCCGACTCGTTGGCCAGAGAGGAGGAGTTTTCTGACTCTTTCCGGGGCACGGGGGTTGTCGCTCCTGCGGGATGTTGGTAGGGGGAGGGGTTGGGGGTCTATTTAGGGCGCCCTGGCCCGGGCCCTCGTCCTCTTTGCATCCGGCACCGGCGCGGGAAAGGAAGCGACGCAGAATCACCCACCTACCCATCCCATTGAGGTAGTATATCGAGGGGTTTTCAGTAGGTTGTGTTAGCGGTAAGGAGAGCACATATATTGCTGTACAACGTCAAGGGGAGTCCTCCTGCATACTCTGTAGGCCAGCACTGAGGGGGGGAGGGGGGAGACGGTAAGCTGACCCCAGAGAGAATGGGGACACCGGCTGGGGGCAAGGGCGCTAGGTTATGCAAGCTAGGGCTTGTGGCTGCTGCTTGTGGTTATACCCTACGAGCCCCCGTGGGCAGCCTGGTGTTGGAGGGGTGGGCCCCTAGGGTTGCGGACAAGGAGCAGATGGCAGGGGCTCACCTCTCAAGGATGCAGGTGGGTTACACCTGCGTGGTTCTCCTTGAGGGCCCGGGCCGGAAGGCCCCTTAGTGCTGGATGGGATAGGTAACATTTGAGAAGCTCATGGATTTGTCTGCTGTATATTGTCAAAAATGATTCTGATATTTTGCCTGTATTGTTCTTATGCTGAGATGATCACGCTGTAAATATGATTATAGAGACTCGTGTTTTTAACATTGACTCATGATTTGAATTTTAGATTGTTAGATTTGAAAATATATTGTCATGTTTGATTGTTGATGGCTTGAATAAACATGGCCTCTTTCACCCACAAAGCTTGCTTGTAAGTCACTGATTCGTGGGGTTGTCGGGGTGGGGTCAGGAGCAACCTGGGGGATCCGGGTCCTATGCTCCAGGGTAGGCCTTTTAGAGGCTCACACACCGGCCTGGAGGGGAGGGACAGTGCTCCACAGTGAAGAACCCAGGAGGCCCACAGACCTGCCTGGAGTGGAGAGTGCTCCACAGTGAAGAACCCAGGAGGCCTCTGACCGGCCTGGAGCGGGAGAGAGTGCTCCTGCGCAGGCCTTAGGGGTCCCTCAGAACTGCCTGTAGTGCAGTGCAAGGCCTCCCTGTGCAGGCCGCAGAAGGGCCTCAGACCAATCAACAGTAAAGGGGCAGTGCTTATCTAGAGCAGGGCCTGGGGGGTCCTCAGACCGTCCTGGAGTGGGAGGAGAGGGTTCTATTACAGGCCCTTCGGCTGGAGTGCAGTGCACGGCCTACTAGTGCAGGCTGCCCCGGATCTTGCAGTGAAGGAATAGGGTCCCAGTGCGAGCCTCCTGGAGCCCTCCGGCCTGCCGGGACTTGAGGGACAGCTCCCCGGCGCAGGCCCCCGAGGCCCAGAGACCACCCTGCAGTGGGGGGCAGTGCAGGCCCCCGGAGGCTGCTTGGAAGGAGCAGGGTGTTACTTCTGCACAGGAAGAACTGTCTGAGAAGTCCCGCGAGACAAGGTGAGTAACCCGCACTCACCGACCGGGGCTCTGGCATGGCTCACGGGCGGGGAAGACTCATCCCCTGCTGGCTGCCCCCAGCCGCGGCATCACTCACGCCGCCA
Organism: Calotriton arnoldi; assembly: GCA_963921515.1. Lineage (NCBI taxonomy): Eukaryota > Metazoa > Chordata > Amphibia > Caudata > Salamandridae > Calotriton > Calotriton arnoldi. Next base: position 82,437 of record CAWUFW010000413.1, on the reverse strand, counting down.
AGAAAAGGAATCACCTGTTGGTGGAAAAGCGCGTTTAAACCCGCAGCAAAGCAAGAAAGCGAGGCCCAGCGTGGAAATCAAACCACCATGATTGTAACTCAGCCCATCCGCTCGAGCAGAGTCAGAATGCACACACCGCCGTCTGGGCTTACCTAGCGCTGCTACAGCAGACGGGGGGCTACAGGCACTCGATATCGGGAACAAAACGTATTTTTCACCTTCAGGCGTTGGCCAAAGGCAAGAGATGGAAAGGCAGAGAAAGGAGGAGGGAGAGAAAGATATGAAAACATAGACAAATGGAGAAAGGAAGGGAAAAAAGCTGAGTGAGATAAAGAGGCATGAAAGGCAGGGTGTGGGAAAAAAGAGGCACGAGGCGGAATTGAGACCAGGCTGCCTCGACAGTCAGCACCCCCAGAATTCTACAGGAAGTTAGTTGTCACATAATGGGTCGCCAATGCTGTGTTTTTAAGTTGTTGGAATTCTTTAAAGAATACAATTGGTAAAAGGTGCCTCCCCTCCATCACATCTTTGGTCCAACATGGCAGAGACGGAGATAAAAGCAGACAATGCTGCTGTTCACCAGTAACAGGGAGCTTCCTCCGCAGAGGACCCGATGGACAAAACCCTGTCCTGGTGGAAGTAGGACATGTGTGAGGCGAGTCTCCTGCAGGCATGCAGGAAATGAACAGGAAGAGGAAGTCAAGACCGGATGTCTGCTGCAGGAGGTTGGCAGTGAGACAGAGGCTCTGTTCATTCTCCATGTCTGCTGAGGGCCTTGAGAGCACTTTTGAGGTCCTTTTCGAAATATTAACCTACAGGGTTTCACCCTCGGCCAACTTCTGTGACATGCAGCAGAAATGGAAATTGGCACCTGAGGGCCAAAGTATGGTGCAATGTTGAGAACGGCCGCGCGTGCCCTTCCCAAGCAACTAACCAAATACTCACCCTAGTCCGTGCCCTGAGCCCTCTACAAAGAGGGCGGGACAAATGCCCGACCAACTAATATGAAATACATAGTCAATTGATACAACTTAGACAGGGATGCACCGCGCCTGGGCCATCTTCAAAGCCAGAATGCCTGGCAGCACCCAGATGTGGTAGGTACATCAGTCAGGAAGGACTAATAGGGACACTTCACCTTCTGTGGAGAACGGAGGGTAGAAATGTTGATTTCAACCATAACACAATGTAACAGCGTTAAACAGCGAAATTGTATGCATTGTGTTTTTTTTTTTTTTTGCAGGAGCAGAGAAATTTCATGATAGAAATTAGGTGTGATTCTAGGATAATTCCCTTCAGTTAGACTAAAGCTGCACGCCCCTTGGGACATATGTACTATTCCATTCACATTTCTCACTCCGTTTTTGCAAAAATAACAGTATTTTGCGACCCAACGAGGTATAAATAGGTTGGTTCACAAACATATTGAATGGCAGAACGACCTGCCTAATTAATATCCATTCTTTTGCAATAATATTCATCCGTTTGCCACCCCTTGAAACTGGCCTCTATCACAGGGATGGTAGCCTGAAAGGGTGAGCAGACCACCATGTCGGTCACTGTGTTTAAATGTAAACACAAACTACAGCCTGTTTACCTAAAAGGAAACAGGACTGCTTTTAAAACCGTTTTCTTGTTGTAAAAAGTTTCACTGACAGTTGGCAAGGGTCCAATGGACCTTTGTGAATCTTTGTTCTTCAAGATTACCAACCCTACCGCGCTCCAGCTTCTGCAACACCATCGCAGGCTTCATTTCGCCCCTAGCGTTAGACTCCCAGGACTAGCTCTTCCTCGGGGAGACCTACATTTCCACATCAACGACAAAAACACTGCACGCCTCCTTGACAGTATGAGCAGCCTCAGATTGTCCATGACCCTACACACACCGCAGGATCTCATTTTTAGGTCGAGCCTAGCGCAGCGCGCATGCGCTGCTCTATGGGAGGCTTCATGTGAGCACTCCAAACTTCCACAAACTTCTCCGTGTGGGTCTGACTCCTCCCACACATTGGATTGGCCTTTGCGTGTGGCTTTCAATAATGAAAAAAGAACACAAAAAGAACAATTGATGGACAGAATGCAGAACAATGTCATACAATCACCCCAGTACAGAGATCTGGGCCTAAATCCATCCTTTTTTTGCTCGCCATGCCATTCCAGTTTGGACCCAGCCATATGCAAATCAGTCTTGACGCCTGCGCCCAATGGGAACAGTCCAGCCCAAACTGCCAGGCCAGGTCCTCCCTGGACTGGAAACAAGCATCCTAGGACCGGTTTCGGGCTTTCAGCCCTCATCAGCCAGGATAGCTTGACTCCAGTGGCATGGAGAGCACGGGACCCAAGTCTGGGCATACCCGTCCCACTCGGGGTGACAAATGCAAAAAGAACAATTGATGGACAGAATGCAGAACAATGTCATACACTCACCCCAGTACAGAGATCTGGGCCTAAATCCATCGTTTTTTTGCTCACCATGCCATTCCAGTTTGGACCCAGCCATATGCAAATCAGTCTTGACCCTGCGCCCAATGGGAACAGTCCAGCCCGAACTGCCAGGCCAGGTCCTCCCTGGACCACGTCTGGGCATACCCTGCGCACTTAGGGTGAGAAAGCAAAAGACACACCAATTGTGTGTCTTTTGCTTTCAATAACGAAAGCACGCAAATGGCCAAAGGCGGGTGCATGTCCCACCTCTTCTCCAAAGGTTCACTCCCACAGCGTTTTGCTCTCGGGAGCGAGCAGCGGCGCGCAGGGTGGCAGCTGCATTCCTCCCTCGTCGTGGATCAGCTTACTAATTAAACACAGCGCGGTCGCTTTCACTTTCGCGGCCGCGCTCGTTTAATTTCCTGTTGCTTTGCTCCTGCCCCCCCACCCGTTGTCCGCGTTCACAATGCTCCCACCCCCTCCCGTTGTCCGCATTCCCTTTGTTACCAATGGCGACAGCTTTTTTTTTAAAATTTAATCTGTCTCACACGCTGATACCCAATGGGTTTAATTCCTGAGCAAAGGATAAATATACCCATCTGCTCGAAAGGCAACAAAAGTCATGTTTCTCAGTTCATCGACCCGGTAAGATGAAAGACAGCGTCAACCCTTACAGGTATGGAAATAGTCAATGGCGCAGCAAGGGTGCCACATGCCCTAGTGCAAACAGAGAAAATGCTCCCCGCTGCCCCTTGTTTGCAAGTAAAAAAAAATTGGCTTCGGTGCCACTGCCGCCGCTGCACCATTGACAGCTACGCGGGTGAAAATAGTGTCCTGCGTGTCCCATACGTACATCAACACCCAGCGCGAATTTGCGAATTTCACCGAGCCATCTTGGCGGCAAGGACACATGCTTCCTTTAGACACACTCATATATGCTGCTCCGTTTATGTTCATTAATGCCGGTCCAGTCCTATACCTGCACATATGTGCTCTTCAGTGTGACGATGATGTGACTGCAAAACAAATGCAATAGAGATTAAGCTACGGTGATGGAGCGATGTATATGCTTTAATGTGGTACCTGTGATGTGGAACATCCCACCTTCATCAGCTTTCCCCTCCAGAGTCCCGCGGCCCGGCATAGGTCCTGCTTTCGCCTGGAATCGCTGCAGCAAGTGTCACTTACATATTATATGCTCGGGCAAGCAAGCAGGTCTGCGGTGCCGTCGGACTGTCGTACTCACGCAGTAGAGGGTGACAATAAACTGCCTTTTTGTGGCCATGTTCTGCGGGTGCAGAGCAAAGTCGTCACACTGCTTTAAACCGGATGAATATCAGTGCCAGTTCCCTGCATTCATTGAAGAAATGTGTAGCTCAAGTTTGCAGCAAGACCTCTACTGGGTCATTTACAAATGTGTTTATGCTGCTAATGACTCGTTAATGGTTTATAGCGTCTCTTTACACAAATATAATACCCTGTAAAAGTATATTTATTTATGCAATTTTATATGGTGCCATTAGCGCCCTTAATGGTGTCATATTGCTGTAATCCTGAAATGTCCATAATAACAATATGATAGGAACAAAATATTACGGTATTATTACATGTTGGGAACCAACCAAAGTCGTCATGAAGTTAAGAAGGAAAGACCATTTCAGTCTTGAGTTGTCTATTAACTAAAGCAACCGCGCTAGAGATTAAATTGTGTTGAGAAATTCTACACAATTCCCACACCTTTATTTCTTAATAGTTCTAGTGTTTGTCACACCAATTGAAATTCCGCCCGTCCTATTTACTAATAAACCTACGTAGCACAAGAAAAAATGTGTAAATTCTTGTTTTTCCCCAGGGAATGGGCCACGATTACAGGTGGGCCTGATTGGACTGAGGTGTTTATTATAACTGGTAAATACCAATGCCCTCAACTCTGATACTTGCCAGGTATAGTAAATACCTCATATCCCAAATTTGCCTCTTCAAAATGAATGGAATTGAACTTTTGCACTGAATTTTGCATGTCTTCAATTTAATTCTCATTTTCCACTGTACTTTCTTGTGTGCCAAATTTACCTAGGGAAAATTTTAGGAGAGAGTTCATTGCCACACACCTTATAATTCCCATCCCTGCTCAAATTTGCATAGGCATCAGAATGCTTACACTGTCAAAGGACTTTAATTAATTCCTGGTAGTAATAGGGCCAGTATATCATAGAGGATTTACCACAAACTTTGATGTCTTTATTGGCTAATGCACTGTATAATGTGCTGCATGGCTAAACACATATAAGGTCCAAAGGCGAGACCTATTGGCTATGCCAATGCTGGTTATCTCCAGCAACCGCATCAAATACAGTCATGTCACAGAACTCACATTGACAGATCACTTCATCGTCCACTTCAGCATTTCCTGCTCCCGCAGCGCCACCCTCAAGACGACCAGCGCCCCCCATCGGAGGTGGAACAAAATCTCAGAGACCACCTAGATGGACGCCCGCAACACCTCCAACCCCGCTACTGCCACCTCCCTCGAACAGAAAGTGAAGAACTTCAATGACTGGATCACCAATTGCAACGTCAGCATCATACCCATCAAGAGCAACATCCAGCCAGCGGATACACCCAAGAACTCATAACAGCGAAACAAGACCTCAAACAGCTGGAGAGGAGATGGCGCGCCAGCAAGGACACCTCCAACAGGGCTGCCTTCAAGACCTTCCTCAACCTCTACCATCGCCTGCTGAGGGCAACAAAGAAAACAGCCCTAGCTGCACTCATCGAAACCAGCGCCAACACCAAGGAACTTTTCAACATCGTTAAGGAACTCTCCAACCGAGCTACCAGCAAAAACAACATCACACCTTCACAAGAGCTGTGTGACAACCTCGCCGATTTCTTCCACAACAAGATCGCAACCATATACAGAAACTTCGAACCCCAACCAACACCTTTGGATGGCCCACCCGACACGAACCACAGACTGGCCACCTGGAACCTCCACTCCACGCAGGACACAACCTCCACCATGAAATCCATCCACTCGGGTGCTCCTTCAGACCAATGCCCGCACCACATCTTCAACCTCTGTAAACTAAGGATTGGCCAGGAACTCACCACCCTGCTCAACATCTCTATCACCACCGCAACATTTCCCGATGCCTGTAAACATGCCAAAGTGAGACCACTACTCAAAAAACCCTCCGCCGACCCCCAAAAATTACCTTCCAATCTCCCTGCTCCCATTCTCAGCAAAGGTACTTGAAAAGATCATCAACAAACAACTTATGACACACCTGGAGCAGAACCAGCTACTCGACGCCTCCCAATCCGGCTTCCGCAGCAATCACAGCACAGAAACCACCTTGATCACAGCCACCAATGACATCTGAACCCTTCTTGACCAAAGAGAAACAGCAGCTCTGATCCTCCTTGACCTCTTGGCAGCCTTCAACACCGTATCCCACCACAGGCTGATCGAAAGACTCCACTACATCGTCATCCAAGGAGACATGCTCAGATGGATCACCGCTTTCCTCACCGGAAGAACCTAGAGGATGCACCTCCCAGCTTTCACCCCCGAACCCAAGAAGATCACCTGCGGTGTCCCCTAGGGTTCATCCCTCAGCCCAAAGCTCTTCAACACATATATGACCCTACTGGCCAACAAAGTCCGATCCCACGGTCTCAACATAATTTCCAATACAGACGACACTCAACTCATCCTCTCACTCACCGATGACCCCACCACCACCAGAACCAACATCCACAGATGCATGACAAGTGCCACCGACTGGATGAAGAACAACTGCCTGCAGATGAACACAGACAAGACAGAAGTACTGATCTTCAGCAACAGCAGTAACACATGGAACGACTCCTGGTGCCCATCAGACCTAGGACCCGCACCCACTCCTTCCAACCATGCCAGAAACCTCAGAATCATCACTGACAAAAAGCTCACCATAAAATCACAGATCAACGCGGTCTCCTAAACCTGCTTCCTCACTCTGCACATGCTACGCAAGATCTTCGAAGGGCTGCCCCTATACACGAGACGCAAAGTGAAACAGGCCGTCCTCACCGGCCGACTGGACTACGGCAATGCCCTCTACGTAGAAATCACCACACAACTCCTACAGAGACTTCAGACCATACATAATGCCGCATCCAGACTCGTCCTCAGCCTTCCCTGACAAACCCACATCACAACCCACCTCAGGCAACTCCACTGGCTCCCTATACAGAAGAGATGCCAATTCAAGCTGCTGACCCATGCACCTAAGGCTCTACACAACCATGAACCCGCCTACATTAACCACCACCTGAACTTCCACCAACCGTCAAGAAGACTACGCTCTGCTTTCTTTTCAGTTGCCAATACTCCCCGCATCTACCGAAGCAGAAGTGGAGGACGCTCCTTCTCCCACATCGCATCAAAGACCGGGAACAGCCTCCCCATGCAACTCCAGACCATCACCTCTCTTCCGGAATTCCCAATGGCCCTCAGGACCTGGCTGTTCGACTAAGCTTCTGGGACCTGCAAGCGCCTGGATACCCTATCGGGTGATTAGCCGCGCTTTATAAATCCCTATTGGTTGGTTGACTGAAGATTAACAACAAGGACCCCTTCCCTTGCGAATTAGTTAACACCAGACCTGGGAGCCAGTAAGTTTTCAAAACATTGACACATTAGGGTCGGAAACTCCATTTGGAAGGAAGGCCTAAAACACAACCCTTCCAAATAGTGATTTTGAAACCATTTCTCAGCTCATTCAGTGATTCGGAAAACGTTTTCCGAATTGCTAAGTGAGTTTAGTACATTTGAAAATGGGTTTTGGCATTCAGAAAACCTTTGATTTACTGAGTCTGAGCATTTGCCATCGCTAAAACCCATCGTACATGAGGACCCTTCTCGGTTACCTTACGCCAGGTATTTTTCTGCCTGCTTTCCTTCGCCTTTTCCCCATCCCTTCCTCTCCCAACCAGTAACATAAAAAAAAAAAAATTTAAATAATTTTTTTCTTTTTTAAAAATGCGTTTGTGAAGCTCTTTTGGAGACTGGCAGCATATGTATGGAGGCAGGACAAGACCTAGAAGCAGACAAGACTTACAGCCCATCTACATGTACTTGCCAACCTCACCTCGTGTTTTTAATGAAGGTGCCCACACTGTTACATAATACCGGTATTTGTAAAGCGCGAACAATTACCCCTAAGGGTGTCAAGGCGCTGGGGGCCATCAGGAAGATTAAGCGAGCTATTGCCCAGAGTCACATGGTACTGGGCTAACCTGCCGCCGGCGATCCAACCGTGAGCCCCGGTGTTCCGGAGTCAGCCGCCCTGGCCGCTGCGCCACACCTCTTCCATATTTTTCTATATATTTTTTTATCCTATCTGGGCTCCCATCACCTTTCTCTGTACCAGTTTTCTTTTGTTCTGCTCCACAACAGTTTTTTAGGACTAGCAAAGCACACACTGCAACTGACTGGTTACAAAAGACATATTGTGGGCTTACCAAGTACATAGAGCAGTTTGCAGCCTGTCCGTTGCTTACGATTGGTTGGTTTTACTGTCACTCATTTGCCTGCTTCATATTTCGACGGCTTGCCTATTCTACCTTGTGTCTGTCCCTCGCTTGGAGCATACCCGCTTTACTTGTGTCCTTCCACTGCTCACTTTTTGGAAACTACACCATAGGTCTCATTGACTAGACAGTGCATGCCTGGTCTGTTGCAATACATATTGTTAGCTTAAATTGGACCTGATAGATGATGGGGTTTTGGAGAGGAGGAGTTTATGGATACCCCAGAAAGAGAAAGAGTGGCAACAAAACTTATTATTAAAAAAAAAGTGACCATTGAGTTATTTTTTTGTTTTGGGGGGATCTTGATTCCGTCACCCTTAATCATAAGAGTTCATTGGATTCACCTCTGCAGAAACTGAAGAGAAGTCAGAGCGTACCAACTAATGCCGGAGGTAACACCGAGAAGCACAGGAAGCTGTAAGCAGCTTTGGCAAAATCAGTAGGGCTGGGGTAAGCCACCAACCTTTTGGTTCTGTCAAAGCTTATTTTGTTTGTAATGGATTTGCAAAACCTTATTGTAAGGGAAGCTGCTGGGCCCTCATCAACCTAAAAAAAATAGGCTAAAGGTAAAAATATTTTTTGGTCTCAAAAAGCATGCAATGGCAAAATAATCCTTGGGATTTAAGGGAACTACTTTGTGTGGGGGTGCGCTCCTTGTGAAAGAGCAGAATGCTGTCACTCACAGTGAATTTAGCCAATGGCTGAAATGGGCGGACCCACTGCCACATGTTGTATGTTGTAGAGGGCGGAAGGAAGCCTGACGTTTTTGAAATGAAAAATACATCTTGATTTTATTTTAAAAAAACGAAAGTCAAAACATGAAATAAAACAAGAATGTTTTAAATTGTAATGACATGGTTTCAAAGTATTCCAAAGTTCAAGGAATATAATGGTGAATTAAAATTAGCAAGATCTGTACTGCTTTAAACACACCAGGAGAGGGACTCACCTGCAAACTCTTGTGAAACTAGAAATTCTCCTCAAAGGCATTTTTTGAGGACACTGTTGTACAACTTCATCAACTCGGAGGTGAGAACAATATTTGTAAAAGTAGCGAATATTCCAAACACAAACAAAAGAGACGGGTTTTAATACATTTTATTTTTTAGACTAACAGCAGAATATGAAAATGACGGCCAAAGCAGTTCTTTAAAAACGTTATTCCCCCCCCAAAAAAGTGTCTGTGCTTTGCATAGGTCGGTCTTCACAGAAGACAAAACAAAACCAAATACCAACGAAAGAATACAAAAGAAATCAAACACTTTCAAACGTATTTACACGTTACAATAGGTCGGAAGCTACATTTATACATGTGCTCTGAATACATCTATAGAGGGATCCGATCCTTCTATATAGATTTATGTATATATGTATATATAGATCTCAGAGATATGTACATTGACTGCTCCGCGGTATCTTGGGAGGGGAACGCAATGCTGAATCCGTCAACAAAGTCAGATGTTAGCTGCTAGTCAGTCGTCTGGTTCAAGAGGGATGTTGCCCACCCAACTGGTAGTGTGGGTTGCCCAAGGCAGAGCAGCCTTCATCTCAGTTTCACCATAGTAGTTACAGGAAAAGACTAAGCTCCACAGGTTGAACTATCATTGTACAGACATGATAGAATGCTATAGGCGAAGGAGGGTGGGGAATGCATATGTACACCGTGGCCCATGATCTTCTCTACCTACGCAGGAATAGATCAAATGGATGTTGGGTAACTGCTCCGGAAACAAGTGTTGCTCGACAAAGTTAGGGGAAAAAATGAAGGAGAGGAACTCTGCATGTGGATGAACATCTCTCCTATCCGTATTAAATATGTCACATATGGAGGAATCTTGCACAGGAAGGGTCATTGCATGAGCCCAGCCCATAGCCACAGTCTTGATTCTTGGCCGGAGAAGTGCTCACACTGCGCTGATAACAAGGAAGACCTAGAGGGTGCATTATTGCTATTAAACGGATTAACAGAGGGGTTAGAGGGGAAAAAGCAAAACCACTGCACAAACTTTCACTCTTCTCTATACACCAAATACTCTCTTTCTCAAGAAAGAAAGGCACAAGGCAACAATCATGAGCTACAGGCTTTCAAATCATTAGTTCATTTGGCACGGCAACACAGGTTAAAAGACAGCACCAAGTATTACATTACCAGCATCATGGTAACTGTAATTTTAGAAAATGTGTCCAAAAATTGATAGTAGCTGCCGCCCCTCGCGAGATTACAAACTTTGCGCTTACCATTCACAGTAAGACATAGGACATTTTAGCCATGAGTCAACTTTGTAACTTCAAGCAACACTGGAGTTATACATTAGCTGAGCAAAATATTTAGCTAAATTAAAGACAGATCACTCAAGTTTTATATCACAGGTTCTCTTCTATTACCATCGGGTGAGATCACGGTGGCAGAGTGGCAGTGCCATGCAACACTCTTTTAAAGAATGGGTCTAGGGAGGCCATGCACATTTTTTCCTCACAAAGATGACCTTGCCACAACACCCAATTTCCAGAGTAAGTCTTTCTGCTGGGTTGTTCTTTAACTTGACACCAAACCAAAGAATGGTGTTGGTGATTATCATATAAGGTCCTATGTTTTGTAAATAATGCCAGCTTCCACACTGCGCCATCTCATAGTGTTACTATTACCCAACCCACGAATAACCCTTTTATCACCATAGGGTAGTTGGAAGGCTTTAGGGTCTAGCCAGAGATGTGTAGCCCTCAGCACTCTATTGCCTGGAAGTCACCCCTCCTTCCCACTAAACCAAGTTTTCACGTCCACTCTTGCTGAATGCTGGAGTGGCGCCCCCTAGAAAGACACTCCCTGGAAATATGCTGCTCTGAAACGAATGACCTGCTCAGTGTCAATCATCTTTTAATTCTGGTCTTCCTCTGAATTGTGCTATTTCTGCTGTTCCTCCATTTCTCTCCCTGTACCACCTTTGTGTGTCCAGTGCACAGATGTCATCACTGGTGGCCACTGTGTTCGAGTGCTGCACCACTGAGCCGTGCTGCCGTGAAACATGCCGCGACGATGCCTTTCTGTGAACTCCCCTGCATACAGCTGCTCTTCTTGATGCTTCACTCTTACCCCATCTCACTATTGCTCATTCCTTTGCCATTATTCAGTACCCTGAGTGTCACTTCCAGGCCACCTCATGTTCCACCTCCCTTCGTTCCCGCTCCCATATGTACAATCTCACACCCTACCTCACGCTCAAACTTCTTTTTGGTCATTTCCCATAAACCTATCCTAAAATACACTCTCATAAACGCAATTGATACCACTCAAAGACCAAATCCTCTACTATTCATTACTGAAACTTGGCTCAGGGAGGATGAACCACTGCACACAAGCACTCATGAAGCTTCTCAGTAACCCCACTAATAACCAGCGGTGCTGCCTTACGCTTTTTTTTGTAACAATTCCATGACCTCTAGTTCCTTTTCTACAGCAGAATATTCCTTGGAGGCAGATGGAATTGTAGTAGCTGCGGCAATCCATTCATTTCTTCTTATATACAGACCCCCATCTATATGTGCATCCTTCACAGAAGCTTTTACTCACTCCATTTTCAGAATATAATTCTATCACCCCTACAAACGTAACTGTGGGTACTTCTTTTAACAATATGTGTGATCATCAGGCACTCCCGATTGCCTTCAAAGGTCAATCGTGCACTATTACTGAAATTATGGGTCTCGCCCTTTCTTTAAAGAACTTATCTGTCACTAATTTTGGACAGAAGATTTGTCCACAGAGCGCATTACTTCATACATGGCAACTAACAACACCTTGGTAGACTCATGGTTCGAGGATGCTTTTAACTCCCATATCCCAATCAACATCAGAAAGCGGAACTGCTAAAACATGCAGAGCAAAATGATTCAACATATACTTGCTTGTCTTCAAAGCCTCCAACACCAAAGAAAGTACAACGCCTCTGCATCTCTGAAGCTAAGTGTCCACCCAAACACCTATTCAGGATCACTGGCAAATTCAGCAACACTGTGTGTCATTCCTTTACAACATCTATACAAGGCCTTAACAAACCACTTGCTAAGCAAAGCTTGGGTGCTGGTTGTGTTCTTATGGACCCCCCCCCCTCTCAATATTGCATGGACCGCTCTGATTTAAAATGATGTGTTGGACACGCACACCTCTATTTTCACCTCCTCTACACTTTAGGTGGATGAGTTAATAGACATTGTTGAGTCCTCCAGCGCCTCAAGATCAATCCTTGCCCCATAGGAATTATGGAAAACATCCACTTGCTTTTGCCCTCACAACCATTGAGGTAACACTTTAAAAACAAGAATTTTCAGCACGGCATCAGATGATAACGCTTTCCTCAAAAAGTAAGGATTGGTTGCATCCATTCCAAGAAGCCACAGACATACTCCTCAGTGCTGAGGCACATACTCTCCGATGTATCACACAAACGTATGCTAGTGACTCTAATTTTCCATGCTTACGTCTACCTGGACGGATTAATTCGTTTGATCTTACCCGCCACAACCAAGACTAAGACACTCAGTATTTAGAATGAAGATGGCCCAAGTTCGAACCCTTCTGTTCTCGAAGTTCTTGCTTGTTGGCAATTAAAGTGGATGAGTGTGAATCCCCTCAATCTTAATGCTTCCAAAGTAGAAATCCTCAAATTTAAATGGCTCATCTCTGGCTGGCAAAACTTGATGGAGCACCAGTTCTAACCTATAAAATAACACTATGGATTGATAATGGACTAATGCCTTTCTCTTGCACAGAAAGACAATGTGGGAGAACATATTCTCTTCACATGCTGAGACTTCTGAGTGGTAGATTCCTGTTCCCTGGAATTCCATAATGTAAGCAGGCTACCATGGCTCTAGTTCTATTTAGAGTTAACTATGCAAGTGAGTAATATTTAAGTGCACCAGCATACATATTGTAAAGACCCCGATGGATGCAAAACTGTGGAACAAGACTGTATTTGCACCTACATCCCTGTGACCACATCTCTCCTGTCACAGAGGCCTGGATAGCCTTAGCTAAGAAAACCTCATGCGAGAGGGACATTGTGGTCAGTGCAGCCATCCAGAAATCGAATTCAATACCATTGCATAGTCAGAAGTTAACAGACCACGTCCCCGCGGACATGCCTTCAACTGTGTCTCTTCCCTCCTCCAGGCTTTGTCAAGTTCCTTCAAATCCCTCACAACCATAAAAAAGACTTCGGTCTAAAGATAGTCACTCGAATAGTCCAAAGCGGCTCTGCATACAGCAACAGCTAAGAACCTCAAAAATGACTTCATGATGAACTTACCCAGTCCCAAACTAAGCTGCTACAACACCTTCAATTCTCCCGATTAACTAGTACCTTGTTATTTTCAATGCAGTCATTGATCCTGTCTGACTACAAAACTGGTTTCAAGTCACACTGATATCGTCTAAAAGACGATTGTTCAACCCAGGGTATCCCTACCAGATATCCCAATGAAGACCATATAAATCCATGGGTTCAAAGGGAAGCTGTTCCCACAGATACAACATGGGTAACACAATATGACGATGCCATTCTTGATATAACTCTTCAGCAGGTGGGAACATGTCCCTCAAAAGTCCCATCTACAACAGTGCTGTGAAAAGACGCATCTAGAGTGCGGGATATTGGGCCTGCGATGAAGCTTCAAGTCTTTGCCAGTCGAAGATGAAGAAGGTAAGAAACTGCACAGTGGCAGGAGAGGGACATGCAAATATTATTGTATAACCAGTCCTACAGTTTATCATCACAGTAAGACGTTCCAGTAGCAGTGATACACTACAGGGAGTAACCCCAAGGTGGTACTGAGAGAGCGATGAACATCTACTTCCCGTCAACGGTTAGACATAGTGCAGTAGTGGTGTACCCCATCCTCAGCAGAAGACCTGACAGACCACGTGGTCTTATATGTCGCCAAACATTGTTAATGCACTAATAATGTTCTTCCCGGAAAAACAGGTTGATACAATGGCAAATTAGCACCCCCAAAACCTCACGTGAGAGGCACCATGCTAGAAAGGAGATGCTTGCTGGGATAACATGTAAGGCCAGGAGAACGTTAAAAGACACCTCAAACAACAGAATTAGTAGCTATGCAATGCTGAGTTGTCACTTTAGGAACCAAATAATGGAGTAGACTCTCTAAATACAAAGAGAGTCGGCAGAGCAGGGACTGCTGAAGTTCCCGAAGTCATTTACAGCCGTCCATCTGCTGTACGGTTTTGATGGTTTAAACAATCGGGCCCTTGCAGATAAGGCGCATTATATTCTATATATATTAAATATGCAAACAAGCATTTCATGCCAAATGGTGAAACCCAAGTCACAATGTGCATTCTCATGGCTCTCCCTGGTTGCCCAAAGTATGATGCCACAAAGCAGCAGCTAACAGCGGGGCTTGGGATCCTCTCCTGCCACGGTTACTTTCATCTTGCCAACCGTGTAACCAGACTTGAACAAGCCAGGGGCCTGAGTGATCCACCTGCTAGCTCAAAGACTTAGCATGGACAATGCTTACTCCCCCCATACACAGTCACATCAGACAGTCAAATGTTTCCCAGGCTATTATCTACTCGAGGGCAAATCTTATATCACAGAACAAGACAATACAGACACCAGTGGTGCAGTCAGTGTCTGTCGGCCTAGTGCCTCTGGCAGTCGAAGAGTACAGTAAGCCCGGCATCATTTATTTGTAACAATGGAATCGCTCCTTAGAATTTAACGAGGTCTGTTGCCAAAACAAGGAGAAAAACGCCCATAAGTCCCGTTCCATTGTCAGGCAAAAGAAATACCGGAGAAAAAACAACCTTAAGGTACCCGTCAAACACAAAAAAACAGGAACTCCAACTATCACAATTCCGTGGAGTTACAGAATGGAAAAATTTCAAATTCTGAAGGATATTTGGATGGAAAAAGGCCTTTCCAATTTGCCAGGGAACCATCCACATGGCGAGTTGGAAAGATAACAGAGGGATAAGCTAATGAACTGTTAAAAAAACTGGAATATTATTAAGATTGCTTGCACGATAGTGTGGTGTTCTAGACTAAATAGCATACGTTCTGTTAAGCAAGACATTCTCAACACCTCTTGAGCAGGGTGAGTGGAAACACAGACACAGGAAATAGTACAAGAATCCGGCATTACCTGCTAGTAGTCAATCAGGTGAAAAGTTCATAAACAACAGTCAGGTTTACCAAGAAAGAGAAATCTGAAGTCTACTCTGAAAGACTACAGGCTGCAACACAAACCAAGTAAACCAATGGGGAAAAAAAAAAAATGTTATTTTAGAGGAAGGCTAGAAGGTGTTAACGTCTTCTTTGCCTTTTCCTTATAGTTGATTTGGTGAACTCTGCAGACCTCGAAACAACAAAACAAAAGCTAAGATGTTTCCAAATATTTCACTTTTACTCCATTTGCTTTGATCTCTCACTCATTTATCTTAGAACATGTCGGAGTCAACTGGTCTAGTCACTATGCTTCTGCAATATCAGTTGTCCACTTTATGTTGGCTTATGGATTAAAAAAAATCCAAGGAGGGCCGCTAGAAGAGCTTTTTCCTTTTTTCCCCCTTAATCCTTGAGTCAGTCATCAATCCTCTTTTTTCTACCCCCACTCGTAGCGTAGAGCGACACAACAGCGTCCCTCTTTGAAAGCATAACCCTCACTCAGACACAGCGGCGTAGCGTGGGTTGCCAGCAACCAAGGCAAGTATCCTTCCACTTTTCTTTTAAAATTTTGCACCCCCAAAGAATTTTCCACCTGGGGCAACTGCCCCTGTGGCCCCGCCCACGCTACTCCACTGCTCAGACATCAGCCTATGCCACATCTGCAGTATTATACAGTTGGGAACTTTGAGTTTTCCGCCAGTATATTGTCTTGTAACAACACTAAACATTACTTCACTGGACCAGTGACAAAATCAAACAAGGTGGCACTATCATGTTACAACTCTCGAAAGACAATTAGACCTTTGCAAGTGGACCACTGAGTAATCAGGCCATTCGCACCAGCAGAAGTGACTTACTATGTAACGGGCTGCTGCACGCTGAAGCAATACCCCTAGAAAACATAAGAGTGTAACATTGTGCCGTTTCTTGGCTAGGGTGGATACAAAATCCAGTTTCTTCAAAATCACTCCGTGGAGGTTTACGCTTTTCCTGCAACCAACTAGAGAGCCACGTGCAGGTGGTGGTTGGTGGGGAGTAGAGACCAGCAGAGATTTGGTTACAAACAGGGTAGGGAGTTTACAACCATGCTAGTCACTAAGGTCAAAGCAAGCACCACAGATGTAGACAGAACAAGATGTCACTCGCAAACAGTCATAAAGAAGCACTGGTAAGTGGCGCGAGACTGGGGAACTGGTACGGACAAAGGTCCTTCTTGAACACTGGACTCACAATTAGTGCTGGGAAAAGCGGTCCAAAGGGAAAGCAGAGGAGAACTGATTCAGCATTGCTAATGCCCCCCATGGAGCAAACGTTCCTTGACCCTCACCAGCCAGCATTCAAGCGATTACTGTCCATGCAGACTGGGAGGGAGATAGGCACTCTTGTTTCATGAACGCTTCAGGCAAAAAAGAACATACCCCACTGCTTTGCTCAGTCGCTCTCTCCCAGGGCAAGAGCCTCGTTGGCTACAGGAGATTTGCTAAATTGGACCACCAGGACGCCTGGACCTTAAGATAAAGATTCCTAGGATAAAAAAAAAAAATTGGCCATTGTGGATTCCCGATATGTTCTGAATAATCCTTTGGCAACAATTCCTGCAGAGACCTTCTCACCCCACGCCTCCTCACACCAGTATCCCTCACAAGCGTGTTTCACAGTCTGACACCTCGTGGTTCCAGGAGCTGTGACTGACAAGGAAGGCGCGGTAGAACAGTCCAAAGTCCCACGAATTTTCGAGCACATTTCAAGATGCAAGTTTCGTCTGAGTTCGTTTTGTTCTCCAAGCAGGATTTCCAAAAGCGTTCAAGAAATGGTGGTTTGTGCGCACTTCGTAGAGGAAGGCAGATTTGGGAGAAGGGGTAAATAGTCTTGTAAAAGTCAAGGGACCCATCTCGCTCTGGCACTTCATCAGCCGTGCTTGGTTGGCATTGTTTCACAATCGCCTTGACTTGATTCTCAGCCTCGACGCTTTTGTTATTTCTACGAAGGCCTCAGATTTCTGGTCCTAAGGCAGCACAGCTAGGAGGCCAGGAGGACCATGAGAAAGAGCGAGACGGCCACAGTCAAGTGTAAATGTTCCCGTTTGGGGCTCGTCCCGCTGATGCTCTTCTCCAGTTTTGGAATTTCAGGATTAAAATTATCTAAGGAAAGAAGAAAAAAACAGTCATTTCTTACAGAAATGGGTGGAAACAACTGGCTCAAGGAAAAACGAAACACTGTTGGAAACACAATGAAAGCATTGCGGTGCACAGGTAGAAAGGAAACTATACTTTGGAAAACAAACAGCATTGAGTGTCTGAGGATGAACCTTTCATACCTGGCTTCTTACATCTCTGGACACAAGTGAAGCTTCCAGGATGCTGCGGTCTCTGCTGTAAAAACAGCAACCAACACAAGCATTGTCGGCTACTGTCTGTACAAATTTCACCGGAGGGACTAAACCAGCCTAAATCAATGGAGTGTGCAGATTCGATGAACATGAAACATGCGCTTGTCCAGATTAGGGACTATAAGCGAACATGTACAAGTTACTCACAGCAGTAACCCTTGTGTGCCTCCTTAATTCTTACAACAGACTACCAATACTTCAATTCCAATATGGTGGCTACAATACCACTTACTTGGAGCACATGATTCCTTCCATTAAAAATCAGAAGTGCATCGCAAGCTCCAAGTACACACACAAGCTTCGAAGTTCTCAGTGCTTTCTCTTTAAGAGGTGAAGAGGAGGAGAGGAGGAGCGGAGGTGAGAATGTGGTTGGTAGGTTGTCACACTGATTAACTAGGAGAAAAGAAGCTCTAAGGAAGCCTGAATTTAACTTTTATTTCAAAGCTGTTCCTTAAGCCTCTTCAGAACACAGAATTGATTTCGAACCCAACTGGTGGACACGGATAGAGACATTACAGTGCCCAAGCTCAAAATATTTCTTGCATGGCGTCACTAAGATGTGTAGAGTAGATATCCAATGAATTATGCTTCTCGTCACTCCTTGCCCATGCATTCCTAGTTCATGGATGCTTCTTGTGGGATTGGGTGGATTGTGGGTGGAGATCGCAGAAGCATAGGGTTGAGGGTGTGTGAAGTCCTATAACGAAAACATTCCAGGATATGAGGTCGCTGCTATAAATTCCTAGGACTCCTGCTTGCACGGCCAGTGTCCACCATCTGTGACAAGGAATCCATAATATGCTCATCAGAAACCCAACCATTTTCCCTGGATATCTCATTGGTCTCATACAGACTATGGGTGAAGCCATCACAAAAGGAGAGCCAATTCCACTCACTGGAACAGCCTATTGGGAGGTCTCCTTCATTGCCTTTCTTAGGTTCCAAAAAGCCAAGAGATTTCATTAAACTCCGAGTGCAACTGGAACAACTTTGACCGGAATCCATGGTCCTGGTTAGGATCACTGCACGGACTATAGGCTGGTATTTTTTTCCTCCAATTTGATACTTCGTTCTACTCGATCTCTTAAAAAAAGGCCTTGTTGATTCTCTGAAATATTTCTTGCCGATGCGGAATTGCAAAAAAAAAAAAAAAGTTTTATTGTGTCAGCCCCAAACAAACACCTGGATCTCTACTGAGTGTACGGATTTAAAACTAGAAGGTCAGCCAAGCAAAAAAGTGGAGAAGTTGCTATTCTCCTAGGCTAGGAACATCTATGGTGTCCTAGCAACCATGTATAAAAGCTAAATTAGGGAAGCAAAGAAGCTCTTCACAATAATGGTTTCATCACTGCTGAGCTGCAATCCTCTAGAGTCCGCTATTCTGGTTTTTTACTCACTTCAGCTCTACAAAGTTCTTTCACTCTTCTTCACAGAGAAAATCTGAGACATTTGTACGAATATTACCTTTGAAAGGGCCTGATTATTGTAATTTAGAGATCTTAACCCAGCATTCCTGAATCCTGCAGGGAACGATTGAGTTAATCAACAAAACTCGATTCATAGCCACTTCCACAGAAAACTGTCCTTCTAGTTTTCCGAAGGATCTCTGACCAGTAAGAATTACAAACAGTCTATTCAGTTCTTATAAAGGTATTTCACACGTTGTTAAAGAACTTTGAGTCAAGGTCCTGTCACTGGAGCCTGGAAGACTCTAGTAGTAAAACCCTTACTCAAAAGGCCCTCCTTAAAACAGATGCAAGTAACTTTAACCCTATCTCCCTACCTCTTTACTTGGGAAAAGTTGCTGTAAAGCTTGTTTTTTGCAAGTTATATAAACTCTGGTGAAGGAAATGACCACTTGGACCCTTTTCAGCAGCCCAGGCATCAGCATCACCGTAGTGATTCTCTTCACGCTGGATGATCTTTGCACACTGGTCGGCTGTACTGATTTCAGAGCACTCGTTCTTGTAGATTTGTCAATTGCCTTAGACAGGATCGACCATAAAAACTAGATCAATACTTTGGCCAAGCCGGCTTAGTTGGCATTGTTAAATACCTAAAATCCTAAGCTGTTCTTTGACCTTTTGCATCCGAAACCTGGCCAACTTGTGTTCTAAATCAGGTGATCGATACTATGGTATGCATTGATTTACCTTAAACGTCCACAAATGACTCACAATCCAGCATTATATTGTATGGCTCTTGCTTTTCTACAACTCTTTTTGTCCTGATGATGACCCTCCAACGTTGACAGGTCAAAACCCCGCTGAGGTTTACGGCAATTGGGACGATTTGGTAAGAGATTCTTCCGCTGTTTAAATATTTGTGACTCAAGCAGTGCAAGTGAAAACACTTTTTGTTCCATTGCCAAATTTGTAAAAAACACACATTGCACTAGCTCCTTTTACATTTTTACTCACTGTGTGATCACTTGAGCACTATCGTGAAGCGGTAAATGTCTTTGTCTACATAAGTCTCCATGGGCCTCAGTCATAGCTTATTTGCTTTTGAATGATTGCCACTGAAGTGTTTTAAACTGATTACCTCATACTCAACAGTTGATAAGTGCTGAAAGTGAACAATGGCATCTGAGACAGACTTCAATCAGATGTGCAGAACTCTGACCTGCTCGTTATATACCAGTATTTCCTAAAGAATGATATATATATATATTTATTTTGAAAGTCTGAAAGCACCAGAATTCTACATTTGTTTTAAACACTTCTTTGAGATTTAATATGGGATGAGCTTCCTACTTCAGATCTTTCCCTTTGATCACAAAGAAACTGCAGTATATCCTGTTCGGTAAGTGTCTTTTTCTGTGTGAAATGAGGTGTTTCTATACAAGCCAATTCAGGGAAACAAGCATTGGCACAGCCAATTTATAGGTCTGGCATGGTCTGCCTGCTTTTGGCAATTCTTTTTTTGTTTTGCCATGGTCTTTGCAAAACGTTATTGTTCCGGAATCTGCTGGGCCCTCATTAAATCTAAAAACAAAACATTGGCTAAAGGCAAAAGTGTTTTTTTCTGGTCTTAAAGTAATACACACTTCCATACACCTGGCACTGAAGAGGACTACCCTGTGTGTGGATGTACTCCATGTAAAAGGGCAGCATGCCGTAACTCATAGTCAAGTCAGTCAATAGCTGAGGTGGTCAAACATTGCCCTTGATGCATGCTGGAGTGGGTGGAAGAAAATGTAAATGACAACCACAGACTAATGGATGAAGTCTGTCTGAAAACCCCTACAAGTAACTATGTTATCACACTCTTGGTAAAATCAAAAAGTCGTGGCTAACACAGACCTAAAACAAAACCAAAAAAGCCATCAGTCCTGCACTGGCTGCAAACTTGCCTTTAAGGAAGGAAGGAAGGAAAAAGACAAGAAAGAAGGAAATTGCAAAGAAGGCAAGAAAAAAGATAAATTGGCAAGAAAAAGGAATGAAGACAAGAAAGAAGGGAAGAAGAAAGGAGGAAAGAATGAAAACAAGAAAGAAGGAAAGAAAACAAAAAAGACAAGAAGGAAAGAAAAAGGGAATGAAGGCAAACAAAAAGGACAGAAGAAAGAATGAAGGAAAACAAAAGAAAAGAAAGGGAAAGAAGACAAAGGAAAGAATGCAAAAAGAAAGAAAGGATGGCAAAAAAAAAGTAATAAGGAAAGAAGGCGCAAAAAAGAAAGGAAAGAGGAGGGCAAAAGAGAAATCAAGGAGGAAAAGAGAAAGAGGGAAGGAATAAAAGAAGGGCATGAAGGAAAGAATTTAAGAAGAGAAGGCAGACGAAAGAAAACAAGAAAGGAAAAGACAGGAAACAATAAAGAAAGAAAGTGTAAAAAGAAAGAAAGAGTCAAAAGCAAAACAGAAAGAAAAAAAAAGAATAAAGAAGGAAACAATGAAAGAAGGCAAACTGAAAAAAGGAAAGAAAGAAAGGAAAGAAAGAGTCAAAAGAAGGAAAGAAAAGACGACAAAAAGAAAGGAAAGATACAAAAAGAAAGTAAGAAAGAGGGAAAGAAAAGGTAACATGCAAAAAATAAAGGAAGAAAAGATGTAATTAAAATAAAAAAGGAAAATAGGAACAAAAGAATGAATGAAAGAAGGCAAAAAACAAAGGAGGAAAAAAGTATGAAAGAAAGAAGAAATGAAGAAAAAAGGGAGGATAGAAGGAAAGAGAAACGAAACAAGGCAAAAAAGAATGAAAAGGAATTAAAGAGGAAAAGAAGGCCAAAAGAAACTAAGGAAAGAAAAATGAAGGCAAAACGAAGGAGTGAAGAAATAAAACAAAGGAAAGATGACAAGTAAGAAGAAAAGACAAAGAATGAAAGGTAAAAAGAAAAAATGAAGGCAAATAAAAATGGAAAGAATGCGAGAAAGAAAGGAAGAATTAAGGCAAACAAAGAAGGCATAAAGAAAGAAAAAGAAATGGAAAGAATGCGAGAAAGAAAGAAGGCACAAAGAAAGATGGCAAAAAAGAAAAACGAGTAAAAAGAAAGTTGGCAAAAAGAAAAAAGTAATGAGGGAAGAAATAAAAATAAAAACTGAAAGGAAATTAGGGAAAGAATGCAAACATTTAAGATAGGAAAGATGGTAATGAGGAAAGAAAAGAAAAAGAAAAGTAGAATGAAAGAAGGCAAACAAGAAATAAAGGAGGAAAAGAGAAAGAAAGAATAAAGAAAGAACGGGCTAAGGGAAGAAAAAGGAAGGAAAGAAGCCAGGAAGGAAGGAAGGAAGACACGGGAAAGAAGAAAGGCAGGAAAGAAATCAAGAAAGGAAAGGAAACAAAAAGGAAAGAAGACAAGATAGCGAACGAAGAAAAAAAAGACAATAAAAAAAGAAAGAAAAAGAATTAAAGAGTAAAAAAGAAGGAAAGAAAAGGGGGAAGAAGACAAACAAGAAAGAAGGAAGGCAAACTGAAGGAAAGAAAGAATAAAAAAGAATAAAAAAGAAAGAATGGTAGAAAGAAGGCAAACTGAAAAAAAAGGAAAAAGGCAGAAAGGCAAGAATGGGTAAAAAGAAGGAAAGACAACAAAAAGAATGAAAGAAGGCATGAAAGAAAGAAAGATACAAAAAACAAAGGGAAAGGGAAAAAAGGGAAAGAATGCACAAAATTAAAGAATAAAAGAAAGCAATGAGGAAAGAAAAGAAAGTAAAAAGAAAGTATGCAAAAATAAAGCAGGAAAGAAAGAATAAATTAAAGTAGGCAAAAGAGAAATAAAGGAGGAAAAGAAAAAAGGAAAGAAAAATGAAAGAAGGCAAAAAAGAATGAAAGAGGCAATGAAGGCAAAAGACAGGAAGGAAAGAAAAAAGGCGGCAAAAGGAGGGACAAAGGAAAGAAACAGTAAAAAGAAGGCAAACAAAGGGAAAGGAAGGAAGGATGAAGGCAAACGGAAAGAAGGAAAGAAAGAAAAAATATTAAAGGAAAGAATGAAAGAAAGAAGGCACACAGAAAGGGAAAGAAGGCAAAAAAGAGAATAAAGGAAAGAAAGACTGAAAGACTGAAGGAAGGAAAAAAGGCAGAAAAGTTAGAAAGGAAACAAAAGGTAAAAAGAAGAGAAGACAACAAAAAGAAAAAGATGGGACGATAGAAAGGCAAAAAGTAAAGAAGGCAAGAAATAAAGATACAAAAAAGATAAAGAATGCAAAAATAAGGATAGAAAGAAAAAGGAAAGAAAAAAGCCAAGTAGGCTAAAAGAAAGCAGGAAAGAATGAATGAAAGAAGGCAAAAGAGAAATAAATGAGGAAAAGAAAAAAAAAGGAAATAAAGAAGGAATGAAGGAAAGCAAAAAGGAAAAAAAATGAGAAAGAAAGAATGAAAGAGGGGAAAAAGGAAAAAATAAAGGAAGGAAATAAAAAAGAAGGGCACATAGAAAGGCAAAGAAGAAAGAATAAAGGAAAGGGAAGTAAAAAGGAGACAAAAAGAAGTAAGGAAGAAGGAAAGAACAAAGGAAGTAAGGAAAGAGGGTTCAGAGTATAAAATATTGGATACTGAATCCCAAATGACACCCCACCTATGTTTAAATAAAACTGTTACAAGTGTCCTGCAAAGTAAACACAATGAAGTTTGGTTTTCTTTCTGGCAAAAAGTTTATTAAAGAACTATTGGTGAAACAGAATCCAGGAACACAATGTGGTATGTTGTGAAATAGCCGCTGTTCACTTCAAAAGGAATTCACAACAGCATTGGAAGGAAACAGGAACTGATAAAGCTGGAGTGCGCTCTGAGCTCATTTCAAATGCGTCCTACTATCACATGAAGCAACACTAGCGCTAAAGGGAACCACCTTGTGCACGGATGTCCACTGTATGAAAGAGCCAAATGCAGTCACTCAAAGTAAGGCTTAAGTAGGCTGACCCACTGCCCCATGCTGTAAGCTGTAGTGGGCGGAAGCAAAATGGGAATGACACAACAGACCAATGGGTGAAGAGAGGTGGCTGGAAGCCCCTTTAAGTAAGCATATTATACATATTATTTTAGTAAAATCAAAAGGTCTTGGCTAACGCCAGACTTAAAGAAAGAAAAAAAGGTTATCGAAGTCCTGGGTGTCATGTTCAGTGAGGAACTTTGAAATTGAACTTTTGAGCCTTCTGTACGATATCTGGCATGTGTTTTCTGCTATACTCTTATGCTGACAGAAGGTCCCTCCCCCTGGGATGCTGAGTGGTGGAGCTATTGTTCATTGGTTGTAGTAACCCTTTACAGCCCTGCCGAATGTGTGGCTTTTTCTGCTACTGGTATATTGCTTTGGCCTTTGTTGATAAAAAGCATTGCTCTGATTCATGTAGAAAGTATGAAAGCACTAATGGAAGAGGCGTCTCCCACACCTTTCGAGACTCTTTCTAGTTCTCCAATTCAACAAAGTCAAAGTTGTATTTTTTATTTTCTGGATCACCCAACCACGAGATCCAAAGAGTATATTCCTGTAGAAAGGGTTGTGATGGATATGTTGTAAGACAGGTGAGATGATGACATGATAAATGCCTCAAGACCAACCTGTGGCAGTATCTGTGGCCCAGGAGCTCCAGCAAGCCTTTGGCAGCGCTCATCATTTGTTCACAAGTGACTATTAACTAACTAAGGGTTTCCCCAGATGTCTTTTGTACCATCTTCAGGAAGACTATAAACAGCTTCACAGAGTCATGGTAAGTATGGATGCAGCAAGCAATGCATGCTGAAGAACTTACTGCTCAAAGTGATGTGGCAGTGTTGTGAGCCCTCTTGTGTAGAAAGTCCATATATCTATTCTCTGTGGAGTCTATTGACAAAAACATGTGATTTCCAGTAAACATCCTCATCAATTAAGAAATCTGCAGTGGAAAGCTCTCTTAAGATGAAGGGGTCCTGATCAGAAAACTTGAATTTTTCGTCCTGTCTTCATTAAACTGATGGAAGGTGGTGAAAGGCACCTCCAATGTGGGTAGTTTGAAGCACTGTAATACAAGAGGTCCAGCATGAAAAGTTTCAAACATTACAGATGCAGGTACCTGCGGAACAGAGATGCGAGTGTTACGCTTCCTCAATGTCCTGTTTGTGACCTCACAAACGGGGTTTTTGGTACCGTGGTCTCGCATGACAAGTGTGTAGTGTTACCTAGACTCTAGCCGATGGTCAGCACTCACGAGGAGTTCAGTCCCCTCTTTCCTGGGGCTTTGAGATCTGTACCAGAGGCCCTCTGCAGTGGAGGCATGTCTATGGCTTGTGAAGCACACCACAGAGAGCTTTTGCTGCTGAGGAGGAGACAGAGTGTGATTTGGCAATCTGCATGTTTCTGGTGCCATGACAATGCGGACCGTGGGTTCGCCCTTTCGTCTTTATGCTCTGACATCATTAGTCAGATATCAAAGGTCTTCTCATTGCCGTGCTTCAGCATTAAAGACCTCCACAGTGAATGTGGCTTAGATGTTGGAGTTTGCTAGCGTGGCACTTTACTTCTGATGGACACTTTTACCTGCAGATTCCTCACCCACTGAATAATCTTGATTCAGAAACTCATTAATAACTCTCCTACACCGGTAGGGGGTGCCAGCTCCACTTTGTCGCCATATGTGAAACCTCGTGACTAGGGGTGGACGTATCTCGCATAATTCAGTGTAGTGTAATCATGTGGAAGTATCAGAGAATCCTGCGACATTACGCTTAATCATGTGAGAAGAGTAATTCTGCGTTTAGTGCTATTTTTTAGCGCAAAACCCACCTCGCCTTTAAAAGGGCCCAAGAATGCATTTTGCACTAAGAAATAGTGCTAAATGCAATAGAACACAAATAGTGGCCATGAGCAGTCTCTTGTGCTCGCTAAATGTGCTCTTTGGGTTGGATTTTCCCCACACGTGCTCCCTGCATTTGGCGCTATTTGCTTTGCACTGAATGCATCCTTGCGTCTAAAATAGATGCAAGGATGCATTTTACATTACGAAATAGCGCTAAATGCAGTGGAACACAAATAGCGAGCGGCACTTGTGCTCTCTAAATGTGCTCTCGCTGTAGGATTTCTCCCACCCAAATTCCTCATAATTACACGAGCACGAGTAATTGTGTAATTATCAGTCATTTCACGTCAAAGAGTAACGCGGACTGACCAAAATTATTCAGATTACTCCGGCGTAATTTAATTTACGCTGGGCCTACCTTTGACGTCAATGGAGTCATAAAGCACCATATCGGCGTGATGTCAGTTGTGGCGCTGGTGGTGGCCAGGAGCTGAAGATGTACTCTTCGAAGCCTTTTGGAACGAGGTGCAGGTATAGTCCACAGCGGTACCTCTGAGAAAGCCGCAGTATTAGGCTGCACGGTCACCTCA
The DNA here is from genome assembly GCA_963921515.1 of Calotriton arnoldi. Taxonomy (NCBI): domain Eukaryota; kingdom Metazoa; phylum Chordata; class Amphibia; order Caudata; family Salamandridae; genus Calotriton; species Calotriton arnoldi. Next base: position 56,063 of record CAWUFW010000413.1, on the reverse strand, counting down.
AGACCAAGCTTGAGGTCAGACTACGAAGGCACCCAATTAGTTGCCTGAGGAGGCATGTGCAGGAACCAGCCTCACTCTAACTGCGGGAGTACATCTCCGAACCTACTGATGAACCAGAAAGAACCGATAATAGGGTCAGGGCAAGTGTGAAAACGGGTCAGCTCTGAACTGGTGCAGCACATTCTGAATACTCCTGAAAAAAAGAAAGTGATACACTAAATATGTGCATGAAGTAGTTACACAACATGTACTCCTTGTGGCCTAACTCCGTCTAAACATGACCACCTGGATAGTCACTCCTTGCAGCCTTTGACCTGCAGACTAAGCCACACAATGTGAGGAAGGAAGAAACTGAAGAGGAAAGAGTATCTCCTGGCTGCTAAAGTCAGTACTGAAGGTTTAGGGGCATGCTCACACTAACCTCCCCCCCCCAGCGCCTTGAGACCCCTCACGGGTGAGTAGTGCGCTTTACAAAACCCTGATTGATTGATTGCTTTGCTGAAGGTGAGAGGAAGCACACTAGAATCATGGGGACCTGGAGGGAGTGATCAGGGAAGGGCATGGACTGGAGGCTCCTCAATTTAAACAGAGGCCCGAGTTGATCAAAGATAGAGTTTAGCTACTATTGTTTGCCCTCAAAGGACAGAGCGGTGTTATAAAGTACTGCAAGTCATGTACTATTAAAAAATATATACACCTCATTGTATCTGCTGTAAAATAATGGAATGGTTCTCGAATAGCACAGATCTTTCAACTGGTCTGTTAGATTTGACTTTTATACCATACAGGATCATCTGACATCAGTGGACACTTAAGCCCTCAAATGATTATTATTGTACCTTCAAAAATGTGATTCTTTGTGGCTTGGAATTCCTAAGGTGGGATAATTATCACTTATTACTTGTTGTGGCCTTTAACACGGGGCATAACATGCGGATTCTGGTGCCTTGTGCACCTGTATTTACCGGGGATTTCCCCTGGTAAAATTCAGCAGGTTTCTTCTGCCAAAATGTATCTGGTGAAAATTGCGAGGAATGTGGCAACTACCACAACAGCTGTATTTCTGCATCCTGTGTTTCTATAGGGATCAGAAAAGAATGGGACGCTTGTAATCGGTGCCTCAACAGCGCCCTACGACTGAAGACTGTGACGTCATGGACTCCTAGAACTATAAAATGGGCACAGGTAGGAAAAACCGCGAAACTTGCAATAAGTGCCTACAGCTAGAACATAACCATAGGACATCATGGTGCAAACTGAATGATTGCAGTATGAAGAAAAGAATGTTACACAATGGAACTTACAGCATGGCTGGAGATGTATCTGTGGAACATACAACAAGCCCAGTGTGAACAGAGACAAGCAAGTAAGTCAATGAAAACTGCATGTGGAGTGAACCATCCAATACGGAAGAGGCAACTGAGGGTAGACCAGCATGTGACACGAACATGAAGCCAGATCTGTGCAAGGAGCACGTCACCATCTGGAATACAACACTGCGGAACACACCACCGTTTGTGACCAACATACAGGTGACGTACCATACAAAGAACACAAACTGAGCCGTCGCTCACCAAAACTAAAAAGCACCATAACGTTTTACGCAAAAGACAAAACACGTAACCATCCCTCAGACTAGAATCTTTTTGGCTAAGCAAGCTGTTCACACAATTTAAGAAAATGCCCCACACTTCCTACAGATCGTATAATTTCTCAGTAAACAAGTATTCTATACAGAAGACATCACAAGGCTGTGCACAATTGGATGCATCGCAAGAAAATCAGAACTAAAATTGAGAGTTTTTGGTAGACTAATCCAACTAATATTCAACAACATTAGTGTGCACAACCATAGTGTCTGCACTGGACAAGTAGCATGTCACATTTGAGGTCTCTACAGAGCACCAGAGTGGACTGAAAAATCTCTAGATTAGGAAACCATTGCATCGGGTCAGAAGATGACGTTTATGGCTATACGACTATGGTCTTCTGCCGCGCTTTCTAATTCTATTCAAGGATGTTTTCTGAAGAAGAGAATTGGGCTCTATAATATGAAGGGCGTAAAAGTGCTCTTTATGGACAGATTGCATCTATTTTGAGGTCACTTGAATGCACTTTCCTGCTCCTGGACTCTTGTTAAAATATTCCTACAAGCCCAGTACTTACGGACTAATGAAGTACGACTGTGCGTACTGTTAACTCAGCCACAGACCTCCAGGTGCCATTGAGACATTTCAGTAAATCTGTCCTGCATCTAAGCCTGTCAGTACCATGGACAGAAGGCCGGACGTTTAGGGAGGGTGCCTGTATCCCCTTTCCTCCACAGCCTCAGCATCTGTGTCCATCAACAAGCATCCTGCTCACAACAGGTACATCCCTCACCCTCAGCATCAGGACCCGTTCTCTGAGGTAGTAGCGCGCTTTAGAAACAGTATTCATTCACTCATCCCCAAAATCCTTAAGAAACTGCAGGCTGACAAGGGAGTGATAGATAATGACACATTGGAGGGAGAGTAGAAAGATCTCCCAGCCCAGACGAAGGCATTCTGCTTTGGGGCCAAATGGTCACTCAGGGATTGACCAGGCCGAATATTAAACTAAAGCAACCATCTATTTGAGGCAGCCCCATTACTACAACCTCGCCTTATGACGGAGAGGGCATTCATTTCGAGCAAACTATCATGAATACACCTGACAAATCTGCCCAAAAGGCAAACCTGAGCAAAACAAGGAAGGCCACAACATGGCAAAAACAAATAAATGTTGTATTCATGCTTGAAAGTAGGACCTTCTAAGTCTAACCAAAAACCCTGATGTAGTCAATAGAACTCTTGGTTTTAGAAACATGAACAAATTAACCAAAATCCCAGGCTCTGAAGTGAAAAGCACAGCTCCCCTTGCCACGACTCATTGGTATGCGCACCCATCGCCTTCACAGACTCCTCTAGCAGGGCTTGGAAGGGAAGATGAGCTTTGTTCTACTAAGAGCTCTGGCTAAGTTTGTTTTAACGATCAGCTTGTGAAATGGCATTCCTGGTCTGATCCCCTTTTACAGGCTTTGAAAGGAAAAATTGTGTTTAGTGCCAAGAATTGTGCAAACATTTTAAATTATAAAACAAATAACGCTGAGGGTCGGACGGGGGTAAACAAACCTGCTGTTTGCTTTCTTTATTTAGTCACTGCTAATGTAGCTGTAAGTATGCCAATGGGCAACATATTCCCCATAATTAATTCCTTAAGTTCGAGCAAAAACTCCAGAAAATGAACTTGTAACGCAAGGGATTTACTGTCTGATCCAGCTTAAGAAAGCGAGGATCTTTTTACACGTAAGCGGCTCAGAAGCCGCGCAATTCCAGGGCCCTCGAAGAACGAGGCATTGGAAGGAAATACTCTTGTAGTGTCAAAAGCAGGGACGGCTTCAAAATCTGTGTTCTCAACTCTGCCAGTGGAAGTTGGAAATAAGACTGGGCCTGGAATTTGGCTGCATGACCAAAAAGCATCTGATGTGCAAGAGACCTCTCCCAGAAGATGTCTCGGCAATGGAATAACACTCCGCCTCTTGGAAGTCTTACAGATTCACTACTAGTAGCAGGAGCTGAACTAAGCGCTACAGAGCCGTGATCGCCCACCAATGGTTCACCCTACTAAGATCTCCGTCCCTACACTCGCACCAGCTTCTAGTCCCATGTGAAGAACAGAGAGATGGTCATAGGCGGCAGGGATCCAAGAGAATTTGTCAAAAGGAAATCTGGGCGTCTTCTACCTCACCCCAGTATAGGACAAGCAACATTTGCATACTGGGAAGATAAATTGTGAAATGCACTCACCTAAGTCCTCAATCTTTACTTCTGGTCCTATTGTAAACTGGGGGAGGGTCGGAGAGAACTTTTCCTTGGAATACGAATCTAAGGAAATAAGAAGAAAATAATTATACACAGACTTTCAAAGCACTACTCTACACTCAAGTCAAAGCGGGAATCATTTTGGGCAGGAAAAATGGGCAGCGGCCACAAGGGTAAGACAGATCACTGAAGCGGCCATGTCGAATGCATTCCTGACTAATGGGAATTCTGAATTTTGAATCCTCTCTCAAACTGGGGCTTTTTAACAAATTGACAAGCATCTCTTCAAAGAAGATTCAGCTGGGCTTCTAGTGCTGCAAGACTACAGAAAACATTTTGACCAGAACAATTTACATTGGAGAACACAAAGCAGAAGGGCTGTGGTAAAAGCAGGGCAGCGAGATGCGTGGCATTAGCGAATGAGAGATGTATTGATTAAAAGACATCAGTGACGAGCAGATGAATAAGAGTGAAAAACAAGCCCACAGAGTACATGTGCCACTTTTAAAAAAAAGTATAACCTGTATTATGATTGCCTCTGCTAATGTCTTTTCTGCCTTTGCACAAAGTCACGTTACTTTACAAATTACTAGCTGTAGGAATGTCGGTGTCAACCTGTGCAGCCTAGCAAAAGAGGGCTGCGTCGAATGGTGCAATGTGTACAACCCTATCACCACCTCCTCTTCCACCCACACGGATTTCTGGAATTTAGCTCTCAAGCTCTGCACCCTCGTTAACATTCTACTAGTATATGAACAGAGCAGCACTTTCCTCTATAAATGTTTTCAGTTCAGGATACCACTTACAACAGATTGAACTTCAAACAAAGTGGCCAGAATTTAAAAAAACAAAAAAAGGGACATTCCGCAAACAAAGTAGTAGGAATAACATTTTGCATAAACCAAGGGGCACAGAATGACTTTAGTGACTGCGCTCACCAACATACAAAACAAAGCCACTGTGTCACAAAGGGTTATTAAATATAACTTTTATACACAGACTCTTGTGTTAGCTAAATTGCTTTATTCTAGGGGCTTACTTATTCTGTGCAGGAACACACAAAAAACCCCTATGTGTGTGTGTTAGTCGCCCTGATCTGAAAACCGGGTTACGTACTAAATTTGCTGGGGTATGTGTTGGAAATCAGAGGTGTCTGGTCACCCCATTCAGGCATGAAACTCTTTCTAAAGAGTCTTGCTGTATGGGGTTGCAATGTGTACTAAACTGACATCTCCCAGCTGACTATTTTCAGCTTCCTTTAGAACAGACTGAGAAAAGTAACCTACGCATTCCATAGAAAGGGAGGAAGTTTGCTTTCCACACTCAGAGAAGTTTATCAAGTATTACCACAGGAAGGTAGGCGGGTTTCTCAGCAATGAGCTCAGACACTGACGTTGGAGGAGCCCTTGGAACCCCTCAGTCCTTGGAATGTTACCCAGGAGTGCTGGAATAGCGCCTTCGCCTCGTGTCGAGTGTGCTTGGCGGGAGCCGAAGAGTACAGTTTATCTGCTTTGGAACACCTCTGACTCCGGATACATTCCAACTTGAAATACCTTTGTATCATTTGGCATTAGTGCAAAAGGTAAAGATAGGATTTATCTCTCAGAATTCTGGTCCTTTCCGGCCAACACTATAGGGCCCGACTGCTTCCTATATGTGCATAGTGCTGGTCACTGCAAAATGTAACACGCATGTTCAGAAGTAAGTTTATAAACCGCATCTAGTATGAGTAAAGAAATACTACTCACCTGTGAATATGGACACTCTTAACTGGCCTCATCAAGCTGTTGAAAATTTGGCATTAGGCCTTTATACTTACGGGCTCTGCCAGCCAGTGGCGCAAGATTGATGTGCCTGCCAGCTCCCCCCCCCCCCAATGCCAAATCCTGGAACGACCCACCCCTCCACCTCCGATCTTCACCCTCACTTGCAATGTCTGAAAGGGACTCAAGACCTGGCTTTTCGACTAGCGAGACCTCAGCACCTGGATACTATCAGGGGTGATTAGCTGCACTGTACAAATACTAACTGATTGATTCCAATTCCATCTTCATTTTGAAATATGGCAACCCACCCAGAAGCACAGATATCGCCCACTGCCGTCCATAATTAAAGAGAGCAGTCGAGTTGTTTAACTGGACAACTCTACCGCTAAGCTTCGCTCCTTCCAGCCCTAACCTGTGGGCAGAGATTACAAAACAGAGAACATTTGGAGACAGTGCCTTTCCATGCCAAACTTGGCTACCAGGCTACAGAGAGCCACCTGCACAAAACTTGCAGCCTGTACTAAATCCTGAGTCCAGTCATTAGCATTAGTACAATGCCGAGCAATGCTTAGAGATTTCAGAAGTATCAACAGGTTTTAGAGAACTCGAGCAATCTTTCTTTACACTTGTAGAGCAGTAATAAAATCTACAAGGATTGGGTGAGTAGAGTGATCGATTAATGTCTGTCATAACAACGCAGGACGCTGTAGACGCCTGAATGTTACCTGGTGGCCTTCTTCTAAAGCAAATTTCAGTCAACATCACATGGAGTTGACAGTCTATATCTTCCTTCATAAATCGATGCAAAACCGTAATGCTCTTGTTGTATCTCAACCATTCACATTATGTTTAAGCCTCAGACGCGTGGATATAAGAATTAGAGCAGGAACTGACATCTACTGATTACTGTGAAACTCGAAAAGGACTTTCATAATGAATGGTTGGATCCAGAGCAAGACTCAAGTGAGCTGGGTGACAGGAGAGAGAAAGCTGCCTTCTAGGTCAAAATCTGAACAAGAATGAGCAACGGTGGGTTTAATCGATCCGTGATACGGTGGGAAATAGCAGTAGTATAAGCAGCATTATTTTTCTTCATTCCACTGAGTTTTTTCCCAGAAAATCCCAGAATCCCAAACAATCTCCCACAAGTTGCGAGCATCCACTGAAGACATCAGCCATGACGTAGATAGGCTCTTGGAAAAGATTTTGGCAAGACTGACATACTTTGCACAGTGATCACGATAATCGCAATTTAAATAAAAAGGTTAAATAGCAGTACTGAGGCACATCTACAGCACCAGAGCAGTTTACGTTCCACTCCAAAGTTGAACAGTAACAAAGATGAAGTCTGCAACACAAATTCAATTTTTTTTTTTTTTTTAATAACTCTTTTTATTTACAAAAATAAACTTGTTGGTCATTTACACACATGGATGTTTGTTAAGTACGGTGTTGCATTCACATATTTACAATTCAATATATTTCCTTTGATGTTACAGCAAACAAGGTGGCCACAATATACAATTCTTTACAACGTTAATGCTTCTTCAAGGGAGGGGACAAGGGGGGTTCACACAGATGTCCTCGGTATTCGTTCCATTTTGTCCAAATTGCTACCCATTTCCGGGGACATCCCCGAGCCACATAGACTGTCTTCTCTCGCAACATGCACCAATCCATGTCTTTTTTCCAGACACTTAGTGTTGGGGGTGCGTCTGCTCCCCATTGGCGTGCTATATTTCGTTTTGCAATCATCTGTCCCAGTGTCGCCCATATTTTGCCTTTTTCGGAGATGTCTGTGGGCTCCCAGATGTTTAAAATGCACCTTTTTATTTCGGGTCGTAGTTCTGCCCCCCAGACAGTTCGCATACAGCTGTGTACTCGTTTCCAGTAGGTTTGTATTAGAGGGCACTCCCAGATTATGTGGAGGAATGTCCCCACCTCCCCACACCGTCTCCTACAAAGCCCGTCCGTACTCCTACCCATCAATATCAGTCGTGTACCCGAGATGTATACGCGGTGTAGTATTTTGAGTTGTATCAGTCTCAGTTTTGCCGAAATCGCTACCTCCCGGGGGAGGAAAGCGCTTCCCTCCATTCTTCGTCATCGATCTCAAGACCATCAGTCTCCCACTTTCTCCTAAGGGCAAGCAAGGGATCAGGGGTGTGATGTATAAGTTTTTTATATGTGAGGGAGATAGCCTTCTCCGGTAGATGGCCGTCCAGCAGTCTGTCCTCCAGGGGGAGGATTCCGGGAGCACCGTGCCGGGTGGAATGTTAGACTGGAGTGAGTGTCTGATCTGTATGTACCGGAAATATTCCGTTTGCGCTAAGTCGTACTTTTGCTGTAGGGAGGCAAATGTCACCATTCCATTGGGCCCCCATAAATCTTTTATATGGGAGATCCCTATCAGGTCCCAGTTGCGAAACCCTTTTGTGCGGCCCAGTGTACCCAACCGTTCGGAGACCCAAAGCGGGGTTGCCAAAGTGAGCTTATCGGCCCATCCTAGCTTGCGACTCACCATATGCCAGAGTTGGACCGAATGTCTTGTAGGTCCCGTGAGTGGATATTTGTTAGGTCTAGAGTAGAGCGCAGCCTCAAAATTCCCCCCAGAAGGAGCCATCTGTCCATCCCGTATCCGGGATCATCCCCTCCGCTATACGTGCCCTGGTTTATGGCTGAAAGGTGTGCCGCCCAGTAGTATTTCCGAATGTCTGGGAGTGCTATACCCCCATCGTACCACCCCAGTGTCAGCTTCTGGAGCGATATGCGCGGCGTTCCAGCCCACAACAGGTCCCTCTGAGTAGCTTCAATATCTATAAAGTACTTTTGTGGGACTAAATCTGGATAGTTTTGGAGGGCATATAAAAAGCGCGGGAGCGCCATCATTTTAAAAAGAGCTGCCCGACCCAGGAGGGACAGCGGGAGCGTCTTCCAGATGGCAGTATCCCTTTTAAATCTTTGCAGGGGTGGTAAGAGATTCCGCTCGTATCGTGTCGCCACGTCCATGGAGATAAAGATGCCAAGGTATTTGAACCCCTCTGTGGTCACCCTGATCGGGCAGTCGCGCGGAATTGACGGAGGGGCTCCATGCAGGACGTAAAGCACTGATTTCCCCCAGTTAATACTGTAGCCTGAGTTTCTCCCAAAATTTGTGAAAATATCGAGTGCCACTCTGAGGGACTTTGAGGGGAGGCCAGATACAAAAGGATGTCGTCCGCATAAAGCGAAATCCGGTCCTCCCATCCATCTGCCCATCGGAGCCCCCGTAGTGAGAGGTTTTGCCGTATCCAGGCCGCTAGAGGCTCCAGGGAGAGGGCGAAAAGCAGGGGCGAGAGGGGACAGCCCTGGCGCGTCCCTCGCTCCAGTGTGAAAACCTCTGAGATCTTATTATTTACCACCACCTGGGCTAGTGGTTCGGTGTAGAGGAGACGCACCCACCCAATGAAATTAGGGCCGAAGCCCAACTTTTTTAGGACCGCCATCATATAAGTCCATTCAAGCGTGTCGAATGCCATAGCGGCATCCAACGAGACCACGACCGCGTCTTCCTGGATCGTGTGACAGCGTCCCAATACTCCGTGGAGTCGTCGCAAGTTGAGCGCAGTGTTGCGGTTCGGCATGAAGCCGGATTGGTCTGGGTGGACCAGTTTGGTGATTATTGGCTTGATCCTGTTTGCGAGCAGCTTCGCGAGGATTTTGGGTTCAGCATTTAGCAATGATATCGGCCTGTAGGAGGCGCATAGTTCTCTGGGTTTCCCTTCTTTAGGGATGGCCACCAGTGTGGCGATGCGCTGGTCTCTCGGCAGTTTGCCCCGGACTATACTATCCTCGAACATGTTTTTAAGGTGGTGACCCAGACTGTCAGGTTTGAGCTTGTACAGCTCAATAGGGAGACCATTTGGTCCTAGGGCTTTCCCAGGCTGGAGTTCCTTAATTGCCTTGGCCAGTTCTTCTACAGTGAGTTCCCCCTCCAAAACTCCTCGGTCATCCTCAGAAAGGGTGGGCATCGCAATGTCGGCCAAGAGCGCGGAGGAGTCCTCCTCCGGCCTCTCCGACCCCCTGCGGTATACTCTTTTGAAATGTGCTGCAAACTCGTTTATTATCTCCTGGGGCTCAGTGAGGATGACGCCCAGTTCAGTCCGAAGCTCAGTCACCACCCTCTGCGCTCTCTGTTTTTTGTCCAACCAGGCTATTAATTTGCCCGCTTTGTCCCCTTGGTCATACAATCGGCCGTCCCTGGCTCTCGCCAGGTGTTTTGCGGCGTCTGTAGCTAGCTCTTTATATTCGGCCGCTTTAAGCTGCATCTGGTGTAGAGCCCCCGGATTCCCGTTACCTTTTGCTCCCCCTCTAACACGAGAAGATCGCACTCAATGGTAAGCATCTGCGTCTCCTTTTCTTTGCGCTGCCCGGTGATCATAGAAAGGGCCTCACCCCGCAGCACGGTTTTAAATGCTTCCCAGAGGACAGCCGGGGAGTCCACCGTCCCAACATTATCTTGGAAGTATTGGTCTATCGCTCGGGTGATCTTCGTCTTGGTCTCTGGATTATGTAGGAACCAGGGGTTGATGGGCGCTACACAGCCTACCCTCTGTTCCCCGATAGTAAGGTGTGCCCATATAGGGGAGTGGTCAGATATACCCCGTGCCAGATGTCTGATCTCTCGAATGGCAGTGTCATTTTGCAGAGGTGCGAGGATGTAATCAATTCTAGAAAACGTGTGGTGTGGTCCCGAGAAGAATGTGTACTGTTGTAGGCTTGGGTGGCGCATACGCCAGAGGTCAACTAATCCGAATGCCTCCAGGAGATTGGAAAGCCACATATGTCCAGTCGCGATATCTCTGGGTGGGTGCCTATCCATCCCCCCCGACACCACTGCATTGAAATCTCCCCCAAGTAGAAGTTGCCCCTCTGGAAGGGAAAGGAGAAGTCTACCCAAATCCTGATACGACTGGGTTTGAAGACCCGGTGGGATATAAACCGTGACCAAGTTGAGAGTGCGTCCCTCCCACCTCCCCGAGAGCATCGCATAGCGCCCCAGCGGGTCAGTCTCTGAGTGTTCAATGACAAATGGAAAGTTACGGCGCAACAGTATGCCCACCCCGCGGGACCCTGAAGTGAAGCCGGCATGCGCCGCCAGTGTGTAGCCCCATCTGTTTAGTGCGTGGCATGTGTTACCGAGAAGGTGCGTTTCTTGCAAGAGGACAACATCTGGGAGATGGCGTTTAACAAATTGTAGGACTATACTCCTCTTGAGCTTGTCCCCCAACCCATTGACATTCCAACTAAGGATTTTAAGACTTTTATCCCACCTTGTAGCCATCGCTGGAAGTTATCCAAGTACGCAATCTGTAGCTCCTGCAACATCGCACCGGCCCATCAATACATTCCCAACCAGACCAAATCAAGCCCTCCCCCCACCCCCCAAACCTTACTAAACATTAAGACATAACAATGCAACTGCTGTCCCCCCCGCCTACCCCCCACCCTGCTACCCTGCCACGTAGGTTAATAACTACCCACATCCCCAACTAGCAGAGTGCCTTTCGCCCCCAAAAAGGGGGTAAGAGAGAGAAAATCCCCCCCTCCCCCAAAGAACTAATGAGCGGGGAAATGCGCTGGCACCAACTCCGGCCGCTAAACTCCCATCCCCATGCATGTAGTATCTCAGCAGGCAAATGCACACATCTTACAGATAAATCCAGATGGCACCGTCAATCCCATCTCGCCCCCTACCATATGCATCTATCAATGTCCCGTAACCGGCCTTGAATACTGCCCGGGAAGTGCAGAATATAAAAGTCAGGAGGTATCTCCAGCCCCATCGTCCGGATCAACCCATGCCGGGCATGGAGAGCACATCGCCCCTCCCGGCTAGCCCAACCTCCGAAATCTTACGCCCCCTATAACATATGAAAGACTTATACTTTACAATACTGCGTGCCAAGGTCCGAGAGTGTAGTCTCTCCAGTCAATGTGAGTCCACTAGTGTCCCTGAGTGCCGTTCATGTCGGGGCTGCGAGACCTCGATCGCCATGAGCGCTGACTCGTTCTGTCGGTCTCCGGTCGTCCATCCAGTGAGCCCGATGACACAGCCCGGGCGTCCCTCCACTTGTCACCTGTCGCTGTTGCCGACGTCTGTGTTGCGCCTCTGTCCAACCAGTCCTGCACCTCCGAGGGCGTAGTGAAGAAAAGGGACTTGCCGCCAGCAATGATTTTGAGCTTTGCTGGGAAGAACATCATGTATTGAATGCCTTTGCTCCGAAGCGCCGCTTTCACCCCATCAAATGAGCGCCGGTCCCGCTGCACTTTAAGCGTAAAGTCGGGGAAGAACCTAACCGTTGCATTCTCATATTGGAGGTCTCCCATCTGTCTGGCTGCCTGCAAGATGGCGTCTCGGTCCCTATAATTGAGTATTTTTGCAATGATAGTTCTCGGCGGAGCTCCCGGTTTGGGCCTGGGGATCGGCGCACGGTGCGCCCTCTCGATGGAGAACATAGTTGAGAGCCGTTTCGGTTTCAGACAGTTGAGGATCAAATCTTCAAGGAAGAGGTCCATGCTAGGCCCTTCTGAACCCTCTGGAACGCCCACCACGCGAATGTTGTTTCGTCGGGCCCTCCCTTCCTGGTCTTCGAGCTTCAAGGCGACCTGGCGGTGTTGGTGTACCAGGTCATTGACCCTCTGTTCGAGCTGTTTGGAGGATGCCTGGAGCTCTCGGATATCCGTCTCGTTGGTCCTTGTTTTTTCCGACGTCTTGTTGAGATCGGTGCGTATAAGGTTCATCTCAATGGACATCTTATCGATTTTCGTCTCGAGAGTGGTCCCCAGCGTTTGAATGGCCGCCATGATGGAAGCCAGGGAGGGCTCCGCCTGCATCAGTTGGCCCCCGGCCGCTCCCTCGGTCTGAGGGACTGACATCGGGACTGCGTATTTGTCGAGCTTGTTTGTCTGGGTGACCGCCGCCCCCTTAGGCCTCATTTTGCTGTCTCCTTTGTCCAGGCTGCCTCAAGCTGAGCTCCCCCTGTGATCTTGTGATTTCTTCCCGTGGTCGCTCAGTAGGTTGATACAGATAGGATAGGAATCTTCCGGCCGTCCCAGATAGGACTGCGCCGCGCTATTGCGATCCCCACTGCCGCCCAGCCGGGTCCGTGTCCGTTTTACTTGGCGCGCTCATGGGCCTGTACTACCCAGTCACGAGCGCGCGCTCCGCTCCAGCCAGGTCTCTTTGTCCTGCCGCTGGCCTCCAGTCCCACTCAGGCCTGCCAGGTGGGCCCAGTGGACGAGGTCTCCCTTGGTCTCCCTTGGCCCCTGTCCGCCGCCAGGGCGATATGTCCAGATCTCTATGTGGCCGCCAGCATTGGCTTTTGGGCAGGGCCGGGTTCTCTCACCGCTTCATAGGCCACCTCTCACGTCCCGCCTCCGCACCTGGGCTCTCCAATGTATCCGTCACCTGGGGACCACCTCCGATTCCTCTCTCACACTGCTCCGGTCCCTCGGGGGCTCTCCCCCGCTCCGTGCGGCTCGATCGGCAGCAGGTCGTCGGGTTCAAAGAAGGGGGGTGGGCCCCACCACGCCGGCAGGGTCCCTCACAGCCCAGCTGGTTCGTCGGCGCAATTCAGCGGATCTCACCCGCAGTCGCCCGCGCCGCGTCGATCAGCGATACTCCTCAGGCCTCGCCGGGCCCCGCCGCAGTCCGGCTATTTCTCCCTCCTTCACCCCCTGTGGTCTGTCTGCTACTGGTGCCTCCCTCTGTCCTATATCAGGGTTGATGAGGGCGCCCCCTGTGCGCAGGGTCCCCCACCAGGTTCGCCGTCGGGCTGATTTCTTAGGTAGTGGAGATAAGCGTCCCCCCGCCGTCTCATAGGGCCTTCAAGGCCGCCGCCGCACTCTCGCGGTCCCGGAAGCGTCCAGAGCCTTCGAGCCTCCACCTCGGGTGCCGTCCAAAAGAGTGTCTCCCAGGGGCCGCTGTTCGCTTCACGACCCCCTTTTGCTGTTGTGAGTGCAGTCAGTGGGGCCGTCCGGGCCCGGCCGCACCTCCGATGACAGGCGCCACCGCCGGCCCCAACGCCGGGGTGTTGCGTAGGCGGCCAACGGGCGCGCCCGCCTCCCGTCCTCCAGGCTCTCTCGGCCGCTGCCTCACGCACCTGCTATGTCGCGGTCACCGCGGCGTCCCCGAACCTCCGGATTTCGGGACCTGATGCCGCTTAAGTTTTGGAGGGCATTTCCGCCCCTCCGACGTGGTGCCTGCAGGATTTCCGACGGATTTTGGGGGAATAAGGGCTTCGCTCCGACGGAGCTCCCCTGTTAGGCGGCCATCTTCGCTGGCGCCAAGCCACGCCCCTCCACGAATTCAATTTTAATATGGCCACTTCCGAAGGCTTGAAACAACAGGGAGTGCACAATGTTCTACATATTCACTCTCACTCTTAAAGGAGAGCTGTTAAACAAAGGAATATTAATGGCTTCAGACCAAAACACATTGTGCCACGGCTGATACCAAAATTATGATGTATGTGATGTCAGTGGGACTACGAATAAGAATCTTTTTATTCCCGAGACGGGAGACCAGGCTCCGGCGGAGGATCAAGAATACGGTTGCTTACTAGCAATTGCATTCTACCAACCAAACTTAGGAGTTCCTTAAAATTTGGATCAGACGGTTTGTAGATGCCTTGGATATATCTTCAGCTCCCTGACAGAATTAACTAGTATACAAAGGAATTATCTTTTTTTTTTAATTTTTTTTATTAAATAAACAAATATTTGTTGAGTTTTCAATGATTATGGTGGACAATGTACACAGGACATCTATCTTATAGTAAACATACAGAAAGGTATGGACCATTTGTCCTGCAAAGGCGGTCTATGGGGATTGTGGTTCTATCCCCGTGTCCACTTATAGTAAATTGTTCAGACTGATTCATCAAGACCTATAAACACTGCACCTTTCTTACATACTATTGATCACTGCAAATAAACCCAGCCTCTCTCAGGGCGGTGTCTCCCAGGAAGTATTAACCGTTGTACCTTCAGGACCTGCACTTGGTAGACGCCTGTGTATTGAAGTAGTGTTTGGTGACAGAAGATAACTCAAGTGACATCCGACATCTTAAAATAAAACACTGGGAGACTCCCTCCCAGTCCAGACTGTCCAGGTGCATAATGGAGAATGCAGTTAGACTATCTGTGCAACCATGTCCTGTGCTGAATTGATGGAAGTTAAGGAAATGCAATTCTCAATGGCTGGCTTTCATAGGGTAGTGAGTGTTGTCTGATGCCAACTGGTCCAATTTGTTTTGGGATAAACTAGAGTGACCTCCTCACTGCAGGTCATTATGGACACGGTCGCAAATCCTGAGCAAATCACTGATTTCAGGTGTGTTAGTCTACTTAGTACAATATAGCCAAAACGAGCCTACAACACCCAGAATGCATTAGGCTGTCACACAAAAGTCCTGGATTGGAAACAGTGCCTATAGTGACCTGGAGGGAGGTGATCTCCCGAGGGTAAACATCGGAAGGACTTCAGAGTTAGAATGACGACCCTCAGTTCTTTCACGGCAATGTGTACTGAGTTATTGGAGACAAGGCGGCTGTGCTTCGCTGGGGACTTTTTTGTTTAATCAAGTGCACACGTATAACAAATTAATTCAGCACTATGTACGATGAAAGCCGCAAAGTGCATTACCAACAGCTTTTAAAAGATAACTAGCACACAGGATTCAAATGGCTGAGAAAGACCGTCCAGAGTTTCATCTTACTCGAAGTCAGTATATAGTTCTCTTGAATGGAAGGCCTTTAGTTATCTGTGATATTCCAATATTAACACTTTAGGGACTGCCCTCAGTCTGTTCCCTGAAATCCACATCTGAACAACAATAATAGTAATTCAGAGAAAAGTCAATTTGTACACTAACCAGTTTGTACCAATGACAATACTTAGTTTGTCTTGAATCTTAGCAATACAAAAGGGGATGATGGACGGAACGTTTGAGCCAATCAAACACTCACCCCCAGTCAACTGATCTGGGTTTAATCCATCATCATTCTTTAGCTCACTCCACCACCCCAGTTCAGACATGGCCATATGCAAATCAGTCTGACCCTGTGCCTCATGGGAACAGTCCAGCCCGAACTGCCAAGCCATGTCTTCCCTGGACCGGAAACAAGCATCCTAGGACCGGTTTCTGGCATTTCAGCCGTCATCAGCCAGGCTTGCTTGAATCCAGTGGCAAAGTGAGCAAGGGACCCACGTCTGGGCATACCCCCGCCAACTTAGGGCGACCAAAGCAATACAAAAGGGGATGATGGACGGAACGTTTGAGCCAATCAAACACTCACTCCCAGTCAACTGATCTGGGTTTAATCCATCATCATTCTTTAGCTCACTCCACCACCCCAGTTCAGACATGGCCATATGCAAATCAGTCTGACCCTGTGCCTCATGGGAACAGTCCAGCCCGAACTGCCAAGCCATGTCTTCCCTGGACCGGAAACAAGCATCCTAGGACCGGTTTCTGGCATTTCAGCCGTCATCAGCCAGGCTTGCTTGAATCCAGTGGCAAAGTGAGCAAGGGACCCACGTCTGGGCATACCCCCGCCAACTTAGGGCGACCAAAGCAATACAAAAGGGGATGATGGACGGAACGTTTGAGCCAATCAAACACTCACCCCCAGTCAACTGATCTGGGTTTAATCCATCATCATTCTTTAGCTCACTCCACCACCCCAGTTCAGACATGGCCATATGCAAATCAGTCTGACCCTGTGCCTCATGGGAACAGTCCAGCCCGAACTGCCAAGCCATGTCTTCCCTGGACCGGAAAAAAGCATCCTAGGACCGGTTTCTGGCATTTCAGCCGTCATCAGCCAGGCTTGCTTGAATCCAGTGGCAAAGTGAGCAAGGGACCCACGTCTGGGCATACCCCCGCCAACTTAGGGCGACCAAAGCAATACAAAAGGGGATGATGGACGGAACGTTTGAGCCAATCAAACACTCACCCCCAGTCAACTGATCTGGGTTTAATCCATCATCATTCTTTAGCTCACTCCACCACCCCAGTTCAGACATGGCCATATGCAAATCAGTCTGACCCTGTGCCTCATGGGAACAGTCCAGCCCGAACTGCCAAGCCATGTCTTCCCTGGACCGGAAACAAGCATCCTAGGACCGGTTTCTGGCATTTCAGCCGTCATCAGCCAGGCTTGCTTGAATCCAGTGGCAAAGTGAGCAAGGGACCCACGTCTGGGCATACCCCCGCCAACTTAGGGCGACCAAAGCAATACAAAAGGGGATGATGGACGGAACGTTTGAGCCAATCAAACACTCACCCCCAGTCAACTGATCTGGGTTTAATCCATCATCATTCTTTAGCTCACTCCACCACCCCAGTTCAGACATGGCCATATGCAAATCAGTCTGACCCTGTGCCTCATGGGAACAGTCCAGCCCGAACTGCCAAGCCATGTCTTCCCTGGACCGGAAACAAGCATCCTAGGACCGGTTTCTGGCATTTCAGCCGTCATCAGCCAGGCTTGCTTGAATCCAGTGGCAAAGTGAGCAAGGGACCCACGTCTGGGCATACCCCCGCCAACTTAGGGCGACCAAAGCAATACAAAAGGGGATGATGGACGGAACGTTTGAGCCAATCAAACACTCACCCCCAGTCAACTGATCTGGGTTTAATCCATCATCATTCTTTAGCTCACTCCACCACCCCAGTTCAGACATGGCCATATGCAAATCAGTCTGACCCTGTGCCTCATGGGAACAGTCCAGCCCGAACTGCCAAGCCATGTCTTCCCTGGACCAGAAACAAGCATCCTAGGACCGGTTTCTGGCATTTCAGCCGTCATCAGCCAGGCTTGCTTGAATCCAGTGGCAAAGTGAGCAAGGGACCCACGTCTGGGCATACCCCCGCCAACTTAGGGCGACCAAAGCAATACAAAAGGGGATGATGGACGGAACGTTTGAGCCAATCAAACACTCACCCCCAGTCAACTGATCTGGGTTTAATCCATCATCATTCTTTAGCTCACTCCACCACCCCAGTTCAGACATGGCCATATGCAAATCAGTCTGACCCTGTGCCTCATGGGAACAGTCCAGCCCGAACTGCCAAGCCATGTCTTCCCTGGACCGGAAACAAGCATCCTAGGACCGGTTTCTGGCATTTCAGCCGTCATCAGCCAGGCTTGCTTGAATCCAGTGGCAAAGTGAGCAAGGGACCCACGTCTGGGCATACCCCGCCAACTTAGGGCGACCAAAGCAATACAAAGGGGATGATGGACGGAACGTTTGAGCCAATCAAACACTCACCCCCAGTCAACTGATCTGGGTTTAATCCATCATCATTCTTTAGCTCACTCCACCACCCCAGTTCAGACATGGCCATATGCAAATCAGTCTGACCCTGTGCCTCATGGGAACAGTCCAGCCCGAACTGCCAAGCCATGTCTTCCCTGGACCGGAAACAAGCATCCTAGGACCGGTTTCTGGCATTTCAGCCGTCATCAGCCAGGCTTGCTTGAATCCAGTGGCAAAGTGAGCAAGGGACCCACGTCTGGGCATACCCCCGCCAACTTAGGGCGACCAAAGCAATACAAAAGGGGATGATGGACGGAACGTTTGAGCCAATCAAACACTCACCCCCAGTCAACTGATCTGGGTTTAATCCATCATCATTCTTTAGCTCACTCCACCACCCCAGTTCAGACATGGCCATATGCAAATCAGTCTGACCCTGTGCCTCATGGGAACAGTCCAGCCCGAACTGCCAAGCCATGTCTTCCCTGGACCGGAAACAAGCATCCTAGGACCGGTTTCTGGCATTTCAGCCGTCATCAGCCAGGCTTGCTTGAATCCAGTGGCAAAGTGAGCAAGGGACCCACGTCTGGGCATACCCCCGCCAACTTAGGGCGACCAAAGCAATACAAAAGGGGATGATGGACGGAACGTTTGAGCCAATCAAACACTCACCCCCAGTCAACTGATCTGGGTTTAATCCATCATCATTCTTTAGCTCACTCCACCACCCCAGTTCAGACATGGCCATATGCAAATCAGTCTGACCCTGTGCCTCATGGGAACAGTCCAGCCCGAACTGCCAAGCCATGTCTTCCCTGGACCGGAAACAAGCATCCTAGGACCGGTTTCTGGCATTTCAGCCGTCATCAGCCAGGCTTGCTTGAATCCAGTGGCAAAGTGAGCAAGGGACCCACGTCTGGGCATACCCCCGCCAACTTAGGGCGACCAAAGCAATACAAAAGGGGATGATGGACGGAACGTTTGAGCCAATCAAACACTCACCCCCAGTCAACTGATCTGGGTTTAATCCATCATCATTCTTTAGCTCACTCCACCACCCCAGTTCAGACAAGCCATGTCTTCTTGGCAGTTCGGGCTGGACTGTTCCCATGAGGCACAGGGTCAGACTGATTTGCATATGGCCATGTCTGAACTGGGGTGGTGGAGTGAGCTAAAGAATGATGATGGATTAAACCCAGATCAGTTGACTGGGGGTGAGTGTTTGATTGGCTCAAACGTTCCGTCCATCATCCCCTTTTGTATTGTCTTGAATCTTACACTAGTACTTCTGTAGTGAGTGACAGAAATCAAACATAAGAACCATGTCAGCGATCCCCGCCACATGTTCTGCATTTGTCTATACTGCATATTTTTAATTTAAATTGCTCAGAACGGTGTACTACATGCTTAAGCCAGTTTTATTAGTCTATGGTCTATATTCAGTGACTGGATCAGAGGAAAGTTCTACTCCATTTGCTGACCATGCTGGAGAGAGCAATCAGTGCCTTGCACCAGGATATTTACTGATGGAAAAGTAACAACCATGTTCTTCCAAAACAGAATTATACTTGGTCATCGGCTTGAGTTGTGGCTGCAAGATGGTCGCTGGCTGTATGTATCGTATGACCTGCGGCCTGTTC
Organism: Calotriton arnoldi; assembly: GCA_963921515.1. Taxonomy (NCBI): domain Eukaryota; kingdom Metazoa; phylum Chordata; class Amphibia; order Caudata; family Salamandridae; genus Calotriton; species Calotriton arnoldi. The sequence goes on along the minus strand of CAWUFW010000413.1, from coordinate 36,508 downwards.
ACTGCAACAGTTCACTCTGATGACTGGGAGAAGTAAAATATTGCATAAGCGAACATTTCTGAAAGCGATGGTGGGTAAGTTGTTTTGAGAGAGCGGCACCAAAGCTGGACAGCGGATGCCTCCGTTGACTTCTGATCTGAGGCCCCACATATTAAGACAGATCTGGACTCCGACACCGCTGCGGTGTGCCTGCGAGCTGGAGAAGCTAGTCCTGACAATGTGGTTTGCCATAATGGAGACTTACCTTCAGCCAACAGAGAAATCCTGACAAATTAACAAAAAATACAATATTATGAAAAACCTATTTCTACACTGGAAAACCTCTGTGATCCCATGATAGACTTTAGGACTGTGTGGTACATGGAAAAGCCATGCAGATCTAGTTCCATACCCCAGCACAGACTATGATTTGACCGGGAAAATTCAGGCCTTTGAATGGGTGATCTTGCAGGGAAATCAGTTTCTCCGTTTTAAAGGGGGAGAGGAATAAAAATACCATCCCCGGTTGGACTGGCGGGGAGAGAGTGCCCTGGGGAGTACATACACAGGAGATGCTTGCACATGCACCAGGCGAATATGTGTTCTTTTTTCGCATGCGTTTACCACGCATGCCATAACAACGCGGTCGTTACGTTGTTATTTCGCATACCGTTACAACGCAAGTCGTAACAACGACTTGCGTTAGGGGGAGCTGGATGTTGGAATAGTATAAATTACTATTCCAACTCCAGTCTGTGCGGACACTAGGGAAGGTGTTGGATTTTAAATCCAACACCTTCTGCCCCCCAACGCAAGTCGTTGTTCGCACTTGCGTTGTAACGGTATGCGTAAATAACAACGCGGTCGTTGTAACGACCGCGTTGTTATTGCATGCGTTGTTACGCATGCGTGGTAAACGCTGTTTACCGCACCAGACAGCAAATGCCATAGGATTATTTGTTCCTTCAGATCAGCATCACATGGTACATCTGAGTTTACGCCACAGAGGCGCTTCCAGCCACTTAGTGTTTGGGGGGGGGTCGGTGGCTATGACTCCAGATCTGGCACCGTGGTTAAGGCCCTCCAAAACAACAGCTGTGGGGGGGAAGGCATAGGAGACACCCCTCTATAGCCGAGGCATTTACGGGTACAACATTGGGTCGCGGTACACTTCAGGCTGCTGTAAACGGCAGAAAAATAAGTGAGCGAATGACCTGGCTTTAGAATGCTGGGGATAAGTCTTTGCAGGATTTTATAAAGCGGAGGCACTTAATGACCCATGCCAAAAAATCATTCCAGCATTAACTTTCTCTAAACACACTCATCCTCAAAGGGGCCACTTAACCTTCCTTAATCACTCTGTAAAATGACACAGGCAGGTACAGTTCACATTCCCCGGCTGCCATCAGCCTCGTTTGCTGTAGATTCAGCCCTGGGCTGCCTTCCTTTACTTTTCATTGGCAGCCAACTCTGTTCCCATCAGGTAAGTCAGAGCCCTTGGAAATGAGTCAATCTGCTGCAATGTAACCAGACAACACAGCTTGGCCAGGGCCTCTCCAGTGATGAAAAAAAGCATGTACACTCAGGATGCACACAGCAGGCTTGGATCTGGAGAGTGGTTGTGAAATGTCAGCCCACAGAAGAATCTGGCTTCTAATGCCAACAACTGGAGTCAGACAAGTGCATACAGCAGCAGGCGGCGCTCACCTGAACGGATTCCATGAGTGCCTGAGGTGGTCAGGGCACAACTTCCTGTTCTTCATCCATGAGTCATCAAGCTTACCGACTATTTTTTTTAGTGATTCACGGATTGTTTTCTTCTTTTTTTAAACCAAAGCCCCGTCCCTTTGTAATTTCTCTTAATCTTCTACGAACACTGGTCACTTGAGGAGGGGGTCAGCTGTTGAGTAACTAGAAAGGATATGGCCTAACGGCTAGAGGGGTCGATCTTGAAGCTGGGGGGCCAGGTTCGAGTCTCGGCAGGGACGCTCAACATCTTGTGATTCTGGGCAAATCACTTCATCTCCCCGTGCCTAACAAAATGAATGTGTCCTTGTGTAACGCAAGTGGTGATCTTGTAAAGCGCTCTGATACCTTCGGGTCGAGTTTGCGCTATATAAAACTCAAGAAAAAGAGACGTTGAGCTCGGGAAGGGAAAGTTACTCTTCTCTAGACACGAGTGTACTGCGAATACACAGGTAGCTTGTGAGAACCCTGTGCACCCCTGCGAGGAGGCAGGGCAGTGGACAGCGCAGCATGTCCATTGTATGCACATCCTCGGTCCTCGTACCCCTGGGACCCTGCCTCTCAGGTCAGAATCTTAAAAGACCATCCGGGGACACTGGAGGAGGAGAGGGCGGGTGTGTGCTGGTGAGGTACAGGGCACTCATGAACTCAACCAATGGCGTCGCAACTGAGGCACTCAAAGAAACCTTTTTTTAAGATGGATTGGTGGACCAGCGAGGCAACACTCACTCTGGTTACCATAAGGTCAGAGGTGGCGCCAGGCTTCTAAGGTACAACAGTGAGCACCATCAAATAAGGTGATAGAAATACATCTACCAGTCACACCACTCAAACGCGGGCTGCGGTATGAAGCAGTGAGTGAAAAAAAGTTAGCTTCCTTCACTTTTATCCCCAAGTACTCACTGGTAACTTCATGACGTCATTGAAAGGCGGGGTCATCACAGACCAGCTCCAAAGTCAACAGATAATAAAGCGCTGCCAGGTAGGCCACGCATGTTCTCTTGACAGACATCCAGAATGTATACTTTTAGAAGGGTGCCACTGGTTTATTTAGGAGAATCCTACATTCTGTAGGGAACGCATGAAAAATGAAATCACAACACTTATGACTAAGTCCATGTAAAGGGTCTTACGCCTGTCTCGCAGCATCCTCGGTGATGAACTGCGGAGGGGTTTCTACCACATGCCGGTCCATGAAAGCCGCAATAATCGCATTAATACTGCAACTATATTCTAAAATAGCGGGGACCTTCTCACCGGTCCTTACAGCATCTATATGGAAAACTGACAGCTATAAGGGTCAAACCCCGCCTCCTTTGAGGAACTAAGGAATGATGTTCAGCTACAGGTTGTGAATGGTTTTCAGTTTCTGAAATAGGACACACAAACCCTGACGAAAGTCAAAACATATCTTCTTAAGTAAGTAGTCCAAGATAAGGCTTTAGAATGCTGTGGCAGAGATCATCAGACTGAGTGCCACTTGGCCACTACTGACATTCTAAGCGAAATTCGAGAATTCACTCAGTGCAGTGAAGTGGGATCTCTGGTGGATCAAGCGTCTAGGTCAGTCTGCCGTAAGTAATCAAGGTAAGCTCTGTTGGGAGAAAGATCTCCTGCCCCAGCAAGAGGGATATTCTACATCAGAGGGTGCTTCTGTGACCTGCTTAAACTGTGTTTAATAGGGACTGTGCACTTCGTTTTTTGGCCAGGAGAGGGAGTAAAGTTTTATTCAAACAGTAGTGTTAGATTTCAAGTTTGTGAGGCCTTTACCTGCAGAAGTCCAAAGTGTGGATTGAGCCTGTCTGTCTCCTAGGAGATTCTGTACAGGAGAAGCAGCTCCCCAGCCCCCACCCCCAGGCCAGCAGGCCTAGGACTGGGGATTGGCTATTCAGCTACCAGGCAACTCTGAGCCCTCCCCTCACACCTGCCCAGGCCCCTTAAGGCTTTGCATTCTCCTCCATCTTGTGAGTTGCAGCCTACCTGTGCCCCAGATTGCAGTGAGCAGAGTCCAGGAAGTGGTAAGGAGGCAGACTAGTGCAGCCTCTCCCCCCCCCAAAAGTGTTTAAAAAACGATTTTCCCTTTCTGTGATTACTGTCTTTGCCTGTGGTTGTTACAGTTTAAAATTGTCGTTTTAACCTGCCTGTGATTGCATATTTTATCACCTGTTTTGTGTTTTAAACTTGTGGTTTTCCTGCCCATGATTGCTTCCATTTAACGTGTTTAATTGTGGGATTTGCGGTCCAAATTCTGTAGTTTTTTCCTCTCATTCCTGGTGACTATTCAGTTTTCCCTCCAAATTTCTCCTTTGCTCTGTACTAAGACCTGTATGTTAAACAGTGCACCCCCAGCCACCATTTTGTGTTAACAAGCCAGTGAAACCAGCCTCCCCCCCCCCACCCCCCCAGCAACAGGGATATTCTACATCAGAGGGTGCTTCTGTGAGCTGCTTAAACTGTGTTTAATAGGGACTGTGCACTTCGTTTTTTGGCCAGGAGAGGGAGTAAAGTTTTATTCAAACAGTAGTGTTCGATTTCAAGTTTGTGAGGCCTTTACCTGCAGAAGTCCAAAGTGTGGATTGAGCCGGTCTGTCTCCTAGGAGATTCTGAACAGGAGAAGCAGCTTCCAACTCCCTGGCCAGCAAACCTTGTCTGAGGTTGCTGGGACCTTATATAGTCTGCTAGTGGTTGGTACATGTATACACTGATTGGTGGTTGTATCTGATGTTTCTATTGGATTGGGTTAGTGTCCTCATTGGTTGGGTATTTGAGTGTTCTTATTGGTTTCTGGGTCTGTGATTCAATCAATGTAGGGTTGGGGCTAGGGTTATGATTTCTATTGGAAGTAGGGACTAGGGCTTCCGGTGTTATTGGTTGTTGGGACTAGGGTGTAACTAGGGCTAGGGTTAGGCCTTTAATTGGAAGTAGCGATTAGGGCTTCTGGTGTGATTTGTTGCTGGACTAGGTGTGGGAATAAGAGTAGGGTTAGGCTTTCTATTGGAAGTAGGGAGTAGGGCTTCCTGTCCCATTGGTTGCTAGGACTTGGGTTGGGACTACTGGTAGGGCTAGGGCCTCTATTGGATGTAGAGATCAGGGTTTTTGAACTGATTGGGTGCTTGGACTAGGGCTAAGATTGGCTGTAAGGTCCTGGTCTCCTATTGGTTCTAGATTTTTAGGGCTAGTGTTGTGATTGGATAGTGTTAGGGCTAGGGTTCCCATTGGCTGACGGGGTCACCTGATTACTAGGGCTATAAAAGGCCAGGCTTCGGGCGTCTCAGCTAAGGGCGGAGAGGACAAGGGCAGTTGCCTGTTTGAGCCTGTTCGGGACCAGGGCCAGGAATGCTGCCCATTTTACCATTCATTAATAACCACCCTATGTATTTGTCCCAGTGTACATAAGCATTGATTTTCACTATAGATATGTGCCTATCTTTGTGTATTGCTTTGTATAAACATGTACAATAATTATGTTGTTATAAAAACAAAAAAAAACAACAACAAAAATCTTCTTTGGTCTACATGTACTTGCTTCCAAATGGGCATCTATGTACCTCCATGTACTTGGATCTGTGAGTCTGTTACTTTTCTCCTGAAAAAGCATATCCAATGCACTACCCTATTTCTCATCCGCTACCTCTATCAATATCTTTAATCTGCATATACTTACCTCCTTTATGCATCTATATACTTTCAACGTACTTATGGATCTATATATTTATCACTTTCTTCTAATTTAGCATTTCCAATGCACTACCCTATTTCTCAGCCTATACTTCCCTCAATATATCTTCTAGCCCAACTTTCTGACTCATCTCAAATTTATTTCTACTACTCTGTCCAATTCACTAGCCTATCTCACCCTATACATCTATCATTATATCCTCTACACCCACTCTCTCATTTATCCCAAACGCCATACCACTACTATGTTCCCCAAAATAACCCTTTCTTGACTCTCTCCTACTCTACCCCTCCTTGCATCTTCTGACACCTCCTTTACTGTACCGATCCCCCAAAACAAACCTTTCTAAACTCTTCCCTCTGACTCTTTCCCCTCCAAAAACCCTTTTTACTCATCCAAAAGCCTCCTCCTACTGCTATGACCTAAAAAAGAAATCCTTCACTCTTCTATCCCTCCACTATCCTTTTCAATCAAAATAACAGACTAGCATGTTCACTTCTCTAATTCCATATTCCACTATACTAATTCACCACTAATCCTTTATGGGTTCCAGAGTATCGTGCTACTCGCCAACAAAGCGCTTCAACACCCCATCAGGGGTAACAGGCGCTATATGAATGCAAACCTTTCTTTCCCTTCTATCCCTCCACTATCCTTCTCACTCCAAATAACTGACTAATATCCACCACTCAAATTACTTTCATATTTCACCATACTAATTCACCACTAATCCTTTATGGGTTTCCGGAGTAGCGTGCTACTCGCCAAAAAGAAGCGATTCAACACCCCATCAGGGGTAACAAGCGCTATATAAATACAAAGCTTTTTTTTTTCCCCTCTTCTATCCTTCTGCTATCCTTCCAAATCCAAATAACTGACTAACATATCCACCACTTAAAATTTACTTGCATGTTTCACTATACTAATTCAACACTAATCCTCTATGGGTCCCGGAGTAGCGTGCTACTCGCCGAAAAAACGTTTCGACGCCTCGTCAGGGGTAGTAAGCGCTATGCAAATGCAATTACAATACAATACATATGGGGTGAAGTGGGCACCTATGGAATCCCTTATAGAAGGCAGCTCTGTTTCTTCGGCTGTTCTCCTGCCACATACAGGGTGAAGTGGGCACCTATGGAATCCCTTCTAGAAGGCAGCTTTGTTTCTTCGACTGTTCTCCTGTCACATACAGGGTGAAGTGGGCACCTATGGAATCCCTTATAGAGGCAGCTTTGCTTCTTCAACTGTTCTCCTGCCACATACAGGGTTTGGGGGCACCTATGGAATCCCTTCTAGAAGGCAGCTCTGTTTCTTCGACTGTTCTCCTGCCACATACAGGGTGAAGTGGGCACCTATGGAATCCCTTCTAGAAGGCAGCTTTGTTTCTTCGACTGTTCTCCTGCCACATATAGGGTGAAGTGGGCACCTATGGAATCCCTTCTAGAAGGCAGCTTTGTTTCTTCGACTGTTCTCCTGCCACATACAGGGTGAAGTGGGCACCTATGGAATCCCTTATAGAGGCAGCTTTGCTTCTTCGACTGTTCTCCTGCCACATACAGGGTTTGGGGGCACCTATGGAATCCCTTCTAGAAGGCAGCTTTGTTTCTTCGACTGTTCTCTTGCCACATACAGGGTGAAGTGGGCACCTATGGAATCCCTTCTAGAAGGCAGCTTTGTTTCTTCGACTGTTCTCCTGCCACATACAGGGTGAAGTGGGCACCTATGGAATCCCTTATAGAGCAGGCTTTGCTTCTTCGACTGTTCTCCTGCCACATACAGGGTGAAGTGGGCACCTATGGAATCCCTTCTAGAAGGAATCTTCGTTTCTTCGGCTGTTCTCCTGCCACATACAGGGTGAAGTGGGCACCTATGGAATCCCTTCTAGAAGGCAGCTTTGTTTCTTCGACTGTTCTCCTGCCACATATAGGGTGAAGTGGGCACCTATGGAATCCCTTCTAGAAGGCAGCTTTGTTTCTTCGACTGTTCTCTTGCCACATATAGGGTGAAGTGGGCACCTATGGAATCCCTTGTAGAAGGCAGCTTTGTTTCTTCGACTGTTCTCTTGCCACATATAGGGTGAAGTGGGCACCTATGGAATCCCTTCTAGAAGGCAGCTTTGTTTCTTCGACTGTTCTCTTGCAGATTGTAGGAGTCAGAGTATGTAGCTCCCACCTTTTGGGAGCTTTTGCTGCATTTTACACTGAAGCCATGAAAGTAACAGGAATGATGGGACCCGAATACAGGGGCCATTCCTGAACTGCAGGGGATTAGACAGCGGTCTGGACCTTGGCTTTGACTCCTGAGCTCTTGCATCAGAAAGTTTCTCATCTGCGGCAGGCAAGTAAAGTTAATGCTGTCGAAAGGAACAGCGATGAGCTCATCCTGAGCATCCTGACAAAAGTTAGATGACTTTAGCCAACTCCGTGGACACGACTTGCAACTGCAGCCAGCGTCCATTTTTGGGTTGTCTGTGCCACACACATCTCAAGACAGCTGGGCCCTGGCACAAGTTAGTTCCATGAGGTCGTTCATCTTAAATTAAAAGTAGAGACCCGTTTCTGCACATTTTAGCCTAAGAAATGTGTACTTATACCTGAAAATGCTGCTTCAGAGGGTGTCTCAGACATCCGGTCTGTGCACTTTCTTTCCAGTTATCTAAGCAGTCACCTTTGAACTTTATGTAACTGGTCTGGTATTGTACTGCTGAAGTTCTATGCATGACATAAAAGGTAAAGCAGGATTACTCTACGTAGGGCAGGGCACTCCAGCGGGTCCCTGCAATGCACTGTGAGGTGCACAAGTGCCGACTAGGCGTGCTTCCTAAAAGCACTACCGTGTGCCCGCACCAGCACGGGCTCGGGGTCTGGGACCCGCAGCCTTGGAATATGGCGCGTGCCATGGGAGTACGTGCATCTCACAGGGGACGCTACCTAGAATGATCATGTAGCCAACAGACCCCCTGCTTTACAAGGAATAGGTTTCTTTTAAGAAGGAAAACTGCCACTTTCAGCAGAAAGCAGATGCAATATTATTCACCAGCAAGGAACGACTTTAGTATTCGAAGCATGCCTCCTGGGTTTAAAACCAGTCTCCAGAGGGGGTTAGTGCGAGTAAAAGCCGATTACAATAATTCAAATATAATGAATACGAAAAAGTTAGAGATTTAAAACGTTAAAGGGTCCCTCCGGTGAATGATGAGACAAGGGATCTCCAAACCTAAGATGACATTAAACAACGGAACGTTCTAGAATGCTTGTTGTTCGAGATGCAGGACTGGGGGTGTCGGAGAATTTTTTTTCTCTACATTAAATGGCCTCTTTAAGACAGTGCTGGTTGCAGGTAGGGTCGTGTGTTGCTTCCACTGAATCTATTGGGTAGGCATATCTAATGATTAGTAACAGAAAATTTTAGAAGTGAAAACAGTTTTCAGACGAGATGGAGGTAGGAGGCAACCAGGCCCACTGGAATCATGAACCTGTGAAAGACCAATTTCGTGGCAAAGATGACAAGTTTTGTAAGTTTGTTATTTTAACTATTCATACTGTCTAGGTAAAGTTGGCCCTCACTAGTACAAGTCTAAAGCCTGAATACAACCATCAGTAACTGATAGGGGGGCAGTTATCCTTGTAAAGTCCATAACCACACGTGGCACTTTTCGGTTAGTAATTTGAACACATTTGTGCTACAAAAACATTATGCAGCAAATTGCAGATAATTAATATTGAAAATCCACAATGATGCTTAAAACACCACAGTGCTGCATAATTCCAGTGGCCAGGAACCCAAGGCCGAGGAAGTGAGTGTTTTTTTCTAACACTGGTCCAGGCTGGCAGTGAATGGGATTGAACTTGACACTCCCAGTACTCGCTCTTTACCTTATGGGACAGGACTACCAAAATCTGCATCCATGTTCAAAAAATTGGGTTAGATGACCACATCTAACAAGCATCGGCAAAGCCAATAGGTTTGAAGTTTGTATGACCTACGTATCGGGAACATGCACACTATACAAACCTAGAACTCATTGTACTGAAGCGCCCACAAAAGCACCTGGAAAATGGATGCAAAAGAGAACAAGGGGTGCATATTTTCTGGTGCATCCACTTGCAGATGTTGTCCGAGGTTGTTACCCAGATCTGCCGGGCCCCTTGACGAGTGATTTCAGATGTTAAATAGTTCACTGTGCTATCCAGTTTATGTGGAAGGATACAACCAAAGCACCAATAGAAAAAATGTGAGACACCCGGTGTACCGAACAAGGTGCGATTGACATGTCTGAAGCAACTGACTAAAGGTTCCAGAGCAAGAGATGCCAATGGTTGGAGAAGGCTGACCCAAGCATCTTAAAGTAAGTTTAGAATACAGTAGTTTCGCCATGGCTGGTGCAAGCTCCATACATCTTTAAAAAAAAAAAAAAAAAAAAAAAGTGGGCAAAGTTTTCCCAGATATGACCACTGTCTACCCAGCATTACCAGACTCCCGTGCGAGTGAGCTTTCTGGAGAATAATTGTCAATTTGATAAGGAGCTAGAAAGTGGGTCTCTGCTACGGAGCATGCGGGAGGAGGGACAGTATCACTGAAGGACCATACTTACTGGTGATACAGCAAACAAACACCTTCATCTTCAAGCAGGCCCGCCGGTGGTTGTGTGTCGGCGTTGCTGAAAGGAAAGGGGAAACCACTGTGAAGATATGGTCACCATAAAACACAACCTTGATCAAACCGCACTTGCTAGCTTTGAAGAAACACAACGACAAGGGAGGCAGGCTGCCTGTAGACCCAGGAGATGCACGACTCCCACCCAAAGGCCTGTGCTGCTCCACCCGGACATTGTGCACTGATCCAACCCACTGGCGAACCACCACCGAGCTGGCAGGCAGGTGCCATGCCACTGCAGAGGCTGTGCTCGGCTGGCAGGGTGGGAGGTGTTTAGTGTAGCTTAGGTGGGAAGTGTCTGGTTGTTGTGCGGGATGACAGAGGTGTAAGCTCTTCTAAATGAGGATAAGGGTGCAGCCTTGCAGACACCTGGGAAGGGTTCAAATAGCCTTATTCTAGTTTGACTTACAAATACCGACAATTTCAATATTTAAAACAAATTTAGCCCCGTTCACTAAAGTTATCAGATGACTCCATGTCAGCAAGGACACAATGCTCCAGGCCTGCCTTATTGTAGTTTATTGTATATTTACACAAATATCGATAAATTCAACAAGTAAATAACTTTAGTTCTGTTTACTGAAGTTACCAGATGAATCCATGTCCGCGAGGACACCATGCTTCAGGCATGCCTTTTACTGAAATTACCAAGGCATTCTGGAAATTGTAATCTTCTGGTTCAATGCGATGCAACCGATTGGCCACACTTCTAGACTGAAGCTTTGTAGAAGGAAGAATGGAGGGACTAAAGTGTTTAGAACACATGCAATGGAGTCACCTGATAACTATAGATTTAATTTATGATGCAAAAAGCAAGTGGTCCGTTTGTAAATACTACTGAAAATATACACGGGAAATGCAACATGAAGAAGACACATGGTGTAAAGGGGAGACCACCGTGATAATGTTTCACTTTCCTGTGCGAGGGAGAAAACAACCTGTCCCAGGGCGTGCCATGCACCAGGTGGCTGAAAGCCAAAGGAATGCAGACCGGTCTTCCAGGTAGAGGGCTCCCCCTGGTGGAGACTGCACGCACCACCATCCCCTCCCCCAGCATGCTGGCCAAGGACAGGTTTCCTTATCAGGAAGCCGGGGATGTGTTATGACTTGTGCTGTTTTCCCTCACTGTTGGTTTTTATTTGCTCCGTGAAGTGTAAAAATGCAATGCAATATTTAATCGGGCTATGGCAGGAAACCAAGAACTAGAACCGAGTCGGTGCAAAGTACAGAGAGGCTGGAGGATAAACATGTTCCAAAAATACCCTCCCCCTCAAACGTACAAACCGCCCCCATCCATCATTGAGGCGGCTTTGGCAATGAGCCGACTCTTGGATTCAGTGCTTAATTTGTAAAATAAAAATAAAAAAACATAAGTGCCAGATCCCACTCGTCAGGAGGCCACGTCAGCTTGCACCACATATTGTCACTGTCAGCGCTGCCAATGGCAGTACCTACACAACTCCCAACCATCACACTGCTACAAGTGTGACAATTCAGACTGTCCGAGGCCCCCAAAACTATAAGAATGGCTTAGGAGGTAGGTATTAGTTTTTTACAATGTATATTAAATTAGTAAACAACTGTTTTTGAGTTCATTTTTAAATGACAAACAGCAACACCATGTGGCAGCTGTCATAAGTGCCGGTGTTGGCAATTACGTGCCGGTACCGAGCACCGGAAACCACTGGTTCAAATTAAGCACTGGGATTATCCCTCAGCAACAGTGGTGCACCCTTCACAGCCTGAAGTGACTGCACCTCGAGCTCTCAGGAGTCTGACAGTGGTTACTTATAGAGCCTCGGGTACTCTTTGGGCAACTGATATATGTGAGAGGCAACTGCCCAGCCACCATCAGGCCTCGGTTCATGGGGGTCATAGCCAGTCAGTCATTGTTTGCTTTTTGCTGGTTTTTTTATGTCTATACTGCTAATTCAACAAGCATTGTTAAAGCCAGTAGTTCTAGCTTTAATGTGCCAGCGCATGTAAACACAAAATTCACAAATGCTGTTTACATGCACTGCACACAAAAATGCTGCTTATTGCAATAAAAGCCGTTCTACCGGCTGTGCAAGTGCTGGGGACACACTGCAAAAAAAAGATTGATAAGCAAATATGAGATAAATTGAATGTAACAAACAAAGAGATCACAGAGTGTACTTTTAAGAAGTAAAATAGTCCTTTATGCATTCAAAGGCAGAATTATACTCAAAATAAGCAATAGCAGGAGGTGAGACAGTCCTTTAAAGAATTGGTAGCAATACTCTACGACTGCATCAGGTAAAGCCGCACCATGGAACTCACCTGGACCGACCACTTCATAGTTTACTTCAACATCACCAGCTCACAGACCTCCACCCCCAGTCTGTCCAACACCCCCCACCCGCAGCTGGAGCAAAGTCTCAAAGGACACATGGATCAACGTCCTCTACACCACCCACCCACCCCATCTCCTCCAGCAACCTAGACTAGAACGTCAATACCTTGAACAATTGGATCACCAATTCCGCCAAAAGCGTCACTCCCATCGGCAACAACACCCCCGAAAGGTCCACCAAACAGGCTAGCTGGTACACACTTAGAACTCAGAACTGCTAAACGACACTGTAAACAACTGGAAAGTAGAAGGCGCACCAGCAAGGACACTAACGTCAAGACCGCCTTCAAGACAGCCCTCAACCTCTATCACAGACAGTTGAGAGTCGAAGAAAATACCTTAGCCTCACGCATCGATTCAAGCTCCAATACCAGCAAACAACCCTTCAACATCATCAAAGAGTTCTCCAACCCTTCAGCTGCAACAAACATTAGCCCCTCACAGGACCTCTGTGACAACCGTGCAAACTTCTTCCACGGCAAGATCGCCAACATCTACAGAAACTTCAAACCCAAGCCCAAAGCCACTTCTTCAAACAACACAATGACCCCGCTACCACCAAAAACATCCGACTAACTGAATGGACCCAGCTCACTCCACAGGATACCGTTTTCATCATGAACTCCGTCCACGCTGGACCCCAACCGATCCATGCCCTCACCACATCTTCAGCCGAGGCGAAGCCAGAATCAGCCACGTACTCATCACCTTGTTCAATGCCTCAATTGCCAGGGCCACCTTCACGGAGGACTGGAAACATGTAGAAGTCAACACTCTACTGAAGAAACCACTGTAAGACCCCAGCAAACTCAATAACTACCGACTGATCTCCCTGCTCCCGGCCAAAGTATTAGAAAAAGCCATCAACTCTCCTCACATCTGGAACAGAACCTCCTACTCTACTCCTCCCTATCCAGATTCCACAGCACCGAGACAGGCCCCACTCATTTTGCTACCGAGGACATCCGAGCCGTACTCGTACGAGCAGAGACTGCAGCTCTGATCCTCATAGACCTCTCAGCAACTTTCAATGCGATCTCCCACCACACACTCATCACAAGGCTGCATGGCATAGGCATCAAAGGAGCCGCTCTCAGACGGATTGCCTCTGTCATCAGCGGAAGAACGCAAAAAGTCCTCCTTTACCCCCGAATACAATGATCCTTGCTCAGCTTTACCCTCTTCAACACTTATATGAAGCCTCTGGCCAGCATCGCCAAAACCCATGGATTCAACATCATATCCTACGCCAACTTCCACAACTGCATGACACACGTCGCCAACTGGATGAAGGACAACTGCCTGAAGCTCAACACGGACAAGACAGAGGTACTGATTTTTGGAAACAAAAGCTCCCCATGGGACGCATCCTGGTGGCCCTCATAACTTGGACCTACCCCTACCCCCACTGAGCACACTAGGAACCCTAGGCATCATTCTGGACAACCAAGCTAACCATGACGACTCAGGTCAACTCGGTCTCCTCCTCGTGCTCTTCATTCTCCTCATGCTTCACAAGACATTCAAAGGGCTACCCCAAAGCTCAAGACGCACCATTATCCAGGCCCTCCTCTCCAGCCGACTGAACTACAGCAGCACTTTCTAAGCAGGGATCGCAGCTCACCTCCGACGAAGACTATAGACCATACAGAACACCGCATCAGGCTCTTCCTGGATCTCCCTAGACAAACCCACATTACCCCCTACCTCAAGAAACTCCTCTGACTCCCTGTAACAGAAAAGATGCCATTTCAAGCTACTGACCCATGCATACACGGCCCTACACAGCTGCAAACTCGTCCACTTGATCCACCGCCTGGACTTCCATCAGCCCACCTGACACCTCCGCTCCGCATACCTTTCTCTAACCGTCACCCCCAAACGTGGCAGATGCGGAGGTCACTCCTTCTCCTACTTAGCAGCGAAGACATGGAACGAGCTACCCTTTCATCCACGGACCTTATCTCTACCAGAGTACTGAAAGTCCCTGAAGGACTGGCTATTCAGCTAATCAACTGGACCCTGCCAGCGCCTGGATACCCTCACGGGTGATAAGAAGCACTCTACAAATCTACTGATTGATTGACTTCATGCAAACAGCTCTGCTGTCAAATCAGATGCAAAATTGAGTGCTATTGGCTAAAAAGCTAGGATGAGCTGTACTTGGTAGAAAGCTCAGGCTCTATCGAGTCAGGACCTAGAAAGAAAGGAATCATGGTGGCTGCTCAACAATAATTACAGTGGATCGTGGTGGGCTGCCTCGTCAGCCCTCACCACAACACTAAGCTGGCCCAAAGAGGCTGGACTACCTACATTTCCGAGTCAAACAATGATTATGTCATGGTTAGCCTTCAGTTGGATGGAATCTCACCACTGGCTAGCTGTACAAAAGAGACAGCTCCTCTTCCTTCATTTAGAGTGGGAGGAATCACACACAAAGTTGGCGCTTCCCTCCACCCAGCTGATACAAGGTGCTGTACATGCTACTGGGAGGATCCTGGAGCTTACAACGCTCGTCCAATGAGGAATCGCACATCTGGAAAGAAGCAAGAGCTTTGTATTCTGGATAAGGAGTCTTCACAAGCATTATTAGAGCAGGTGTTTCCCTTCAACCAACTTATCCAAGATAGTCCACAACAGAATCATAGGGCATAGAGGTCAAATCAGCCCTCCACACAGGGATTGCAAAACTACCAAGTAGGAAGGGTCTAATCACAAAGTATGGGTGAAGTTTAATTTCACCTTTATCATCTAAGTGGCCGTGTGTAAATGTAGTGTGGTCTTGAAACCTCTCAAGGTACTTACATATGTAATAGTATTCATGTCCCGCATGGAACTCGTAGCCCAGCGAGAACGCGCTATAGCGCTGGAACTTTTCTGAGAACTTGATGGGGCTGTGCGGCGAGTGCGGCCGGTTGCACTCCCAGCGCTTGAAGCCCTGGCTGGTGTTGCAGGTCCTGTAGCCCTCGTAGTTCACCATGTACAGTATGTACTGCTCCATCTTGTGCTCGGGGATGGTCTCGTTGTAATGCGGGCAGTATATGTCCAGATAGTCGTTCACGTTCACCTGAACGGTGTACCCCTCTCTCCTCAAGCTGAAAAAGAAGGACACAGAGAGGACAACAGTTAGAGATTGGGGAGTCACCAAGAGGGAAAGTCAAGCTGAACAAACACTTAGGAAAGACGACATCAACACTGCAAAATCTCTGCAACTGTGTTGAAGTTGTCAGTTTTGTTTTTAAGCACCTCTTTTTGTGCATGAATGTATTTAGCTAAAATGTGGAATACCATTCAATCACAACTTTATTAATAACTGCATTTGAAATGAAACCTGGTCTCATGATACTTCTGCAAAATCTGCTCCCACCACAATCAACCTGGAATTAGAGCATTCCTTATTTTCCACCATCAACCACAGAGGAAGGGAAACAATCTTTAGGAAACTATGGAGCAGATTTATCAAAGGGTTGCGTCGGCTCCTGCGCCACGCAACGGGGCTTGATAAATCCAGTGCAAATTGGTGCTTTGCGTTACTCTACCCCAGGAAGGGGTCCCATGGGTGGATTGTGGGAGTTCCCACACATCCACCCATGGATTGTGGCGCATTCCCAGACCATTACTGGTAGACCTGGGAATGCGTCAAAATGCTGCGCCTCCCCAGGTGAGGCGTAACGGGGAGAAATATCTTTATTTCTCCACGTATGCAGCGCACGAAGAAAGCGGAATATGCCTCAGGGGATTGTTTTTGTGCAGGAAAGTGTTCCTCCCTGCACAAAAACAATCCTGCTTACAACGCAAGGACCCTTGCAATGGTGCAAGGGTACCTGTGTTGGCGCTAGGCAGCACATTGTGTACCAGCACTGCTAAATGGCAGGAATGCGCCATACATTGTTGAGTATGGCACATTCCTGCCCTTTCCCTCTCACGCAGCGCAGCAAGGCGAATTGCTGCATGATTATTTGGTAAATATGCCCCTATATACTTGACAACTTGTTTGGCGCATCACTGTTTAAAACATAGTCACCGACAAAGAACCCTTTCTTTGGCAATAACTATAGGACGTGGAATTTCTATCAATCCAGACATGTCAAACAACCTCTTTATGAATTTAAGCCAGGCCTTAAAAATCATCAATTCACGAAGCGTAGAACACACTCCGCCCTGACATCAGTGCTTAATTTGAGCCGGTGGTTGTAGGTGGGGCTTACGGCTCAATTTTTAGGGCCAGCCATTTACAATTCTTCATCAGACTTTGATCCCGAGCAAGAGACCAAAAAAAAAAAAAGGAGGAAGAGAAAGATGGACAACAGTGACAAAGGGAGAAAGCAGGGATGACAAAGAACCTGCAAGAATGAAATAAATGGGGAAGTAGTGGAAAAAGAGACATGAGGTGGGACCAACACTGCAGCTTTGGTATTTGGCAATCCTGACATCTGACTACCTACTCTCCATTTTCCTCCCCAGACTCCACATCTGTAACAAATATTCCACATCTGCGAAGGCCTTCTCTAATATTTCTTAATACTCTAATACCCAAGGCACTTTCCCACCCGCAACACCTACATTTAATGCGATATATCTTCACCCAGCACCAATATGTTTAGCAAGTCAATATATATCCATGTCTCATCTCTCAAAACCTCTGTTCTCGCCCTAAATTACTAACTCTGTTCTTGATGTGTCTTTTCTCATATTGCTATGACAGACTTTCTCTTTCACCCTGTAACTCAATACACATGTAAGAGTTTCTCGGTTCATCACTTTAATGTTTGATTGTCTCTGTGTAAAGCACTCTGACGCGCTTTTTGGGTCTACTCAGCGCTTTATAAGAATACAAATAAAATAATAATAATACTCTTCCGTGATTGGAACCTGTTGTAATAACGGATATTTCTGCAGCAGGTGTGTTAGACTTCAGTAAACGAAGAAAATTAAATTATTTTCTGAGTTTGAAAGTGAAAGCTGTACAGATGAATTGATTTTGGTCTGATCTTCACTAGTGCTCTGCATTTCATTTCGGGAAGTCAGGGTTTTGAATTACTGCGAAGGCAGCAGACAAAACTGGTACGATAGCGTCACCTAGTGTCTGCACAGAAAATGAGATAAACCAAACGAGGCTTCATAAACAAGCAATGGCAAAGCCAATAGGCCAGGCATTAGCACATTGGATGAAGACACTTGACAGAGGGGTATAATACAGTTCAGTGCAAGCAGAGGAGTGGAGGGGGAAAGATAGACTTAAACAGCCAGTAGCATTAGGTGAGAGAGCGATGGGTACTCCCTGGGCTGGGCAGAGCAGATAGGCAAACCCTCCAGCCAAGACTCAAAGAGGCTGGTCAAAGAAAGAGGCAGACCCAGTATATTGTATATATATCCAGAAATATTGTATATATATCCAAGTATATCGTTAGCAATAGGTCTACAGCTGAAGTGTCAACCCTCAGACCTAAAGAGTGACACGGTTAGGAATAATTTTGGGCTCACTTATGCACCGGCGGATCAGCTCTCCAAGCGTGGGATGTGTTTTTCTGTGCACTCATGAGGCTGGGCGTTCCCAGGAGCCTAGGGCGTGCTATCTGGGGTAGACATTCTACCGTGTTTCATGGCGGACGTCACGTGCATTAAAGTTATGTGTTCTGTCAGAGGAAATATTTTTGGAGGAAAATGTTCCCCAGACGTCGTCTTGTACACAAAGTACTGGCCTCTTAACTGCTTACTGTATACGGTGTTTCACGTGTAGGTTGGCTTTTACCAGTTTGCTTCTGCTGGGGTAATACTGTTTGTTTTGCTTTTAATGTGCTAACCTATATTTGACTTTGTGTGGCTCATAACCCCCATTTTGATGAGACCACAAAGCTCCATGGCCACAGCTCGAAAATAAGTATTGAATATTTCCACTCTGCACAAAAGGAATGTCCGACTGGAAAGTAATACCGTGATCCAATAAAACCATTTTTATTTGTAAACTTACAGTTCATATAAGGGCACCCCTCAGTTGCAAATCCATTTATTCCCACTGATTGTGGGCAACAGTGTACAATTATATGCAGGAGTAACACACAAAATTGATGGGTAGCAGGCATTAAAAACCATAATTAACCTTGCGAGTTTCTGGGGCCTGGTGTCAAAAATTTAGCAAAGCTGCAAAAAAAGTAGAGGAATAACGGTTGAGTGAAAAGAAGCAGCTGTGGGGCGGTGAAAGAGTATAAGGAAAAGAATAACATTTTCGTTTTGGATGGAATGAATTTTCCAAGTGTAAAAGTAACTACTTCTGAGTCTTTGTTCTGTATTTGGCTAGTTGGCACAAAAAAGTCTGATTTAAAATGAATTTAAGTTAACTAAAGTTGAAAGAAGTTCATTTATTTACTGGACGCTTGGTGACTGGGGCTAGGCATCGCTGGGGGATCCTGGGAAGACTATCTCAGTTACTATGGCTCAGGGTCGAAAAGGTTTGGTGCTTCTTGGCTCGTCTCTTGAGCCCAAATCTTAAAGTCGCTGTAGTTTTGACGACCACAGGCGAGCAGCGCACACGATCAATAATTCTGGAGGCAGAGGACATCCCTCTCAAGGTAGTGTCAGAACTTGCTCTCGGCCGAAAATAAGATTTGTAATCACCAGCCAGGTGGGGGAACAGTCACACAATGGACCTTAAGGTCCAGGTTCATGGATTATGAATATAAGGGTGCATGGGCTGGTCATCTGATGGACCTACGGACAGCCCGGGAGGGTCAAAGGAGGACCCCTAGTGAAGCTTCAGAACATTATTCTGGCACCCATCAGAGCCCAAGGTTGGGAGATCTGCACATGCTGTGAAAGATGGAGGCGAAGAGCTACTCAGATGGGGCATCTGGGATATCCGCATTAACAAAACTGTCATTTAGTTGTGCTGGGGGAGAGAATTCCCAGGACAGAATCCCTCCTGGGGCGCCAGCTCAATTGTTGCAGTTATCTCTCAAAAATCTAGGGGGAAAGGGTTTGAATTGATTTTTTGGTGCGTCTTTACAGCTCCTGTAGGCTACTTTCACCGGTAGAGGTTCTTCTCTTGAGGATCACTGACAGTAGGTGGGTAAGCAACAGCTCAGCAAGTAGAATTTCATGCCCCACCAGCCTTCGATACAACCAGCAAGCCGCTTTTGACCCAGTTGCATCAATAGTTCACGCAGGACTATGTCAGGCATAGTTCTTCTTCACTTAAGGAGTGGAGCTCCCGCTTATACTCCAGAGTTTCCATCAACAATGCAAAATCTCACTGCCAATAATGTGGTTACTTTGTAAAAAAAAAAAAAAAAGACTCAGAGTAGGCCAATCAGGTTTACTGCAACTTCGAAGTCTTTTTTCTTCCCTGAAAGATAGGATGGGTACTGTAGGCCCGGGGAGGCTTATGAATTTGGGTATTCTAATGTTAAGTAGATGTACCCTCCTACCACCGTGCTGCTTAGACTTCCTCTGGTGCTTCTGCGGGGCAGATTCCAAGTGTTCATTTTCAAAGGCACACTCTGGAAGTTAAGATGTGGGACCCTCCCCGACAGCAAGGAGGTAGAATTGGAGGAGATTGAGCTTCTGAAGTTGTTCTGCTAGGAAAGCATCCACCATTTTGATCCTGTACAAAGGGACCACTCAATTTCCATACATTTAGAAAAAGAGGGAAAAGGATCAGTTGAAAGATTGCTTCTGTGGTTTACATGAAGGGGGTTCGTAAACATCAAATTGGCTAATCACTGTCACTTGCGACAAGCCTCACAATAAAAGCGCTGGAGCTGCCTTGCAAGAAAACATTGTGTTGGTCTTTTTTGGGTTCCCGTTGTGCAAGGAGCACTCCAGTGCTCTCCTCCGAGCACCGGTGTAGGCTTTTGTGATTCCATCACTTTTGGGCCTGTTAGACGTGCCAAAATAAAAAAGGGGAGCAGTTCTAAAAATCAAAAAAGAGGCAGCATGAACCAGCTTGTGGAATCCGTCACTAGATCTACTTTAATAAGTCACAATATCCGAGATCCAGGGAGATTTTGCAAACATTACTCTGTAACGAGCAGTACAGTATTCTAGGCCAGGATACTGCCATAAAATGGTACCTGGCTTCATAGCAAACAGAGCTCTTGCCTTAGCAACCACTACTCAGCCTTCCAACTGAAATTCAAATTGCAGAACTGCGGGGACGATCACTGGAAGTCCAAGGGCTAAACCTCAAAATCTGACACAAAAGAGAACCCAACCATCTCAAGTCCAGGAAACCCCTGGAAATAACAACGAATTGGGTCACCTTCAATTAAGAGCAGAAATCAAAGAGCAGCCAATCAAGAGTAGAACAGACTTCAGCACCTTTGCGGAAGTTGAAAACCCAATGCTAAGAGCCCGAACTGAACCACGCAATCCATGAGTCAGAGAGCCCTATCTGGAAAGGACAGAGGAGGCAGGAGTCAACTGCAGGAAAGCTTGGACAGAAGACTACCACGGCTGCACTTAACATGTGGGGTAGGGAACAAAAACGCTAAAACTGCAAAACAGCAGTAACCAACCAACAAAGACCAACTGGTCACCCCACTTCAGATTGGTATCGGACTAAACCAGCTTGAGACAGACATTACTACTCACCCACCACTACAACCTGATGCCATTCCACTCAGCCCCACTCCCTGCACCATAAGCAATGATGCCCGGGGAGTGGCCAGACACCAAGACACCTTCAAATTATATTATTGACTCAAATGTATTAAAAACATAATTGTAGGGAGTGGATATGAACTGAAATCAAGCACTTTGAAGTGTTCAAAAGATGGCATGTCAGCACCTAAAGCACCAGTATTAGATCAATATAACACCTGCTACAACAGTTTTGACATGAGCATGGTTTAGTATTACCCAAGTAACAATGCTCTATGTATGTGTATGGTTCTATAGCGCTAACCTAGCCAAAAAACAGCTGAGCCCTGTAAATGGCCAAAGACCAGCAAAACGTCAACGAATAATAGTAGAGGAAGCTGGGTTGTGGTTGATTACAGCATTGTGATGCAGAGTTGTTTAAGAAGCTGAATCTTTAAGTCTTTCCTAAACTGGACCAGCATTGGGCCGTCCTGATGCATAGGATGAAACTCCGGAGGCATTCTGCTGGAATTCACACTTACTCTTTTGCAGGTTGTACATAGATCTCAGCAGCGAGCACTTTATTCACTGATGTATATTGCCGTTCGTCCCCTACAGCCCGTGAACCCGGGTACCGCAAGACCCCATGAGCCACCAAAAAGTCCGTCAAGATGTCAAACAAAACCAAAACAGGTCATGAAAGAGTTTCTCAGTAAAGACCCATGTTAAAAACTGTCCAAGCTCATATTCTGCAGGAGACAGGCAGGTTACTGCGTGACCTTTGCAAGCCAGGCAGTCGGTCAGAAAAGGTTGCACCACCATCGGCCTTAATCAACAAAAGAATGGTAGTAGGTTACATAAGTTCAACCAGAATAACCACAATGCTAGAAAGAAGATTTAATTCTGGCGATCCTCTTAGTCTGGAGGCAATTTTTTAACAGGTGGCAGAGCAGGTATCGGAGGAGAGGAAGCTAAGGGACCAGCAACTGACATTATTAAATCCACTTCTCATGGGGAAGGTGTTGAACTGTGAAGGTCGCATGCCAGCCATTTTGCCCAAAAAGCATACAATACTGTTGCCTCAATGTTATGAGAAACCT
Organism: Calotriton arnoldi; assembly: GCA_963921515.1. NCBI lineage: Eukaryota > Metazoa > Chordata > Amphibia > Caudata > Salamandridae > Calotriton > Calotriton arnoldi. The sequence continues at coordinate 14,397 of CAWUFW010000413.1, read as the reverse complement.
AACGTTGTGATATTGCAAAGGCAGAGTCGGCTCTTTAAATGCCCTTAAAAAATCTGTGGAGCCAGAGATGGCGGGGCTTGCAGTAGTAGGCCTTCCCCCTGCTGTCAGAAAGCATTGTCCGGGCTAGCAGTAGTAGGCCTTCCCCCCTCCTGTCAGAAAGCATCCACCGGTACCCACTAATTCACTCTGGCCCCCAGCACCAGGCACTGCTGCAAACGAGGGAACATGTAGAAAACAAAACCTGGATGTCACCTTGAAAGTGAAATAAAATGGGCCGCGTGTTGATGCTCAGCCGTATTCTAATTGGCAGCTGAATTATTTACAGCCCAGGCCTGGCAGGGAGAGTCGGTGAGAAATACACCTCGGCTGTGCTCTTCCTCCAGGTAGGCGCTCGCAGCGCCGACGCCTGCTGACAGCGCAGTTAATAAAAGCGCTATTTCAGAGAGCCATAGCACGGCCAGAGCTGGCCAGCCCCTGAGTAAGGGTGTCAGGGAACCATAAACAAGGCCTCACAGACTGGGAAGCCAAGGCTGATATTGCAAGTGTTTTTTATTAACATTATACCCTGCAGTTTTCAATCATTTAAATGATGTTTTCCAATTATCCTAGAGAGATGGCTCCGCGCACGCACTCCTCTGGCGGGGAGTGGGCGGATGGGAGGTTGACCGATTCTAGGCAGAGTTATTTCGCAGGCAGTACGCTTAACAATTTTATTCCTTCATAAATACAAAGCTTCATTATGCAGTGACACATATTAACACCTTTAACAAGCTTCAGTTGATATTGTTTTTCAGTGCTGCCCGTATTTTTATTTTTATGTGTACCCAAGCTCAATTTCCATCTTTAAAAATGGGGAAGGAACGAAATGAACAACAAATCCTCCACCAGATTGCCCGGCTACAACGGATCCGTGTTATTGTGCGTAAATGCAGCGCTCCTCCGGCGAAAGGATGCTAATGCAGAGAGGAAAGCTAAGAATCTATAGGACTGGCAGGAATCCATATGTTGTACCCCATCGCTGGCCAGGAAACTAAGCATACACTGCCCGCGAACAAGGCCTTACTATGGGGCCTGGCCACCATGCCATTCTCCATGAAGGGGATATGATGCTAAGCGAAAGGCATATAGGGCAGTTCATGTGGCCGCCCGCCATATCTCTATAATAAAGACATGCTTCTAAATAGTAATGCTTACCAAATGGATACAGATAATATTGCTGATCTTCATGATACGGACATGGTCCTGGCATCCAATTCTTAAATTAAGGTGTATAGTTAAGCCCAGGTGGTCACCCACCCCGCCAATCTTCATGATATGGACATGGTTGTGTGGGGTAATGCTTTCATAAGGGCACATACAGCAGCCTACGGAAAAGCTCTGCCATTCTCCGGGACATGGACGTTTTCAAAGTAGGACTATTACAAAAGGCATATTTAGCAGTGACTTTGCTGGCCCTGTCGATCTCTCGGAGAGAGGCATGCTGTGGAGAAATAATACTCACCAAAAGCATCTACTTTTATGCTCCCTAATACAGGCAGGGCTCTAAAGAGTTACACTTAAGGTATCTCCAACAAGGATAAATCGATGAAGAGTCATTCCTGCGGAAAACATGTTGAGATAACCATGCTTTCACTAGCCAATACGTATATCGAGCTCTGATGGACAATGCCGGTCCATCTCAATACAGACATGGCATCGAAATGCAAGCCTAAATCAAAGCATGTGGAACAGACTGACCGACAACATACTATGATGCAGAAATACCGACTAATAATGATGCACCCATAAGGCATGAGCGCCTACTGGTGAGGCCACCTGGCCACTCACAAAGTTGAGGAAAAGGTTGTAGAGGAAGGAATATTAAGAAAGAAGGTTCAGATTAAAATGGTGTGCCTTCATTCGGACCATGTGGATAGGATTTCTTCCGTCAACCCCGAAAAGGTACTTAGAGGGGGGTCATTTCTGCTCCATGCCTGCGAAGCTCCCTGCTTCTGTCTTGTCCCAAAAGCTCTGAATGATTTAAATGCACAAGTTCTGGAAAATGGTGGCAAATATCCAATCCCGAGATAAAGCTTCAGCCTGAGGACATATTTCTGCATCCCATGTATGCCTGTGCAACCCTACCATATCTTATACATAACTTCGTCCTCATATTGTAGGCCTTTTGCCAATATGTCTCCCCAAAGAGCTTCCATTCTGTCCCACCTGCTGGGATTCTGGCTGCTTAAAATACTTGCAGATGTTGAAAAGAACACAAAAGATTGGAGTCTTCAAGATCATCATACGCCTTTCAAGGTAGCTAGCTGTAAATCTCTTATTTTTGGGAGAACGTCTCCCTGACGCAAAGTCTCTTGATGACAATACACTTGACTGTAAAAAGTCTGAAGTTAAAAACGCGGTGGTCCAAGGTCCTCCTCTATCAGAGCGAATAAACATACACAAGTTAAAATGACTCTTAAGTCTGGCTCTTTCGGCTGAAGTAAGCCCAAACCACTTGAACACATTTAAAGAAGCTGCCGTGCTTTTCTCTGGAAACTGCAGTTTAAAATTATTGTATAGGTTTTTAAATTTCCATAATTTCAAAAAATTATTTTAAAACTAGGAAAGAAAAAAACATTTTCATATGCTGATTATTATTTTTTTTAAAAAGTCCATTTTGAGGTCTTGCAATTTTTCTATAGGTTATGACCCTCGGTAGGATCCCTTCTTAAAGAACTGGGACTTCAGGAAGGGCATGGGTGGAGTAAGTTATCTCCCATTTGAGAAGCAGGAGAAGGGTCCAGGGTAAGAACGAGGAGCTACTCTTAGAAGAGTGTATTTAAGAACTAGACGCGCCTTTACATTTCTTAAGCCTACAGGCATAGGCTGTCCTGGAACTTGCAAGATCATAGTCTGAGTACATCTTTGACCTGAACCTGTGTCTCGTTCAACCTCAATCAGGCCGGAGAGACTTCAAGGCACACAAGGCGATGGTCGACAGTCACCTTGATGACCAAGACCCTTACTGGAAGACGCGAAGGGTACATCTATTACTGTGTGCCCAGAATTTCCACAATCTAAACACCAGACGAAGGAAACATTTCTGTGGATGAATTAAAGTCCTAAATCGGTAAAGTTTTTTCCTCGTGATATTGGACCGTGCTTGACGAGACGTCTGTCTATCATAGGAGCTGGGTTTCCACGAAGACTCGTTTTTTTGAGGGAAAGAGATTGAATATGTTTTCTAGGCTTGTTCGCAATGAGCACTCCGCTGCATCACGTCCTCCTCAGCTTTCTTTAAGAATCACCAGGCCGATGCCTTGAGTTAGTGCTCGTCATGGGCCCCAGTGGAGTTTCCTTTCCAATGACCATGTTTTTATCTGCTCCATATTACAAGTCTCGCACTGCGTAAACTAAGGGGCTACTCAAAGGCACACTACACTGCAACAGCCTTCCTGCTCTAGGGGCAATGTGAGAACATGTGCACAAGGCACTCACTCATCCTCAGACCGAGGCTGCACAAGTGAGGGAGACCCCTGGAAAAACAGTAACATGAAAGGCGTTTCAGTAGAACACACGTCCACCCTTTAGGAGTCTCCCGGAGCTGTACATATCTGACAGTGGTACTGGTTTTATCGATCTTGGGAGGTTTAAAGTCCGACAATTTGATCCTGTGACTAGCAGGCCAAACTCCGATTCAAGAAGTGGATGCAGCAGTCCACTATGCCACCCAGCGCTTTAAGTGGGATAAAAAAACTGGGGGGGCTCTCAAAGAGGCGTGGCCAATGTAATTAAGGGCGCGGCTTAAAAACATATAAGCCATAAATCTGTGAGTCTCAAAAGGAGAAGGGAAATCCAGAGAGAAAATGACTCTTTAAAGGATTTCCCTTCCCCTACAACGTTCCCATGGCATGACGTCATGCCGTAACTTCTCCACTAGAGAGAAGTGAGCAGTGTGAGCACGCACACATCGATGTGCCTGCTGTCACTGCTGTCCAGGAAAAAAAAAAACGGACCGTCTGTGCCAGGGCACAAAACAGAGCCCGACAGGGACCCGTTGAGGCCCCTTCTAAAAAACTGCCGGTGCTCAGACCCGGTGAGACCCGGCCCACTTAAAGCCCCGATGCCACCGGACCCGGCAACGTGTGTATGTATGAGCTCCGGGCCTTTTCCTGCGAGGCGCTGCCCAGGAACACTGCAGGAGATAATAGAGGCGCCGGGAGATTGTCACAGGGAGCTTCGGCCGCGAACAAGGACTCGAATACAGACTGGAAATCCCGTGCATTTCCAATGGACTCGGAACTCGACCTCGGCAGCCTTCAGCTCCAGTGCGGCTGCAGCCGAATCACTAATCCGTTCATTTGTCACAGCTCCTGACAAGTCAAGGGCAAAGGCTACACACAGCCTCTGAACGGAGGAGAGGCGTATCTAGTGGGGATAGCGTCCGGTCAATGCAGTGTGATGAACGACAGGGGGCGCTCCGATCTCACATAATCTACCTGATGCAAAGTCCCCGCAGCCCTAACCTGCCCGGCTTCGCTTCCCAAGCGCCCGCGAGACGGAGCCCTCATCTATTTTACAGGATAATTCTATTGTGCTGCAGCCTGCCAGAAGCACACGTGTAATGGGGCAGAGGGCTGCTTGGAGAGCTGGGGAGAGAGAGGCTTCAAGATCAAGCGAGGAGGGAAGAGGCGCTGGTAAATGACACGAGCAAGCACATTACACATCAAAGGGAGTGAAGGGGGGGGGGGGGGGCACCGAGGGATGGGGCGAGGGGCGCAGCGTGTGGGAGATGTACAAACATGGAAAGATTAACCCAAAATGGTAACCAGAAAGGGAAAAAACAAAACAGCGTTAAAGAAACTGTAAGAAAGAGGAGGTGGGGAAGGAAGGAGTTGTCCGGGGACAGTGGATGGAATACACACCCTGAGGGCACGGGGAGGAGGTCCGGAGCAGCAGAAGGTGCCCCGGGAGGGTAGGCTGGAGAGAGGAGGCCAAGGGGCGAGGGCAGAGGACCCCGAAGAGCGCGAGGAGGGGGCCTTGGAGAGTAGGAAGAATGTGGCTGCCCGCCGCCCCCAAAGGGGGCCCCCCTAAAAGGGCGGCCCTTTAGTGCCATTGCGGCACAAGCCTACCCCTCGCTCTAGCAGCAGAGGGCTTCCGCCTGGAGCCCGCTGTTCAGGGGGTGTGGGCGTCACTTCCGGTACGCCCAGGGGGGGAGGGAGGGTATGTATACCCCTCTGACCCTCCCAGCGGCCTCTTTTCCGCCAGCCTCGCCGTCTCGGGGGTCGTTCAGTCCGATCGGTGTCGTGTTCGGTCGTCATCGATGCCAGGTTAGTGCCCCGCTGCCCCCTCGAGGCCTTGGCCCAGGGGCGGTCTAATCACTCCCCCCACCCTCCCCCGACGGGTCGGCTTTGGGGTGTCTGGGCCGGGCAGTATCAGGGGAGACTCCCTGCATTAACGAGGGCATGGGAGGGATGGCCGAGCTAGCCTAGTCGGCGCGAGTTGCGGGGCGGGAGTTTGAATCTGCAAGCTCCCTTCTGCGCTCCATCTTTCTGGCGTTGGGTAACAGAGTGCCGTTAATTTGTGTAATAGGCATACCTTGGGGGGGGGTGGCCGGGTCATCCGGCAGATCCACCGGGGACATGGCCGGGCTGGGGGAAAGGCTAAGAGGGAAGTGGATAGCCCCCCTACCCCTGCCTCATGTTGGGACGCCCATGCCACAGACCGCGTTCGGGTGATGGGTTCGTCGGGGCCTCCCTCCTGCCCCGGGCATCACGGTGCGCGCCCAGCGGTCCACGCCCATGCCCGCCGTGCGGACGCGCCACCCTGTGCAACCGGGTGGGTCCGACACTAGTGGGAGGGAGGAGCGTACATCAGGCAAGGTGCCGGTGCACATACGGAGTGTCGGCCCCGTGGGTGACAGCGCGTGTGCTGCTCCCCTCACTGCCCCTCTTTGCCGCCAGCCTCTGTCGTCGTCTGTCCGCAGGAGCTGCTTGCAGTGGCGGTGAGTGTTGATCCACCCCGCCCCCTCCAGTGTTGCGGGGATCCGTGGCCAGACCTGGCTGGAGGTGATCTGCTCTGAGAGGGGGGGGATCGGTCGGCTCCGATGGCGGCTCCCTTCCCTGGCCGGAGGCCGGCGCTGTGCCGTCCGGTGGAGTGGGGGGCGCAAGGGGGCACAGAGCGGGAGACAAGCCGTGCCTGCCCTGTTTGGGCTCAGGGGTTTTGGTTGAATGTGGGGCGGCCCATTTACCGGTACCCGCTCCCTGCCCGCACGGGCCTTCCTCCCCCGGTCTAGTGGAGAGCGTTTTCGCCCCCACCTGGCACCCCCCCACGCCCCACTTCTCAGGGGGGGGACGGCACTGTAGGTCCATGGCACGCCTTTCCGCGCGCGAGTGCCGTGTGTGGGCTTGACCATGTGGGCGGCTCTTCGGTGCTGCTGGGATCGAGGCCGTCGCCCCTGGGAGGTCCGCAACGGTGCACCGGCCTGCGGGGGCCCCAGACACGACAGTAATTGCCCCGCGTTGCGTCCTCGGGGACAAGGGGCTTGGGCAGGCGGGTTGTATCCAGGAGGGGTTGTCCAGCCTGGCGGCTATGCCTGCGGCGGACCAAGCCCACGAGGTCCGGTAGCAATAACGGGGCGCGTGGCCGGGAGGGCACCGGAGAGTGAGTCACTGGTGCAGACCTTCGGGTGCTGAGGGGGGTTCCGCGCCCTCCGTGCCAGCAGCACGGAGCCTTCTCGGTTACCCGGTGTGGTGCTAGCAAGTGTAGGGCATTCTGGCGGCGTGGGGGTGCCGGGGTGTGCCGGTGTGGGTGGTGCTGGGGCGAGTGGGTCCATACCCATCCCGGAAGGGAGGCCACCTGGGGCGGAGAACGGACATGGCCTCGAGTGTTTTGCGTGCTGTTGCGGGATGGTTGCACTGCTGTGGACTCACGGCCGCCGCCACCTGTGCTGGTCTCAGCTATCCAGCAGTTTTGTGCTACACCCGGCAGTCATTCAAGGCCACGGGGGATGCGGGCGTCGTCGGAAGGGGCCGCGGGCCTGCCTCTGCGCCCGCGGGGGGTGGCACTGTTCGGATTGGTGATGGGCCATCTAGCTAGGCGGAAAACGGGTACTGGTGGCATCGAGTTACTGTAGCCTGCAGGGTTCCTGACATGCTATATGCTACTTTTGTTGAGGCAGATGCGATCATGGTTTAATGGGTATCCGCTGGAAGGGTTGGAGGCCATGAAGTTACCTTCCCCCTTCGCGTGGGCCGCCGTTACCCCCGGTTTTATTGCCTGTATCTGACGTGGAGTCATCGTATTGAAACTTACGACTTGGGCCACTTTACTGTGGCTTGCACGCTTGACTAAGTGCCAGCGCCCTGGCGAGCGGGGCTGTCGGGCGCGTTTGGAGCTGGTTCCGGGTGTGCAGCGCGAATGTTCTGGGGTTGGGCTGGCTTTTTGCGGTTACAGCCTAGATCCCACGCCAAGGGAGGACCCGGTACCACGTGCTCCCTCGCGGGAGTATTTGATCCAAAGTGGAAGTCTGAGCTGTACGTGTGTTCAACTCCAGGGCAAACACCCAATTCAGATAGTTTTATTTGTCTTGAGCTCCGCTAGGGACGCACTGGGCGTAGTGTCACTCCTCAGTGTTTTGGCGGAAAACCACTAGCAGGGTTCAAGGCTCTGTTTCCGCTGCGGTCCCTCGGGTCCGCTTGAAATGCCCCGTCCACTGCACCAAAAGGTGTCATGCTGCGAAGACGATTTGATGGGGTTTGCCTTTCTCGTGTACGGTGTTCGCTTAATGTGATGCCATACATTGATGCGTTGCTGCTCTTGCCGCCATCTTGGGATCGGGGGCCACACCTGCATCTTCGGCGGTGGCAAGGGTTGGCATAACAGCAGGGGGTGTTTCTGTAACCTCGTAATTGTATAAACGTCCGTAATATCAGATGTTGGTGTTTTACAGCTCTTTGGTCTTAGTGCCCTCGTGTGATGTTTCTAGTCGTTTGCGTGTGTTCGTTTACTTGGGTGGTTGTCTCGCTAGGGGGCGCTAAACTGAATTGTCAGAAAGAAATGTTATTCACTTCTCCAGACTCTTATGTCTTTACATGTTGTTACTCTGACAAGTCAGTCACGGCTCTTGACCTCCGGTCGTGCCGCAGGACCCCTCCTCCTCTGCTCCCCGCCTAGTGTACTTGACCCTAGTGTACTTGACCGCGACTCGTCCCGCTGCCTGTCGCAGTTCCATCTTCCCTGTTGCTTCGTAGATGCTGTCATGCCCTCGTAAGCTAGTGACAATCAATTCACTTTCTCTATAGTTTGTCCTCTTACTCAGTCTCCTCTTAACTTTAGACTCTCTAACGAGCATAAGTTTACTTGTGGTGTCGGACTGTATGGCCTTAAACGTAATTTTACAGCTACCATAGACCGCCTCGCGCATTCGCGAGTTGATGCTTAAGCCGTGAACTCGGTTGCTCTGTCTGTGTTTGTGAACAGATTGGACTTGTGTTTAGCTTTCTCTACGAACTTATTACGCTATTTCATTTATTTTGCCCTCACGTCCAGTTTCCTGGGCCGGTTATGGGCAATGCCATTGGGCCGCCAGTAGGGCGCTGCTAGGGTGCATTGCTCTAATAAGATTGGCAGACTGATTTAGGTTATGCACAAAAAACGAAATAAGACAACTGTTGTGGCAGTGAGGTATATCGCCGATAGCGTTGCCCATAGCAGACTATGCGACGGACAGCATGCGCGCACCAGAGCAGGGGTGCTCTGTGTAGGATAGTTGCAGACTTCACGGACCATTAATTTGGGTGCCACCCCAGAGATAGTTGCATGTTCTTTCCTCCCCAGTAATTCTGCGAGTTGAGTCTGCAGTGAGTAGGGCAGTGCTGTCCATGCCCAAGGGCCTAAGTGTCCAGTTTGGGACGGAACACCAAGTGTTGGTCTCCCGGGGGCAGACAGCTTGGCACGCCTTACAGGGGGCAATAAGGGTCGGAGAACTTGGCAAGGAAACCATGTTCCATGGTGCGGGCCCGATTCATTAGACATGTATTGGACTTGTATCTCTTGTGAATAATGCAGAGGTAATGTGTGAGTAAACAGCATTGTCGTGTCATCCATAGATTTCCTATAACATCTCTGGATCGATCTACGCGAGGGGGGCTTGTGCACATCACCGTGCAAGGAAAACGGCTCTGTCATGGCATCTTTAATAATTATTGACTAATAATGATGCAGCACCAAGGGTGGGTTCCTGGGTGCAGTCAGATTGGTAACCCTTATAGGGGGGCAATAAGGGTAGTAGGACTGGGCAAGTAAACCTTGGTCCGTGATGCGGGCCCGAATAATTGTGGGGCGGTATTAAGTACCTTTAAGCGGTCAGGTGGCACTTAGGATAGTTGTGCTGAATATGTATGCAACAGGCGCTCATGTATAGCGTTACATACCTTGGCAGTTACATACACGTTACAGTTGTGTAACTAATATGCAATTATCAATGCGCGTTAGATTAACGCTATGAATGACGGATCGGATCTGCCTTCAGCTGGCATCGCGGTGTCTGCCTTGGCGGCAACCGGAGACGGTGCCCTGGGTGGGGCAGAACAGTATATCAGTTTGGGGTTGATTATTGGTGCGTTAAAACCACCTTATACTGCCAAGGTGCCACAAAGTGGGAAGACCACTTGGGGGCAGGGTCCCCCACTTTGGTGTACACGACTGAATAATGCCTTCATTCACTAATACCGATAAGGGGCATTGCTCCATCCTTCTCAACAAAGTAGACCAAAGCGGTTTGATATGTCCTCCCGTACATATACCATCCTGATTATGTACGGTGCAACCCAAATTGATGGGAAAGGGGGTATTTTACTTGTGCATTAGCGAACATGTAGCCAGGTATACATCGCGGGGCTCTGCTCACACTATAGTGGCCAAGATCACACAGAGCATAGGATGAGAGAGTGCGGTGCCAGTCAGGGCTATTTATGAAATTATGCCAGACGTTGCGATTGACATCAGACTTTGATCGGTGATAATATCATGGTTCATCTTGGTCCCAATATAGACAATAGTCACGGACAGGCCCTTAAACCACTTTATACTGCCAGGGTGCCACAAAGTGGGAAGACCACTTAGGGGCAGGGTCCCCCACTTTGGTGTACATGAATGAATAATGCCTTCATTCACTAATACCGATAATGGGCATTGCTCCATCCTTCTCAGCAAAGTAGACCAAAGCGGTTTGATATGTCCTTTGACTTTGAGCGGGTCAGTCAATGCTTTTCTTTCAAAGAACTATGCACGCCAATTTTAATGCAGTAGTTTGGATGGCGCATAGGTCTCAAATCCATCAATATTTCTTTGACGATCTGGTGACTCGCATTTAGGGGATGTCCATGGTTCTTTGCGTGGCTAAGTAATGTTTCCAGTACACAAAGACACCCGTTGCTTAGGGCCTCACGCTCCTATTGCTTCAACCTTGGTTTGGTCATACCATATTGGGGGCCAGTCACTTACATGTATAAACCGTCGGCTGGCTACGTTAGAAAGACTTTTCTCACACCTGAGATTATCTGGAGCCCCTATAGCTGAGCAACTACGGGGTTGTGCTAACTGAGCTGTAGGACGGTGGCCCGATTGACCTAGTGAGTTATGTAATCCCGGTGATGTCATGATGAGGTTTGGTAGCACAGGGTAATGGGGCAGAGGGTACCACGTCTCTCTTGGGTGGACGATACGAAGGGTAATTAAAATGAACTGGTATAGAGTCTCTGCTGTAGTGTGCCACAGTGGGAGTGCGGTTGCCACATTAAAATTACACTGCCTCTGGGATAAGCCAAAGTCTCTGCCTAGCCACCTATGGTCATCCAATGCAAGGGGCATCTGTTAGATTAGAGCCCTACTCAGAGGTACCGCCTTAAGTGCTTGGAGGTTTGTTGGCACCGCCTTTCAATGGAAGCCATTGCTAGCGGGCTGCTCAGAGTTGAGCATTTTCAGGCGTAACAGTATCAGCGGCCAGTTCAAACGTGCATCTTTCACTAATTTACTCTGATAACTGGGAGAGGAAGTAAGGCGGGCTGTTTAACTCTTTACCTGCAGTGGCACATCTTGTCAGGAGTGATTGTCAAAGGGATTGTACGTCAGCCAGGTAAGGTTAGCACCCATCCACACCAAGCCGATTGTTTAAGGTCACCCGGGGCCGCATTTACACAGCCCAGTAGTGGGCCCTGGTGGTCGCCAGTGCCATGAATTACTAAATTGAACTGAACAAGCAGAAGTTTGGGGAGAGCTAGACTCCACCCATGGTCAAGGTGTAGGTTTAGGTAGTTGGAGTGGCACTCTTAGTTGATCAGGGGTTCCATGCTCACGAGGGCATCGCCGCGTGCGGCCAGAGCACGGGCATTGGGTGTTTCCCAGGGGGCAGCAGGTGGAGGCAAGGCTCTTTCCAAATCTGGCACCAGAACACAGGGTAGTCAGGGCCAACTTGTCTGTTGGGTGAATTGTGTAGGCACAATACATGTGTGTCTCTGGCCTTACAGCTGTGTGGAGCCTGGCTCATTTAGAGGTAAGCCCAGGTGAAATTGGGTAGTTAAGGTTTGCGTTGGCAGGCTTAAAGCATCCAGGGTCGGAGATGGACAGTAGGTACTGTGCATCTGTGATCCGACGGCAGTTAGGCCAGCGGGGTGCGCTGCGTAAGTTGTAATTGCACAAAAGGGTAAGGTGTCTCCAATAGTGGGCACAAGACATTCTTTCCAACCAGCTTTGATACCATTAAGGTGTTCACCAGGGTTTAGCAATCAAAGGGGTTTGTGCAATCGTCTGGTCAATGGGGGAAGTAAGTGCACCCCAGAACCAAGGGTAGGTGACATGTCCTGCAGTTGAGCTCAAAGGCCGGACAAGTTAGCTATGGTAGCCTCGCTGGGTGGTGACGGTGTCAGCCAACATAGTGTGCTGCCGTCCCAAGAAATGGGGAAACAAGGTGTCGAGCACAAAAGGCTACTATGTAAAAGAACATTTGGCACGTCCAGTGATCAACAATGATTAAAATTCAACGGAGCAGGTAATTTTTCCCCTATGGGGTTGCCCAAGGGTGGGCAGTGTGAACGCCCCTGTCCCCCTTTCCGGGAATATTCTAGGATGGGGCTTAGGTAGGACTTAGTCAATCCTTAATGTTAGGCACCATATCGCTCTGTGAGCACTGTATTAAATCAGACCGATTCTCTTAGCTGGTATGCCAGAGGGTTTCACTAGAGGGTGCTGAGCTGGCGGAATTCCCATAAGGAATAAGGGATGCATGGCATGGGCAGGTGGGCACCCTTGCTCATTGTCACATACTGCTAGTTATGAACATTCCTGTGCGTCATGATTTAGAAAGCAAAGGGACTGCAAAGGTTAAGCATAATCCTCCTCGCCCGAATAGCCAAAGCAGGCAGGCGGGGGTGGGAGCGGTTACCTAACAAAGGGGCTGCTGTCTCAGATGGGGGACACAGGGGTTTCAGGCACACACGGTGCTAGAAGGACGGCAGCTAGGTGAGATCAGCAAATAGATGGGGCAAGGTGAGCCTTGGTGCTGGAAATCGTCCCGCCCAGAGTTGGCATGGGGCTAGGTCATGTGAGGCAGAGGAACTTTCCCGCAGGAGGGTGAATAGTTCTTGGCACAGGTTCACAGGCCAGAATAGTCTTTGGTTTCTTCAGACACTAGCTGATCCAGGCGAACGTCAAGGGCTATTGTGATATAGATGGGGTTCATCTATCACCAGTAGGGAGTGATCTCTTCCCTTAGATTTGCAGGAGGCTTGGAAATGAGCGGTCGCATGTTGAAATGCGCTGTTTGGTGAGTTCAGCAACTACATGGGTCAATGTGAAGCTCTGATGGGCGGAGATGATCCCCTGCAGAGGTGGCACGGAGCTAAGTCTGACAAGGCCGTTGAACATCCCTGTAAGAGGGAACTGTTCATGGCGTAAGCTCGCAGACCAGAGGGGTCTGGGTTTCATCAGACACGAGCTGATTCAGGCTAAGGTTAAAGGCTACTTTGCTAGTAAGGTTGCAGGTAATAGGAGGTGCAGTGGTGGGGGGCCCTGGCTGCGACGGTGGCCGCCTCCAGGGCTGTGGCGGAGTTACAGGGCGATCTGGAAGCAGTCTGGTACAGTAAGGGTACCTCTGCGGCAGACGGGTACAGTAAGGGTACCTCTGCGCGGCACAATAGGGGTGCCAGAGCCAAAGACCAGGATCCTCAGGGTAGGGTCCTGGAGAACCGCGACGGCGCCCCGTTAGTCCTTCGGGCGGTTGGGGGCCTGACCTACCGGGGGTTTGCCCTGATACGCTCCGCCCTGAAAGGGGCGTGAGTAGGATGGTAACAAGGGACACGTGATCCAGTGGTGGATCAACAAAGGTGTAGCGCTGATCGGGCATACATCCCACAGTGCTGGCTCATCAGGCGGGCAGGGGCAGCATAGGTTGGACGGCTGCCTGCCCATGGATCGCCCGTAAGATAACCCACCTTATTGCATACTCTTGTATGGAATAAACCTGCGACAAGTTTTTCCCATAAACAAAGTGTCTTGTGGTTTATTTATGCACGTTCGCCTATGGGAAGGTGGGGGGATGTTGCCGGTATTGGGACTATGTGGCTGCCCGCCACCCCCAAAGGGGGCCCCCCTAAAAGGGCGGCCCTTTAGTGCCATTGCGGCACAAGCCTACCCCTCGCTCTAGCAGCAGAGGGCTTCCGCCTGGAGCCCGCTGTTCAGGGGGTGTGGGCGTCACTTCCGGTACGCCCAGGGGGGGAGGGAGGGTATGTATACCCCTCTGACCCTCCCAGCGGCCTCTTTTCCGCCAGCCTCGCCGTCTCCCTCCCTTCCTCTTACCCTTCAGCTGGGCTGGTGGGCAAAGTGTAATGAATGTTTTAATGTTTTCTTTTGCGTTGCAGGCGGAGTTACAGGGCGATCTGGAAGCAGTCTGGTACAGTAAGGGTACCTCTGCGGCAGACGGGTACAGTAAGGGTACCTCTGCGCGGCACAATAGGGGTGCCAGAGCCAAAGACCAGGATCCTCAGGGTAGGGTCCTGGAGAACCGCGACGGTGCCCCGTTAGTCCTTCGGGCGGTTGGGGGCCTGACCAACCGGGGGTTTGCCCGGATACGCTCCGCCCTGAAAGGGGCGTGAGTAGGATGGTAACAAGGGACACGTGATCCAGTGGTGGATCAACAAAGTTGTAGCGCTGATCGGGCATACATCCCACAGTGCTGGCTCATCAGGCGGGCAGGGGCAGCATAGGTTGGACGGCTGCCTGCCCATGGATCGCCCGTAAGATAACCCACCTTATTGCATACTCTTGTATGGAATAAACCTGCGACAAGTTTTTCCCATAAACAAAGTGTCTTGTGGTTTATTTATGCACGTTCGCCTATGGGAAGGTGGGGGGATGTTGCCG